>OY997589.1:56358958-56976212 GCA_963921825.1 Erodium maritimum | reverse complement strand
CTTCATAGGGAACGAACCCGACTCACAACCCAACACACCACTTACATCCTCAGCAGAAAGAGTGGAAGCATTCATCAAAATAGCTTTGGACTTTGCAAAATTCACCTTAAGATCTGAAACCAACTGAAAACCTTCCAAAACAAATTTTAAGAGCACCAAATCAGATAGGGAGCCACGAATAAACAATATATTACCGTCAATTAATTGTAAATGAGAAATGTTGAAACCCGAGTTACCAACACTCATTCCTCTAAAATAATTTTCCTCCTTTCCAGCTTCCAAATATTGACGCAACTCTTCTGTTGTAATAAGAAACAGAAAATGGGACAATAGACATTCTTGACGAATATCATTCACCATCTCAAAATCCCGACTAGAAACTTTGTTTACCAAAACTGAAAAATGAGCCCGTAAAAAACAGGAGATCCACCTCCTACAAAATTCATCTGTATAAAGACCTCACCGAAATAACCCCATTGAACCAAAATTTATCAGCCTTCTCAAAATCAAAATTAAGGATCACTGTTTCCAACCTCGAACGCTTCACCAACTGAATAATCTCTAAAGTAATTAGAACCCCATGTATCAACTCACGACCAGCCACGAAACCACTCTAGTTATAATTAATCAGATCACCAATAACACCCTTTAGTCTGTTGGCCAAAGGCTTGGCCAGAATCTTATAAGAACTTGAAATAAGACTGATAGGGAGATAGTCACTAAAAATTCAGCTTGTGAATGCTTAGGTATCAAGGTCAAAAAGGTGCAATTCAAACCTTTACCCAACAAGCTCGATTCATAAAACTCATCAAAAAACCGCTTGACATCAACTTTGATTATATCTCAAGACAGGTTAATTTTTTTAAGGGAAAACCATCTAGACCTGGTGACTTCTCACTCCAAGAAGAATCAATGGCCAACTCAATTTCAGCAAAGGTAAAAGGCCTTTCAATATCACTACTCTGATCAAAAGATAAAACGTGAAAGGGTAAAGAAGGTAAGGACCCACGGTCAGACAAAGGATTACAAAAATGATGCTCAAAATGTGAAGCAGTACCCTACAAAAGTTTTGAGGGATCTGAATTCAGACCCGAGTCTGTCTGAATCTTGGAAAGACGATTCCGATTAGCTCGATAATTAGCAATCTTGTGAAAATATCTGGTGCACCAATGACCACAATGAATCCACGACATCTGGGGCTTTTGGCGCCAAATACGGGCCAAAACTTTCTGCTCCAGAATTAAAATAGCCCATAACCAAGACCAGTGGCTGAATTCAAGACCGACGCCACCTCTCCTCTTGAATCTTGTCCAATGCTTCAATTTCAGCGACTAATTGTTTCACCTTCTCCTCAGAATTCTCAAACACCTCTTTATTCCAAGAATGTATGTCCAAACAAAGTGATCTCAGCTTGAAAAATAAATCGTAACTTGCTGACACATGATCACTATATGAAAGCCAAATAGAATGAACAACAGGTAAGAAATTTGGGTGATTAAACCAGACATTCACAAATTTTAAGGGTCAAGCTCCCCAAATAGCTTCATCAACCTTCAACAACAGAGGCCGATTGTCAGATAAAGATCTTGGTAGAGCCACCTAAATCAAAGGACTAAAAAGGGACATAAGCTTCGTAGAAACAAAGAATCTATCAATACGAGATAGCTTATCTGCAGAGTGAAACCAAGTAAACTGAGACCCAAAGAGAGGAAGGTCTATAAGATCCATGCCTGAAACAAAATCCTGAAATGATCTAATATCTACCGGAATAGAATTGCAATTCCGACGTTCATCAATAGTCGATACTGCATTAAAATCTCCAGGCCAAATAACTATCTCAGCCACCACACCCTATCCATGTTTCAGATCATCCTAAAACAATCTCCTAGCTCGAGAACCGTTAGGAGAATAAATATTAGCAACAAAAATTCTCACATTAGCAAATATACAACAACCAGTCCAAATAGAAGCATTCTGAACTACAGAAACTGTTCCATAGCAAAACTCGAATCTTAGCATAAACTGAGTACCCCACCAGGTTGACACGCTTCAAGAGGTAGGGAAAAGTAGCCGGATCTCGGCCCTGACTAGGGAAAGTTAACAGTAGAAATGCATGTGACACTGGGGTGTCGTGGGTTAAGTAGGTTTATCGAATACTAGAAAGGTAGGCGATACCGGGTAGTGTCATATGATTCAGGAACGTATCGAACATTAGAATTGCATGTGACACTTAGTAGTGTCGTAGGAGCAGAGAACTTATCGATGTTATAATTACTGGAGGCATATGACCATGCCCGAAGGTTGATTGCGAACTTATCGAGATTAGGAGTACTGGAGGCATATGACCATGCCCGGAGGTTGATTGTAAAACTGTTGATATTAGGACTGTTGAAGGCATTGGTTATGCCCGGAGGTTGTTTGTGTATTTTTTTGTGTCTTGGGTGGCCATGAGAGCCCGTACTTTACTGTTGTGTCTTGGGTGGCCATGAGTGTCCGTGGGGTTGTTGAACCCGTGTCTTTACTGTTGGTGTGTCTTGGGAGGCCATGAGTGCCCGTGGGGTTGTTGAACCCGTGTCTTTACTGTTGGTGTGTCTTAGGTGGCCATGGGTGCCCGTGGGGTTGTTGAACCGTGTCTTTACTATTGGTGTGTCTTGGGAGGCCATGAGTGCCCGTGGGGTTGTTGAACCCGTGCCTTTACTGTTGGTGTGTCTTGGGTGGCCATGAGTGCCCGTGGGGTTGTTGAACCCGTGTCTTTACTGTTGGTGTGTCTTGGGTGGCCATGAGTGCCTGTGGGGTTGTTGAGCCCGTGAGTTATTGTTGGTGTGTCTTGGGTGGCCGTGAGTGCCCGTGGGGTTGTTGAGCCCGTGAGTTACTGTTGGTGTGTCTTGGGAGGCCGTGAGTGCCCGTGGGGTTGTTGAGCCCGTGAGTTACTGTTGGTGTGTCTTGGGAGGCCATGAGTGCCCGTGGGGTTGTTGAACCCGTGTTTTACCGTTGGTGTCTTGGGTGGCCATGAGTGCCTGTGGAGTGTTGAACCGGTCTTGTTGCCGTTTGTTGAACCTTGCTTGTGATTGTGATTGTGTTTGCCCGAGGTTAGTGACCCGACTTCGTGTCGGGAAGTGTTGTGGAATTTGGATGGCTTACGAGTTCGAGTCTCGGTAAGTTGCAAGCGTTCTTTGTCTGGCCTGATCCTTGTTCGAGTCTCGACAGGTTGCGTGTAATAACCACTCCCGGTCAACGCCAGTCAAATCGGTGAAAAACAGGAAAATTTAAAAAAATTCAGCAGACACTTGATTGAACCTAAATTTGACCCCGAGGGTCATACCGGACTTAAGTTGACCCCGATATCGACCAAAGTGAGTTCCGGGGGACTCAGGGCAACTTTCTGATCAATTTGGGAAATGTTGACTTTTCGCTGGAAAAGTCAACCGAGCGACGTTTTGGTCCATTCGAGGACCGTTTTGGATCCAAAAAGCTTAGCCGTCTTCGCAGCGGTCTTAGTTGAGCCGTTTCCTTGTAGCCCGTGAAGTTTCTTAATTTCTTGGAAAAAGTGTCCGTTCGGGGCCCGAGACGGCCGAATTTCGCGAATCTGACTGAAAAATATCTAGGAGATATTTTCCAAAAGGTGTGGGACCCATCTTGCCACATGTCACCAATGTGGTGGTGTTAGGTAACATTGAACAAAACAAAATATGGAAAGGTGGTGTTAGTTGTGTAAATATGATAAAGGTGGTGTTTTTGAAAAAATACAAAAGATGAGCCAAGGGTGATGTTCGACCATATTGGAAAAAAGTGGGTTTTTGGAGAGAGAAAATAGAGAGAGAAGGAGAAGGAGAAGAAGAGAGAAAAGAGAAGGGGGTGTTTGGAGTTTTGGCTTTTCATGTCGATCAAGCCGTTGGATCGTCTCAACGATAGAAGAATCGAGTTCACACCGTCATTCTCTACGGTGAGCACCTAACCGATTTTCGTTTTGTTAAGTTTGAATTTTAGGGTTTGAGTTTAAACGATTCAAATATGGTTGGGTTTTGGTTAGAATTGGTTTAAAGATGAAGGGTTGAGGTTTGGGGTTCGTTAGGAACGTTTTGGGGAAAAAAGGGAATTTTGCCATTGTGGCCGTGTGGGGCCCACATGCCCGGGTATCGGGTTTTCGTGTTCGGGTGGTTTAGAACGTTCCCCAAGTAATTAATCTTCAACCGGATCGAAATTTGCAATTAAATTGTGAAAGTTGTAATTGACGGGTTTAGAAACTTTAAACGCTAATTAATTGACTCGGAAGTCGGAATTCGATTCCGTCGAGTGCCTAGGAACCCTTGATTTATTCTAAGACCGTAGAAACGAAAACGAGAATTTTCGGAGCCCCGGGAGGGCGTTTTCAAAACCCGGGCAGATTCGCCATGTCGGGCGAATCGGGCCTTTCCGGGTCCAATGTCGACAATGTCGAGTAATTGGGAAGTTTGGGAGTGATCGACATTGTCGGGGTTACTTTTGGGCTTTAGGTTTATTAAAATTCAGCATTATGCCTGCAAGCTTAAAAGCGTTTAAAATTGTGTTCTTTTAGATCGTGCTGCAGACCGAGGGAAGGGAAAGCTAGGCGAGTGACTGAGATCACGCCGAAGCTTGTTGGTTGGCTTTTGGAGAACACGCACGAGGTAGGGAAAAGTAGCCGGATTTCGGCCCTGACTAGGGAAAGTTAACAGTAGAAATTCATGTGACACTAGGGTGTCGTGGGTTAAGTGAGTTATCGAATATTAGAAAGGCATGATACGGGAACGTAGCGAATATGGGAAATGCATGTGACACTTAGTAGTGTCGTAGGAGCAGAGAACTTAGCGATATTGGAATTACTGGAGGCATATGACCATGCCCGGAGGTTGATTGTGAACTTATCGGTATTAGGAGTACTGGAGGCATATGACCATGCCCGGAGGTTGATTGTTTAATTTATGTCTTGGGTGGCCATGAGAGCCCGTGTATTATTGTTGGTGTCTTGGGTGGCCATGAGAGCCCGTACTTTACTGTTGTGTCTTGGGTGGCCATGAGTCCCCGTGGGGTTGTCGAACCCGTGTCTTTATTGTTGGTGTGTCTTGGGAGGCCATGAGTGCCCGTGGGGTTGTTGAACCCGTGTCGTTACTGTCGATGTATCTTGGGTGGCCATGAGTGCCCGTGGGGTTGTTGAGCCCGTGAGTTATGGTTGGTGTGACTTGGGAGGCCGTGAGTGCCCGTGGGGTTGTTTAGCCCGTGAGTTATGGTTGGTGTGTCTTGGGAGGCCGTGAGTGCCCGTGGGGTTGTTGAGCCCGTGAGTTTTGGTTGGTGTGTCTTGGGAGGCCGTGAGTGCCTGTGGGGTTGTTGAGCCCGTGAGTTACTGTTGGTGTGTCATTGGTGGCCATGAGTGCCCGTGGGGTTGTTGAGCCCGTGAGTTATTGTTGGTGTGTCTTGGGTGGCCTTGAGTGCCTGTGGGGTTGTTGAGCCCGTGAGTTATGGTGGGTGTGTCTTGGGAGGCCGTGAGTGCCCGTGGGGTTGTTGAGTCCGTGTTTTACTGTTGGTGTCTTGGGTGGCCATGAGTGCCTGTGGAGTGCTGAACCTGTGTTGTTGCTGCTTGTTGAACTTTTCTTGTGATTGTGATTGTGCTTGCCCGAGGTTAGTGACCCGACTGTGTGTCGGGAAGTGGTGTGGACTTTGGCTGGCTTACCTGACAGGGATCGGTAAGTTGCGAGCGTTCTTTGGCTGGCCTGACCGAGTTCGAGTCTCGGGAGGTTGCGAGCGTTCTTTGGCTGGCTTGACCGAGTTCGGGTCTCGGGAAGTTGCCAGCGTTTTATGGCTAGCCTGACCGAGTTCGAGTCTCGGGAGGTTGTGAGCGTTTTTAGGCGATGAGAGGGCAGCTCCCCTTCCGACTAGCTATCGGAAAAGCAGCGCTGTATATATCGCCAACAGGTCGACCGCCTGGAGCCTGACAGGGATCGGCAAAGCGCGTGGGGCAGGCTCGAGCCCAGCCGGTTAGAAACCGGCACTGAGCAGCTGACAGGAGTGCGATCCTTTGTGATCTTGTTTGGTGTGCGATCCTTTGTGATCTTGGGTGTTGCGTGGTAGTCTATCGTGTCTTTGGAGGAGGTTGTCGATCGTTGTGTCGGGTCTACCTTACGTGTCCAAGTGTTGAGTCGGCTGAGGAAAGTATCAGTGTGTGGGTGTCGGTCGGGTTACTTGAGTTTGGGGATGGTGTTCCCGGTGTTGAGTTGGTTGTTGGTGTTACCGGCATTGTCTGCTAATTATGCCGTAGTCAGTCTGTTATCCGTGGTGGTGAGCGAACGCTCACCCCTAGCTGCTTTTCCTATAGGTACCGGTCGCAGGTTGGACTAGGTGAGCTTCCGAAGCTTGAAGAGCTGGGAGCGGGATTCTGGGTTTATTTTGAGTCTAGCGACGGATACCATACTTTTGTCCACTTGTTGGGACGTGTTTTAAGTTGTAAATATTATTTTTTTGACCAAATGGTGATTTTAAAGTGTTTTAATGAAAAAGGGTTCAAAGTGTTTTATTGTTTTAAAAGTTCACGTCTTGAGTTCGGTTTACTGAAATTGGGGCGTGACATTCAGAGCTCGAGGTTTCACACCTCGGACTGTACGTCAATTAGGTGGGGAGAGTCGAGTCAGTAAAGTCCCGTCGTGTGTTGGGTACGCAGGTCGGAACCGTGTGTAGACTCGTTGTGTTTTGAGCCCTGTTTGTGTTTGTGTGTATGTGCAGTACGGGGTTACTGGCATACTGTTTGTGTATTGCTGCGTGAAACATTTTTAAACTTTCGCGACTCGACTCAGGGGCGTCCCTGTAGTCGAGCGTGACAGTGTTGATATCAAGTGGGTACAATGTAGTTCGGGGACTCCTGGACCGGGTTGTAACTACCTGATGTCAAGAAATGAGGTTTTTAATGAAGTGGAGAAAGTTTTAAAAATTGATTGGCCATGTGGGCGTGTTTTGATTTTGGTTGGCCCTGTGGGCGGGTTTTGGTTTTGGTTGGCCCGGTGGGCGTGGTTCGGTGTTGGTTGGCCCGGTGGGCGAGCGTTGTTGTGTTGTTATTTGGCCGTGTCGGCTTATGATTGAGGTTGGGGAGGCTTGTGTTTGGTCTTGAATTGTTGTGCGTGTGTTGGTAAACGGTGAGTCGAGCGTGTGTGTCGTTTAAGGCGTTTCTTAGGGTTAAAACGGGGCAAGGTTTGAGTTGGAAACGAATTTGGGAAACAGACCTGCGTGAGCGTCACGGACCCTGTCACGGATCCGTGATTCCTGTCTTGTTCCACCGTCTTGATTGTGCAGTTTGAGTGTTGGTTTCGCGTGGCTCAGTTCAGGTTTGTGTTGGTTGTAGAGGTCGTAAGTTCGGTGTTAAAGGATGAGTTCTTGGGTTCGAGACTCATCAATAACCTACGGTAGTGATACAGGGCCTCGGTGTGAGAGTCTCACCACGGAGAGGGGTTAGGGTTGATGCGCTGCAGTGCCATGCGAACTAGGTTTCCCTATGGGAACGGGTGTTCGAGGTTTCCCTCGCGTGAACGGGTGGGTTGAGGTTTCCTTCACGTGACTGGGTTATTTGAGGTTTCCTTATGTGAACGGGTTATTGGGGTTTTGGTAGTGTGAGCATTAGTGATTTACTGAATTGAGGACGTGTTTCCCGTGTCGAGGTTTATCTTACATGAGCGAGTACTTGAGGTGTTGATAGCATGAGCAGTGTGACGTTTGGCATCAGGTTTTGGGGTAGTGGTTTGCCCTGGTTAGAACGGGAAGTCTTTAGTGCTTTACTAGTATGCCATAATTGAACGGGTGTCCGTGGAGGTGAGCATAACGCTCATCCCCTTTACTACTTTTCCCGCAAGGGACGAGTAGCGAGCACTGGTTTGGTTGCGGAAAGTTATAAGTAAATGCATAGAGGACCGTGTGACGGTTGCACTAGACCTTACCGGAGCGACTAATGGAGTGGGTGTTCGGTCTCCGATTTGGGCGTCAGTTTTATTGGATACCGCGATGTCACACTCGTTGTTCGTCGAGTTGTGCTGAGAGGTTGGGGCTGAGTTTAGAGCCGTTGAGTCCACCCCTGCGTCTGGACACGCCGGTTGGTGGTGGGGTGGTGTTGACTAGGGTCGGTCGTGCCTGCGGAGTTGGAGAAGCGAACCGATACAGGAGGTTCGAGAGAGGGCTCAAGAGCCCTGATGCTGGATCGAGTCCTCACCCCGAGGATCGGGTATGTTCGGAGTTGGTAGGCACGACGACGGTAGTGGAGCGAGGTCTTAGAGAGACTGCGAGGATCCGTGAGGATCGGCAGCGACTGAGCTTGTGCGTGTATCCGTGGGAAGGATACTTAGGAAATGACAACCTTTAAACGTAATCTTAGGAATGGATCGGCTGGCGAAGTGCCGAGCCAATACCGACTATTACTGGCGACGAGCTGCGAGAGTCACAGCATTCGCGTCTGCCAGTGCACGTGGGTAGCACTAAGAGGAGCGCGACATCAGGTGGCATGTCTAGTGGAGCGGGATGCGAAGAGCGGTCGCGGAGTTAGTATCGCGATGCCTCACTCGTCGGCAGGATAGAGCCGAACAACAGCGTCCCGCTGGATTATTGCAGCCACTGCGGGTTGCACAGTGGAAACGGGGGCACGTCACGATGGGTTTCGTGAGCGGTTAGCCGAGTTCGCCTACAACAACAACTTTCAGGCCAGTATCATGATGGCACCGTTCGGAACGTTGTGTGGTAGGCCGTGTTGATCGCCCGTGTGTTGGGCAGAAGTGAGAAATGAGGGTTTACTGGGTCTAGAATTGGATCGAGAGACAGCAAAGTCGGTAGGAGCTATGCTGACAAACGGCGCCGACCTCTCGAGTCAGCAGTCGGTGACCATGTATCCTTGGTGGTGAGTCCGAAAGGTGGACTGATGCGTTTCAACCGCGGCGAAGGCGGGTTAGCCCCGCGGTGTGTTGGGCCTTTCGAGGTCTTGAGCGAAGTGGGAGCAGTTGCATACCGACTTGCGCTGCCACCGCAACTTGGGAATATCCACGTTTCCCAGTTGCGAAAGTATATGCGGACCCCTCGCACGTCATTGAGTGGGCAGATGTCGAGGTAACGGATGATGTCTCGTATAAGGAGAAACTGGTTTGGGAAATGGATCGACGAGAGCAGGTCCTGCGCAGAAAGGTTACCCGCTTAGAACTGGTGTTGTGGCGACACCACGAGGCCGAGTCGACTTGGGAGCGCGAGGACAAGGTTCGTGCGGAGTACCCCGATCTGTTCGACTCCAGAGGTACGTTTGTTTTAAATTTCGCGGACGAAATTCCTTTAAGGGGGGTAGATTGTAATAACCACTCCCGGTCAACGCAGTCAAATCTGCGAAAAACAGGAAAATTTAAATTTTTTAAGCAGACACTTAATTAAACCTAAGATTGACCCCGAGGGTCATACCGGACTTAAGTTGACTCCGATATCGACCAAAGTGAGTTCCGGGGGACTCAGGGCAACTTTCTGATCAGTTTGGGAAATGTTGACTTTTCGTTGGAAAAGTCAACCGAGCGACGTTTTGGTCCATTCGAGGACCGTTTTGGATCCAAAAAGCTTAGTCATCGTCGCATCGGTCTTAGTTGAGCCGTTTCCTTGTAGCCCGTGAAGTTTCGTAATTTCTTGGAAAAAATGCCCGTTCGGGGCCCGAGACGGCCGAATTTCGCGAATCTGACTGAAAAATATCTAGAAGATATTTTTCAAAAGGTGTGGGACCCATTTTGCCACTTGTCATAAATGTGGTGGTAGTTGGTTTTTAAAATAAAGAAAAGGATAGGATGAGTGTTAGTTTTGTAATTAAAGGTGTTAGGTTTTTTTTTTTTGAACTAAACAAAAGGGAGACTAAGTGTGTCTCGGCCACAAAATAGAAAATGGGAGAGTTTGAAGAGAGAGAAAGGAGCTAGAAAGAGGAGAGAAGGTGGAGAGAAAAAGGAGAAGAAAGCTTGGGTTTTTTTCGATTTCCCGACGATCAAACCGGTGGATCGTCTCAACGATCAAGGAATCGAGCTCCCACCGTCATTCCCTGCGGTGAGAACCTAACCGATTTTCATTTTGGAACGTTTGAATTTTTGGGTTTGAGTTTAAACGGGTTGATTAAGGTTGGGTTTTGTTTAAGATTGGTTTAAAGATGAATGGTTGAGGTTTGGGGTTCGTTAGGAACGTTTTGGGGCGAAAAGGGAATTTTCCTAATTGTGGCTGGGTGGGGCCCACATGCCCGGGTATCGGGTTTTCGTGTTCGGGTGGTTTAGGACGATCCCTAAGTCGTTAATCCACACCCGGATCGAAATTTGGAATTAAATTGTGAAAGTTGTAATTGACGGGTTTAGAAACTTTAAACGCGAATTAAATTACTCGGAAGTCGGAATTCGATTCCGTCGAGTGCATAGGAACCCTTGAATTATTCTAAGACCGTAGAAACGAAAACGGAAATTTTCGAAGCCCCGGAAGGACGTTTTCAAAACCCGGGCAGATTAGCCATGTCGGGCGAATCGGGCCTTTCCGGGTCCATTAGTGATAATGTCGAGTAATTGAGAAGTTTGGGAGTGATCGACATTGTCGGGGTTGCATTTGGGCGTTTAATTCTTTAAATTCGGATTTCGCATGCTTACTTAAAAAGTGTGTTAATTGTAGTGATTGTAGACCGTGTCGCCTACCGTGGAAATAGGAGGCTAAGCGGGAATTATGGAACTTTTCCGGAGTAAGAGTATCGGGTTGACACGCTTCAAGAGGTAGGGAAAAGTAGCCGGATCTCGGCCCTGAGTAGGGAAAGTTAACAGTAGAAATGCATGTGACACTGGGGTGTCGTGGGTTAAGTAGGTTTATCGAATATTAGAAAGGTAGGCGATATCGGGTAGTGTCGTATGATTCAGGAACTTATCGAACATTAGAATTGCATGTGACACTTAGTAGTGTCGTAGGAGCAGAGAACTTATCGATGTTATAATTACTGGAGGCATATGACCATGCCCGGAGGTTGATTGCGAACTTATCGAGATTAGGAGTATTGGAGGCATATGACCATGCCCGGAGGTTGATTGTGAAACTGTTGATATTATGACTGTTGGAGGCATTGGTTATGCCCGGAGGTTGTTTGTGTATTTTTTTGTGTCTTGGGTGGCCATGAGAGCCCGTACTTTACTGTTGTGTCTTGGGTGGCCATGAGTGCCTGTGGGGTTGTTGAACCCGTGTCTTTACTGTTGGTGTGTCTTGGGAGGCCATGAGTGCCCGTGGGGTTGTTGAACCCGTGTCTTTATGTTGGTGTGTCTTGGGTGGCCATGAGTGCCCGTGGGGTTGTTGAACCCGTGTCTTTACTTTTGGTGTGTCTTGGGAGGCCATGAGTGCCCGTGGGGTTGTTGAACCCGTGTCTTTACTGTTGGTGTGTCTTGGGTGGCCATGAGTGCCCGTGGGGTTGTTGAACCCGTGTCTTTACTTTTGGTGTGTCTTGGGTGGCCATGAGTGCCCGTGGGGTTGTTAAGCCCGTGAGTTATTGTTGGTGTGTCTTGGGTGGCCGTGAGTACCCGTGGGGTTGTTGAGCCCGTGAGTTACCGTTGGTGTGTCTTGGGAGGCCGTGAGTGCCCGTGGGGTTGTTGAGCCCGTGAGTTATTGTTGGTGTGTCTTGGGAGGCCATGAGTGCCCGTGGGGTTGTTGAACCCGTGTTTTACCGTTGGTGTCTTGGGTGGCAATGAGTGATGTGGAGTGTTGAACCGGTCTTGTTGCCGTTTGTTGAACCTTGCTTGTGATTGTGATTGTGTTTGCCCGAGGTTAGTGACCCGACTTCGTGTCAGGAAGTGGTGTGGAATTTGGCTGGCTTACGAGTTCGAATCTCGGTAAGTTGCGAGCGTTCTTTGGCTGGCCTGATCCGTGTTCAAGTCTCGGCAGGTTGCGAGCGTTCTTGGGCTGGCCTGATCCGTGTTCGAGTCTCGGCAGGTTGCGAGCGTTCTTTGGCTAGCCTGATCCATGTTCAAGTCTCGGCAGGTTGTGAGCGTTTTTAGGCGATGAGAGGGTAGCTCCCCTTCCGACTAGCTATCGGAAAAGTAGCTCGGTTTATCGCCAACAGGTCGACCGCCTGGAGCCTGACAGGGATCGACAAAGCGCGTGGGGCAGGCTCGAGCCCAGCCGGTTAGCAACCGTCACTGAGCAGCTGACAGGAATGCGATCCTTTGTGATCTGGTTTGGCGTGCAATCCTTTGTGATCTTGTTTGGTGTGCGATCCTTTGTGATCTTGGGTGTTGCGTGGTTGTCTGTCGTGTATTTGGAGGAGGTCGTCAATCGTTGTGTCGGATCTACTTTACGTGTTCGAGTGTTGAGTCAGTTGAGGAAAGTAACTGTGTGTGTGTGTCAGTCGGGTTACTGGAGTTTGGGGATAGTAGTCCCCGGTGTTGAGTTGGTTGTTGGTGTTACCGGCATTGTATGCTTAGTATGCCGTAGTCAGTTTGTAATCCGTGGTGGTGAGCGAACGCTCACCCCTAACTGCTTTTCCTACAGGTACCGGTCGCGGGTTGGACTAGGTGAGCTTTTGAAGCTTGAAGAGCTAGGAGCGAGATTCTGGGTTTACTTTGAGTCTAGTGACGTGTACCTTGCTTTTTGTCCAATTGTTTGGACGTACCTTTAAGTTGTAAATGATTAAATGATTATTTTTGATGAACAAATGGCGATTTTTAAAGTGATTTATGTAAAAGGTTTCAAAATGTTTTTATTGTTTTAAATGTTCGCGTCCCTAGTTTGGTTTTACTGAAATTGGTACGTGACACCATAAGAGGACCCTCATATTTCAGATATTAGCTAAACTTCCTCAATAGAAAAATGAGGGCTCAAGCCGGAATTTTTTTATAGGGCTAGCCACATCAACACTCCCGATCACTATTATAGCGTCCGAATTTATGTTCTTCTCTACAATTGAACGTTCTACAACAACAACATTAACCTTCCCAACAGTTGTTTTAAGCTTCACGTTTTAAGGATGGATCAAGTATTTGGGAAGTGTTACTAACCCCTTTGGCGCACTCACGATCCAACGATCGTATTCTGGACCGAGTCTGAATAAAGTATATAGAGGTATCGAATAAGCAAGCAGGCATGACAGGACTGTATGTATGGTTATGCGATTCAGTATTTTCCAACGAAAGCCTTGACCTGCACGTAATGTTCCTTTACTTGGATTTGGGACTAATCTCACGGTTAATGGACAATGAAGGGTATTAAGTGTTGTCGACCAGACACTTTGCAATGACTTTATTTCCTTGAGGCTTAGTTTCGGACGCGACAACAACTAACATAGAGTTCAGCTCTTGAACAAACTCTTTATCATTTAAACCACTTGTAGAGTCATTTAAATTCAAAACTGTTAAAAGTTGATCCAAATTCAAGCTAGTTTGAGGCTTGGTTACCAAGCAACCAAATTTAGGGAATTGTCTTGGCTTGAATAATAAGTAATCAATTTAGGGAATTTATGCCCTGTTTCCCAAACTTGGTCTTAATTGTGTAGAGATTTTTATTTCCCTATTTTGTATGAACTATCTCTACACCACTCCTATAAATACCACCTGTAAGTTGCCATGAGGGATAAGTTGAATCAGTGTAAATCCCCGGCGTTGTGTAAACATTCTCCCTATAGTGAAGTTTTGCTGGTTGGCGCCCGTGCTTTTTTCCTCTCCGTTGTTTGGAGGGGTTTTCCACGTTATATCGTTGTGTTCTCCGTTTTTGGTTTCTATTTATTTTTTATTGCCTATCGTTTTATAACAAGTGGTATCAGAGCCTGGTTGTTCAATCTAGGTTTTCTGACGATATGGCATCATTGAAATTTGATCTACCGTTGTTGGACTACACCACACGATTTTCTCTGTGGCAAGTAAAGATGCGGGCCGTTCTAGCTCATCCTGACCTTGATGATGCGCTAGATGGATTCAACAAGAAGGATCCGAAGACGTGGACCGATGAGGAGAAGCATAAGGATCGTAAAGCTTTATCTCTGATTCATCTTCATCTATCAAATAATATTTTGCAGGAAGTACTGCTGGAGAAAACTGCAGCAGCGCTTTGGCTCAAACTGGAATCGATCTGCATGTCCAAGGATCTGACCAGTAAGTTGCACGTGAAGATGAAGTTGTTCACACACAAGCTGCAAGATGGTGGTTCTCTACTCGATCACCTAGCGGTCTTTAAGGAAATCGTTTCTGATTTGCAGTCCATGGAGGTAAAGTATGATGATGAAGATCTAGGTCTACTACTCTTATGTTCATTGCCTAGTTCTTTTGCAAATTTCCGAGATACCATATTATTGAGCCGCGATGAACTAACTCTTGCGGAAGTTTATGAGGCCCTTCAACAGAGGGAAAAGATGAAACTTATGGTACAGGGAGAAGGATCATCATCCTCCAAGGGAGAAGCTCTGCAGGTACGTGGGAGGACCGAGCAGAGGAACAACAACTATGAAAATAAAAATAAGAGCAATAACGGGAGAGGCCGTTCTAAGTCCAAAGGAGGTGACAAGTTCTGCAAGTATTGTAAGAAAACAAATCACACCATTGAAGATTGTTATAAGCTTCAGAATAAGGAGAAAAGAAACGGTACGTGCAAACCGAAAAAAAATTCTGATGGTGATGGTAAGGCCTCCGTTGTTTCCAACGATAATTCTGATAGTGATTGCTTAGTTGTGTTTGCTGGATGTGTTTCTGCTTATGATGAATGGATTCTTGATACTGCCTGTTCATTTCATATCTGTTGTAACAAAGACTGGTTCAGTTCTTATAAGTCTTTGCAGAGTGGAGATGTGGTGCGTATGGGAGATGACAACCCACGTGAGATTGTGGGCATAGGCTCCGTTAAGTTCAAGATGCATGACGGCATGATACGCACATTGACAGATGTGAGACACGTACCAACCATGGCGAGAAACCTCATCTCTCTCAGCACTCTTGACGATGAAGGATACAAGTACTCCGGCTCACAGAAAATACTAAAGGTATCAAAAGGCTCTCTCGTTCACATGATAGGTGATATGAACTCTGCAAGATTATATGTTCTTAGAGGTAGCAGTTTAAATGGTTCTGCTACTGCTGCTGTTATTTCTGATGAACCTAGTAAAACTAATTTGTGGCACAAGCGCCTTGGACATATGAGTGAACAAGGCATGGCAGAGTTGACCAAGAGAGATTTACTTGATGGCTGCAACATGAGTAAGTTGGAGTTTTGTGAGCACTGCATTTTTGGTAAGCACAAGAGAGTTAAATTCAATTCTTCCGTTCATACCACTAAAGGGATATTAGATTATGTTCATGCTGATGTTTGGGGTCCTTCCTGAAAAACTTCTCTTGGTGGTGCAAATTACATGCTTACTATTATTGATGATTACTCTAGAAAAGTGTGGCCTTATTTTCTAAAACATAAATCTGATGTGTTTGATACTTTTAAGAAGTGGAGAGTTATGGTGGAGAAGCAAACCGAGAAGAAGGTAAAAGTGCTTCGTACTGACAATGGCATGGAGTTTTGTTTAAATGATTTTGACAACTATTGTAGCAATGAAGGCATTGTAAGGCACCACACCATCCCGTCCACGCCTCAACAGAATGGTGTGGCTGAGCGCATGAACCGAACCATCATCTCTAAGACTCGGTGCATGCTTTCTAATGCTCGTATGAGCAGACGTTTTTGGGCTGAAGCAGCCTCCACCGCCTGCTACTTAATAAACAGATCTCCAAGCATTCCACTTGATAAGAAAACTCCCATTGAGGTATGGTCTGGTTCACCTGCTGATTATTCATTATTGAGAGTTTTTGGTTGCACTGCTTATGCACACGTTGATAATGGAAAGTTAGAGCCTAGAGCTGTCAAGTGTGTGTTTCTTGGTTATGGCTCAGGAGTAAAGGCGTATAAGTTATGGAATCCTGAAACTAAGAGAATTTTGTTGAGCCGGAATGTTGTTTTTAATGAGGCTGTCATGTTCAATGATAGTTCCTCTATAGATGCCTCTGATGTTCTTGATGTTACTAAATTTTTTGATGATGAGCAACAGAGGATAAGCGTGCAGGTGGAGCACCTGGACGACAAAGTAAATGAGGTTGATGAAAATAATGAAAATGATGTTCAGCTTACACCACCTGTTTTGCAGCAAACAAATAACTCTATTGTTGTTGATAGACCGAGGAGAAACAAAGGTCCTCGCCCTCATTTAATTGAACAATGTAACGTTGTTCACTATGCTTTGAGTTGTGTTGAACAGGTGGAGCATGATTATGATAGTCCTGGTAATATGATGAAGCCAGTTCTTGTTGCTAAGTTTGAGCTTTGCTCAAGCTTAGTTGGTATAACTGTTTAGCCCTAGTGGCTGTTTGGCGCCGAAAGTATTTTTTTCTTTGTTTGTTCAGGAAGATGTCTACCGCTTTATGCTACAAGGAGGAATTTGTCTCAAGGTGGAGTTTGTTAAAAGTTGATCCAAATTCAAGCTAGTTTGAGGCCTGGTTACCAAGCAACCAAATTTAGGGAATTGTCTTGGCTTGAATAGCAAGTAATCAATTTAGGGAATTTATGCCTTGTTTCCCAAACTGGGTCTTAATTGTGTAGAGATTTTTATTTCCCTATTTTGTATGAACTATCTCTACACCACTCCTATAAATACCACCTGTAAGCTGCCATGAGGGATAAGTTGAATCAGTGTAAATCCCTGCCGTTGTGTAAACATTCTCCCTATAGTGAAGTTTTGCTGGTTGGCGCCCGTGTTCTCCGTTTTTAGTTTTGATCTATTTCTTTTTTATTGCCTATCGTTTTATAACAAAAACAGTAAGCACATCCTGAAAAATAGGACTCGCAGGATCGGGTTCAGAAGCTCTGGCCGGAGAATCAAAATCCTCCTGTGATTGAAATGGACTGTCAGGAGCCATATCATTTCTTCAATAAATTGCTTGAAAGATATGTCCCCTAACTGAAGATCAAAACACTAAGGCATGGCACTATCATAAGGTGTACGAATTAAAACAAAAGCAAAGCCACATAACTCATCAGATTTTATCACAAGAAACACTGAAACATTTTTGCTTGCAAATTTGAATACTTTGTTCATCACAGCAATTTCATAAAAGCAAAAAGGTAAACCTGTTACCTGAAACCATCCTCAATGTTCCCCGAGTAAGGCCAAGGATCCATCCAAAGTGAGTATATTAAACCACGTCTAAAACCACTTCCATTTATATTCTCTTAACATGGATGCAACGAGAATGTCCGAGCAAAGCAACAAGAAAATTTTTCCAGTGATTCTACATACTTCCATCCCTTTTTCACCACAAACGTTCATTTCTTCCTGAACTATGTCTAGTAATAAACCATCTCGTAATGAAACAACCGCCCCTTGTGAAATGCGACCAGTCAGTTCTTTTCTGATCAAGACATCCTGCATTTTGCGAGCCTGATTTTTAAAAGGAGTTGTCGAATTGGGTCTACAAAGGGATCTTCTTCTCAGTCCTTCATTACCATCGCTCTCCAGCCAATATAAATCCACGAACAATATAAGTCCCTTGACTTTGATGCCATTCTGGCTGTCAATTAGCTTCGCACCTTCATCACGCGAACGAACATGGATAAAGCTAGAAAATTTCCCTTTTGCGGTTCAGTCTTTTGGCAACAACGGATTTGACAATATGAACAACACTCACAAAATATGAATCGAACCACTACTGAGTCGTTCTAAAGGGGAGATTGCAAACAAAAACATTGGTTAAACGATTCGGGGAAGATGAAGAACCAATACCAGAATGCCTCAGATCCTTCACGAGCACACCATCGAACTTATATGCCTTAATCCTTTGGCCGGATTCAGTGGATAGAACAGTCGGAGCTGCCAAAACTAAAGAACACTTTACTCTCATGATGCAAGAGGGAAGTTTTAGATAACTTCTCAATTGCTATTTCTCTTGAAAAATTTGGGCTCACTCTCTAAAGTGGCGGGGGATTCATTGGTCCTCACCTGGAGACATTAGAGTCCTTCTTTAGTCATGGAGTTCACTGGTGCCTACTTCAGGTACCAAACAATTGCACATTTGGTTTTGCAGGAACAATTTGGTCTTCTAAGATGTGGAGAGAATCTCACCGGAGGTGTTCCATAACATAAAAAGTTACTTTCATAATCTAGAATGGTTTCAATTCAAAACATTCAGTCATTCTCATTCCAACTTTGTGCTCGTTCTCCACTTCTTTGTTTCAAAAGTAAAATCAATCACAGTTTCCTCAACCCGTTGAAGTTATTGCTCTCTTGGGGACTTTGTGGTTGTCTCAGTCTGGTTTTCTGGCACCCATTCAAGGGTTATGTTGCTCCAGGCTTTACTGTTCTCGGTTACTTGTTTCCCAAGGCACCCCTTGTGTTACATTTTTGACTACCTTGTTACCTTATTCTTATAGGTTGTTTATTGGACTACTCTATCTTGGGTTTCCTTTGTTGTGTTTTGTGTATGGTATAGTTGGGGGTTTGTTCTCTCTGTTGTGATTATGAGCTGGGTCTTGCTAGGATCATCCCTTGTTGTGGTGATTCATTTGGTTCTAAAAGTATTACTACTCTTGCCCTCTTCTTCTAACTCATAATAAAGGTGCATCAATAAATCTTGTTGTTTCAAAATAAAAAAGTTGAGTCATTCTTCTACTTTGATTACAACTTACAGGATGTCATTTTAGATTCAATCAAGCTTAATATTCTAGTAAAAATATTTGGTCTACCTTAAATGAGACCAAATATTTATTAAAGTTTAATTTTTTATTCCTATTTTTTTTTCAAAGTGGCCTTGTTTTATGGGGCGGGTCGATAAATCCCAGACCCACTTAAGGCAAGGGCGGTGCCACATAGGGTCTAGGGCGGGTCTGGAGCGGGGATTTAACGACCGGGTTGGGTACGAGTATCAAAAAACTCGTCTCATACTCGTCCCGTCATCATCCCTAATAACGATGCTCAACAAAAGACAGACAAGTCCATCAAGACACACTTCTTTGGGTTGGAGACCCAAAAGGATTCTCAACGAAAAGAATATACACCTTACTTTAGCAATAAGACATTAACTCCACTGCATATTTCAACTAGTCTAAGCACCTATAGTCCCCAGGGATCCTTCCCATGATAACTGCCTTTTGTTGGTTAGCATGTCATGAAGCTATTCCCTCAAAATGCTTCCTGGAATCAAGAGGAATGCCCTTATCCTTACAGGAAGTGATTTGTCAGGTATGTAATTGGGACTTTGAAGATGGCCCCATGTCCTACTACATTGCACAAGGTCTTGGAAAGTTTGGTCTATGGTGCATCAGTGGTGGGGATTAATTTGGGAAATTCCTAGCTATCTCAAGACTCTATTGTCTTCTTAGAAATATATGGTGTATGACATCAGAAAATCATCATGGAAACAATTGGCTCAAATCTGTTGTTGGCAAATCTGGCTATCTAGAAATGCATTATTATTTAATCGAATCAACCTCTTAGTTGTAGAAATCTTTGATAAAATAATGAACCAAGCCTATAGTTGGGAAGCTGCAACTTTCAAAGCGTTGGGATTTACTTTTCTTTTCAAGCCTGGATAGAATCACCTTTATTTTGTTGTTCAATATCTGCGATTGATATTTGATGAGGTCTGCTAAATGTTGAGGAACTGCAAAGAAGCCTTTCTATCTGTATAAGAAGAGGTTGTAGGGGCATTATTCCCTATTATGAGTAGTTGCGTGGGGATCAAGCAAGGTTATTTGTTGGCTTGGTAGGATTCTTTTTGAATTCTCTATTCTGTTTGGGGTGGTTTTTGGGGAGGGTTTGGGAAGGTTGTGGGGAGTGTAGTGAGTTTGGTAAGGTTTGTTGGCTTTGGTTGTGGTTGGTGTCCTCTCTGGACTTCTAAGTGTGGTTTCTTTATCCTTCTTCTTCACCCCCCCTACCTTGTTCTATTCTGAGTGTTCAGGGTAGTATTATGTTTAGGCTTGAGTATCTTGCTTCTTTTGGTTGGCCTGTAGGTACTTTTGTTTTTGACTACCAAGAACTGCTACATCCTCAATATCTCATCTCATTTCAGTCCTCCAAGAATTTTCTCTGACTCTGGTAGTGACTTTAGGCTGCAAGAAAGCTAATCAAGGTTCTCACACTTCTTCTCCCAGATCAGATCGAGCATCAAGGAGTCATGACAACACTTAATCTTTTTCTCTCTCAGCAAAGGTTGTATTGGCTCATTATTCTCAATCCACAATCAGTCACAAGGCACATGCATCCACATTCTGACTGTTTCTGAGGCTCATCAGACCTGATACTAGCACAGTAATACTCAACTCCCAACTGTTTCAACTCTCAAGCATCACAACAAGGGTTGAAACTCATGAAATCCTGATTTGTCCACCATCTTCGACAAATTCTAGGTATCAGGCAAGCTTCATCCTCATTAATGGGCATCTCACCAGACTGATGCTTCTTGTGAAGCTTCCTTTAGTTCTAAATTCTTAGTTTTCTGTATTTGATGTCTAATTTTCCTTTTGACAGTCTTATCTCTTATATTCGACATATGATCGATTAATGGATTTTTTTGTTGAACTATAATTAGTTCTTCTACCACCCCTTTCACCTCAAAAGAAACTTCAGTTAATTAAATTTGTTCTGGTGATAAAAAAAACACAAAAGACAAACAATTATAATTTGCACAATTTATAGATGAAGATGCCTTTTTTTAGCACTTTTACTTGTATCTCCAAAAAAAAGATATCAAGTAGAAAACAAGGAAGAATTTATTATTCAGAGGAGAAATCTAATAGAAACCCTCCTTATCCTAAAAACTGTGTGAACCAATCCTAGTCATACACCCTTTAGATCCAACATTCACCATAATACCACATCATCATCCCAATTCTACCAAAAATCACGTCCATTTCTTCCTTTCTCACACAAGCAAGGGCTTAATTGTAAAAGCATGGTGTCATGTGGACAAGTGTCCATTTTTTTCTTAACCAATTCACTAATTTAATATTTCCCGATTCGTTTGAACTCCGATTAGTTTCGAACTTGCGCCAATATTTTTCTTTTTCCAAGGGCTTCAAATCAAGATCAGTCATGAATATATTTTGAAGCACGAAAATAAAAGGTTATATTGGGGTGATAAAAACAATGTTAAGTGTTGATAAATCTTCACTAATAAATTTTTTATATCGAGGTATCAAACTAGTGCTAAATAGTGTTTAGTGTTGATAAAACTAGTGCTTAGTGTTCATAAAAAAACATGTGATGATGTAATAAAAATCATGTTCGATTTTTGAAAATGAGGTGATAAAACTCGTGTTCAGTGTTGATAAACCCAGTGTATAGTGTTGATAAACCCAGTATATAATGTTGATAAACCCAGTGTATAGTGTTGATAAAAATTACACAGACTTAACTTTTTTTTAAAATCAGCCCCAAAATAAGGGGGATAACCTAGAATTTAGTGTTGATAAAAAAACATGTGATGGGATGATAAAACACATGTAATTTAATGATAAACATAGTGTTTAGTGTTGATAAAACTAGTGCTTAGTGTTCATAAAAAAACATGTGATGATGTGATAAAAATCATGTTCGATTTTGGAAATGAAGTGATAAAAATGGTGTTCAGTGTTGATAAATCTAGTGTATAGTGTTGATAAACCCAGTGTATAGTGTTGATAAAAATTACACAGACTTAACTTTTTAAAAAAATAAGCCCCGAAATAAGGGTGATAACCTAGAGTTTAGTGTTGATAAAAAAACATGTGATGAGATGATAAAACACATGTAATTGAATGATAAACATAGTGTTTAGTGTTGATAAAACTAGTGCTTAGTGTTCATAAAAAAACATGTGATGATGTGATAAAAATCATGTTCGATTTTGGAAAATGAGGTGATAAATCCAGTGTATAGTGTTGATAAATCCAGTATATAGTGTTGATAAACCCAGTGTATAGTGTTGATAAAAATTACCCAGACTTAACTTTTTCTAAAATCAGCCCCGAAATAAGGGTGATAACCTAGAGTTTAGTGTTGATAAAAAAAGCATGTGATGGGATGATAAAAACACATGTAATTGAATGATAAACATAATGTTTAGTGTTGATAAAACTAGTGCTTAGTGTTCATAAAAAAAACATGTGATGATGTGATAAAAATCATGTTCGATTCTGGAAAATGAGGTGATAAATCTAGTGTATAGTGTTGATAAATCCAGTGTATAGTGTTGATAAACCCAGTGTATAGTGTTGATAAAAATTACCCAGACTTAACTTTTTTTTTAAAAAGCAACCCCGAATATAATTTTTTTTCGTGCTTCAAAATATATTCATGCCTAATCTTGATAGAAAGCTCTTGAAAAAACAAAACTAATGGCGCAAGTTTGAAGCCAATCGGAGTTCAAACGAAGCGGGAAAAATTAAATTAGTGAATTGGTAAAAAAAAAAAATATTATGGTTTTACTAAAACGCCCTTACCCCTTACTAAAAAGTGCTGTTTTTTGCAGTCAACAAATCAATTGCATCTCATCCATTCATTCTTAAAATGAATGACTTGGATTGGTTCACACAGTTTTTACGTTAAACAGTGGTTTCTATTTGATTTTTCCTCTTATTATTCATAAAAAGATGGAAAGTATAAATATCTAGATGACTATATAAAATACCAGTTATTAAATTCGTACAGTATTGATGAAAATATTTAATTTGATTATTCAAAACCAACAATAATTAACCTCCATTCTTGAGGAAATCTAGGCCACAAAAGCCTGAAGATTAACATCGGAAGACCCTCCTGCCTTGACGGCTTCTCTGGCCAGCTCCTTCCATTTCTTCGCATTCCTTCTCGTAGCTTCCCCTTTCTCTCCCATCACCATCTCCACGCACTTGACGATCTCTCCTCCCTCCACCACTCCCTCCTCCTTCTCCGCCACCCTCACCCCCGTCCCCCACACCTCCGCGATCATCTTGGCGTTCGTCGTCTGGTCCGTCCACCGCGGCACCGCCACCACCGGCACTCCCGCCGCCAGGCTCTCCGAAGTGGAGTTCCACCCACAGTGAGTCACGAAGCACCCCACCGCCGGGTGGGACAGCACCTCCCCTTGCGAGCACCACTCCACTATCATCCCCACCTTCTCCGCCTCCTCCCTCCAACTTAACGACTCGCCTTCTCCGGTCTCGTTCTTGCTCTCCCTTACCACCCACAGGAAGGGGCGGCCGCTTTCAACCAACCCCCGAGCTATCTCCCCTTTCTGCTCCCTCGACAGCACTAACATGCTCCCGAACGACACGTACACCACCGATGACTCGGCCTTCGAGTTTAGCCACCCGACATAGTTCTTGGAGGCTTCGAAGAGATCGCAGCGGAGAGAGTTGTTGTTCTTGCTCCCGTCAAGGATCGCCGCCGGAACCAGGGGCCCGATGGCGATCTGGTTGATCCGGCCGTCGAGGGCTCTCAATGCATCCTGCTCAAGAGCATCAAACGTGTTCACGAGAACCCTAGGGTTTCTTTCTTGGGCGAGTATCTTCAAGTGTTCCTCTAGAACCGGTAATGCGAAGTCATACGTGTTCGAAGAGCCGAAGAAGGAAGGAAGGTCTCGACTCCTGAGCGGTGGCAACCCCGGTAATTTCACGGAACAAGAGGGGTCTTTGGAGGCGCGGTTTATAGCATCCTCGTAGCCGTTGAAGTGATAGTAGTAGATGTCCAAGAGCGCGGCCGGTTGAATCCACAGAAACGTGGACGGAATGTTGAAACCACGCGCCACCTCCGCTACCCAAGGAAGAAGCAAGGTGTATATGACGCGCGAGAACTTATTGGGACCTTGTGACGTGATGTAGTCCTTTAGGGTTCGGGGGCCGTGATGCTTGAGCTCCGACATGTAGTTGTTGACGTCGCCTTCCAAGCTAAACCCTTGATCAAAGCCGTCCCTGTAGGCGGCAAGGGTCAGTCCTGGCGGCAGCTGGCCCTTGCTCATGCGGCTCACGGCCGAGACGGCGGTGACGAATGTGACATCCACGCCGCGGCGGAGGAGGTGCTCCGCGAATAGGAGGGACGGGTTGATATGACCTTGCCCTGGAAATGTCACCAGCAGAAAGTGGGGCTGTGCCATGATTATTGATTATGGTATTGTTGTGTAAAAATGGGAGTGTGGTTGTTGTGTAGTATGTTGTTGAGTACGTAGAGAGCAAGAGCTGACATATATATATATATATATATATAAAGGGGCAAGCAAAGAGAAGATAGTTAAGAGTGAGTACAAGTCAGTAGTGAAATGTTTGTGACGTTTTGGGTGACGATTTTGGAAATGTGACGTTTACTCTTACGATTTTGGACACAGTTGGCTTTTCTTTGGGAGTCAAGGCAAATGCGATTAGTACAGTGTATGGGCCTCATATAATGTCAGTTCAAGGTGGTCACATGCCATTGTTATGAGACGTTACAGACCACAAGTACAAGAGTGGTCACATTCATGACTATTAATATAAACACTGTACTAATCTCACGCTACTCCCACTGTCGTGCCATTCTTTACTTCTCATTCATGGTTGCAAGACTCGTTTGCACCTTCTTTCCAACATTCAAATCATTGTCTTGTATCTTTCATCATAATCAACGCCTCACTTCCATGACGTGTCGTCAACTACGTATTCATGGTTTTATCCTTACTACGGGTCTACATAAACCAAAAACCGGAAATGACAGTCCCAAACGAAATTTGTTAGAGCATCCACGACTTTTACCGCCAGTATATACTGGCGGGAGGAGTCGGTGGGACGATCCGTCAGTCAAGTCTTAAACTTTATCCACGGATTCGATCCGTTAATCAAGTCTTAAATGTAAGTCCTAACATGCATCTCTAAACATGTTAGAATCTGAAACACGAAAGATCGAATTACTTACCTCCAGCCATTGCTAACTTCAAATTAAATTGAAGACCTTGGTGTATCCAGAAGATGCTCCTGGACTTCCAATGCCTCCACACTTTCTCTCTCAGATGGTGTATGAGTTTTTTCTTAAATGAAAATTGTGTGTGGCAGTTGGGGACCAGAAACAATATATAGCTCTCTCCAATTATAACTGCTCCATCAACAGTTATGAGGAAGAGACACCAATTATGAATTCAAATAATGACAGATTAAACTTACATTCTCCCACTTGATCAATATATATTTGCAACAATGTCTACTAATAAGAAATCAGACGCATGAATCATGGCGGTATGTCCTTTTAATGTAAACAAGTAATACCTCCCATGTATCACAATGCATATGATTCTCATACTTTATGAATAAACCCAATGCTCATTCTAGGTCCAAACTTAATCGATGATTTATGATTAACCAACTCAATCATACTGAACGTGCACATATTATAAATAATAATCATCTTATAGTACAGAGTTTCAGAAAGACAAACATCGTTCCAACAACGAAAAGTTTACATCTGGGAACCAAGTCACATACTCCTAACATGATCCTTAAATTTTCCTGGTGGCATGCCCTTAGTTAGAGGATCTGCTATCATCAAGTCGGTGCTGATGTGCTCGATGATAACCACTTTGTCCTTCACTTGCTCTCTTATGGCTAAATACTTGATGTCGATATGCTTACTTCGACTTCCACTTTTATTGTTTTTAGCCATGAAGACAGCAGCTGAATTGTCACAATACAGCTTCAGGGGTCTACTGATTGAATCCATGATTCTCAGCTTGGATATGAAACTCTTAAGCCATACACCGTGAGAAGTAGCCTCGAAACAAGACACGAACTCAGGTTCCATGGTAGAAGTAGCAGTCAAGGACTGTTTGGCACTTCTCCATGACACAGCTCCACCGGCCAACATAAAGATGTAACCAGAAGTTGATTTCTGTGAATCAACACAGCCAGCGTAGTCGGAATCTGAATAGCCGATCACTTCCATATTGTTCGTTCGTCTGTATACTAGCATGTAATCTCGAGTCCCCTTAAGGTATCGCAATACCTTCTTTGCAGCCTTCCAGTGCTCAATGCCTGAATTACTTTGATATCTCCCTAACATACCCACAATGAATGCAATATCTGGTCTAGTACAGACCTGTGCATACATTAAGCTTCCAACAGCTGAAGCATAGGGAATGTTCCTCATTTGTTCCAGTTCCATGTCATTTTTCGGACATTGGTCTAAGCTGAATCTATCACCTTTCACAATAGGAGCTACATTGGGTGAATAATCTTTCATCCGAAATCTTTCCAAGACTTTGTTGATGTATGTCTCTTGAGACATACCCAGAGTACCGACTACTCTATCGCGATGTATCTTTATCCTAATGAAGTAAGATGCATCGCCTAAGTCTTTCATATCAAAGTTCTTGGATAGAAATTGTTTCACCTCAAAAACCATATTCCTATCGTTACTAGCAAGCAGAATATCATCTACGTATAATATCAAGAAACAAGTCTTGCTCCCACTAACCTTTTGGTATATGCAATTGTCCATAACGTTTTCTTCGAATCCGAATGAAGAAACAACGTCATGGAACTTCAAGTACCATTGTCGTGAGGCTTGTTTCAAACCATAGATTGATCTTTTAAGCTTGCAAACTAAATGCTCACCATTACTAGAGGGGAATCCTTCAGGTTGTTTCATGAACACCTCTTCCTCTAGTTCTCCGTTCAGAAAAGCCGTTTTTACATCCATTTGTTGCAATTCCAAGTCAAAATGTGCAACCAATGCCATGATCACCCGAAGCGAATCTTTCTTTGATACAGGAGAAAAAGTCTCCTTGTAATCGATTCCTTCCTTTTGATTAAACCCTTTGGCAACTAGTCTGGCATTATATCTCTCGATGTTACCGGATGAGTCTTTCTTGGTCTTAAAGACCCATTTACATCCAATGGCTTTCGCCTCTTTAGGTAACTCGACAAGATCCCAAACTTCATTTGATGCCATCGAATTCATTTCATCATTCATAGCATCATACCATTGACTCGATTCATTACAACTTATGGCTTGGGAAAACGTCTCAGGATCATTTTTGGCTCCGACATTAAAGTCCGATTCTTGTAGATACACATAGTAGTCCCCAGGAATTGCTGATTTTCTCATTCTAGTAGATCTTCTTAATGTTGGATCAACATTTTCCTGAGTATCAGGTTGACCAACTAGTTGTTCATTGACCAAATGCTCTTCATGAACAACTTGATCCACTAGATCATTATCAGCATGTGGAAGTTGTTGATTAACCTCAATTTGAGGTTGAGATTGATCTCTAATAACAACGATTTGATCGACTAATGTAGGAGGTTGCTCAACTATAGTTTCCGAAGTTGAGCTCTGCAACCGATTCCTCCCACTGATCAAATCATTCTCAAGAAACTTCGCATTTCTTGATTCCACAATCCTGGTGCTATGAGATGGACAATAAAATCTGTATCCTTTGGATCGTTCCGCATATCCAATAAAATAACCACTAAGGGTTCTAGGATCTAGTTTCTTTTCTTGTGGGTTGTAAATCCTCACCTCAGACGGGCATCCCCATATGTGTACATGATGCAAACTCAGTTTCCAACCCTTGAATAACTCAAAAGGTGTCTTTGAAACAGACTTGGTTGGAACACGATTTAATATGTACACAGCCGTCTTAAGTGCATTAGTCCACAAGAATAAAGGGAGATTCGCATTACTACGTATACTCCTCACCATCTCCATCAAGGTCCGGTTTCTTCTTTCAGCTACACCATTCTCACTAGGAGATCCTGGATTGGTGTATTGAGCAACTATTTCATGCTCTTGAAGAAACTTAGCGAATGGACCCGGTGCTTGACCACCTTCGGTGTATCTACCATAGTATTCTCCTCCTCTGTCACTCCTGACAATCTTGATTTGCTTCTCACATTGCTTTTCAACTTCCGCTTTGAAAATTTTAAACACATCTAATGCTTCACTTTTGTGGTGAAGCATATAGACATACATATACCGTGAGAAGTCATCAATAAAGGAGATAAAGTATTTTGGACCACTTTGCATATCCATGTCGGGACAACAAATATCTGTATGGATGATTTCAAGTAATTCGGAACTTCTATGTGCACCCTTTTTGGATATCTTGGTTTGCTTTCCCTTTATGCAATTCACACAAACCTCAAAATCAGCAAAGTCTAGAGTACCAAGTACTCCATCCTTTACTAATCCTTTGATTCTATCCTTGGAGATATGTCCCAATCTCCGATGCCACAACATTGAAGATTCCTCATTTTCAACGCATCGTTTTGTGCCAGTAACATGCATAACGGAATTCGTATTATCACTTTGCACATCTAACATGAACAAACCATTGCATTGTATGCCATTTCCAACAACATCTAGTTTGTAAAACAAATTTATTGATGTATCACGAAATTCAAAAGCATAGCCTAAAGGCAATAGTTTAGATATAGATATCAAGTTCCTAGAAAATCCTAGAACATAAAATGTGTCTTGCAAAGTTAATACAAATCCATTACATAACTTTATTTGGCACGTTCCAACATATTTAACAGCGGAGCGCATTTTGTTGCCTGAAAATGCATTGCTCATTTCCCGCTGGTTTCCGCAGGTGTGTCATTTCTTGCATCGATGTCGAAACATGAATTGAAGAACCAGAGTCAATCCACCATGCGTTAACATGAACATCAGCCACATTGGATTCATAACAAACAAGTGAAACATAATTACCTTTATTTTTCTGCCACTTGAGGAACTTCGGGCAATCCTTTTTCATGTGTCCCTTCTTTTTACAGAAGTAACACCTGGATTCCTTAGAGATCCCTCCCTGAATGGGCATTTTCCCCTTCCACTTGTTCTTAGGCTGCCATTTTGCCTTCTTCTTATGAGTTGTAAGCATCACAGTCTTACCCTGCTCCATCATCAATCGGCTTTCCTCTTGAACACACATAGTCATGAGTTCATTCATCGACCATTTGTCCTTATGTGTGTTGTAAGAAATTTTGAAAGGACCGAATTGATGAGGAAGGGTGTTTAAAATGTAATGCACCAAGAAAGCATCTGACATCTCGACTTCCAATGTCTTCAGTTTTGCCGCAATATCCCTCATTCTCATGATGTGCTCGCGCACACCACCGAGACCTGTGAGCTTAACAGAGGAAAACCGTCCGATGAGGGTACTAGCCAAGGACTTATCTGAAGTTTGGAATTGATCATCAATCACTGCAAGAAGCGAACGAACATTTCCATGCTTCTCCACCGAGCCCCTTATGCCAACGGATATGTGAGTCTTTATGAACATGACTGAAAGTCGGTTAGACTTCTCCCATTTCTCATGTAGTTCACTTTCCACTCCGTTGTCATGTAGAGGTGGTGGTTCATCCTTAAGAATGGCATAATCCATATCAGCCACTCCTACAGGGAGAAGTACCCTCTCTTTCCAGATGGAGTAGTTTTCCCCATTCAGCATGGGAACTTCTACCTTGAGGTCATTAAAATTCAAAGAGTTCGATGCTGCAAACATTACATGCATAGTACAAAAGAAAAAACATAAATGAGACTAACTATCATGCTTTACAAACATAAGCATACAAAATGTATCTATCGACATACAACTTGCTTGTGGGCTAAAGTCATATGCAAACAGAACATTCACACAACAACGAATCTATCGACGTACAACTTGCATGTGGGCTAAAGTTATACGTAAATAGAACATTCATACATAACAACCAATAAAACTATCAAACATCATGTTCCTTTTCCTAATTCCTGTGGGTAGATTAGGAAATATAATTTTGATATTTTATTCTGATCAATTATATAGAGTTTTATAGAATATCTTGTGGGATCGATTCTACCAAACTTTTATATAGTTAATCACAAACTTAATGATTTATTTTCATAGATATACATTGTTAATTTAAAGATGTTGTGGCTACTCTTCAAACAAACAATATAAACATACATAAATCAAATATGGATAATTAAACACCAAATACATGGTAATTTTTCGGCTGAAAAAATCAGCTCAACACTTTTACTGAAACAACAAATTAGTTTCAGTGAGAAAATTGTGCAACGAGTCATTTAATTCAATGGTAAAGCACTGATTCTGGTTCCGCCATACCTGGGTTCGAATCCTGCTGGAATGCAGGGTGTAATTTTTTATTTTACATCAAAAAAGAACCGGCCCAGAAGACAGCCCACATCGGCGGCCCGTACTTGGTCCACGACCCAAAACCAATATACTAAGGTAATTTGATAGACCATTGCTTCGACAGAGAGCATACAACCCAATGGAAAGCATGAGTTAAGTCAAGGCCAGCACCTGGGTTCGAATCCCAGTGGCTTTTTTTTTTAAATACGTCGCAGCCTCCTTCCCCAACCTCTAGCCGGGTCTGGAAACGGGTCTCGCGACCCGAAAACAACCCAAAACGGGTTTGACCATAACTCATCAACCAAGGCTCCGTTTTTCGCCCATAATATATCAAAACGTTCGTATCGAAATTACCCATTGATATATTAACTCAGAAAAATTAATTAAGCACATATTTGGGCACAATAACCAAAAATCAGAGGGAGAAAAAATGCACCCAAAAGCAAAGCAGAGATATAAACATGCTCTGATACCAACTGTAAGTCCAAACATGCATCTCTAAACATGTTAGAATCTGAAACACGAAAGATCTAATTACCTACCTCCAGCCATTGCTAACTTCAAATTAAATTGAAGACCTTGGTGTATCCAAAAGATGCTCCTGGACTTCCAATGCCTCCACACTTTCTCTCTCAGATGGTGTATGAGTTTTTTCGTAAATGAAAATTGTGTGTGGCAGTTGGGGACCAGAAACAATATATATCTCTCTCCAATTATAACTGCTCCATCAACAGTTATGAGGAAGAGACACCAATTGACATGGCATATTGACACTTGTACCAATTATATAATTGATCACACCTTATGAATTCAAATAATGAGAGATTAAACTTACATTAAACCTTATCCACGGATCCGTCAACCAAGTCTTAAACCATACCCTCAGATCCGATCCGTCAGTCAAGTCTTAAACCTTATCCACGGATGTAAAAGATCGTATCCGTCAGCCAAGTTTATTGTGAAAAACAAAAAAAAAGGTTTCAAATATCTTGCACCCAATCGTGCATTAAAATGTACCTGTACATGTGTTATCAAACCCAGAAAATAGCATACACACACATCCAACACAATACAGTTCCAACAAAAATTTAGGGATATAAGTAGTTCCAAACAATTGTCATAGTTCTAAGCAAGTTTATCAGTTCACATATCCAAATAAGTTTATAAGTTAACATATCCAAAAAAATATCGTTCTTTTTATCAATATAACCGTTACAGACGGTTTTGAAAACATAAACAAAACTTGTTGAATCAGATTTCCGGATGCCATAAAGGCATGAAGGAGCGGTGGGGGTAAGAAAGCAGTATTGAAAGTCCCAGTCCTATACATGGACCATGACTACATCAGTAAAAGGAGATACAGCCTATACCTAGGACCCCTCTAGGGACGGTCCCTAAGGCCCTGGTTGTCTAACATTCCGCTTGGCGAGGCTGTTTACCAGCCCTCGCCTGATCATCCTTGGGTGCATCAGCAGACGTTCGCTTGACTCTGTCAGTAGAAGAAGCTCTAATATCTTCAAGCCCAACAACAACGGTGTCACGCCCCAAATCCGGTTTTGACCAGACTCGAGACGTGATGTCACGCCCCAAATTCAGTAGAACCGAACCCGGAACGCGAACGTTTAAGACAATAAAACAATTTCAAACCTTTTAAATAAATCGCTTTAAAACCACCATTTAGTTAATCAAAATAATAATTTAAAACTCAAAAGTATGTCCCAACAAGCGGACAAAATACACGGCGTACGTCGCTAGACTCAAAAAGGAAACCTGGACTCCCGCTCCTAGCTCTTCAAGTTTCGAGAGCTCACCTAGTCCGTCCCGCGACCGGTATCTGTAGGAAAAGCAGCTAGGGGTGAGCGTTCACTCACCACCACGGATAACAGACTGACTACGTCATACTAGCAGACAATGCCGGTAACACACCAACAACAACCCAACACCGGGGACTACTATCCCCAACTCAAGTAACCCGACCGACACACGACTATTACTTTCCTCAACCGACTCAACACTCGGACACGTAATGTAGACCCGACACAACGATTACGACTTCCTCCAAGGACACGAAAGATAACCACGTAACACCCAAGATCACAAAGGATCGCATACCAAACAAGATCGCAAAGGATCGCACTCCAGCTGCTCAGTACCCCTTCCCTTTTCCCAACACAACGGTTGGATCAGACGGCCGACCTGTCGCACTTTTCCCAACACGACGGTTGGATCAGGCGGTCGACCTGTCGCACTTTTCCAGACACAAAGTCGGATCAGGTTGTCGACCTGTCACTCCCCAACCCCAGGTAACCACATTCACAATCATAAGCAGAGTTCAACAACAACAACAACACCGGTTTAACACTCCATAGGCACTCATGACCACCCAAGACACCAACGGTAAAACACGGGTTCAACAACCCCACGGGCACTCATGGCCACCCAAGACACCAACAGTAAAACACGGGTTCAACAACCCCACGGGCACTCATGGCCACCCAAGACACCAATAGTAAAGACACGGGTTCAACAACCCCACGGGCACTCATGGCCACCCAAGACACACCAACAGTAAAGACACGGGCTCAACAACCCCACGGGAACTCATGGCCACCTAAGACACACCAACAGTAAAGACACGGGCTCAACAACCCCACGGGCACTCATGGCCACCCATGACACAAACTAACCAATCAACCTCCGGGCATAATCGAATGCCTCCAGTAATTCTAATATCGATAAGTTCACTGCTCCTACGACACTACTAAGTGTCACATGCATTTCTATTGTTCGATACGTTCCCGTATCATACGACACCACCCGGTGTCGCCTGCCTTTCTATCATTTGATAAACTTACTTAACCCACGACACCCAAGTGTCCCATGCATTTCTACTGTTAACTTTCCCTAGTCAGGGCCGAGATTCAGCTACTTTTCCCTACCTCATATGCTTTTTCAAAAGCTCACAACCAAGCTCCGGCGTGATCACGATCACTCGCCTAGCTTTCCCTTTCCTCTATCGGTGGCACGATCTAATAAGAACACAATTTAAAACACTTTTAAGCTTGCAGGCATAAACTGAATTTTAATACACTTGACGCCCAAATGTAACCCCGAAAATGTCGATCACTCCCAAACTTCCCAATTACTCGACATTGTCGATGATGGACCCGGAAAGGCCCGTTTCGCCCGACCCGGCGAATCTGCCAGGGATTGGAAAACGTCCTTCCGGGGCTCCGAAAATTCCTGTTTTCGTTCCTACGGTTTTAGAATAATTCAACGGTTCCTATGCACTCGACGGAATCAAATTCCGACTTCCGAGTAATTTAATTCGCGTTTAAAGTTTCTAAACCCGTCAATTACAACTTTCACAATTTAATTCCAAAACTCGTTCCGGGTGTGGATTAACGACTTGGGGATCGTCCTAAACCACCCGAACACGAAAACCCGAGACCCTAACATGTGGGCCCCACACGACCATAATGGGAAAATTTCTTTTTCGCCCCAAAACGTTCCTCACGAACCCCAAACCTCAACCATTCATCTTTAAACCCATCTTAATCAAAACCCAACCTTAATCAAACCGTTTAAACTCAAACCCTAAAATTCAAACGTGCCAAAATGAGAAAAGATTGGGTTCTCACCGTATGGAATGACGAGGGGAGTTCGAATCTTCAATCGTTGAGTCGATCGGTCGAATCGTCGGGAAATCACCAAAAACCCAACCTTCTTCTTCCTTTCTCTCCTTCCCTTTCTCTCTCTTCTTTTCTCTCTCTTCTCTCTCCTAAATTCTGAAATGGCCGTGTATCACTTCTTGTTCCCTTTTAATTTTGTTTTAAAAACAAACCTATCCTTTAATTACAAAACTACCATCCAAGTCTCATCTTTTGTTTTGTTCGAAAAACCTAACACCACCACATAATTGACATGTGGCAAGTAGGTCCCATACCTTTTGGAAAATATCTTCTAGATATTTTTCAGTCAGATTCGCGAAATTCGGCCGTCTCGGGCCCCGAACAGGCACCTTTTCCAAGAAATTATGAAACTTCACGGGCTACAAGGAAACGGCTCAACTAAGACCGCTGTGACGACGGCTAAGCTTTTTGGATCCAAAACGGACCTCGAACGGACCAAAATGTCGCTCAGTTGACTTTTCCAGCAAAAAGTCAACCTTTCCCAAATTGGTCAAAAAGTTGCACTGAGTCCCCCGGAACTCACTTTGGTCGATATCGGGGTCAACTCAAGTCTGGTATGACCCTCGGGGTCAAATTTAGGTTCATTTAAGTGTCTGTCCAAAAATTTTAAATTTTCCTGTTTTTCACCGATTTGACTGGCGTTGACCGGGAGCGGTTCTTACACGTGAACCGAAAATAATGACAATAAATGTAATTTTAAACAAAATGAAATTCCAGAAATAGTTCAAAATTATCAATCCTGATGATAAGAGTCAAATGCTCGAAATCCAAAAATAAAAGGTTTAGTACAAAAGGGAAATACGTCTCTAGACAATCCAAAACTAGGACTCTCGCTAAGCACCCAAGCTCCGAGACGTCCTCTAACCCGACTCACGATCAAAACCTATAAAACAGTGATGAAGGGGATGAGCGTTTCGCTCAGTAGGAAAAAGTAGTAAAGGGGATGAGCATGTCGCTCACCCCACGGATACCCGTCCAAATATGACCTACCAGTGAAGCAACGACAACTAACGAAATCAAACAGGAAAAACACGTAACACAATCACAACCATAATCATAACATCGTTTGATCACACCACTTACCCAATCACCTCACTTAACGGTGAAATCAACCCTGCTCAACAATTATCGATTGCTCAATGTTCACACCCAAGACATATCCCAAAAGAGTCACCGAGTAAATACGCACAGTAAATCATCATCCAATACATACACATTAAGTCTCCCATAATACGCCGGATCACACCGTACGGCTCAACATATCGCACTGGAACACACAACATCGGTCTAGATATCGTCCCGGAACACACATCATCGGGGTACAAGCATATTAGAACACACACTATCGGTCAGGATATCATACCGGAACACCTAGCCTCGGGACATATCATACCGGAACACACACCATCGGTCTAGATATCACCCCGGAACACCAGCCTCGGCCTAGATATCCTATAACGGAACACACCGCGTCGGTATAGATATCATACCAGAACACCTAGCCTCGGGGTACAACGTACAATGGAACACCATCCTCGGCCTAGATATCTCACCGGAACACACAGGATCGGTCTAGATATCATACCGGAACACCTAGCCTCGGAACACATCGTGCCGGAACACACAGCATCGGCCTAGATATCGTACCGGAACACCGGCCTCGGCCTAGATATCCTACCGGGACACACACATACAACGCCTCGGACATCTCACAAGGCAATAGTTCACACTAACATTCACCACATTCTTATAGCATATCATGACCGTTAATTTAACAACAGAACATACCACAAACATTACAAAGCTACTGATCACAAACATTACAAAGCTACTGATCACAAACAAGCGCAATCATCACACAATCCTACGGGCACGACATGACCCACATGCAATTCTACAGCACGACAAGTCCCAAACCTACGGGCACGACATGGCCCGCAAGTGATTCCACATTTTAAACGACCACACTAGTTATTCACATCCTACATGTGATTCTACATTTATTCCGGTTACTTATATCCTATATGCATTTCTAGTAACTTTCCGCATTTTAACCGGTATTCGCTACTTTTCCCTACCTCAACCGCAATCCAAACTCGAACAACCACGAGCCGCCTAGTAGCCTCCTCCGCCGCGATCGGGAACAACATCTAAGATCACAAAGTAACGCGAGATTTAATAATAATTCAAGGGTGGTTTAAAGAGATAACACTCAACCTAACCGCCAATACGTTCGGTTATAGATAACCTTTCTAATCACTTGATAACAACAAAATGGACTTGGAAATGTCCAATTCTGCTCCATCACGGAGAGGGTCATGGAGCCGTGACGTGCGCCGTCACGGTTGACGTCACAGAGTCGTGACGTGTGCTGTCACGGATCCGTGACGGGTCTGGCAGCTCCTTTCTTCTTCTTCCCAAAACTTTATCCCCACGAATTCAAACCTCCAAAACTCCATTGTTAAGCTCCAAAACCTCGAAAATCATCCTTAATAACCTCAAAACTCCAAGACCCAAGGTTGTGTTTCATCAAATTAACCAACTCAATCACTCTCCAACACAATCCTCCACTTTCCACCACAATCCATCAATTTAACAATGAAGAACTTCAAACCCATAATACCCAAGCTTAGTTCATGCATTTTCTACCAAACCCACAACCCAAAATTCATCAAAAGGGGAGTTAATTGGATGCTCACCTTAGGACAAGAGTAGATGATGAGAAATATGGAAGAAATGAAGAACTTTGGTGGTGGAATCAAGCAGAAAAGGGCACTTGCGGTTCGTTCAGACTGGACCTGAAATCAGTGAACAGGACTTGCGGGAGTCCCTTTGTAAATATATCAGCAACTTGGGACCGAGAAGGCACATGGAGAACTCGAACATGTCCTTTTGCAAATTTTTCCCGGACGAAATGAATATCGAGCTCAATGTGTTTTGTGCGTTGATGTTGAACTGGATTACCGGCTAAATAAATGGCGCTAACGTTGTCACAATAGACCAATGTGGCTCGAGACAAGGGACAATGAAGCTCCAATAGAAGATTTCGAAGCCAACAAGATTCAGAAACAACGTTTGCAACTCCTCGGTATTCGGGCTCAGTACTGGAGTGGGATATGGTTGGTTGACACTTGGAGGACCACGAAAGGAGATTATCGCCCAAAAAAACGCAATAGCCAGACGTAGATCGGCGAGTGTCATGACAGCCGGCCCAATCAGCATTAGTGTAAGAAACCAGCTAGGAAGTCTTGGAGGAGAATAAGTGAAGTCCCAAATGAAGAGTGTCACGCCCCAATTTCAGTAAACCGAACTAGGGACGCGAACGTTTAAAAACATGAACACTTGAAACCTGTTTTCAATAAAAGCTTTGATATTTCCATTTACTTCTCAAAATAATAGTATTTACAATACAAAAACGTCCCAACAAGTGGACAAGGTACAACATCCGTTACTAGACTCAACAAAAGTAAAGACCAGACTCCGCTCCAAGCTCCATGAACTTCAAGAGCTAACCTAGTCCGTCCGGTGATCAGTACCTGTAGGAAAAGCAGCTAGGGGTGAGCGTTCGCTCACCTCCACGGATAACAGACTGACTATGGCATAATTAGCAGAAAAAGCCAGTAACACTAAAACCAAACCCAACGCCGGGACTACAGTCCCCAACTCAAGTACTCAACTGACCCACAACCCGTCACCTTCCTCAACAGACTCGACACTCGATGATACAGTGTAAACCCGACACAACTATCGACGACCTCCTCAAGGACTCGAACGAAACGACACAACACCAAACAAGATCACAAAGGATCGCACACCAGCTGCTCAGTAACCAATCTCAATCAGGTCAGGGTTCGACCTATCGCAATTCCTCGACACGAAATCGGATCAGGCTGTCGACCTTTCAAACTCGCAATTCCTCGACACTAAGTCGGATCAGGCTGTCGACCTTTAAAACTCGCAATTCATCGACACTAAGTCGGATCAGGCTGTCGACCTTTAGAACTCGCAATTCATCGACACTAAGTCGGATCAGGCTGTCGACCTTTAAAACTCGCAATTCATCGACACTAAGTCGGATCAGGCTGTCGACCTTTAGAACTCGCAATTCATCGACACTAAGTCGGATCAGGCTGTCGACCTTTAGAACTCGCAATTCATCGACACTAAATCGGATCAGGCTGTCGACCTTTAGAACTCACCACCCCAGGTAACCACAATCACAATCACAGGCAAGTTCAATCACACAGGCACTCAAGGCCACTCAAGACACCTCAACAGTCAAGACTCGGGTTCAACAACCCCACGGGCACTCACTGCCACTCAAGACACCAAATTAAATACACGGCTCTCATGGCCACCCCGACTCAACAATTAAATACGGGCTCTCAAGGCCACCCAAACTCAACAATTAAATACGGGCTCTCAAGGCCACCCAAACTCAACAATTAAATACAGGCTCTCAAGGCCACCCAAACTCAACAATTAAATAAAACGCACGACAACCTCCGGCATAGTCGATGCCTCCAACGGTCCTAAAATCACTAGTTTCACAAACAACCTCCGGGCATGGTCATATGCCTCCAGTAATTCAATTATCGCTAAGTTCTCTGTTCCTACGACACTACTAAGTGTCACATGCTTTTCTCTTGAACGCTACAATCCCGTATCATGCTTTTCTAATAATTAAATAAATCTACTCAACCCACGACACCCCGGTGTCACATGCAATTCTACTATTAACTTTCCCTAATCAGGGCCGAGATCCGGCTACTTTTCCCTACCTCGTATATAGATCCAAAAGCGGTCCAACAAAACCCGAAGTACACCCAGTCACTCGCCGAGCTTCCCTTTGTCTCGGTCCGTAGCACGATCTAACAGAACACAAATTTAAAGTACTTTTAAACTAGTACGAATAAACCGAAAAATAACATACTTAACGCCCAAACGTAACCCCGACAATGCCGATCACTCCCAAACTTCCCCATTACTCGATATTGCCGAAAAAGGACCCGTAAGGGCCAGATTCGCCCGACATGGCGAATCTGCCCGGTTTTGGTTAATTGCCTTCCGGGGCTCCAAAAGCCCCCGTTTTCGTTTCCACGGTCTTAGAATAAATCAAGGAACTCAACGCACTTGACGGAATCGAATTCCGACTTCTAAATCAATTAATTAACGTTTAAAGTTTCCCAAAACCTGTTAATTACAACTTCTCCAATTTAATTCCAAAATTCGATTCGGTTTGGGATAAATGGTCCGGGGAACGTTTTAAACTACCCGAGTAATTAAAACACGAACAACCGAGCACGTGGGCCCCACCCAAAGGGCTTGGCCGTGCCCTAGGGTTTGAGGGAGGGGCTCGGCCACCAAGTGGTGGCTGCTGCCACCTCCGGCCAGCCACCACATGGCCGGCCGGCCACCACCCACGGTGGCCGGAGCTCCTCCCGAGCCTCCGGTCACCGGAAAACGTGAAATTAAACCCCCAAACACCTCTAAAACGTCTCCAAAACCTCCCCACACTCTACACAACCCTAAGCCTTAGTTTATAACCAAACCCTAGCTCTTGAAAATAATCAAAACGAGAATCGGTTCGGGTATTACCGTAGAGGAGAACGAGGGGAACGGGATTGCTCTTTGCTTTGACTCGATCCAAGGGCTCGATCACAAACCCTAGCTCAACCTCCCTTCTTCTCTCTTCTTCTCCTTCTCCTTCTCTCTCTAAAACCTCTCTTCTAATTTCTAATTTAATTAAACTAACAACAAAACTAATAAAAAAAACTAACACTTTCCCTCTTAAAACCCCATACTCGGCCAACCCTCTCCAACCACACCTTTTCCCTCCAAAAATACACCACCATATATTTGACAAGTGTCAAGGTGGGTCCCATACCTTTTGGAAAATATCTAGTTGATATTTTCCAATCAGATTCGCGAAAAACGGACGTTTCGGGCCCCGAACGGGCACTTTTCCCAAAAATATTTTAAACTGGACGGGCTTCAAGGAAACGGCCCAACTAAGACCGCTACGACGACGGCTAAGCTTTTCGGGTCCAAAACGGTCCTCGAATGGACCAAAACGTCGCTCGGGTGACTTTTCCAGCGAAAAATCAATCTTTCCCAAATTGACCAGAAAGTTGCCCTGAGTCCCCCGTAACTCATTTTAGTCGATAAAGGGGTCAACTTAAGTCCGGTATGACCCTCGGGGTCAATTTAAGTTAAGTTAAGTGTCTGTCTTAAAAAATTTAAATTTTCCTGTTTTTCGCAGGTTTGACTGAGAGTGACCGGGAGTGGTTATTACAATCTACCCCCCTTAAAGGAATTTCGTCCGCGAAATTTAGAACAACGCACGTCAGGAGTCGAACCGGTCGGGGTACTTCGCGCGAACCTCGTCCTCGCGTTCCCAATTCGACTCGGCCTCGTGGTGTCGCCACAACACCAGCTCTAAGCGGATAACCTTTCCGCGCAGGACCTGCTCTCGTGGATCCCTTTCCCGCATCGGTTTCTCCTTACACGGGACATCACCCGTTACCTCGACATCTGCCCATTTAATGACGAACTCAAGACCTCGAAAGGCCCGATACACCGCGGGGCTAACCCGCCTCTGCCGCGGTTGAAACGCATTAGTCCATCTTTCGGGCTCACCTCCTGGGATACATGATCACTGAATGCTGGCTCGAGAGGTCGGCGCCGTCAGTCAGCATAGCTCCTGCTGACTCTGCGCGGTCTTCAACCGCTCACGCCTTGGCACGACCAACTTAGCTGTCTCTCGATCCAGTTCTAGACCCAGTAACCTCTTATTTCTCACTTCTGCCCAGCACACGGGCGACCGACACGGCCTATCACACAACGCTTCAAACGGTGCCATCATGATACTGGCCTGAAAGCTGTTGCTGTAGGCGAACTCGGCCAATCACTCACGAAACCCATCGTGACGTGCCCCCACTTCCGCCGTGCAACCGGCGGTGGCTGCAATAATCCAGCGGGACGCTGTTGTTCGGCTCTGACCTGTCACGCCCCAATTTCAGTAAACCGAACTAGGGACGCGAACGTTTAAAAACATGAACACTTGAAACCTGTTTTCAATAAAAGCTTTGATATTTCCATTTACTTCTCAAAATAATAGTATTTACAATACAAAAACGTCCCAACAAGTGGACAAGGTACAACATCCGTTACTAGACTCAACAAAAGTAAAGACCAGACTCCGCTCCAAGCTCCACTAGACATGCCACCTGATGTCACGCTCCTCTTAGTGCTATTCACGTGCATTGTTAGACGCGAATGCTGCGACTCTCGTAGCGCATCGCCTCTGCCGTCACGCGGTATGTACAAACCTCCACGATACTGTAACTCCCAATTAGTACAACGATCCCATCCCTCGGCATCCGTACCGCCGGCAACTAACTCCCGGATCCTGGTCGTCCACAAAACACCATCACAAACTGATTTAAGAACAGCCGGGCTATACTGTTCATCAGGTCCAAGAACCGGACGAACTACTCACTTTAGCCTTCGTATCTACTGGCGTAGCTGATGGAGAGCAGGAACTCATGGCAGCTCGATGTATAATCTCCTCAGCGTGCGTTGGGACAAGAACATCCCACCGGCATGGCGTGTGACAACAACACCTAAGAAAAAAGACAAGGGACCAAGATCTTTCATAGCAAATTCCGAGCTCAGGGAGGCCATAAGAGATAACCGGAGATCATGGCTCGAGGTAGTCAGAATAATATCGTCCACATATAAGAGAAGAAAAGAAATATCATAACCACGTCGATATATAAACAAAGAGTGATCAGATTTGCTGTGAGAAAACCCAATAGTGGAGACGAAATCAGTAAATTGCTGATACCAGGCTCGAGGAGCTTGCTTGAGACCATAAAGTGAACGTTTCAGCAAGCAGACATGGTCGGGATAAGTCGTGCTCTGGAATCCCATAGGCTGATGCATGTAGACTGTCTCGCTGAGATTCCCATGGAGAAAAGCGTTCTTGATGTCCAATTGATGGATGGGCCAAGATCGAGATACTACAAGACTGAGAACCGTCCGAATAGTTGCAGGCTTGACAACTTGGCTAAATGTTTCATCACAGTCAATGCCAACCTGCTGGGAGCGTCCGTCACCTACAGGACGAGCTTTATAGCGCTCAAAAGAACCATCAGAACACCGTTTATAACGAAAAACCCACATAGACCGAATCACATTAGTATTAGTAGGACGAGGAACTAATTCCCATGTCTTATTTTTAATTAAAGCATTATACTCGTCAAGCATTGCTAGTTTCCAATGTTGATCGGCTAAGGCGAGGGAGGGATTTTTCGGGATAGGGGATGGGTCAAGAGAGGTATTAAGATTAAAAAGCACTTTAGGTTTGATGATACCTGCTCGGGTTCTTGTGGTCATAGGATGAACTGGGCGAGATGGTAGAGGTGCCGGAGCCACAGATGAAGGAGGGCTGACAAGTTTTGTGTGATTAGTGGCAGGAACTGGTCGGGATGAGGATTGCTCGGGTGAGGCAATGGGAGCTGGTGACTGTGGGCCGGTTCCGAACGAGGTAGAGGCTGTCGGGCTGGCCTAGATAGGAGAGTGGGCCACGGGAGATGGGCTAGTGGTGTCGGCATGCCTGTCTAACAAAGGGAGCCGGGGTGTCATCTAGGAACGAATAATCAGCCTGCGATGGGTTAGAGAAAATGAAGAATGGGAATGCCGTTTCATCAAAAATAACATGCCTGCAGATAATGACTTTATTATGTAGAAGATCAAAACATTTGTACACACAGTACTGCGTCGGAAATCCAAGAAAGACACACGGTGTTGAGCGAGGTTGTAACTTGTGAATGGTGGTGGAGGGAAGGAGCGGGTAACAGAGACAACCAAAAACACGAAGGTGAGAATATGTTGGGGTACGATGATAAAGTTTTTGAGTTGGAGAAGAAAAATTCAGTATTTTAGAAGGGAGAAGATTGTGCAAGTAAGTAGTCATATGACGAGCATGATGCCAAAAAGATGGGGGTAAAGAAGCATGAACTAGTAAAGTACGAACCACATTATTTACAGCCCGTATTTTACGTTCATCACGACCATTTTGAGACGATGTATGAGGACATGTGAACCGAAAAACCATCCTTGTAGATGCACAAAATCGATGAAAAGAAGAGTCATCGAACTCTTTTCCGTTATCACATTGAAAACTTTTAATCGAGCAACCAAATTGAGTTTGCACAAATTTACTGAACATAGTGAAAACAGAAAAGACATCTGATTTAGCACCCAAGGGAAATGTCCACAAAAAATTTGTGTAGTCATCAAGTAGCAATAAGTAATAGCGATGACCTGCAGAACTTAAAATTGGAGTAGTCCATAAATCGGCATGAATAATATCAAATGGGAAAGCAGTAGTATTTGAGGAATTAATAAAAGGCAATCGTTAATGTTTGCCAAACACACATGACTGACTGACATAATGCTTATACAAAATACAAAATACAACCGTAAACTTATCTTATCTAACAATCAACTACCTTTTTTCGGGTAAGGGTCTTGTAGTGAGTCCTTTTTTGTTTGAGGAGATGAAATATGGGAGTAGAAAAGGGGGAGCTCCTGATTTCTGCTCCCTTCATTTAAAATCTTTGGTGTTGCTGGAGAATTCTTAGATATTCGACTTCCCTCGCACCCAAACAAAGCATGGATTTTTTTTCCTGTTTTATCAGTTTTGCGGAGAATGTGGATATCTTAAGAGCCATCAAATTTTTTAAAGGGTTGAAGCTTGATGGCTTATCCCTTTTTCTCTAAAGCAGTCGGCATGCAACCGAAGTCGTTTCTTCTTAGATAATACTTGAGATACTTTCTGTCAAACATGAGACGTGCGACATCTTGTAAAATTTTCACTAAAAAGCCTTGTGTCAAAAGCTTGGGTGGGTGCATCAAAAGTGCTGAATGCATTCAATCTGAGTTCGCGGCTCAGTGTGTTCTTGACGTTGAGGTGAAAGACTTGGGAAATTGGGTTTTATTGATCGATTGAGCGGATTCAGACAAAATGATTGAACAAGGTTGGTCCTGGATCACCATGATTCATGATAACGAATATCTCTTGAGTAAAGGGTGTTGTTACGAGTGGATTAATATCCTGGATTCCTTGTTTAAGGCTGGAAAATTGAGAATTTTTAAGGAATTACAAGTAGATTTGGTTCCTTTCTCCTCACGCATCCGAATACTCTATCAGGTTTTAATTTTCATAGAAAATTGGACACGAGACCTTTAATGTTAGTGTCGATCACATTCTTGTTCCCCGTGTGAATTCCTCATCTAGATGCTCAAAAGAGCTTCTTTACGATCAACTTGAAAGCTAAGAGACACCCGTCTCGAAGCCCTCATTGATAGTAATTAATTCAGATTGCTACTACTTAGTTGCAGTAGGTGCGGTCTCCCCAAGACCGATTCTAAAGCATGGGGTAGTAAATACCGATCAATTGCTCGGTGATCCTGTTTCGGGAAATAGTAATCAAATTGTGGATTCAGAGGAGACTGTATCTGCTAGGTTGAGATTCTAAAAACATAAACGGAAAGGCCTGAAAATTTTATCCAATGGCACTAAGTTTCCTCCAAGTCTATGGAGGTGAATCATGTCACTGATAAATTAATTTCCCGTCCAACCTTCGCCCCAAACTCATTGTCTTTTGAAGGTGATATTGATTACTACAAGAGAATGGGGTTTTAATACCAAAGGAAAAGACCATCTCTTGCGAGATCACCTAAATTCTCTTAACGAGGTCTTGGACGACTGAAAATATGACAAGGAACATGGCAGGCTCAAAGAATTTGGAGCTTCAAACGACTCACTTTTTTTTAGCCCCTTAATCTCGATTTTTTTTAACGAAACCATATAATATTATATTCATCTGGTTTTTTGATTCAGCGTGTAAAAACGCTTCGTATCCCTCACTAATTAAATGCCAAAACTGGAAATTAAACTAATTAATTAATATTTTCTAAATCAAACAAATTAAGACTACAATATATTGTGACTTACAACTAAGCATGATGCAAACTCAGCAAACAAAAAAAAACTAAAAGCTTATTAAGTTGTGGCTCACACCTCAAGGTGTGACATTTTATTGTAATGTTTAGATTCAAATTGAGATAAAGGCCGCCAGAAAATTGGTGTTATGGATGGACTGTAAACAAATGAAGTTAAATTATACAGTTTGAGTATTAATAAGAGAGATCAAGTTGGATAAAGATAATTAGTACATATCAGCTTGAGAAATAATAATATGTTAACAGGAGTACAAGAATATTTTTCCAATCACAAGCCATGTTTCCATCATTTGATTTCAAAGGTCCTAAACCTCAAATAACTGATAATTAAAAAAAAATTAGCAAAAATATAAATGTTAATTAACTAATTAAAAGAACTAACCTTATATATTGCAGATTGCTTTTCTTCTTCCTTTTTGTTTGTCTCTGCTCTTCAAAACTACAACCAAAGAGAAAAGGGTCATAAAAAATAAGAAATTTTTGGAGAAAGGAGGAATTTGAGAATGAAATCGAAATAAAAAAATATTGAGAATTTAAGAGAAGAGAGATTGAAAGTTAGGTATGAATATAAACCTAAACCTAAAATTACAACCCTATTTATACATGAATTGGAAGAGAGAAAAGAACATGGTAGATGGTAATCATCTATGAACTAAGAAGATTGGTTGGGAGAAGGATAGTTAGTTTTGGAAAGAAGAATCAGACTGAGAACAGAAGTAGTGGGGTTGGAAGAAGAAACGCCGGTCTTGGAATGTGTGATGATGAGAAAGATCTGCGCGTTGTAGGTTGCTGAGAAGATGAGTTTAATTAATGCTTCTGCTCACACAAAAAATTTTAGGCTGAGTTTAAATCCTTTTTTTTAAATATGAGGCCTGCCTCTAAACGAGGCCTTAGGCAATCGCCTATCTCGCCTAGTGGGCAGGTCGGCCATGTTCTTAAGCCCCAAGCCATGGCGTGGGCTGCTTGGCCTCATGGCCGACTTTGACAAGGAGTTCAAAGAAGGTTGCATTGGTGACTTAGAGTAAGGTCTGTCTGGGGTAAAGGCCACTCACATTCCTTATCCATCTACGAATTTTTTTTTTTGGGGGGGGGGTTCTATTTTGTGCCTCCTTTGTAATAAAAATTGTATCCCTGTCTGCTTTTTGCAGTTCCCTGATTTCCTTTTTCCTGAAAATTTGTGGATTCATACAACCTTGTCAATAAAAAAATATGTAAAAGAAAAAAAAGAGTTATACATTAATAATTCTAACAACTAGCATTAGTGATTCAATAATCCTAACAACCAACCGTTACAAAACCTAAAATTAGCAACTCAAGTTTTGAGGACAACCCAACTTTTGTATTTTATAACCATAAATACTACGTGTACAAAAGTCAACACAATTAGAAGAATATAAAAAACAATATGAAAGATGTTGTGAAACACGTGTGGCCACCCTTGCATGAGACACACATGTCATATGATTCATCCCAAAATCTCAAGCCTTATATATATATGGCTCATGTCTTTCTATGTAAAATCATTAAGAATGGAAAGTAGAATTAATGAAAAAGAATTGCTTCTCATATGTTTTATGATATTTTATTAGTTCATGTTAACAATTTCATTAATTCACAACATGTTATCAGCACGAGCCCGCTCTGTTTAATCGTTAAGTTCTCTCAACTCGTAATTAAGTAAAAACGCTCTGCTCTACTGTTCAGGTATCATAACTTCAGATTATTGTTAACTTGTTTATATCTGATTCAAGCTCATTTATATAAGTTTATTTACAGTTTCAATAAGTATGTTATGTGACTTCCAATATACATTGGATCTTTCACATCAAAAACTTGATATTTACTGTATACTTGTATTTTATCGATAATACTCGAATTTGAGATTCGTTAAAACCGAAACATTTGGACCCGAAGTTCCAAAATGCAAAACTACTTGTTTATAACATGCAATGCGATCATTTCGTTATTAAATTTATGAGGACACATATTTGTAGACTGAAATTTATAAATATGATGGTATGTTGGACAGGAAGTTCCAAATACATAATACCAGTGACCCGATATGTGTTGGACCAGAAGCTCCAAAATAAAATACCAACGACCTGAAGTCGAGTATGATCCTGACATGCAATTATTTTGATCAACTTTCAGGATGGATAACTTGACAAAGTTTAATTATGCACCCATTAAACTAGACGGGAAGAAATATTATGAATGGGCGCTGGACACAACTCTCCACTTAAGATCCCAGAATCTTAGAGACGTCATAAAAGAAGAGATTAACGAATCGGTTATAAACAAAGCCTAGGCCACAATATTATTCCGTCATCATATGCGTAAAGACCTGCGACTAGAATATCTGGTTGACGAAAACCCCCTTAGTTTATGGGTTCAGCTCAAGGAGAGATTTGAGCATATGAAAGCAATAACTCTCCCTCGTGCCTTATATGATTGGTCTAACCTCAGGTTACATGACTTTAAGTCTGTAAATGAGTACAATTCGGCCATGTTTAAAATTGTTTCCAAGCTTCGCAGTTGTGGTGAGAAGATAACTGACAAAACTATGCTTGAGAAAACATTCTCCACGTTCCATCCCTCGAATATGCTCTTGCAGCAACAATATCGAGAAAGAAAGTTTCAGAAATTTACAGATCTGGTTGCTTGTTTGCTCGTTACAGATCAAAAAAATGAATTATTAATGAAGAACCATCAAACTCGCCCTGTAGGCAGTGATCCATTCCCGGAAGTGAATGTGACAGGATATGATGGTAACTCCGGACCCGGACGAGGCCGAGGACCCTTTAGAGGTCGAGGTCGAGGTCGTGGACGTGGTCGTAGTCATGGCTTTGGGCATAACAATTTATAACCTTATAGAAGAGATGATAAGGTGTACCACCAAAAGTAGAACCGATATGAGAAAGGAAAAGGCCCACAGAATCAGACTCTCAGAAATGTTGAAACCATATGTTACGATGTGGAGGGGCTGATCATTGGTCACGTGTATGTCGCGTACCAAACCACTTGGTGAAGTTATACCAAGAGTCGATCAAGGGAAAAGAGAAGGTCGCTGAGACAAATTCCATTGATCATGTGAGCCCTAAAGATGCTCCGATCAAGCTTACAGTCTCCGACTTCTTTAAAGATGATGACGGAAATATGGACCGTGATGAAAATGTGGATTGAAATTGTGTTGTTATGTATTCCCCTTCCTTTAGTCAATGTGAAATATATATAGTGTTTTTGTAATCATTTCCTAAGTTTATAAAGTAATGTAATACTTTTTTATGAAAGGATGTGGATCCCAACTATGGGTCACGTATTTGCATAAATGATGGCGACTTATGTATTTTTGATTGCGCGTCGACGCACACAATCTTAAGAGACAAGAAATATTTTTCTTATCTAACCTTGGTTGAAGCAAATGTTAGCACAATTATGGGTACTGAAAGTTTGATAGAAGGCTCAAGAAGAGCTACCTTGATATTAGGAAATGGAACAAGGTTAAATACTCATAATGCTTTTTATGCAAGTAGATGCAGAAGACATCTAATTTGCTTCAAGGATATTCGTAGCAACGGATATCATGTCGAGACCAGAAGTTAAAATGAGACTGAGTTTCTTTATATCACTTTCAATAAGTATGGTGAAAAGCGTGTACTTGAAAAATTACAGGTTCTATCATCAGGTTTGTATTATACAACCATAAGAACCGTTGAAACCTACACAACAATGAACCAGAAGTTCATTAATCCAAATGCTTTTACGCTTTGGCACAATCGTCTTGGTCATCCGAGATCGACCATGATGCGTAGGATTATTGAAAACTCATGTGGGCATTCATAAAAGGACCATAAGATCCTAATGTCCAATGAGATATCCTATACAGCTTGTTCACAAGGAAAATTAGTGGTCCGACCATCGCAAACCAAGATTAACATTAAAATGCCATCTTTTTTTGCAGAGGACTCAGGGAGATATATGTGGCCCTATACATCCAGCTAGTGGACCATTTAGTTATTTCATGGTCCTGATAGACGCATCCAGCAGATGGTCTCATATTTTCTTGTTGTCAACGCGAAATATTGCATTCGCTAAATTGCTGGAACAAATCATTAAGTTGAGGGCACATTTTCATGCTCATCTCATTAAGTCGATTCGTCTTGATAATGCTGATGAGTTCACATCAAGAGCATTTGATGATTATTGCATGTCTTTAAGGATTGATATTGAACATCCCGTGCCACATATCCATACCCAAAATGGTTTAGCGGAATCGTTTATTAAACGTATACAGGTAATTGCATGTACATTGCTAATGCAATCACAATTACCTATTTCTGCTTGAGGACATGTTGTATACTACATGCTGCATCTTTAATTCGGATAAGGCCAAGTGCATACCATCAATATTATCCTGTACAACTTGTGTGTGGGCACTAACCTAACATATCCCATTTGCGAACCTTTGGTTGTGCAGTGCAAGTGCCGATCGCACCTACTCAACGCACAAAAATGGGACCCCCAACATCGGTTGGGGATATATGTTGGTTTTGATTCACCGTCCATTATAAGGTATCTTGAACCTCATGCGAGTGATTTGTTTACTACAAGATTTGCAGATTGTCATTTTGATGAGACAATATTTCCACCTCTAGGTGAGAAAGATAAGCCTCCTGAAGTAAGGCATGAACTCTCTTATAAGCCTCCTGAAGTTGGGAATGAACTTTCTTGGAAAGTGAGTTCGTTGTCTCATTTAGACCCACGCACATCACAATGTAAAACAGAAGTACAAAGAATAATTCATTTGCAAATTGTTGCAAATCAAATGCCTGATGCATTTAGAGACACGTCAAAGATGACAAGGTCTTATATAGATGCAATTAATGTACTAGCTAGAGTTAAGGTCACTAGTGATACTGCAAAAGCAGCTATCGATTCCACTAGTGCATGCTTGAAGTGTTGGAGACCAGTTGGAACAAAAGACATTGTTCCCCGAAAGAGGAAATGTCAGACGAATATAGGGGATAAGAAAACGGTGGTTCCGGAAGAAACAGCCGATGAAAAAGCCTTGTTACCAGATGTAGTTCCAAAAGAACTACTAGAGATGGTTCCAGAAGAACAAATTGGTCCAGAAGTTCTAGAAGACTCTAATACTCTTGAAGAGTTAAGAAATGAGAAAGTTATTGTTGATGAAGTCTTTGCGTTCACGGTGCCCAACGAGATCATAAATGAGTTTGATTTTGAGCCCCGAAGCATCGACGAATGCCGTCACAGGGATGACTGGCCTATGCGAGGAAAAAGAAATTCAGGCAGAATTGGCCTCATTGGCGAAACGCCAAGTTTTTGGTCCTATTTCCAAGAAACCGGAAGATGTCAACCTTGCTGGTTACAGGTGGGTATTTATAAGGAAACGAAATGAGAAAAATGAAGTCGTCCGATATAAGGCTAGACTTGTGGCCCAAGGATTCTCTCAACGACCAGGAGTCAATTTTGATGAGACATATTTTTTATTAATGGATATGATCTCTTTCAGATATTCGATCAGCCTATCAGTCTCTGAAGGACTTGATATGTGCATGATGGACGTTGTGACTACTTACCTGTATGGTAATTTGGACACTGTTATCTATATGAAACTCCCTGATGGGTTGAGATTTCCTGAAGCAATGATCGATATCCCAGAGATCTGTGTTTAATAAAGTTATAGAAATCTGTGTATGGACTAAAGCAATACGGTAGGATGTGGTACCATTGCCTTAGCGAATACGTTATCAGAGAAGGCTATAAGAATAATGTTATATGTCCATGTGTGTTCATTAAGAAAACAACCTCCGGGTTTGTTTTTATAGCAATATACTTTGATGAAATAAATCTGACTGGGACTCCAAAAGAGATCCTCAAAGCTTTAGATTATCTGAAAAGAGAATTCGAAATGAAAGATTTGGGAAAGACTAGACATTGTCTCGGCCTGCAGCTCGAGCATCTGTCTGATGGCACTTTGATCCACTGATCTACATTTTTTGAAATGCTCTTGAAGCGTTTTAGTATGGATAATGCTCACCCTCTCAGTAATCCAATGGTTGTCCGTTCTTTAGATCCCAAAAGAGATCTATTTCGTCCCAAGGAAGCAGATGAAGAGATACTTGGTTCTGAAGTACCATATCTAAATGTTGTTGGTGTTTTTTATATATGGCACAATGCGCGCAACCTGACATAGCGTTCGTAGTAAATGTACTTGCCAGGTTCAGTTCAGAACCCACTCGATGACATTGGAACGGTATCAAGTATGCACTTCGTTATCTGAGCGAGACCAGAGACTTGGAACTTATGTAATCTAAGTCCAGGGGGAGCGTTGGCCTGGTCGGATATGCGGATGCAGGCTATTTATCAGATCCTCACAAAGTTCGCTCCCAAACAGGATATGTTTTCACCTGCAGTGAAACAGCCATTTCCTGGCGCTCTACGAAGCAGACTTTGGTTGTGGCATCCTCGAACCGCTCAGAGATTGTGGCGCTAAACGAAGCTAGCCGAGAATGTGTATTCTTGCGATCCATTTTGAAGCATGTATTATGCTCAATTGGCTTTCCTCCGTCAAGCTGTCCTTGCATTATATATGAAGACAATGAACCTTGTATTGCTCAAGTCAGAGAGGGTATATCAAAGGAGACAGGATCAAGCACATCTCTCCGAAGTTCTTTTATACTATGAGCTCCAGAAGAGTAATGGGATAGATGTCAAGCAGATTCGGTCCAACGAGAATCTTGCTGATTTATTTACTAAAGCTTTGCCAACTTCTACCTTTGAGCAGGACCGGCCCAACAAATTTGGGGGCCTTAAGCGATTATTTATATAAATAAAACAAAAAAATTGTTTAATCAGGTTATACTCAAATAAAGCTTATAAATATAGGTTAAATCAATAAAGATTTTTTTCCTATTAGACTAGAATATGAGGCCTCTAAAATAAGTTTTTGGGGCTTTTACATTTACTGATAATTGATAAAACAATTAATACTAAAATTTTGGGGCCTTGTTTATGTTGGGCCTTAAGCCATTGCTTAAATGGCTTCAGGGTTGAGCCGGCCCTGCTTTGAGAAGCTAGTTCATAGAATCGGTATGCGTCGCCTTAGCAAGAAACCAAAGCAGCCTGCCTGAAGTCAGAGGGAGACAAATTTTGTGCGATGCACTCTTTTTCCCTTATCCAAGTTTTGTCCCACAGGGTTTTCTTGGAGAGGTTCTTAACGAGGCAGCATCAAGCATATTTTTTCGCGTTGCACTGTTTTCCTTACAGGTTTTGTCCCATCGAGTTTTCCTGAGGATGTTTTTAATGAGGCAACTTAAGGCGCGTTTGATGTATTCGTTAATGGTGGTGTCCAAGGGGAAGTGTTGTGAAACACGTGTTGTTTGGGTGGCCACCACCCTTGCATGAGACACACATGTCAAATGACTCATCCCAAAATCTCAAGCCTTATACCTATATATATTGTCACGCCCCAATTTCAGTAAACCGAACTTAGGACGCGAACTTTTAAAACAATAAAACATTTGAAACCTGCTTTGAATCGATACTTTAAAATTACCAATTTTCCATCAAAAGAATAATATTTACAATACAAAAGCGTCCCAACAAGTGGACATGGTACAATATCCGTCACTAGACTCAACAAATATAAAGACCAGACTCCGCTCCGAGCTCCACCAGCTTCAGGAGCTCACCTAGTCCAGCCTACGAACGGTACCTGTAGGAAAAGAAGCAAGGGGTGAGCGTTCGCTCACCACCGCGGATAACAGACTGACTACGGCATAATTAGCAGACAAGCCTATAACACCCACAACAGACTCAACTCCGGGGATCACCGTCCCCAACTCAAGTACTCCGACTGACAAACACCCACGGTGACCTTCCTCGAACGACTCAACACTCAACCACATAAGTAGACCCGACACAACAATTGACGACCTCTCCCAAGGACTCAAACGACAACTACACAACACCAGACAGATCACAAAGGATCGCACACCAAACAAGATCACAAAGGATCGCATACCAGCTGCTCAGTAACCTCTCCCACTCACACGAACACGGATCAGGCTAGCCAAAGAATGCTTACAACCTGTGATACTCAAACTCGGACCAGGCCAGCCAAAGAGTGCTTGCAACCTGTGTTACTCAAACCATGTCAGGCCAGCCAAAGAGTGCTTGCAACCCGTTGATACTCAAATTTGGTCAGGCCAGCCAAAGAGTGCTTGCAACCTATCGGGATCCGCAATCACAATTACAAGCAAATTCAAACACACAGGCACTCAAGGCCACTCAAGACACCTCAACAGTCAAGACTCGGGTTCAACAACCCCACGGGCACTCACTGCCACTCAAGACACACCAACGGTCAAGACTCGGGTTCAACAACCCCACAGACACTTACTGCCACTCAAGACACACCAACGGTCAAGACTCGGGTTCAACAACCCCACGGCACTCACTGTCACTCAAGACACACCAACGGTCAAGACTCGGGTTCAACAACCCCACAGCACTCACGGCCACCCAAAACACCGACAGTAAGACACGGGCACTCATGGCCACCCAAGACACCAATTTAAACACACGGGCTCTCAAGGCCACCCAAGACGCCAAATTAAATACACGGGCTCTCAAGGCCACCCAAACTCAATAACAAATAACACGGGCTCTCAAGGCCACCCAAACTCAACAATAAATACCACGGGCTCTCAAGGCCACCCAAACTCAACAATAAATAACACACAACAACCTCCGGGCATGGTCATATGCCTCCAGTAATTCAATTAACGCTAAGTTCTCTGCTCCTACGACACTACTAAGTGTCACATGCTTTTCTCAATAATTACTAAGTTCCCGTAACATGCTTTTCTAACATTCAATAATCTACTCAACCCACGACACCCCGGTGTCACATGCAATTTCTACTGTTAACTTTCCCTAGTCAGGGTCGAGATCCGGCTACTTTTCCCTACCTCAACTGAAGAGCAACCGCTACGCTTCCTAGCTGCTGACGTTCTGGCTCGCTACCTCCGGGCTTCACTTCGATCGAAGCCGGACGCTAAAGATAACACGAAAGCCATAATTAGAGGCGGTTCCCAGGTTAATTTAAAGGTCACGATTATTCCAGTTTTAAAACCGACAGTAATCCCTTAAACTCGAGCGGGATAAAAGCGGGGTCACGGTGAATCGGGTTGAGTACCCGAGCACCGAAACCGGTGCATGCGAGGCACAGTCCCAATGCACGAATCCCGAGGTCCGATTCAGCGGTCTGCTTTTGTTCCCTTTTAAACCCAAATTGCAGTTCATTTTAACAGCCCGATTATTCGTTCCACGCTCAACGGATCAAGATCCATTTTAAATCAAAACTGACTGTTCCCTTAAATCGACTTTCTAAAACCCAAGTTTTATTTCCGACGTTTTAGTTTATTTCCTAACAAGTCTGATTCTCAACTCCTCGATTTAAAACCGTTTTTAAAACCCAAATTAATTCTAATTCTCTTTTATTTTAAACCCCTTTTTCTTTAATCTGATTTTCATTTTACAACTTTTCTCTACAAAATCCGATTTTGATTCCACTAAACCGATCCAAAATTTATAGTTGTTTTCGCATTAACAGATCAACATTTACAGATTTAATACTAATAGATTTAACCTAAGTCGAAAACAAAACAACAAAAGGGAGGGCTCGGTCAGAAACTCCGACGACCCTCAACGGCGATAACGCCGGCCGGAAACTCACGGTGGTGGCTCACCGTAGAGGAGATACGGGCGGAGGGAGGTGGTCCCTCACCCGTCTCAGATCTGGGACGACGGGGCTCGGGGACGGCGGGGAACGGCCGGCGAAGGCACGTCTGGTCCGAGAAGACGAGGGAGAGAGGCAGGCTCGGTGGTGGTGCCGTGGATGAACGGAGACTCGGCCAACGGCGGCGGCGGCGACGTGAGCTGGAGAAGACGGGGGCGGTTCTGGTAGCTCGGGAGGGAGAGACGGGGAGGAGATGGTGGCGGCTTGTGGTGGTTGGACGGAGAAGACCGACGGCGAGTGAGGGCGGCGTGGTCGTGGTTGGGCGGAGAAGAGGGGCTCGGCGAGGTCGTGGTGGCCGGAGTTGAAAACGAAGGAGAAGAGGGAGGCGGACGGGAGTGAGGGAGAGGATCTGGCCGGAGCTGGTGGGAGGTCGCCGGAGGTGGGTGAACGAAGAAGACGAAGACGGGAGAGGGAGGGAGGTCGGGTTCGGCGTGAGGGAAGAGGGGAGCAGTAATTTTAGGCTTTCAACCCTAAAATTGGGTATTTATACCCAGGCCTGGGCCGGGTCACCAAACTGGGCCGGGTCTGGCCCGCTCGGTCCAGCCTTAAATTTTTTTTTTTTTTCGCACTAGTTTCAAAAACCTACCTTAAGGTTTCCGGATTGCGTTTTAATATCCTTTTGAAGCGAAGCGGGTTTTACATATATGACCCATGTCTTTCTATGTAATATCATTATGAATGAAAAGTAGAATTAATGAGAAAGAATTGCTTCACATATGTTTTATGGTATTTCATTAGTTCATGTTAACAATTTCAGTAATTCACAGCAAAAGATCAAATGTGTACGCTTCTTCTTGTGATAATTGGAATATTATCTCAGTTTAAATATCTTACTTTATTATTTATAAAAATTAAGCACTCAATTCTCGTCCTTGACTTTTAAGTGCTCTCATAGGTCCATTGGTTAAGTCAACATAATAATTTATATGTCACCAAAAATCAAATAGTAATTCATCCTTTCATAAATTGTCATTTTGACAATTTTTCTAATATCATTTTGTTATTTTCTTTCTCCTTTTTAAGAAATTAAGTTTTTGACCTGTTGTAATAAGAAACGTTCTTATTCACTTGATTTGATAATGCACAAGAGGAAAATATATATAGGGGTAAAAACATTTTGGCACCCTTATGTTCGGTCCACGGACAATAAGGTCCCATATGTTTGGAAATGACTATTTTGGTACCCTATTGTTCGGTGCACGAACTTTTTGTTAGACGAGTTAGTCCATAAACGATAAAAACAGAAAAAAAAAACCGAATCCAATATTATTAATGAATATTCAAATCACATACAAAATAAAATAACAAACAAAGTATGTAACAATATAAAGTCGATACGTAATCGAAACAGTAACCTCAATCGATACTCGAAGAGGGAATTGGTATGTCGAGGCCTGCGAACCAGTTTCCTTAAGACTTTTTATTGCCCCGTCTGAGCAAGTCTCCCAAGATACAACGACAACGTAAACGAACTCGAACCCGTGTATGAGAAGTAACACCGAGTAGAACGAAATCAGTTGCTCTGTTCTTGGAGAAGGAGAGAAATTGTGTAGGTAAATTTCGTATCTAATTCGTCTCTACTACGTGTCTAATATTTCACTACGAATAATGAACTAGAACAGAGCTTATATAGGAAAAGGGGAGAGAGTTTTTGGAAACGAGTTTTATGGAAACACAATTTTCGGAAATATCAATTTTGGGGAAATAGACAATTTCGAAAATAATATATTAAATTCGAATTTAATAAATTCTGGAAACTAAAAATAATTTCAGAATTATTATAAGATTCGATATAATATAAAATTTGGAAATTTCTTTAATTGCATATCAATTTCCAAAACTCAAAAAGATATCAATTTCATATTTCCTTATTTTGCATATTCTGAAAATTGGAAATTAATTGTTGAGATTTCAATACGATTGAGATTTCAATACGGGCCGAAGCAAAACGAAATTGGCGCCACGGGCCCAAATCTGCTACAGCATTCGCGTCCTGCACACAGTCTTTCATCCAAGCAATACAAACATGCTAGGAAGCCAACGCTATATAAACTCAATGAAAGTTTAGCAATCTTTCGATATGGGACAACACAAGAATGATGTATTGTTCATTTGTAATTTTCTCAACAACTAAGTTCAACGGGTGATCTTTGAGCTTTAATTTCTCATTCACCTCTTGTCCGTTTAGACCTCATAATATCTCGTTGGAAAGGCCTCACTTCCTAGAACACGAAACTAATCTGTCCATAGTTTTAGGGTGAGCCGATCCTATATATAATTGAGCATCAAGTTGACCATTTCCATTTGTCTAAACTCACTTTTGTCCAACAATCCCCCACATGAATAGAAATTAACGCGAGAGGAAAGTGATAGGATGGTGACTTCTCATAGTTGATATCTGCATAGGATAGGTAGGCAACACCCTTGAACCTTCCCTTGTGAAGATGTATTTACTTTACTGACTGACTAGTAGACACGATGTCCTTGAACTATTTTGTCGTTTATGTAAATGAAGATACATTCCACACAGACACCAACAAACACAGTTTTTTCGGCTCTCATGGTTATGTCTGTAAGTCATGGACATCTCTTGGTTCTGCAAGAGTTTAAGACAACTAAGCCCCATTAGTTTCCCTTGAGGCGACTCCACCTCACTCTCACATAGGTGATTTCTTTGCTCGTATTCTTGAAGCACAATGAATCATTAAAAGCATAGATTAACCTTAACACGTTTTAAATCACTGTTTACATCATAGAAATGGACCCGGGGTGACCCCCACAGTGACCACACAAGGTTTATGCAATTAGGTTGTCCCATTGAACCTAGATCTTGGGATCTCCAGTCAACTAGGCTGGGTTCTCCTTCACATAACGCCTTAGTTGATTGCAGGCTTTAGTCACATTCCTTTGGATGTTGTAGCAACTAGATCTCTATTTAACCCTTTGGTTAGCGGATCCGCAATGTTATCTTTTGATCTTACAAAATCAATAGTGATAACTACAGTTGAGATCAGTTGTTTAATCAGATTTGTGCCCTATTGATTGCTGCTTGATTGTCACAATGCACACAAACCTTGAGCACATGTTTTAGCCAATCTGGATTATCCTCCAATAAGTTTTGTAGCCACTTGGCTTCTTCTCTTGGTTTTATCCAAGGCACAAACTCAGACTCCATGACGGATCTGGTTATGATCGTTTGTCTTGAGGATATCCACGACACTGCTGCTTCTATTAGAGTAAGGACATATCCACTCATGCTTTTTGAATCCTCAATATCAGGTATTCAACTAGCGTCAGAGTATCCTTCAAGAACAATAGGTTCTCTCTTATAGTGCAGTCCATAGTCACACGAGTGTATCATACGTATCCAATTACTCTTATGATAGTTTTCCAGTGGTCTTTTCCTGGATTACTCGTGAGTCTGCTCAATGTACTTACCATAACTGCATGTTAGGTCTAGTACAACTCATGAGATACATAGTCAATGCTTTCATCTTTATTTTAGACAAGTGTTTACTAATGTCTATAGGTGTTCTGGCATTACAAGTATCATTCTTACTAAACTTACTCAGTATCTTGTCTATGTAGTGTGATTAGGTTAACATGACACCAATAGATGAGCGTTTGATTTGGATGCCCAAAATCATATACGCGAGTACCATTTCTTTTATGTCAAACTTAGAGTTTAACAAAGTTTTGGTACCCTTTACCATCTTATCACTACCCTCATGATTAGAATGTCATCCACGTACAGACATAGGATCACATATCTCTCATTTGTGGTCTTGACATGTATCATTTGTCACACTTGTTTATCTTGTAGTTATTGACTACAAATACATCTTCAAGCTTTTGTCCATTGCTTAAGTGATAGCTTCAGTCCAATAAACTACAGTCCACTGTTTTAGGACCGATTTTCATCTTATTTGATAATGGGGCCAATTAGCAAGATACACCCCCCCCCCCCCCCCCACATTTTCAAGTAATTATTGGAAGGTTTTCTGCCTTTCCATAATTTCGTGTAAAGTCTTGTCTAATTTCTTAAGGGGTACCTTATTCAAAGGTAGTTAGCTAACAAAATAGCTTCCCCTCCCCCCACATGTCAAGTGACAACCCATATTTGATTTGATCAAAAGGTTTGTCATGTGAATAATTATTTTGACATAAATTCTGCATTTCTAGTCCGTTGGAATTTTAGGATGTGTTCCGAGATTGTTTACTCTTACGCAGCGCTACGTGGTAAACGTGTCCAATTTTCTAAGTCATACATGTAATGAGACACTGAGAAAATTATAAGAAGCGTCCCCCTTACATTATTCATTTCTTGGACTTAACGTGTTTGGAAACATATTCGTTTCCCACAAATATCCATGCTTAGTCAAAACTAATTTATCACCCTCATAAACCGTCCTTAAGCCTTGTACGCTTCAAGTCGTTTCGAGGTTCTTCCTATATCCGGAAGTCACATTGAAATTTGAGCAATTCTTATTTTCAAATAACTTCACGTTATTTCACCAAGAAACTATTCCAATTAACAATTTTTTTTTACCATTTGGACATATTCCAATCTATTTGAATTGATTTTCTATATTCCAATTATCAAAAATTGAAACTATTCAATTTGGTCACATTTGTTCTTTTCATGAAGCAAAATTAACTTGATCTTGAAGCCTTAAATTTAATCGATCTAACGTGTTTCACATTGAAACAGAAATCGATTAATAGGTCAAAGATTAAATTAATACTCTCAATGATAAATCGATAAATTCGATTGAACTTGTACCAAGGAAGCCGAATCGATTAATTAATCGTTCGCACGTGTTTGATCAAGAAGTTTGGAAATGAAACTATTCAATTTCTCTTTTCTTGTTCTTGTATAGGTTTGTTTCATTTTTGAAATCAATTGAACCTTTCTAATTTGTCATTTCTTAATAAGAGCAGGATCAAATTCACTATTTAGATCCACATTGATCTTTTATATGGTTCAAGCCAATTGAACCGTTTAACTCAAACCTCGATTGAGCTTAAATATCGATTGTGTAATAACCACTTCTGGTCAACGTCAGTCAAACCTGCGAAAAACAGGAAAATTTAAAAATTTTAAGACAGACACTTAACTTAACTTAAATTGACCCCGAGGGTCATGCCGGACTTAAGTTGACCCCGTTATCGACTAAAATGAGTTACGGGGGACTCAGGGCAACTTTCTGGTCATTTTGGGAAAGATTGATTTTTCGCTGGAAAAGTCACCCGAGCGACGTTTTGGTCCATTCGAGTACCGTGTTGGACCCGAAAAGCTTAGCCATCGTCGTAGCGGTCTTAGTTGGGCCGTTTCCTTGAAGCCCGTCCAGTTTAAAATATTTTTGGGAAAAGTGCCCGTTCGGGGCTCGAAACGTCCGTTTTTCGCGAATCTGATTGGAAAATATCAACTGGATATTTTCCAAAAGGTATGGGACCCACCTTGACACTTGTCAAGTATATGGTGGTGTATTTTTGGAGGGAAAAGGTGTGGTTGGAGAGGGTTGGCCGAGTATGGGCTTTTAAAAGGGAAAAATGTTAGTTTTTTTATTAGTTTTGTTGTTAGTTTAATTAAATTAGAAATTAGAAGAGAGGTTTTAGAGAGAGAAGGAGAAGGAGAAGAAGAGAGAAGAAGGGAGGTTGAGCTAGGGTTTGTGATCGAGCCCTTGGATCGAGTCAAAGCAAAGAGCAATCCCGTTCCCCTCGTTCTCCTCTACGGTAATACCCGAACCGATTCTCGTTTCGATTATTTTCAAGAGCTAGGGTTTGGTTATAAAATTTGGTTTAGGGTTGTGTAGAGATTAGAGAGGTGTTGGAGACGTTTTAGAGGTGTTTGGGAGAGAAATTTCACGTTTTCCGGTGACCGGAGGCTCGGGAGGAGCTCCGGCCACCGTGGGTGGTGGCCGGCCGGCCATGTGGTGGCTGGCCGGAGGTGGCAGCAGCCACCACTTGGTGGCCGAGCCCCTCCCTCAAACCCTAGGGCACGGCCAAGCCCTTTGGGTGGGGCCCACGTGCTCGGTTGTTCGTGTTTTAATTACTCGGGTAGTTTAAAACGTTCCCCGGACCTTTTATCCCAAACCAAATCGAATTTTGGATTTAAATTGGAGAAGTTGTAATTAACGGGTTTTGGGAAACTTTAAACGTTCATTAATTGTTTTAGAAGTCGGAATTCGATTCCGTCAAGTGCGTTGAGTTCCTTGATTTATTCTAAGACCGTAGAAACGAAAACGGGGGCTTTTGGAGCCCCGGAAGGCAATTAACCAAAACCGGGCAGATTCGCCATGTCGGGCGAATCTGGCCCTTACGGGTCCTTTTTCGGGAATATCGAGTAATTGAGAAGTTTGGGAGTGATCGGCATTGTCGGGGTTACGTTTGGGCGTTAAGTGTGTTAATTTTTGGTTTACTCGTACTAGTTTAAAAGTACTTTAAATTTGTGTTCTTTTAGATCGTGCTACGGACCGAGGCAAGGGGAAGCTCGGCGAGTGACTGAGTGTGCTTCGGGTGTTGTTGGAGCGCTTTTGGGATTATATACGAGGTAGGGAAAAGTAGCCGGATCTCGGCCCTGATTAGGGAAAGTTAATAGTAGAATTGCATGTGACACCGGGGTGTCGTGGGTTGAGTAGATTTATTTAATTATTAGAAAAGCATGATACGGGATTGTAGCGTTCAAGAGAAAAGCATGTGACACTTAGTAGTGTCGTAGGAACAGAGAACTTAGCGATAATTGAATTACTGGAGGCATATGACCATGCCCGGAGGTTGTTTGTGAAACTAGTGATTTTAGGACCGTTGGAGGCATCGAGTATGCCGGAGGTTGTCGTGCGTTTTATTTAATTGTTGAGTTTGGGTGGCCTTGAGAGCCCGTATTTAATTGTTGAGTTTGGGTGGCCTTGAGAGCCCGTATTTAATTGTTGAGTCGGGGTGGCCATGAGAGCCGTGTATTTAATTTGGTGTCTTGAGTGGCAGCGAGTGCCCGTGGGGTTGTTGAACCCGAGTCTTGACTGTTGAGGTGTCTTGAGTGGCCTTGAGTGCCTGTGTGATTGAACTTGCCTGTGATTGTGATTGTGGTTACCTGGGGTGGTGAGTTCTAAAGGTCGACAGCCGGATCCGACTTAGTGTCGATGAATTGCGAGTTCTAAAGGTCGACAGCCTGATCCGACTTAGTGTCGATGAATTGCGAGTTTTAAAGGTCGACAGCCTGATCCGACTTAGTGTCGATGAATTGCGAGTTCTAAAGGTCGACAGCCTGATCCGACTTAGTGTCGATGAATTGCGAGTTTTAAAGGTCGACAGCCTGATCCGACTTAGTGTCGAGGAATTGCGAGTTTGAAAGGTCGACAGCCTGATCCGACTTCGTGTCGAGGAATTGCGATAGGTCGAACCCTGACCTGATTGAGATTGGTTACTGAGCAGCTGGTGTGCGATCCTTTGTGATCTTGGTTGGTGTTGTGTCGTTTCGTTCGAGTCCTTGAGGAGGTCGTCGACAGTTGTGTCGGGTTTACACTGTTTTTATCGAGTGTCGAGTCTGTTGAGGAAGGTGACGGGTTGTGGGTCAGTTGAGTACTTGAGTTGGGGACTGTAGTCCCGGCGTTGGGTTTGGTTTTAGTGTTACTGGCTTTTTCTGCTAATTATGCCATAGTCAGTCTGTTATCCGTGGAGGTGAGCGAACGCTCACCCCTAGCTGCTTTTCCTACAGGTACTGATCACCGGACGGACTAGGTTAGCTCTTGAAGTTCATGGAGCTTGGAGCGGAGTCTGGTCTTTACTTTTTGTTGAGTCTAGTGACGGATGTTGTACCTTGTCCACTTGTTGGGACGTTTTTGTATTGTAAATACTATTATTTTGAGAAGTAAATGGAAATGTCAAAGCTTTTATTGAAAACAGGTTTCAAGTGTTCATGTTTTTAAAAGTTCGCGTCCCGAGTTCGGTTCGCTGAAATTGGGGCGTGACAGATTGAGTCGTCTTTACGTGTTTAAAAGAAACAGATCGATTCAATCTATTTTACAAACTATAGAATTTGAACAAATGGTTCACCACTTAAACCTGGAGTTCATAAGTAGATAGAACGACATCATTTGTCCATCACACTCTAAAGTGAAAGCAAGTTGTTCGTACGTATTCTTTAAAGAACATAATCAATATTGAACTTAAATTCTAACACATAATTTTTAGTTCCAACTTACTCGTTGTAACGTTTTTCCACAAAACAGGAATCAATTAATTTACTTTCCAAATCTTTGATGTTTTAATTAATTGAAACCATTCAGTTTGTCAATTTCCATCGAGTGTCTTTTAGTCGTTGAAAGCACGTTCGATTTTAATCTATTCGTACGTGTTCTACTTTTAGAAACGAAACAAATTTTTATTTTACGGATCTCACGAATCAATTTATTTGATCGTCTTTATGTGTTTCCAAGAAACAAGATCGATCACAAATACCGTTCTTCTAAGGAAATGTTTTAAATTCCGTTTAGGAGACTAGGAAACCGTTTAGGAAATAAATCCAATTTGTTTCCTTCTTGAATTTAGAGAAAACCGTTTAGGAATTTTATTCCAAGTTCGTTTATCTCGTTTGTTTCACAAAGAGACTGTATTTATCAAAAGTTTCCAATCGTTGGAAATTTTAATCTGTTCGAACGTGTTCTAATTAGAACCGAATCAGATGAAAAGTTCATTGTTCGTACGTGTTCTAATTAGGATCGAATCAGATAACATCAAAATTGATGTAACAAGATCGTCTTTACGTGTTTCTAGGAAACAAGATCGATAACAAGAATTATTTTAGCATATAGAATAAGTAGAAGAATAGAGTTTTTTTTTCCAAACTGTCCAGCATGGTTGGGTTTGACCCGCGGACCGGATATGCTCCACAACCCGGACCGTACTGGGGACCCGCGCATGCGTGACGCGGCTCTACTAAATTGTTTGGCTGAATTTCACTTTGGGCTCCAAAATTATTTTCTCCTTTTGGGCGTGTACTGCATCTGTGGCCCAAAATAAAAAAAATAAAAAACAAATTAATATTCGAAATCTAATTTATTCACCCACACTACTGCTAACCCTTTTCCAGTAGGGTACGTGCTTCCTTCTTTTGTCCACATAACTGTCCACGTAACTAAATGGGCTTGAATTAGTTCCATTTGTTGGGCTTGAATAATATCTGCGACCCACAGAATAAATAAAAAATTAGCACCCCAAATCTAATTGGTCAACCCTTTGCCGCCGCCAATCCATAACCAGCACGAGCTTCTGGGTTCTATTGTTGCAGCCATTATCAATCAAGAAGCAAAGGTGATAATGACTCCTTTTACTTGATTTCCCGTAGCAGCAAAAATTAGCCTCAACCTGTAGATATCAAAAGACAAGACCAACAACGAGGGGAAGAATAATCGTATTCTAAAACGATTTAACAAATATCAAATAAGAAGAAATTGATTTGAAAATTTCCAATTTTCATATTGTCCTTTGAAATTAGATAAAACCTGTTTGGATCGTTCAAACGTAGTTTGAATCAAAACTCTAATAAGGATAACCTGTTCTTCGTCTATGGAACTTGCACAACATATAAAAAGTCTTAAGATTGTTAGACGAGTTAGTCCATAAACGATAAAAACAGAAAAAAAAACCGAATCCAATATTATTAATGAATATTAAAATCACATACAAAATAAAATAACAAACAAAGTATGTAACAATATAAAGTCGATACGTAATCGAAACAGTAACCTCAATCGATACTCAAAGAGGGAACTGGTATGTCGAGGCATGCGAACCAGTTTCCTTAAGACTTTTTATTTCCCCGTCTAAGCAAGTCTTCCAAGATACAACGACAACGTAAACGAACTCGAAACCGTGTATGAGAAGTAACACCGAGTAGAACGAAATCAGTTGCTCTGTTCTTGGAGAAGGCGAGAAATTATGTAGGTAAATTTCGTATCTAATTCGTCTCTACTACGTGTCTAATATTTCACTACGAATAATGAACTAGAACAGAGCTTATATAGGAAAAGGGGAGAGAGTTTTTGGAAACGAGTTTTATGGAAACACAATTTTCGGAAATATCAATTTTTGGGAAATAGACAATTTCGAAAATAATATATTAAATTCGAATTTAATAAATTCTGGAAACTAAAAATAATTTCAGAATTATTATAAGATTCGATATAATATAAAATTTGGAAATTTCTTTAATTGCATATCAATTTCCAAAACTGAAAAAGATATCAATTTCATATTTCCTTATTTTGCATATTCTGAAAATTGGAAATTAATTGTTGAGATTTCAATACGGGCCGAAGCAAAACGAAATAGGCGCCACGGGCCCAAATCTGCTACAGCATTCGCGTCCCGCACACAGTCTTTCATCCAAGCAATACAAACATGCTAGGAAGCCAACGCTATATAAACCCAATGAAAGTTTAGTAATCTTTCGATGTGGGACAACACAAGAATGATGTATTGTTCATTTGTAATTTTCTCAACAACTAAGTTCAACGGGTGATCTTTGAGCTTTAATTTCTCATTCACCTCTTGTCCGTTTAGACCTCATAATATCTCGTTGGAAATGCCTCACTTCCTAGAACACGAAACTAATATGTCCATAGTTCTAGGGTGAGCCGATCCTATATATAATTGAGCATCAAGTTGACCATTTCCATTTGTCTAAACTCACTTTTGTCCAACACTTTTTTTCGATTTGAGGTTAAAAGCTAACAGAATGACCGGAGATGACCATTTTACCCTTTATATTTGAAATTCAATTACTTATCAATTAAGATACTATTTTACCTTTATAATTAAAATATTATTTTACTCTTTTACATTTGAACTTAAATTTTTTCCTATTAATTCGTTTATAGATTTTTTTTCTAAAAATTACTTATTTCTTAGTAATTCTTTTGTACTATATATTTTTTTTATTTTTTTTAAATAGTTTTAATTTTCTTTATTTCTACTAATTCTTTTTTCTAATTATTTTATATATAAAAAACATTAAAAATCAAATTCGATTCCCCCAAATCGCTCGATTGTTCATCAAACAAGGATCAGATTCAACGGTTCATCCCAAATTGATTGTTCATATGCAGCAAACCAAGATTACAACTCCAAATTGCTTTGTTCATATGCAACAAATCAAGATCACAACTCCAAATAGATTGCTCATATAATGAAAACAATCAATCGACTTACAGATTGAACAAAGAATTTGAAAAAAAAAAAAAGAAACAAAACCCTATCCTCTCTATTGGCTTGGTCGTTGTTCGGCGAACAAAGAAGGATACTAGGTAGATGAGGTTCCTTTGCTGTGAATCCTAGGTCCTCATCGTGACTCCCAAGTTCTCGTCGGTGTCGCCGTCCCTTCGCCGTGAGTCTAATAGCGTCCCGTCTCCTCAGCCATAGAAGGATTTGAAAGGGAAAAGAGCTTAGATCCTATCGCTTCTAGCTTCACGGCAAGGAGAGCTTAGATCTGGGGCGGTGGGATCAGGCTTCGACGAACAGAGAACGGAGCTCCGTGGATCGAAGTCGGTTGTCTTCTCTGGCGAGGTAGATGAACATATCTGCTGTAGATGAAGACAAAAGCTTGCAGTGGGTTGGATGGGTTTTTGGTCGTCTTCTCCAGGTCCGTGTCTCGCCGGCTCCAGGTCCATTTCTCACCGGCTCCGGGTCCGTGCCATGCCGGCGCTGGGTTCCTCGCCTTGTCTCGCCGGCCAGAGCATCAACACCTCTCTCGGACAAGAAAAAATGAACGAAGAAGATGAAAGGGTCAAACAATTAGATAAAATAGGTTAGAAAAGCGCTCTCCAAAACCCTAGCTTGGATTCACCCATAACCCTGTCAAGGGTATCACCGTCGCCGACGGTTTCTCTCCGTGATTCAGCTCTCCCCCTCTGGCTCGACCATAAAGCTGGACGTTCTTGTCGCCACACCGTTCAAAGGTCAGCGTCGTCGCCTCTGGATCACGCAAGAACGCCTACAGCATTCTGCGATCCCGCGTTCGTCGTTGTCCCGTCATCCTCTCCCTGAGCACCCGGCTGGATTGCATCATCAGGCCGTCGCCGCTCGGCCGTTAAGGATGCGTCTTGGACCTGTCCCCGAGCAGCAACTCGGGCTGCACCATCGGCCCGTATCCGATCACCTGACGTGGCGTCGTTGTCCGAAACTGGCATGGTGCCTGTTCGAACCATATCGGGACGGTCACCCTAATCCGTTGTCGGCCAACTCTCCGCCGAGACGGGTCGATCAAAGGTCACACCTGGTGGCGTCTCAACGGGGGATGGCAGGGCCGCCGCCGTTGAATCCTCCACTAGCTGCTGGTCCTTGGTATCTGTTGACGTCCAACTCTCCGTCGGGACGGGTCGATCAAAGGCCACACCTGGTGGCGTCTCCACGGGGGATGGCAGGGTCGCCGCTGTCGACTCCTCCACTGGCTGCTGGTCCTTGGCATCAATGGTACCCTCCTAGGGTTTCTATGCACCGATGTTGTCGGCCATGCGCCGTGGCCCAAAGTCCCCGAGGTCCAGGACAGTGACTGAGATCGTTCCGATGGAAGGATCCCCTGAACCGATAACGCTCGCTTCGTCTATAGAGGGAGACTTAGGAGTGCGAGCCTAGAAACAAATGTTCCTGAGCCGCCCTAGGGCTCCGGTGCGACGTTATACTCAGGAGGGGATACCGGCGAATCTTCAAGGTCTGTTGAAGTACAACCCTGGGAATCGGTCCTCGACCACGGAAGGCCAAGATAGGGAAGGGGTGGGGGCATCCGATGGAGCACCATGCACACAGGTGCCCAAGGAAGGCACCAGACTGGATCAGGTCCAAGAAATGCGATCGGGGGGTATGGCCCCTTGAGGGAAGTATGACTTCTCTCAGTGGGGGTGGAATGGGCCTTTTAGGGCTTATATATACAGAACCGGGACTACTGCAGCCTGGAGGTCTCGGGAAATCGGCACTACAGGCTTTTTTCCCAGGTCATCATTTTGTATTAGGTCGGATAAACTTTTGGTTAGCTAGGTTTAGGACTCTGTATTTTAATTTTTTTTGAGATGTCAGTAAGAGGAACTCCTCAGTTCGGATCTGCGATTCCAAGCAGACTACTTTTATGGATCCATGAGCGCCTGACGGGCTACGGCCGGTCGGGACAAATATCTGGAATCCTGGACAGTTATGTTCTACCCTGTAAACTTGATGTTCTACAGTAATACAATACCTCATTACTCGTTTCAAAAAAAAAAAAGATAAAATAAGTAAGAATGTTAAATATGTACCTTTATATAATATATTCTTTTATTAAAAAATTTTATTTAAATTTGTTTAAGGTTAAAATGGTAAAATAGTAATTTTCTTCTTAAGATTCATAAGGCTTGTAAGGGTAAGGATAAAATTGTCATTTCACTCTTCACTAACTGGCACATGGTGTCACATGACTAACTGAGTGAAATATATTTTTTTTATCAGAGATAAATAATTGCATATAAAAAAGCTGTGAATCCCAAAAAAAGAGTCACGAACCAACAAGTCCAACAACCAGCAAAAAGAAAAAAAAAACAGAAACCCCAAAACGGCGTCCTAAAAGAGGCCAAACCGCCTAAACACACAAACGATAAAAACACCCCAGTATCAGCCCACGGTGAGTGGAAACCAATGCTACAAGGGATCGTCAATGCCCACCAGCCAACAAGCTTCAGATCAGTACTCGACAACACCACGGTACCAACAGGGCTCCACCCTGAACTACATCCAACACATCAATGGCCAACACCTCTCAGATGGTATGAATATACTACGTTTTCCAGCTCCGTCAGACAACCTTCAACATTGTAGGGAACGAGTAACCTCGGTGGCCAACACCATAACCCAGCACGAACCTTAGCAACTGTAGATCAGCCCTGACCCACGCCAGTACCAACAAACCTACAAAGAAAAAAATGACAGGAGTCCAACAGAACATGAAAAGAACCAATCTCAAACAACCATACACCGATGGAGAAAGACTTCATCGATCTGTTGGTGGCCAACACCAAAAGACCAACGAAACCCAAACCCACCCATAGCGAGAATGGGCGGTGAATGTCGTGACGAACCAGTACACGGTGAGGTCAGCACACGTTGTCGACGACGAGACCACCATCTGAGACGGAGTACCGCGACAGCAAAATCCTAAGAGCTCGAGGAGGTCGCCTCTGGCTATGGTACGAGACACCCCTCCACATGCTGGCAAAACACAGAGCAGCGGAGCGAAGGCGACTACCGGTTTGGGTTGAGAACCCCACCTCATATTGGCACTATACACGACAGAGGACCGGCGCCCAGACCTCGCGTTGGAGAAGCCGTCTGAGTGAACACCACCTCAGAAAGGAGATCGAGGGGGTCGCCGCCGGCTGCGAAACGAGACTCCACAAGAAAACGAGGCTCACGGCAGCTTCCGGGGATCACCAGCGTCTTTCTTCTCAGATGAGGCCATGTTCACAAACAATGTCTGGCCCGGCCCCAAATCCTATGAAGTTGCCATGAACTAAGCACCCGACTAACGGAAGAAGTCGACTGGCTGGAATCGCACCACCTCAGAAACGACTACAGCATCGGAACAAGGGGAAGAGGATCAGGCGGCTGCAAGCAGAGAGGAATGAAATATTCCGTTAGTTTTTTAATCCCAAATCGAAAAAGGTTTGTGGACCGAACAATAGGGTGCCAAAATGGTCGTTCTCAAACATATGGGACCTTATTGTCAATGGACCGAACATAAGGGTACCAAAATATATTCTGTAATGCGAGAGGTCCCTTAGGTTTAGGCCCCAATTCATCAGATGTAGGGATGGCCACATGTGCCCACGTAATTTTAAGGAGTGGAGCCTGATCCGGGTCAAGGCTCGGAGGGGATGAAACCCTAGATAGGGTCGGGGTAGCACCGAGGGGTGGCGTAACCCTAGTTACCCCACCACAAGCGTTGATACACGACCCATCCCTAGACGGCTCGGTCCTATCACTGGTGATCAGCGGAGGCCTAGGTTTCCTGTCCCCAGCAATCGGAACCAGAGAAAGGTCATGGACGATTGGGTGGCCTACATGAGAGGGTGGGGGGGGGGGGGGAGAGAGAAGAGGGACACTTCAGATTAGGGTTCGGGGGCGGTAAGGTCAGAAGACCATTACTTGGAGAGAAAGTCACCACAGGGCGGCGCAGAGGTCTCCCCCTCTTCGGCTTAGGAGTCGGTATCGGAGAAACCGATCCGAAAGAGAAGCCTCCTGTCGGGATCGGACCCAGTGACAGAGGGGTATCGGGGAGTTGAAGGGACGGTGCAGCCAAGGTAAGCTTGGGTTTGCGCCGACGTCGAACCTTATCCCCGACCAAAGCAGAGAGGCGAGGGAAAGAAAGAGGGAGGAGAGGGCCACTAGTAAGAGCGGTGGTTTCCGGGGCAGGCACCATGGCGACAACGGATACATTAAGGGAGAAGAGGAGGTAGAAAGCACCATAACAACGGGCTAGGGGTAAGAGAGGGTCTCAGAGTTGAGAGAGTTTTTTTTTGTATACTTTTCTTTTTTATTTAGGTTTATATTTGATTTCTTCTGTTCATTTAGTAATAATATAGAGGAAGCCTGTGTAGTTCAATGTGGAGTTTTGATTACGTAATGATATATTAAGAATTTTTGTTTTATCCTCGGAAAAAAAATAAAAGAATTATTGCTTCTACCTGATAGTGACCCTTGACTGCATCCAAGCCTTATTGCATCCAAATGTCGACCTTTTAATTGTATTATTGAATGCGGCTAGCTAGCAGCAGGCCATCTTGATAATATCAAACATCAACATCACCATCACCATTATTGTGTGCTTGATATAATCCTATTCCTAGGTGTTTGAATTGGTCAAGTTGCACCATTCTATAATATCCCAAAAATGCATTTCCCGGAGAAGACATTTAGATCAAACATCAATACTGAAAAACCTTCTTCTTGCAACATCCACTAGGTTTCGAAATCTCCATGGCTAACGTGATGCTCTCTCTGCAGGAGCTCACTTTTGGTGGAGTGCAGCACAAGCAAAGCTCTAGTGATGAAATGAGCAATGGGAAGCTTGATCATTTTGAGGGAGGAAGCAACCTAGATTGGATTGATTCGGAAGTGGGGTTGTACGAGGAAGCAACCAAGTATCATCAAGATGAGTCGTCTTTTTGTCACTACGGACTACTTGTTGATGATTTGCACTACAACATGATGTCTCCTCCGATTCAAGCATGTTTGGAAGAAATCTCCAAGATCGCTGACGCTCAATCCGTCGGTAAAGGCTCGTCGTCTCCTTTCTCTTCGCTCCAAATACTCCAAAACTACGGAGCTGGTTTCAAGCGCATGAGTGGAGAGAAGAGGACCGAGGCAGCAGTAGCTTCCACAACTAATTATAGTAGGGAGTTGTCAACTGTGGATGTCCTCAAGGTTGCTGGAGCTAACTTCTTACAGGGCTCTACCCTCCCGTGCGATCTCGGCCATCCGTTCGGTTTGTACTTCTCCGGCCTATCGGAGGAGGAGACGAGAGACGTGGAGCTCGCGGAGTTCCTCTTCGCCGCGGCGGAGAAAGTAGGAAACCAACAGTACGAGCGGGCGAGGCGGCTGCTGAACCAATACGAAGACTTGTCTTGCAGCTCGGGGAACCCGGTTCAGCGCCTGGTTTTCCACTTCTCCGAAGCCCTCCGCGACAAGATCGACCGGGACACCGGAAGGCCTGTTGTTTCCCCGGGGAAACAACAGGCCTGCATCATCGAGGAGGCGATCATGGCTCCCACCCCGACCATGCTCGCCTGCCACGAAGACATGCCCTTCGCTCAGGTCTTCCAGTTCGCCGCCATCCAAGCTATTGTCGAGAAAGTCTCCGACGTCAAGAAAGTCCATATCATCGATCTGGCCATCAGGAACGGCGTGCAGTGGACCGTCTTCATGCAAGCCCTAGCGGCTCGACATGACTGCCCCCTCGAGATTCTCACGATAACCGCTGTTGGGACGACAGGGAAGGGTGTGATTGAGGAGACGGGTGCGAGGCTAGCTAGTTTCGCCCGCTCCATGAACTTGCCTTTCTGTTTCAACACCCTAATGGTCCCCGACATGCAACATCTCAAGGAAGATCACTTGGATATCCGCGAGGACGAGGTTGTTGTGGTTTACGCGCAATTGGTGCTCAGGACCATGATTGCGCAGCCGAATCAGCTCGAATCGCTCATGACTGTGGTCAGGAATATCAATCCATGCATTATGCTGCTACAAGAAGTCGAGTCCAACCACAACTCGCCGGTTTTTGTGAATCGGTTCATTGAATCTCTCTTTTACTTTGGTGCGTTTTTCGACTGCCTGGAGGCTTGTATGGCTAGGGGCAATCCCAACCGGACGATGACCGAGTCCTTCTTCAGGGACGGGATCAGGAATATAGTGGCAGCCGAGGGGGAGGAGAGGAGCGTTAGGAGCGTCAAGATCGATGTTTGGAGGGCGTTTCTGACCCGATTCGGGATGGTGGAGGAGGAGCTGAGTGCGTCGTCCTTGTACCAAGCGAACCTAGTGCTCAACAAATTTGCCTGCGGAAGCTCGTGCACGCTCGATATGAACGGTAAGAGCCTCATCATCGGGTGGAAGGGTACGCCGATTCATTCTCTTTCGGTTTGGAAATTTCTTTGAGACATCATCGTCATCGTAACATACATAGCTGAGTTCCGGATTTGCTTTTATCCAAATGATTCTTCATTTACTAATGTGGCCATTAGTGCGTTTAGATTTTCACTACCTGATGTGTAAATTGTGCCAAGGTATTGCAGTAATAGGAAACACTTTGTTCGGATGTTTTGCTAACAGCAATTTGTAGTTCAGCAATGTGACAAGATCGTATAAAGAAAATAATTTCTTTTACCATACATGCATAAATATGTATGCATTTTTCGAGAGTAAACCTAGTTTTAGCCGCCCTCTGTGTCATGGAGTTTTCTAACCCTCCTCTCGCCGCTTTTGTATCTTCTGTCGGTGTCGTCATGTCGCTCCCGGTTAGCCCTCTGCATCGAAAACCACGCCATCCATTGAGGAGCCTCTGGCCTTAAAACTCTAGCATAGGAGAAAACCAAAACAAACCCTAATCGGGTATCCTTCGGCGCCTCCTTTAACTTCGGCGAATCCACCGGTCACCTCTCCCACTACGGTGTTGGTACCATTCTCCATGGGTGCCTCCGATACACCAACCACCAGCAAGCCACGTAGAGGGCGTCCGATGAAGCTGAAGGAAGTTGCTTCGCTGGTAAGCAATCCATCACTTGTTCCCCCTCGCCATTATAGACCATAGCCCTAGCCGCCCTCTGCGCCATGGTGCTTTCTAGCCTTGCTCGCGCCGCCGACATACCTGAAGACACTGTTGTTGTACCATCTATCGGCCTTGTCATGTCGCCCCCGGTGCAGTCCTGTAAGAACCACGTCCAGTCAACGCCGGTCAAACCGACAAGAAACGGAATTAAAGTCAAATTCTGTTATTTATTCAAATAAGCACAGGCTTGACCCCGAGGGTCATTCCGGAACTTAAGAGAACTCTAAAGCGATCAAGTTAGGTTCAGGAAAGCTTAGGGCAACTTTGGGACGAATCTGGGAAAGTTTGACTTTTCGCCGAAAAAGTCAACCGGTGACGTTTGGGTCGCCCGTGACTTATTCGGGACCCAAAAATCTTAGCCGTCGTTACGGCTAGCTCAATTGGGTCATTTCCTTGCAAATAAGGGTTTTCGTGAAAAAGTAAATTTCGGGTCGAACGGTTTCAAAATTGGAGTTTATCGGATTTTAAATTATTGGGCTAAGATATTTATGAGTGGAGGTGGACACCACTTGGACACTTGTCCCTAACTCCTTGGAAGAGACAAAAAGTGTGTGAGAAATGACACTTTTGACCTTACTTTATCACTAGAAGACGAAATAGGGAAAAATAAGCATTTAAACCTACTTTTTGAACCCAAATTTCAGCACTTTTCATTGATGGACGAAAATTTGAGGTTAGAGAGAGAGAAGGAGAGCCTCCATTGTTGAAGAAGAAGAAGAAGAAGAAGAAGAAGAAGAAGAAGAAGAAGAAGAAGAAGAAGAAGAAGAAGAAGAAGAAGAAGAAGAAGAAGAAGAAGAAGAAGAAGAGGAAAAAGGGCCATCTTCCAGGGATTCTACCACCAAAACCTTCCAATTTCTTCGTATTCTTCATCCTCTTCTCATTCCCAAAGGTAAGCACCCAACCTTTTTCCATTTTGATGAACTTTAGTTTATGGGTCTTGTAGGATTTAGATGAAATTGGATTGGGTCTCGTTGGAAATCAGAAATCCTTGCTGGAATTGAGTAGTAATGAAAAGAATGGGTGAAATTAGAAGAATTGGATGAAACACTAATTTTGGAATTGGGGGAAATGTGAAATTGGAGCTAATCTTGAATGTTTTTAGTTGAAACATGATGGATTAAGGACCTAGAGCTCGTTTGAGACGTTTTTGGGAGAAAAGGTAAAGTTTTCCGGCGATCGGAGGCTCGCCGGAGGTCCGGCCACGGTGGGCCGGTGGCGGGGACATCGAGATCCGAGCCTTGCCTCAGGATTCGGATGTGCCTCGGGTTCCGAACCGTGCCTCGGGTTTCGTTGTGTGTGGTCCCCGGTTGGCTGTCCTTCCGCTTTGATCGACTTTGGACTAGTATTGAGTTTTTTGTGTTACGTTGTTAACTTAGAGTCCGGCTTGTTCGTGGAGAAGGAGGAATCTAGCTAGGTCGTCACTGCTGGATTGGATTGCTTTTGAGGTAGGGAAAAGTAGCGGCAAGTTGTTCAATTAAGGAAAGTTACTAGAATTGCATATAGGGTATGAGTAACCGGAATAATTGTAGAATCACATGTAGGATGTGAATAACTAGTGTAGTCGTTTAAAATGTGGAATCACTTGCGGGCCATGTCGTGCCCGTAGGTTTGGGACTTGCCATGCTGTAGAATTGCATGTAGGTCATGTCGTGCCCGTAGGATTGTGTGATGGTTGTGCTTTACCTATGTGAATGTTATTGTTAAACTATTGTCTTGTGACATGTTTGAGGCGCTGTATGTGGGTGAGCTTCGTGCGTTATGTGAATTGATGATTAAGATGGCATGCTATGTGAATCGTGTTATGAGTAAGTAGTGGTAATAAGTGCAGTATTATTGGTGGTTTTATGGTTGGTTAAGATGATTTATAAACCGATGATGTGTGTTCCGGTATAATTTGTACCACGATGTTGTGTGTTCCGGGATGATATCTAGGTCGATGATGTGTGTTCCGGTATGATATGTTTAAGCCGTGCTGTGTGATCCGGCGTATTATTGGATACTTACTGTGTGTGTTTGTGTTTGCTAATGATTTACTGTGTGTGTTGCTATTGTTTTACTGTGTGTATTTACTCTTTGATTCATTTGAGATATGGTTTGAGTGTGAATATTGAGTAATCGATAATTGTTGAGTAGGGTTGATTTCACACGTTAAGTGTGGTTATTGGGTAAGTATTGTGATAAAGTGATGTTGTGGTTATGTGAGGTTGGTTATGATTGTGATTGTGATTGCACTACTGCAGAAATCCACTTGGGTGACGGATAAAATGGATCTGTCACCTAAGTTTTCGCACTCTAGCCACGGATACAACAATCCGTCAGCCAAGTGGAACAACTTAGGTCACGCATCCTGTATCCGTCAGCCAAGTGACAAACCTGGCCGACGGATACAATATCTGTAGATAAGGTAACTACTATCCGTCAGCCAAGTGAGAAAACTTTAGCCACGCATGCTGGATCCGTCATCCAAGTGAGAAAAGTTTAGCCACGCATGCTGGATCCGTCAGCCAAGTGAGAAAACTTTAGTCACGCATGCTCTATCTGTCACCCAAGTGGGTTGACTATTTTACAAAAAAAAAATTGACCACAATATTCAAGATGAATTAACCGTTCGATGATAGTTTTTTTTACATACGTATACTAGTTTGGATAGTACATACGAGATGAGCGGTCTTGATTATATAATATGCGAGAGACCGACACGTATTGATTGAAATCGTCAATTCCACTATGTGCATGAACATATTTAGCATTACGGTAGTATAACGTATGACGTTGTCTCGTTCATTTTTTGTATGTGATATGTATGAGTACTATACGATCTTATGTTGTATATGAGGCATGCTAAGTACTTATATCGTTCAATTATCAATACTACGATAGTCGGGAAAAATGACGGGTTTTGGGGTTTTGGTCGATGTAAGTCAACTTCTGCTGGCCGACGGAAGCATATATCCATCGTTCAATATATATATAATTATTTCCATTATTTTAATTTTATCTTTGAACTTGGGCATCAAATTGAAACCCGATATTGAGCGACCGGTGTCCATAATTCACAAGTTTATAATCATTAGACTGATATTGTTGTAAAAAAGTTATATAATGTATTTGACCACAAAAAAAATAATATTTTGTACTTCGAATCGAAAAAACGATCAAGAAAATTTGTGTTATCATTGTCTTAGTATTATATATAGGGTAAATTACAAATACCTACCCCTAACTTGTCACGTTTATCTGATACCTACCCCTAACTTTTTTAATTGATACCTATTCCGATGTGTAGTTATGTGACAAATAGCCCATTTTTCTGTTAACTTTTTTCTAAAATGACGAAAATACCCTCAACCACACTTCAATAATTATTTTAAAAAAAATATTTAAAAAATCACTTTTGTTATATATATATATATATATATATATATATATATATATATATTTACTTACTAAATCACTTCAGTTTTATTTATAAAAAAATATTTAAAAAATCACTAAGGGTGTTTTTGTCGTTTTAGAACAAAGTTAACAGAAAAAGGGTCTATTTGTCATATAACTAAACATCTGGGTAGGTATCAGTTAAAAAAAGTTAGGGATAAGTATCAGATAAACGTGATAAGTTAAGGGTAGATATTTGTAATTTATCCTTATATAAATATAAACAATGTAGCGCACATGATAAAATTAACTTGCTATAAATAATTAGTTGACAATAGGTATTAGGTACGTTGATAACATAAGCTATTTAATTTAATTATATAAAACTATTTAATTTAAGAAAAACTTGAATAGTGTATATATATATTCTAAACATTCATATAACACAAAAACTCCTTAGTTGAGTTGGTAAAAGGCACAGCCTTTGTGCACACTGAGGTCAGAGGTTCGAACCTCATGGTGGGTCGGACGGGTCGGGCAGTGACGTGGCGGGTTCTGGACACCCGCGTGGCAGGATGGGTCGAGTGCGTGGCGGGTCTTGGGTCAGGTAGTTCTAGTTAGATAGAATTTTTTTTAATTAATATATTATTACACTTGGGTGACGGATACACTTGGCTGACAGATTGGATCTGTGGCTAGAGTGAAAACCTTGGGTGACAGATACATTTGGCTGACGGATTGGATCCGTGGCTAGAGTGAAAACCTTGGGTGACGGATACACTTGGCTGACGGATTGGATCTGTGGCTAAAGTTTTTACCCTACCGACGGATGTACGCATCCGTCGGCCAAATACTTGGCCGACGGCACTTGGCTGACGGATCTTGGCCGACGGATGCATCCGTCACTTAAGAATTTGGCCGACGGATACGTCCTCTTAGGTGACGGATCCAATCCGTCAGCCAAGTACTTATCTGCAGTAGTGTTGTGTGTTTTTCTAAGAATGATTGACTGGTTGTACGCTGGAGATGATGAGATCGTGTGGGCGTTGAGTAACGTATGATTTGTTTGGTCGTGTGTGATTGATACGATGATACGTGGTCGTGCTTGAGACTAATCGTCTGTGATGAGGTATGCCTACCTTCCGACCACACGTCGGTAAAGTGTTGCAATCGTTCCGCGATGAAGTGGTTGCCAGCCTCCGACTAACTATCGGGAAAATGTGTGATGGGTCCCGCGAGGAGGTCGACCGCCTGTCCGGACTGTGTGTCGTGGTAAGTGCGTGGGTTATCGCCAGGCCCAGCCGGGTTGCTACCGGAGACCGAGCAGGAGGTGGTTTAATGTTTGTGTTTGGATGCCTTATGTATTGTTCGGTTGTTACTGTGTGTGTTGACTAGTTTTGGTTCGCTGTGGTTATTTATGCATGTTATGTGATTCTTGTGTGACTTGGGTGATAACGTTATGGGTGTTTGGTAATGGACCGTATGACTGTATGGCATCGGGTATGAGTTGTGTTTGAGTTCCTGTGTGAAATAGGTGGTGTAGGTTTGGTTGTTGAGAACCGTCCTCGTGACGGTATGGTGTCAGGTATGAGGTGTGACTGGTTCCTCCTTTTTCAACTGTTGTGTTTGCAACTGGTGTCGCTGTAGATATTTCTGTTGTATGTGTGTTTCTTTGACTTGGATCAAGTGTCGATATTTGTGTTTTCCTGTTTGATTTCGTTAGTTGTTATTGCTTTACTAGTATGCCATATTTGGACGGGTATCCGTGGTGGTGAGCGAAATGCTCATCCTCTTTACTACTTTTTCCCACTGAGCGAAACGCTCGTCCCCTTCACTACTGTTCCTACAGGTTTTAATCGTGATTTGGTTTAGAGGACGTCTCGGAGCTTGGGAGCTTAGCGAGAGTCCGTGTGTCATTTACCTAGTAGAGACATACTCCTTTTGTCTTGAACATGTTGATTTTGGAACTCGAGCTTTGGACTCATTTGTTGTTATTTATCGGTTCTGGATTATATTATGAAATTTGGATTTCAAAATGCTTTTTCGTTAATATTTTTTTCGGCTTGTGAAACGGTTTCCTTTCAAATTTCAGGTTCATGTCTCGAGTCCGGTCAAAACCGGATTTGGGGCTTGACAAGTCCCCTCCATCGAAGACCACACCCTCCACAGCGAAGCCTCTTGCCTTAAAACCCCGGCGTATGAGAAAGCAAAAGCAAACCCTAGCCAGGTCTCCTTCTGTGACTCTATCAATTCCGACGAATCCACCGGTCCCCTCTCCCTCTACGGCGTTGGTACCATTCTCCATGGGTGCCTCCGATCCACCAACCACCGGCAAGTAACTAGAGGACGCCCGATGAGGCCGAAGGGCATTACTTCGTCCGGAAGAAATCCATCGCTTGTTCTCCCCCCCCCCCCCCCCGCCACAAACCATCGTCTCTGCTCCATCCCCTCCATTCATTCTTGTTCCTCGGGTTGATCCTCTCCCTCCTCTACAACGGGATCCTGCACGTAGGAATGCATCGATAGAGGACCTGCCACGGACGACGGTGGATGCGTTCGGCATGGGTTGCTGTCTCCTGAATTGGGATATGATCTCTCACATCCCATCTCTTTACTATCCGGCTGGCATGACTCATGTTCGGATGGTGGCCCACTATTTAAAAGAGCCTTCCTCGCCTACGATCGTGGCTCTACCGGAGCAGCAAGCTCCATGGCGGCTCTCTAGGATGGGCTCTTGTCTTGCTCCCTAGAGGATGAAGAAGAGGTTGACGTCGTGGTCCCATATGCCCGGCCAACTCCACGGTCATCGTCCGACAGCAATGGGCACTGGTGGGGAAGTTGTGGACGTCAAAATCTCCAGGAAGGATATTCTCCTCAGGATTATCACTACCGCGTGGGGGCGAGCTGCTGAGGGCCTTGTCGTCAAGGACTTCGGGCCGAGTATGTTCGGCTTCTACTTCCTGACTGAGGAGGCAAGATCATGAATCTAGGGCAACGAGCCCTAGTGTTTCGATGGGCACCCTCTCTTGCTCGTTGATCTGAACCCCTACGCTCGGGACCAGCCCGCATTGGATCGCCTGCAACTATTGGTCCACGCTCAGGGTCTACCGCCTTTGGTCCCGACCAAGGTAACGGGGGAGACGATCGGGAACGCATTAGGGGCTTATGTGGTGGTGCCATGCGACCAGTGGGGTATGTTTTGGGGAGGTACCTTGAGGGTGCGATATTAACACCTTATGGACCGTCCTTTCAGGCGGGGACTGGTGTTAAGATTCAAGGAGTTCCCAAACCCCGTGAAGGTCGACCTTACCTATACGAAGCTCCCGAGCTTCTGCTTCAATTATGAGAGAATGGGGCACATCGTGCAAGATTACGAGTGGGAGCTACGGGGCACCCTCACGTATGATACCTCTATCCTAGAGTTTCAGAGGGATAAGTAGGTGAAACCGTATGCGATATACTAGACTGAGCCGTCGTTGAGTATACCACCAGGCTTTAGGAGGGTTACCCCGAGCACTATATCTAAAGGCTACTCGTCTTGAGGAAGGAGCCCATGTGTTTCCCCGAGCACTATATCTAACCATACAGAGCCTCGGGTTAGATCCGAGCCCGGGAAGGTGGACCCAGCATATAAAAAATTGCTGACCTACCAGCCATTGTGCCAAGGTATTGTAGTAATAGGAAACACTTCGTTTGGATGTTTTGTTAATACCAGTTTGTAGTTCAGCAATGTGACAAGATCGTATAAAGAAAATAATTTCTTTTACCATACATGCGTAAACATGTATACATTTTTCGAGAGTAAACCTAGTCTTAGGCGCCCTCTGCGTTATGGTTCTTTCTTGCCCTTCTCCCGCTGATGTTTTATCTTTTGTTGGTCTCTTTATGTCACTCTTGGTGCAGTCCTCTGCATCGAAAACCACACTCTCCATTGAGGAGCCTCTGGCCTTAAAAATCCGGCGTAGGAGAAAACCAAAGCAAACCCTAACTGGTACTCCTTCGGAGTCTCCTTCAACTCCAACAAATCCGCCGGTCCTCTCTCCCACTACGGCGTTGGTACCATTCTCCATGGGTGCCTCCGATTCACCAACCACCAGCAAGCCACGTCGAGGGCGTCCGGTGAGGCCGAAGGACGTTGCTTCGCATGCAAGCAATCCATCTCTTGTTCCCACCCGCTGCCATACAACATAGCCCTAGCCCCCCTCTATGCCATGGTGCTTTCTAGCCCTACTCCGCCGCCGACACACTTGATGACGCCGTTGTTGCACCCTCTGTCAACCCCGTCATGTCGCCCTTGGTGCAGTCCTCTCCATCGAAGACCACACCCTCCACAAAGGAGCGTCTTTCCTTAAACCCCCGGCGTAGGAGAAAGCAAAAGTAAACCCTAGTCGGGTCTCCTTCGGTGGCTCCTTCAACTCCGGAGAATCCACCGGTCCCGTCTCCCTCTACGGCGTTGGTACCATTCTCCATGGGTGCCTCCAATCCACCAACCACCGGCAAGCCACGTCGAGGACGTCCAGTGAGACCGAAGGTCGTTGCTTCGCTCGTAAGAAATCCATCGCTTATTCTCCCCCGCTGCAAGAAATCCACCGCTTGCCCACCGATTATTGTGTTCGTACTGAAGATCTTCAAGTTTACTGTGCGACATTGTAGCGTCCTAGAGAGCATCCACTTTGATCCTTTTTTCGACCTACCGGATATAAAACTCCCAAATTGATCCTTTTTATTGTAATTGGTTTCTGAAGTTATAACATTGTTGTACTTGTTTTCTCTTTCTAATTTAGAAAGGGAAGATTTTATAATGCGTTGCCGATGAAATGAAAGTGATAAGAAGCGGTGAGATATGGGGTGGTCGATATTTTTCTACAGATTACCTTGTGTTTTATTACAAACCGTTGCAGGCTGCAGCTGTAAGATAGTTGTTAACGAGAGCTCGTTTATGGGTTTGTCTTGCTTGTTTGGATGCATAATTGCACACTCTTGCGGGCACGATGACACATGACATTTTTCTTGTTAATTTTGGATTAGAGTACACAGACAAATAGCTAAAAGCCATGATCACTATCACGAGTCAATTTTGTTACAGACAACAATAGTACCTGTCCACGCCACCAATATGGATGCCATTTTTTTTATGAACAAGGCAACAGTGTATTTACATGGATACACACTAGGTTACATGATGCTTACATTCGGGTCCGGATCAGGAACCTGAATTAACGAAGTTGGAGTAGTTCGTATTCTTTATTTTGAAGAACTGGTGTTTTAATAAATATTTTGTTGATAAAAAAAATGTCATCAAATAAGAGTTCAACATTCAATGGAAGAACTTAAAATAATCGCACCATTAACAAATGATTTGATCTGTCAAACTTGATTTGGTAGTATGATTAACCGTTTATATTTCTTTAAAATGTAATATACTATATGATCTGTCAAATTTGTTCACCGTATACTCCAGCTACATGACTGGACGCAACACAGGTTGTGGTCTACAACCACTGTACATTTTCGGAGAAAAAATTGCCAACAATAACAATTACACTTCACTTGCCGGTTAATACTGATGTTGTGAGAAATCAAATTTGGCCCGTGTCCAACCAGTTTTGTTAGGGTTGAGAGCTTTCGATCTTAGTCGACGTACCAGCGGTATGAAATCATCGTCGTGTATGTTTTTAACCACCACGAGATCGATTGTGTGTCTCATCTTTTCTCTGCTCCTAGTAATGTTCTTCTCTGCGCATCCCAAATCTAGCGGTGCTGTACCGGAGGAATGGCGTATCGACGACGGACCACGACTCCTTGATGCGGTGGTGTGCTCCTCTGCGTTTCCATAATCCAGCGTTGCTTTATAATCAGAAGGATGGTGCATAGGCGACGATCCGCGACTCCTTGTTGTGGTCATGCTCGCATTCTCCGTGTTAGCCTCCCACGTCTTGAGTAGGGACACGGCCGATGCCAAAGTTGGACAAAATCAGACGAATCAGGCGAAGTATGCTATGCAGCCTCGCCAGGAGAATGATAGACAACCATGGCTTCAAGGATTTTCCTTGGTAGGGGTCCCTAGTAAAATCCATTCCTCCCTATGTTATTGAGGAGTTTAGGTTCGATCGCACATCACATGGAATCATGCAACGTTTAGACAATACCTTGAGCAGTACTCGTCAGTTTCGTCCTTTCTCTAACCCCATTTCTGTCTGCCTCTATGGATTTTTCCAAACTGTTTATAACGGTCATATTGTTATAGAGCTATTTGTTCGGAGACCTTATAAGGCTCTTTACATTGTAATGACTCTCTTTTATTCTTAATAATATCCGCACCTTTTGGTAAAAAAAATTGGCTTCCAAACGCCCTGAACTGTACCATTTCCTGCATCGATAACTATCCCTGAATCCGACCGGTAAATAAGACCCCACTATGATTGGCCCGTCTCTCGGAAGGCAGCACCATCAACACTTATCACCATGAAGCCCAATGGAGGGAGAGTCCAAACAACATTACATGCGGGTAGAATGCCAATCCGGTGTCGGGATGGCTAAGCTAAAGCCTCATTCAAAGCCCAGAGTTGGATCGTAACCGTAATATGTAGGCCTCTAGGAGAGGGTGTAGTGTCCTTCCAAACCAAGGCTTTTCACGCCTTCTGTATTTCATAAAGTCATAAGGAGATATCGATGACCGTCGCGGGTGGTTGCAATCTACAAACTGATCCCACCAACTCAAAAAGGAGATTTCTCCCAGCTATATCAATAGAAGGATCGACCGAATCCAACTATAATATGTGAACCTACAATGAAGAAAGAGGTGATCCACAATGTTGGCCTGGGAGGAGCATACCGTGCAAGCTGACATGAGGACGAATCTACTGCACAACTTGGCTACCACCTGTTGACTACCAGTCAAAATCTGCTAGAGGAAGATACGGATCTGAGGTTAGAGTTGTATTAGCCAGATAGTAAAAAGTGATGAATAATTAAATCAAGCTCGAGGTTATTATGTATACCATGCCAACATCACATCACACATCGTGTTATCAAACAACCATGTTATTAAACATCATGTGATTTTCTGGTTTTAATAAATAGCCAAGTTTCAAAAAAAATTGATACTCGGTTTATCGAAACCGTTCAAAATTGAAACTTTTGATTTTGAATTCGTCTAGACGGTTCCAAACTCATCATGAATAAAAAAACGATTTAGCTCGTCATATCGACCATCAAATGGTCATGCTCGGCCTAGCTCCGTCCAACGAAGCACCGTTCGGTCCCGGTTTCGGCTCCCCGAGAGTCCAGCTCCCGAGACCCGAAAAATCAAACTTTTTTTTTCAAAAATTCCATATTTGATATAATTTTCAAAATTGCTTTATTAATGCATTAAATCCATAAACAAGAATTTAAAACATGTTATCAAACAATTTAGCAAAACAATATGCTAAAATCAAAACTTTCAAGCAAAACCGAAACTTTCTCAACACCGTCTTGTGAATTCCGAAGGTAGCACGACTCTGATACCACTGTTGGGTATCGTTGGAGGGTATGAAAGCATACTCGCAGTGGAGGAAAATAAAACCCGGGACCATGCAAGGAAAAACTACCACGATTAGATTCACAAAACAAAATGAAACATCATTTATAACAATTGTTAAAGAACACAATAAGAGAAGAGAACACCAAGGAAAGAATGATCGTCTTGAGTCTCCAAGACGCATACGTATCCACATTGTGAATCAAATCCATGTAGTTATTGTATTTATAACTCAAGAACACAAAAAATGGTAGAGAAACCAACCATGGCCGAAACTTTGGGGAAGGGAGAGTGTTGCTGGTGTGTCTTGTTTCTTGTCTTGAGTTTGTTATATTGAATAATAAAATTATATCTCATAAATATAATAAACAACAATAAGGACAAGTATGGAACAAGCATGGTGTAAATAGGACAAGTATAGTGTTAAGTATGGCCAGACAAGACGGGGTTAGGTGGTGAATCACCAACACCTTAATCCTTGTCTCGCCTACGTGTCAGACGTCCAGATGGGATGTCGCCGCGATCCTTCGGAGGAGCTGGTGGAGATGGTGAGGCATTGGGTTAGGAGCGGGAGCCGTAGGCCCCAACCCTGGTGACAATGGAGTCGATACCTAAGGCTCGATCATCTCGAGGGATGGGGACCAGGGTAACAATGGACCCTTTAGCTAACCCGGACCCCCGAGCCCTCACCTGGGATGCCGGCCAGGTGCCTGTGATAGGCCTCCCTGGGTGGTCCTATACGAGAGCCCCGACTTTTGTACATGGGAACATCCGGCGAGGGGCTGGTGGAGATCAGCTCTTTGGTTATTATATTGCTGCCTTGCAGTCGCAGGAGTGGGCGGAAGTGGAGGTGGTGGTCGCACCCACCTTGGAGCACGTGTTGTACAGGCCCTAGCGCAACTAGTTCGGAGGAGCGCAGCTGCCGATGGATGGGGAGGGATGGTGCCTGCGTCTGGCTGGCACATCGACCCACAGGCGGGGGATGCCCCGCTGGGGGAATGAGGCATCAATGGAGTATCAAGGACTGGCCTCGAGAGTAGGGATGGAAAAATAACCCGAACCCGACGGTACCCGACGTACCCTACCCGATCGGGTAGGGTATTACCCGTTGACCGGGTATATTGACCGGGTACGGGTAGGGTTCGGGTTTGGCCTTACCCACCCCGAACCCTACCTGATCTTATATATATATATATAGGATTGGTATCAAGTACAAACCACCCCTTATTGTGCAAACTACGAACCAATCTGAGCCATAGGATCTCCCTAAAGTGATGTCAGCAGAGCACACCAAATGCTGACACGTGGGAAATTAAATATATAAAACAACGCACCTTATTGTGCAAACTACGAACTCACCAGATGCTGACATGTGGGCGCGCGCGCACAATACTGATAGTTTGCATAGCCCGGTGCTGATAGTTTAGTACAAATGTGCTGATAGGTTAGTACGAATGTAAACTATCAGCACATTTATACTAACCTATCAGCACCGTGCTATGTAAACTATCAGCACTCACGCTGCGCATGTGGTCAACACGCGCTACTGTGCGGGCAGAGGCGCGCGCGAAGTGGCCACGTGTCAGCATCGCGCGCGCTCTGATGATGTCATCTTGGTTGCATCATGTGGCTTAGATTGGTTTGTAGTTTGCACAATAAGGGTGGTTTTACTGTATAGCTACCCTATATATATATTCACAATTATAAACCTAATAATTAGTCAATTACAACTCTCTTTTTTACGGTCATAACTCATAAGTCCATAATACATACAATTCATTTGATTTTATTGATCATCGAAAAGAAAAACTTAAAGATGATTACTTTTGCTTAGTTATTACTTGATTTTAAGACTGTTGTATGGTGAGATCTGAGATGTGGAAAATTTTCTGAAGTTTCATATTTTTGGCTACTTAAATTTATATGGAATTGTTACTTAGTTGTCAATTTTTGTTGTCTTATATTCCACATGTCATATGAACAAGTCGGGTAGGGTAATACCCGACCCAAACGTGTAGAGATCGGGTAGGGTATTGACTGGGTATTGAACGGGTGTGGGTAGGGTACGGGTATTGGGTATGAAAATCGGGTAGGGTACGGGTATCACAAAACTCGACTCATACCCTACCCATTTCCATCCGTAGCTTGGATGGGCCTCCTAGTGGCCAGCCCGACTTAGTAATGTCTACGTGTGGGCCTGCGATTGGAAAACAAATTTGCGTTGGTGCTATTTCGAGACCAGATTCTGATGGTTCTATGATTGGGCCTATTTTGAGCCCAATCCATCCAATAGGTAAGGTCCAAGAATCGAGGCTTGTTGCAAATGGGTCGGTATCGGGTCTCGAGATTCAAACTCAAACACCCGCTTTGGCTTTTTCGGGAGATACTGTGTCTCACCAGGTGGAGAATGGAGATTTGATCGGGGTTCCTCAAATTAGTCCGTGGAAGGAAGTTCTCCTTAAACCTCTGAATCTTAAACCTTTGAACAAGGGTCGACACTCGAAGCAACCTTCTAGAACTTCGAACCGTCAAAGTCAACCTCTCAATTTCTTAGGGGATTTCTACACCACTCATATCAAACCAGCCCATTCTACGAGCCGTGAGAGAGTTGTAAATCATGTGGACAATGGGAAACAGATTATACAACAAACTCAAGCTGCTCAGCTGGCTCATTCAGCTAAGGCTTTTGATGATCCGACCTTGACTTCGGAAGGTGAAGAATAGGTTACTGATGGGTGATTTTGTGTTACCTTTTGTTTTTTGTTTCGGGTTTTGTTCCCGCAGCACCTTCTGAGAGCTCCAATGTAATGGTTGTATTTGGTTAGATCCTGCTTGGATCTAATTTTTTCTAATAAAATTTTCGAGCTTATCCAAAAAAATCGATAATTCAAATAAGGGATCAAAACATTTCAAGCCTCAGCCTTGTGTAGGAGAAAAACCAAGAAAAATACACTTATTTTCCGTAACTTAGTTTAAGGTTTTGAATAAGGTTTATAACGAAGTGTTTTGCTAGCATTTTATTGCTTAGAAATTTTTAGAAAACATTAATGTCAGGCCTCCAACCAAGTTTTGGGTATTTAATCTTTGGACAATTTTAACATGCAATTAAAAGTTAACCTTGGAGGCTTGGACTGTGACCAACTTCATGAGTTTGCAAGTTTTGTATGCACTAGATTTTTCTTTTAGAAAATAGAAAAATATCAACATTAATGTTAGCCTATGATAAATAACATATAATACATATATAAAGAAAAGCTTGATTAGCTTGCAGCTGCATCTCGACCCCAACGTATATTTACTGCATGCAAACATAAAAAGATCAACTGGTTAAAAGTAGGTTTACCTTCACACATGGTTAGTATTGAGTCTGAAGACGAAACAATCAACTGAATCTTCTTCACAACTGTATGCTTTTCGTCCAACACTCGTTCAATCTCATTGGTGAAGGACTGGAATATTTTGTTTTCGAACTCGCACAACGATGCACAGCAAACAGTCTTAGACTTGTTAACATCCGCAATCGTAGCAAATCTGTCTTTCTTGACGTGTGTGATCCATCTCTGGAGTCCCTTTGACATCTCATGGAGCTTGAAGTAGTCTTTGGGAATTTTGCAATCCAAGGTAGACAAGAAATCGGCTGCGTGGTAGGTGTCTCGGTATATATGATCAATGTCATAGGAAAACCCTTTATCTGTTAATTCTTTGACCTCGTTAAGCATCTTTGAATACCCGGTTTGATCGATATCTTTTTTTCTTTATAAAATAATATAATAAGAAAATATGTAATTTTTTCATGTAGAAATATTATACTATATGATATTTAGCAAATGAACTTGAAATCGATTTGTAATACTTCAAATTTAAAATGGATGATAGAGATTAAATTTTGAACAAGACATTCTCGATGGATAGGATTTATTGTCTAGAATTTTATACAAATATTTAAGAATTCGCATATATTCATAAATGAGATATATATTACGCCAAGTTTGGATGTGATGGATTCAAGACTTATCTAGATAATAAAACCAAATTATGTTAGTTTATATGCGATATCATATATATGACTAATCATTGCTATCAAATTCTACAGATTTTCACACTTCAAACTTTTTTTTTTGGAAGGCAAATATATTAATAATAACTCTTGATTTTGCAGAGGACAAGTCTTCTCTTACAACCAAGAGCACACCCAGATTGGGAGCCTCAGAACAAGAACAAACAACCCATCAAAATGGGATTACAAAGGTCAATACCCAGATTTAGTGAACATGAAGCAAACTAAAAAACAACCCAACAATGGGTAAATAAACACAACTCTAAAACCAGAAATAAACAAAACAATAGAGTAACAAGGAAGAAACAAATCAGGTCTCTAAACCCATAACACTAACAATTAAGTGCAAAAACGAGAAGTCCGGATCCCGAGCAAACATGAACAAGTCAAACCATTGCAAGACAAGCTGGAGCCGCCAAAGAAACGACCTCGGTTCACCAGATCCAGTCCCAAATCAAAACCCTTCACCCAGTACCCCTAGAAACCCCGAACAAGGCTCAAAAGGCGATAACAAACCCGAGACGGCCAACACCATCAAATCAGGCCCCGAGTCACACGCAGCACCACCGCTTGCGGGACCGGAAAAGGAGAACTCGGGGGTACTAAGGTGTAGAGAAAAGAAGAGGCACTAGATCTGATCTGTGAGGAGATTCGAACAGAGATGACGAGAGCCCAGAGCGGCGGAGCCGGAGTCCTACCGGCCAGTAACTCTACAGATCTGACCTTCGGAGCGGCAATGGAGGACCTGGTCATCAAGAGCTATGGCAGACGGCAACCAGTCCTAGATCTGGTCTTTGGGAGAGCCTTCGTTGTCGACCAACACCGCGAAAACAATGAACCTCGGAGGAGAAGCACCGGAGGAGAGGCCCAAAACCCATCAAAGATATTCCGGGCGCGGTACAAACCGAGACTACCCAAAGATAGGAAAATCGGCCTAAAAACAAAGAGATGATGGGAAAGAGGGTGGGAAAGAAGTCACCGCCAACAATCTCCGAGGAGATCGCCGGCAGAGGCCGGGGATTGAAGGCGGCAGTCAGGCAAGAAGAGAAAGGGGCTAGGGTTTCTAGAGAGAGGGCAGAGCCTCTCTCTCTAGAACAGGGTTTTCGAAAAACTTAACTTACTTCAAACCTTTCAAAAAAGATAATAATGGGTTATAACTAGAAGCAATTAAGTATAACTAAAAATAAGAAAATTGTTAAAAGTAACATTGTCGCACAAGGTAGTAACTATGTGAGAATTTTAAAGAACCATTGGTATCAGTTAACTGATAAAACAAAATTGTACAACTCCAACGCATCCCCATATTACCTCATAATACATGCTCAAGTCAATTTAACTATTGTTACTCTCTAAAAACACTAATAAAAAAATCGTGCTCCCAAGTAAGTGTAGTCACTGGGATTTGAACCTATGACTTTAAGGAGATATGAGACGTGAAGAGGTATTCATTATCAGACTAAATCAGGTGGGCGGAAAAAAATGTGATTACCATGAATCATAAAGAATGTTAGTTTAAAATAAGGTGGTTTTGAGGTAGTCCAAAATCAGACATGGGTCTTTATCATTCACGATTCTACATGTTTTTTTATTCCGATAACTTCATCGCTTTCAATGATAGTTGATGTTTTTATCTTCGCATCCCTTTCTTTATTCTTCATTACGAGTATATTTTGTTTTGAGTGGAGATCGACGATCTTTTTAGGCTTCAAGGTTGATAAATTCGGGTTTTTGATATTTTTTTTGTTTTGTGGGCTTAATGGTAGAAAAATCAGGGTACTAGACCTGTTTTTATTGTTATTTTGTTGTGTTGTCTTTGTTAGTATCACATGAGGTCCTTGCAAAAGGTCGGACTAGACGATGGACAGTTTGAATCGAGTCTGACTTCCTCCTCTTCCACGCGGTGTCAGGGCGGTGCGTTGAAAATTGAAGATGAATCGAGGAAGAGTGGTTGGAAATAGGGATGGTAAAATAACACGAACCCGACGTACCCTACCCGATCTAGTATGGTATTGAATGGGTATTTTTTTAACCAGGTAGGGTACGGGTTTGGCCTTACCCGCCCCGAACCCTACCCGATCATATATGTATATATAAATAAATAAATAAATAAGTTCACAATTATAAACCTAATAATAAGTCAATTGCAATTAAAAAGTTGTACGGTCATAACTCATAAGGCCATAATACCATACGATTCATTTGGGTTTATTAATCATCGAAAAGAAAAATTTGAAAATGATTACTTTTGCTCGGTTGCTACTTGATATTACGATTGTTGTATGTTGAGACTTGAGATGTGAAAAAATTTCCTAAGTTTCATATTTTTGGCTACTTAAATTTAAATGGAATGGTTACTTAATTCCCATTTTTTTTGTCTTATAATCCACATATCATATGAACAAGTCGGTTAGGGTAATACACGAAATGAGCGGGTAGAGATCGGGTAGGGTATTGATTGGGTATTGACCGGGTATGGGTAGGATATTGGTATTGGGTATGAAAATCGGGTAGGGTACGGGTATCACCAAACCCGACCCATACCATACCCACTGCCATCCCTACTTGGGAGGAGTCCCTAGATGATGCATTGCCTCTCACCATCCCTATTACTGTCGAAGTCCCTCAGGATATCCGTTACCCCGTTCCCCTTCCTCGGCTTCTTTCTTCGCCCATGGAATGTCAAACTATCGTTCATGACAGTTCTAGTTCTAAAAAGGTCAGTGAACTGGTATTCGCTCATACTGACCTTTCATGATTGAGGAGCATATCTCTCGAAGCATTTTGATGTAATCGTTCTTAATGATTTATAACGTTGCAATTTTTCGTTGAAAAGTAAGAAATATTACATACTTTTAAAATATTTTAATAAAAAAGGGACGGAAGTGTATAGCAGCGAATACCAGATTAAGATAAATGGAACTAAAAAGGGGGCGGCAGAGAGAACTAGGGTTCTCTCTGTGCGCAGCTTCTCCCCACCTTCCTCTATGGATGCTCTCCACTGCCCTTCGGGGTCCAATCAAAGCCCCTGCTTCCAAAGCTCTCCACTACCCTTCGGGGTCCAATCTAGCGTCGTCGTTCTTTTGATCGGAGTCGATTTTATTTTTTTCTTGTCTTTTTTGCAAACGGACTACCTCCGCAGGTCGCCGCCTACCCTTCAATCTGTGTCACGGCCTTTCCCTCGATTCGCCCTACCGATCATGCGTCGCCGGACCGGTCCCGCCCTCGAGCCAGTAGCCACCGTGGCCTCCCTGACGTCTTCCAGAATACGGGCTCCACGCGTCGTCTTCCATCTGCAGCAGCCTCCTGCCCCAGGGTCACCCCTCGCCGGCATGGGTCCGCCCACTCGGTGGATCCGAGATTCGGGAGGAGGGACGGTCGGCTGGGGCCTATTTCAACGGCACCCGGATTCGGGACTCTCAACTTCGACCAAGCTTTTGCAACAGGGAAGTCTCGGGGAATCTGCACTAAAGGCTAATTCGCTAGTAGGTTTCACTGTTTTAGTTCGAATAATAACTTGGCTCAATAAGTTTAGGACTTTGGTTTATTATTTTCTTGTAACGTTGAATCGAGAAACTCTTGAGTTTGGATCTGCGAATCAAAACAGACTACTGTATGGAACCATGTGTGCCCGACGGAGTACGGCCGTTGAGACAAGAAGTTGATATCCGGGACTGTTTTTCCGTTTCAAAACAAAAGATAAATGGAACTATTTCACATGAAATAAATACAGACAACAAAGGGTTTCAACACGTGATAACCCAAAGTCATAGTTGATATTCATTCACGGATACAGAGACACATGAGAAACATAAAAAAGAAGGACAATAAAGTAGAGATTCTGTTCAAAAGATTCCGGTAAGGAGGTGAGCGACGGTGGAAATAGCGGCTCCGGTGACAGCAGTTTGCACAACTCGGCCCTGAGAAGAGTCGTCCGACGTCAACGCCACTGCCGCACCAGTAATGGCTCCCGCCACTAGACTATTTTTCCAATCATGACCTCCACGAGCCTCCTTCAGTCCATAAGTGATCCCCGAATATAATCCCGCAGCAACCCCTGAAATAATAATAACACACATCGTCAAGAACCAGCAACCACCCCATGTAACTAAAGTAAGGACACATATATACCCCACTGGAGAGATTCTTTTCCACTCTTCTTAACCTGAAAATACCCAAAATCACTATTATATATAAGCTACATGTTCATCACATGCAATATATAAAATTGACGTACCATGGCCTCAAGAGATTCGCAGTTGGTTTCTCCTGCAAAAAAAAACATGTAAGAATGTCCAGTAAGTAATAGAAAATGAATTGAAATGGTAATGTATACCTTTGAGGTCAGAAAAGTGTTGCTTGTTATTGCAGGCGGCGTCGAGAGAGAGAGATCTGAGAGCACCGACGGAGGCGGCTTTGAGGAAGCTGTCGGCGACGCGGTTAAGGAGAGGGTGTCCCAACTCCAGCCACCCATCCTTGTCGAAGCTGTACAGTTGGTCCATCATCGATCTTGTCTCTCCACTACTCGTCATGCTTTATTTTCACACACTACACTACTCTTCTACTCTCAAATCTCAACAACATTTTATAGTCAAAAGCACACGACACGTGGGTCGGTTACGTTACTTAGGTGTCACCCCTCCTACTAACCACGTTACCACTCTCCTCCCACCTACTCTATTCTCACATCAGTCAAACATTTACTTTCTAAACTTGTCCACATTTCTCTGCATGACATGGAGCAACTCAAGCCCATAAGTAGCACCATTAATATCGCCCATTACAGTTTGTTTAAAGTTTTTAAATCAGAAAATAAATTATACATTAACAAATGGTGTTGGTTTCAAGGAGGAAACCACAAACTACCAATCCAACAACAAAATCAAACAAAAGACAGAATAAACCAAAAAGAAGAAAAGTAGAACGCTGCTTAAAAGGAGGAGCACGAAAAAAAGATGAAGAGCACAAACAGCCTAAGTAGTGTCAATTGGCGAAACCAACCAAGAAGTAGGAGACTGAGCTTGCCCTTCTACCTGCGTCAAAGTAAACGCTGCAAATTGAATTATCCTCATAATGATTGTCGGATCAGGGACTGGAGCTCCCTGAAAAATCCTGACGTTCCGAGCTACCAAAAAACCATAAGCCCAAAAGACTGAGGGGAGCCTAAAGCTTACGCAGCCGGTGCACTCCAAAAATAAAAGGTCAAAAAGATCTGAACAAAGCTGGAGACGAAAAAAGAGCGGAAGAAACCGTATCAGTGCAAACGGAATCCGACTCAAACCTCCTCAACACTCCACACCTGTTTTGCACATATCTACTCAGGACAAGATCATATAGCAAAACCGAAGCCTTGATTTTCAATGGAAATGGAAAATCTAAACCACACAACCAAACTCAGAACATGCAAGAATACTAAAACCTGAAGAAAGAATCATAATCGCAAGGCCCAACTCCACTTTAATTTACAAACAGCGTCCACAGGTATCGGTCCATAGGGTTTAGTTACTACCAATAACGTTACACTACGTTACAGCCACAACCAATTTAAAAATTGACCAAGGCATATATTGTTAATACGTCACCAAGGTCTGCTGTATAACAAAGGCTCTACGGGAGGGAAATAAGAACTTAAGGAAAATCCGTCCTGATAAATGTTTTAACAAAGCACCAATGCCTCAACCACTACTCTGGATGGCCTCAAATAAGAAGGTCGAGGCTCGTCTCTAATTTTTTTGGATTGTCGCATATCCACGGAGTGACAAACCATCTGTCGCATTTGAGATGGTCTCGCAAGAGGAGAAAAGCAACAGGCTTTCGAAGGGCCTGTCGCGATTATGCTCTTTCGCAGCCCAGGGTGCGACAAACTGGCTGGCCCTGTCGCACTCCTCTTTTGCGAGCCTGTGTCGCATGCATTATACTGGTTATGTATAGTAATTGTTGTTAATTAGTATTAATTAGTGATTAATTAAATGTTTTATAATAATTGTTATTAATTTGTTTTAATTAGTGAATAATTAAATGTTTATTATCAATTATTAGTACAAACGTTAATTATTAATACATTTCCTAATCAGTATTAGCAAATCAACATTAACTTAACAATATCAGAATATATATAAGACTAATTAATATCAACTTCATTTCATCCCAAAATAGTCATTACAACTCAGCTATATATGGAGTTCAAAACCAAAATATGCTACTTGCATATACAAAAACCTACATCACAGCTATTCAAACATACAAAATGAAACAGACATCCAACAACAGATCAAGGTATTAATCCATTCCTTCCTCCAAAGCTTCATCCAAACCTCCTAAACTGACATGATTGAAATGGTTTGTGCCATAATTAAAATTAGTAGCAATACCATTTAACTTAGTAGTGAAACTGCATGGATGTTGAACTTGATTGAGGCCTGCCATCAGTAGAGTCGTAAAATTGGCTGGAGGTTGAACTGGAGGGAAGCCTGCCATCAAACTGTTTGGAGGTTAAACTTGAGTGAAGCCTGAGGGAAGCCTGCCATCAAATTGTCTGGAGGTTGAACTGGAGGAAAACATGCCATCATTTGTTATGGCTAACGCATGCTCAAAAAAAGCTGAGTGAGGGCCGCTAGCTGTTGCTCAAGTCTGATCACTCTATCACTATCCCCCGATGTAGAGGTAGACTTTGTTCCTTTTTTTCTCCGTTTCGGAGGTCTGATGGGTCCAGAAGACACACCTCGACGGGTTGTTCCCGCCTTTGGTGGTGTGGGTGTCTCATCTAATACTTGAACTTGTTCCATGGTAGACTTCAGTGAATCATGGGCAGCACCTTCTGCTTCCAAGATAGCCTTCAACTGAGCACTTTTCTCTTTCACTGCCTCTTACAAGCATACCAAAATGTATGAGCAAATCATTTAAGTGGAAGTGACCAAAACATCCTAAAATATATGTATAAGCACAAACTATATGCAAGCATCTTCACCCAAAGAGAGATCAGATCAAAGAGACAAACCCTTAACCATATATGTCTATGTGCAAACTGAAGTATTCATAAAATACAAGTTGTCCTAAAACATCCTAAAATAATCATGTCCTAAAATATTCATAATGAAGTAAAACCCCAGCCACCAATTACCAGTTACCAGTTCATAATCAAATAATCATGTCCCAAGCAATTTCCCACATAAAACTGGGGTTGACTATGTAACCAGTTACCAAGTAAAACCAACACAACAAACATACCTTGCACAACAAGTTACCCACCCCCAACTAATCAAACCCCATAAGAAGATCCACTACTCAAACTTATTACTGATTACCATGTTGTAGCAAATAAACAAATCCATACCAGAAAAGTCAAAGGCTACAAAGTAATTATTGATATACATAAAAGAGAAAAATGAAATTCTTAAAGCAATTTTATCAACAGAAGCAATCAAAGCAGATTAAAAGATAGAAAATACCATGTCCTTGTGCCCTGTTCCTGTATACACATTTTCCCAATTTTTGAGAATAGGAATTACACATCCACTGTCCAGTAATTGTTGGGCACGCCTAAGGAATGACGTCTTCCAAGATCTATGGTTGAATGTGTTCATGCTACGCAGTACTTTCATATTATCAGACAGAGCCTAACAATAAAATGAAAAGTATCAACCTTTAACATTAATTGAAAATATAACTTAACAATTAAATTGCAACAAAAAAACAAAATCATACCTAAACTAATATTGAACAAGAAAGGAAAGACAAATGAAGAGTTATATATTACCTTTTGTTCAGCTGTAGTAAAGGAAACACATAAATCCTTCCATTGTTGCAACCGGCCCGAGCCCGTCACCTCTTGAGGTGGGTGATCGATACCACCCTCATTGAACCTTGCACAAAGAGTTGATTTCCAATGATTGTATCTGGTCTTAGCCTTTAGCTTCATCCAATCCTCGATTTCTTTAGCACTTTCATCCCAGAATACATGTGCTAAGATAGGAAATGAAGAAAACATATTAAAATGAAAATGATTGTATTTTGATTAGGAAATTGAAATGAAATGAACTGAAATTGATTAGTATTGAAATGAAATGAAAGAAAAACATATTGAGTAATTGAAATTGTAGACACTTACACTTAGCTTGTCAATCACTATGTTTTGGTCATCTTCACTGAGGTTGGTGAAAGATACAGTAGTGAGTGGGACACGGTTTCGAACTATGGCACCTATCTCACCCACCAAGCGATTATTTGTCTTATTATTTGTTCTGATTGCACCCAAGTGTTCGTTCCATTCAAGTTTAATCCTCGCACCTCCTTGCATAGCGACTTCGTGTTGTGTTTGATGGCATGTGAACACCCCCCTAGGCGTGGGTTTTTTTTCTTGGTAGCTGCAGTGTTGGGTAGGCAAAGGGTTTCTTGTGAGGAAGATGTCGGTGAAAGGGTTTCTTGTGAGGGAGATGTCGGTGAAAGGGTTTCTTGAGGGGTAGATGCTGGTGAAAAGGCTGGTGGTGATGAAGTCTGTCCACCACCAGTACCTTGCACATTGTTACCCCATTGTGGGGTGAACCTTGGAGGGGAAAACTGGATATTTAGAATGGGAAGTGAGGGTTCCGATGGTTGTGGACATGGTCTGGTTAAGGATCCTGAACCCGGGGAATTGAAAGGGCGTTTCTTCAGTGGCGTCATCCTAAACAAAACAGCACATGTCGGGTTAAATATTATTATCTATCATGGTCACATATCATAGTTAAACGCACGAATTGAGAAATAAGAGTAAAATCCAACAGAAAAGGAAAGGAAAACAGTTACTGAAGTCCACTCAAACAACAATATCGGGTTAAATATTATTATCTATCATGGTTACAAATACCCCCAAGATTCTGAGCTAACATTGCATCTAAATCAGAAAACCTAACTACATGCATGAAAGAGCCATGTGTTGACAAAATCATATGTAAAGATGAAATCGCTCTAAACTTAAAACATTCTGAGATCAGTTATTCAAACACAATAAACCACAGTATCTAACAATATTTTCAATTTCTTAAACTGTAATACAGCCATCTACATACATGAAAAAAACCAGACACGATCTTGTTCAACATTTTCCGCACTAAATCCCAAATGAAAGATCATTTTACTCATTAGCAAATGGCAACTTAAATGCAAAATTGCTCATCTCAATTGCTCACAAACAATATGAACTAGTAGATAAACAACCCAGTGGAAACTAGTACCTAGTTCAGTACATTTGGGTAGTAGATCAAAAAAAACATATAACTGGATATGTACTTGAATTATTTCGGTTCCTATTATTCACCACTCTTAGCTTATAATTTGATCCATTATTTTGAAGGCATAGGAGATCTATAACCATTATTTTGAAAATTGCAGTTCCTATTTTGATCCATTGTCAAGACCATGGACATTTATACTAATCATACCTCCACAAATTTCAGTTCCTATTTCAGACTTAACCCTAACCCTAACCCTAAATTTCATACTTAACCCTAACCCCTAAATTTTGGATGAAGCCTTGATAATCAGATGAACCCAAACCCAACTCAGATGAACCCAAACCCAACTCAGAAGAACCCAAAACCCTTGATAATCATGTATAAATCGGTGAGAACGAAGCTGAGATACACTTGTAATACTACATACAAAGCTGAGATGAGAACGAACCTGAGAGAAGCTGAGATCGAGATGGGCTTCGTTGGTGACAGAGGACACGACGAGTCGACGGTGGACGGCGAGGTTTGCGATTGAGTGGGAACGGTGACACTAAGAGAAGCTGAGATCGAGAGAAGTTCTGAAACCCTTCGTCAATGGACACTTAATACATCTGATATTAATCAAAATTTGGGCCAAAGCCGCGCCAAAAACCAAAATTTGGGACAAATTAGTGATTTTTTTGCGCCAAAACCTGATATTTATCCATTTCGTTTTTTTTTTTTATATTAATCATATAAATAATACTAGGGATAATATCATAAAACTGCCCTTAACTTTCAGCTAATTTCATAAAGTTACACCTAACTTTAAAAAGTTACAAATCGGTACCTTAACTTCTAAATTTGCTCAAAATAGCCAACGACGTTTGTTTTTTAACGGAAAAACGTGACATGTGCAATGCATATGACTGTATTTTTAGAAAATGACAGGAATGCCCTTTGACATAAGTCTTTTACTTTCCTCTTTTTTTTTCCTTTCTCCTTGTTACTTCGTTTTGTTCTTCAACCCATTCATCTAATTCAATTTGAGATTCAGATCTCATTTCATCAATTCTATATCCTTCATCTACTCATCTATTTAATTTTGTTCTTTGAGAGACTATATGTCATATATCACAAGTCATTTTCCTAAAACCCTACCCCATATCTTTTGAACCACCACATCCACCAAGATCTTCTCGTGTCGATCTGTCAGAGAAGACCGCCATCTCGACATGTTCTTCACCTCTGTGTCGGCAACAACCATCTCGAGCATGGACACAGTCAAAATGGAGGTTTTCTCCAACGCCCAGCTCGTTATCGTCGGTACGGTCTTCACCTCCAAGGTCGATCTCAATTTCCAAGCCACCAAGCTACAGATTCTCCGGTGTACGGACGGCGACAGGTTCCTTGACTACGTCTTATTGGGGATCTGTCAAAACTACATAGAATATGTAGATATATCGATCTCTACAATTTCCATATTTGTTCTCTTGTTTTTTTCAAAAAAAAATTCATTAGGAAGTTCTTTGAGTTTAAATCCTCTGTAAATTGGTGCTTCTGATTTATGGGTTGGTTTGGGGGGAAATCTTTTTCTGATTTCTTTTTCGGCAATTTGATTTAAACTCTAGATTCAAAAAAAATTGGGATTTGCATATGCATGCAATGTAATAGCTGAGACACCAAGTTTCTAAAACCTATTTTGAATTGGGTTGGTTTCCTTTTGAATGATGAGTTCTCATTCCTCCTTTTAGGTTTCGCAAGTTGGTAATGTTGTGCAATCTTCAATCTGATTTTGATTTCACTTATGAATGAAGTTGTGATGTGTGGATTTACAAATTTGTTGGTCTTATTATCCTGACCTATGAAGCTCCAATTCAGACTCAATGTCGACATTGGATTATAGAAAAAAATAATTAATGAAAATTAGTATTAAATAAGGATTAATATAAATTTTTATAAACTAAATTCAGATCTATGACAAAAACTAAAAAACGAATTTATGAAAATGAAGAAAAAATAAAATGAATAAATAATCTAGTTTATATAACTTCAGAAGGAATTAATTAATTTTATTAATAAAATTATATAAAAATAATAATGAAAAGTTAAAAGAAAATTAATTTTTAAAACAAAAAATATTTATTGAAAAAAATAATAAAAACAAAAAGTTAATGGAAATTAACAAAAAATATTGAAATTGAAAATTTAAAAACAATGGCAGAAATTTGAAAATTAGGTTGTAAGTAAGGGGTACTTTAGACTTGTTATGTTTCTTTGGATGGAAAGTTAACACTGTCAACCATTTTGAGCAAAATTATGAGTTAAGGTATCGTTTTGTTACTTTTTAAAGTTAAGTATAACTTTTTGAAAATGGCTGAAAGTTAAGGGTCGTTTTATGATATTATCACATATATACTAAATAATACTAATTCTTTTTTAATTCGTTTTTTATACTAAATATATCAACATAAATAATTATTAATCATTGATAAGTGAAATATATCAACATAAACCTAATAAATAATTCATTCTAATTCATTTTTTAAATCATATTAAAATAAATAATTATTTACTTACATATATACATAAATTATATTACCTTAATCATTGATTTGTTGTTCTTCGTCATCCGAGGTGTCGTTGATGTCACGCCCCAATTTTAGTAAAACCGAACTCGGAACGCGAACGTTTAATTTAATGAAACCTTTTCAAATCCTTTGAATAAATCGCTTTAAAACCATCAATTTGTTTAACAAAATAATTAGGGTTATTTACGATAAGGTACCCTAATGTTTCGTCCACGAACGATAAGGTACCCTAATGAATTTTGTGTACGATAAGGTACCCTAATGATTCGTCCACGAACGATTTGGTTTAATGCTGTTAAAAAACTAACAGAATTATGTAGAATGACTATTTTGCCCTTTGACATTTCAGTTGACTTTTGACTTAATAGTGAAATGACCATTATACCCTCAGTTTTTATTTTTCCTTAATTTATATTTTCTAATTACTTTTAATTTTCAAAATAAAATAAATAAATTATATATTTTTTTCAAAAATCAGTTTTTTTAAATGAGATTTTTATATTTTAAAATCAGATTTTATATTTAATTAGTTTTATTTTTTATATATAAATAATTTTTTTATTAAAAACAGTTTTATACATAAAAATCATTTTTATTTTATAAAAAAATTAATTTTATTAAAAAATAAAAATCGCACCTCGAGTTCTGCGTCTTCTCCGGCCAGCTCCGGCGTGGTCTCCGGCCACCCGTCCTCCGCCGGCGTCGTCCCCGGCCACCCGTCCTCCTCCGGCATCTTCCCTCCTCCCTCTTCCACCACCGGCGTCGTTGATTTGGTTCAGATTTGAACCAAATCGCGATTTGGTTCAGATCTGAACCAAATAGCAGACCAAATCAACGACGCCGGTGGTGGAAGAGGGAGGAGGGAAGATGCCGGAGGAGGACGGGTGGTCGGGGACGACGCCGGCGGAGGACGGGTGGCCGGAGACCACGCCGGAGCTGGCCGGAGACCACGCCGGAGCTGGCCGGAGAAGACGCAGAACTCGAGCTGCGATTTTTTTTTCCTTCATAAAATTAATTTTTTATAAAAAAAATAAAAATGATTTTTTATTATTTTTTACTATTTAAATTTTTTATTATTATTTTAAATAATTTAATTTTTAAATTTAAATAATTTAAAGTTATTTATTTATTTATTTATTATATTTTTATTGTATTATATAATTAAGGGTATAATGGTAATTTTGTCTATCTAATTTATAAGCTTAAAATAAGAAAGGGTAAAATCGTCATTTCACACCCCACTTAACTGAAAATGTCTAAGTTAGAGGAATATTCCGTTAGTTTTTAACGGAATATGCCAATTTTAAACCAAATCGTTCATGGACGAATCATTAGGGTACCTTATCGTACACAAAATTCATTAGGGTACCTTATCGTTCGTGGACGAAACATTAGGGTACCTTATCGTAAATAACCCAAATAATTATTTACAACTCAAAATACGTCCGAACAAGTGGACAAAATGCAAGGTATACGTCGCTAGACTCAAAAGTAAACCCGGACTCCCGCTCCTAGCTCTTCAAGCTTCGGAAGCTCACCTAGTCCATCCTGCGACCAGTACCTGTAGGAAAAGCAGTTAGGGGTGAGCGTTCGCTCACCACCACGGATAACAGACTGACTATGGCATACTTAGCAGACAATGCCGGTAACACCAACAACAACCCAAACACCGGGGATACGCTCCCCAAACTCAAGTAACCCAACTGACACACAACCCGTTACTTTCCTCAACAGACTCAACACTCGGACTCGTAATGTAGACCCGACACAACGATTGACGACCTCCTCCAAAGACACGACAGACAACCACGCAACACCCAAGATCACAAAGGATCGCACATCAAACAAGATCACAAAGGATCGCACGCCAGCTGCTCAGTAACCTCTCTCACTCACGCGCTTTGCCGATCCCTGTCAGGCCAGGCGTTCGACCTGTCTCAGTAACCTCTCTCACTCAGGTAACCACAATCACAATCACAAGCAAGTTCAACAAACAGCAACAGCACATGTTCAACACTCCACAAGCACTCACGGCCACCCAAGACACACCAACAGTAACTCACGGGCTCAACAACCCCACGGGCACTCACGGCCACCCAAGACACACCGACAATAACTCACGGGCTAAACAACCCCACGGGCACTCATGGCCACCCAAGACACACCAACAATAAAGACACGGGTTCAACAACCCCCACGGGCACTCATGGCCACCCAAGACACCAACAATAAAACACGGGCTCTCATGGCCACCCAAGACACAACAGTAAAGTACGGGCTCTCATGGCCACCCAAGACACAACAGTAAAGTGCGGGCTCTCATGGCCACCCAAGACACAACAGTAAAACACGGGCTCTCATGGCCACCCAAGACACAACTACACAACCAACCTCCGGGCATAATCGATGCCTCCAGCAGTTCTAATATCAACAGACTCACAAACAACCTCCGGGCATGGTCATATGCCTCCAGTAATTCTAACATCGATAAGTTCTCTACTCCTACGACACTACTAAGTGTCACATGCAATTCTAATGTTCGATACGTTCCCAAATCATACGACACCACCCGGTGTCGCCTGCCTTTCTAATATTCGATAAACTTACTTAACCCACGACACCCTAGTGTCACATGCATTTCTACTGTTAACTTTCCCTAGTCAGGGCCGAGATCCGGCTACTTTTCCCTACCTCTTGAAGCGTGTCAAACCCGATACTCTTACTCCGGCGAAGCTCCATAATTCCCGCTTAGCCTCCTATTTCCACGGTAGGCGACACGGTCTACAATCATTACAATTAACACACTTTTTAATTAAGCAGGCGAAACCCGAATTTAAAGAATTAAACGCCCAAATGCAACCCCAACAATGTCGATCACTCCCAAACTTCCCAATTACTCGACATTGTCGATAATGGGCTCGGAAAAGCCCGATTCGCCCGACATGGCGAATCTGCCCGGGTTTTGAAAACGTCCTTCCGGGGCTCCGAAAATTCCCGTTTTTGTTTCTACGGTCTTAGAATAATTCAAGGGTTCCTATGCACTCGACGGAATCCAATTCCGACTTCCGAGTAATTTATTTAGCGTTTCGAGTTTCTAAACCCGTCAATTACAACTTTCACAATTTAATTCCAATTTTCGATCCGGTTGTAGATTAATGACTCGGGGAACGTTCTAAACCACCCGAACACGAAAACCCGTGACCCGAGCACATGGGCCCCACACGGCCACAATGGCAAAATTCTCTTTTTGCCCCAAAATGTTCCTAACGAACCTCAAACCTCAACCATTCATCTTTAAGCCAATTCTAACCAAAACCCAACCATAATCAAACCGTTTAAACTCAAACCCTAAATTTCAAACGTACCAAAACGAAAATCGGTTAGGTGCTCATCGTAGAGAATGACGGTGTGAGCTTGAATCTTCTATCGTTGAGACGATCCAACGGCTTGATGAACGAGAAACGTCACATATTCCCCAAGCCTCTTCTCTTTTTCTCTCCTCCTTCTCTCTTCTTTTCTCTCTCTAAAAGTCTATTTTTTTTCTAATTTGTGAAGTGTTGGCCGAACACACCATTTCATTCCCTTTTTAATTTGTTTCAAACCACACATTTTTATCATAATTACAAAACTAACCCTCAACTTCTCATCTTTTGTTTTTGTCCCAAAAACCTAACACCACCACTTGTGTGACATGTGGCAAATGGGTCCCACCCTTTTTTATAAAATATCTCCTAGATATTTTTAGTCAGATTCGCGAAATTCGGACGTTTCAGGCCCCGAACGGGCACTTTTTCCAAGAAATTACGAAACTTCACGGGCTATAAGGAAACGGCTCAACTAAGACCGCTGCGACGACGGATAAGCTTTTTGGATCCAAAACGGTCCTCGAATGGACCAAAACGTTGCTCGGTTGACTTTTCCAACGAAAAGTCAACATTTCCCAAATTGGTCAGAAGTTGCCCTGAGTCCCCCGGAACTCACTTTGGTCGATATCGGGGTCAACTTAAGTCCGGTATGACCCTCGGGGTCAGATTTAGGTCCAATTAAGTGTCTGTCTTAAAATTTTAAAATTTTCCAGTTTTTCGCAGGTTTGACTGCCGTTGACCGGGAGTGGTTATTACAATGCTTAATTGGTGATAGCATCACTCAAGGAAATGCTATAAAGGGTGAGTTCTTGGGTTCAAGTCTCACCAACAACCTAGGTTGGTATTTGTCTGTGGACAATACACCAGAGGGGTTGGGGTGTATTGGGCTGCAGACCTAACATCGCCGCGCGTGGGGCCCTGTGTGGGCGGCGGGATGTTACAGTTGAATTGTTGTTCTTCGTCATTTGTTGTGTCGTCGGACTCTTGTTCTTCGTCATACGTGGTGTCGTTGAATTGTTCTTCTTCGTCATCCGTATCTTCCTCGTCGTCTTCATAATATTGATTACAAGCAGCAACATGCTCTGACCGGTCTACAGATGGTATCAAACCAATGTCAATGAATAATTCACTGATAGGAGTAACGTGTGCTTGATGCTCTTGATACGGTTCTTCTATGTCGCCTGGTTCTCCATGTGTAGTGTTTGCCAAAGTCGATGAACTATAAATTCCTCTACGAGTAACTTGATTAATAACTTTCCAATCTTCACCGAGGGAGGGATCGTCTACATAAAATACTTGTCTTGCTATTGTTGGGAGGTAAAACGGATTGTCTTCGTAAATACTTGTAGAAGTATCCACAGAAACCAACCCTTGATCTTCTTTAAGTGCATGATGGTTATACCATCTACACTTAAATAACACCACTGACATGCCTTTGGGATATACAAGCTGAACGACCTCCAACTAAACTCTATAACAAATCTCGCCATCTGCATCAACCATTACTCCACTATTTTGTGTTGCAAGATTCGCATCACGTAGTTCACCAACGAACGTAACACCATTAACAGTGCATTGTTGAAATATGTTGGTTGTCTGTGGTAGACGAGATAACAATATCAACTCCTCATAGCCATCCTTCTTCTCATTTTCAACCATTTTCATCTGTATATATGACACATGTAAGCCAAGTGAAGTATGTAAATTAAAGATCGATATCAGAAAATGTAATGGATGACTTACCGTTGTTTTGAATCCTTCATTGAAACATTACATATATTGTAGAAAAGTGACGTTTGGCCACGATTGCATATGTTGTTCATGTTGTTGGACATAAGGTTTTGTTTCTCTACAATGCTCTAATACAGTCCAATGTGCTCTGGGAAGTTCGTCATCAGGCAACCGTCGTTTCTTGATTACTTTATCAGGATGCACAAGATGTGATATAACATCAAGTTTCCATCGAGGTTCTTCAGCACTCATATCCACATCTACACCTACATCATGATCATCATCCAAGTACATATCAATGAAATTGACGCACTCATGTGTGAGGTATCGTTTAGCTATACAACCTTCTGGATATTGTTTATTTAATATTGTCCTCTTGTATACACCCAACTGCCTCTCCATTGGATACATCCAAGTATAGTGCACGGATCCAGTAAGAAGAACTTGATCTGGAAGGTGGCGGCATAAGTGGACCATTATTCTGAAGAACGACGGAGGAAATATTCTCTCTAACATACATATAATCAGATTTATGTTGTCCTTCATTTGTAAAAGATCTGATTTACGTATTTTTCGAGAACACAACATCTGAAAGAACCGAGACAACTGAACCAATGCATATCCCACATCTTTTGCCACATACGGCCGTATAACTATAGGAAGTACACGTTGAAGCAACACATGACAATCATGGGTCTTTAGTCCATAAAATTTTTTATCTGTCTCATTCACTTTATTCTTCAAACAACTTGCATATCCTTACGGGTACTTCACCGTAGCAATGTGGTCAAAAACCTCAGCACGCAAACTCTGTTTCACGGTGTACTTTGCATGTGGTAATGTCGTTTTACCACCATATTTAGAATTTCTAACCCATAGATGAGGACGTATGTTCTTTTTTTTTAGAGTTTTGTGGGCATTCATGTCATCTTTACTCTTCCCTGGGATGCCTAGAACGGTTCCCATGACATTATCACATACATTCTTCTCTATATGCATCACATATACCGTATGTCGAACTTTCAAATTGGACCAATAAGGTAGCTCTCAAAACATACTGACATGTGTCCAACACAACTTGTTCTTATTTTTCCCCTACTTACCAATAAGTGGATGTAAACTCTGCTCTGGATACGTATGTTGTTGGATTAGGTCATAGACTTCATTCCCAGACCTAGTCGGTGAGGAGACCTTCTCTCCTCCTCCCCGTTGAATGAACTCGATTCAGTACGATAAGGATGATCAGCTTCAAGAAATCTTCTAGCTCCGAGATACGAGATTCTAAAATCGTTATACATTGCATCAATATCGTCAAGACAAATTGGGCATGCCATATATTCTTTTGTTTGAATTCCACCCAACATACCCATCCCTGGAAAGTCACTAATTGTCCACAATACGGCTGCACGCATCGTAAAATACTGCTTCTTGTATCCATCCCAAGTCTGAACTCCCGTGTTCCATAACAAGTTCAACTCGTCCATAAGAGACCGCATAAACACGTCTAAACACTTTCCCGGAGACTTTGGACCAGAAATCAACATATTGAGTAAATTAAACTCCTTCATGCATGATGACGGTGGCAAGTTGAATGGGATTAACACTACCGGCCATATAGAGTAAGGACGTGCACTGGCATCGAACGGTGAAAACCCGTCCGTCGATAAAGCCATGCGTACATTACGAAATTCATTCGCAAATTCGGGGTATGATCTGTCAAATTCTTGCCAAGATTCTCCATCCGAAGGGTGTGTCAAAAAATCTTTGTCAATATTTTCCTTATAGCCGTGCCACTACATCTGCTCAGCTCTTTTAGAGGACATGTATAAACGTTGAAGCCTTGGTATGATCGGGAAGTACTTCATTGTTTTTCTGGCAATATGTGAACCAAATTTTTTCCATCTTGATGTATCACACTTTGGACATTGTTGAAGACATGCAGCTTTTTTGTAATACAAAAAATAACCTTTGTAACATGCATCATATGTTTTATAATCCAGGCTTTAACCCTTCAACCTTTTTTGTACTTATGTGTATGATGCAGGGTACTCATTTGGTGCTAGTAATAACGATTTTGTAAACTGAGCCGACTTAGTGAAGCTCTCGTTCGACGTCCCGTCCTTTTCCTTCAATGTGATCAACTTCAATAAAGTCCTTAGTGACTTTTTAGAACTTCCTTCATATAACGATTTTGACAACTCTTGTATCATCTTCTCATAATTCTCCTTCGCTGTTCTGACTTTGGGGTCGATATAAGCTCCATCACACTCGCGTACCATGAACAAATCTTCCACAAGTTCTGGTGTTTGATAACAAAGTTCTCATGTGCCATTACGTTCTGATGTAGTGATGATTCTCCCCGATCCAAGTACGACGGGATCGTTGACATCTCACCGTGCACATCACATACTTCGTACCTTTGCACTGTACAGTCACCTCTTCTGTAAAACCTAGGGGTGCGAACGGACCGGGTATCCTGTCCGTAGGCTGTTCAAAACCATGTTCGGATCATCTGGGTCCATAAATTTCATGTCCGAACCCTGTCCGGAAGAACTTTGAAATCTCGGGTTTTTAGCCTTTTGGGTACGGACCGGATCGGACCGGTTCCGGATTTTACCCGGATATGAATGGGCTCATTATTTTGAGCCCAACTTGTCCATTTTAGATCGTTTTAAGTAATTCAACTAGCTTCAATGGCAAAAAAAAAACACCCCCTGGAAGTTCTAACTCATATAAATAATAACAAGTTTGCCACAAGTTCATCCATGAACCATCCAAAACAAAACAAAATTACAAATGGAATTGACTTTCATCTTCGGTTCTTTCCTTCCCACAATTCCACTGGTTGGTACTGTAGAGTCATCTTCTCCCTATTAATTCAAAGCAAAAACAAGTTTTACAAAATAGATAAATTTAAAAAAAATACATATACAGACCAAATGAACATTTACATATACATAAATTAACAGATTTTACAAAAACGGATCTTAATGAAGCAAAAACAGAGCAATCCAACCAATTCAACAGAACCACTTCCCTTTTGCAGATGAATACTAGCATCCCACAACCAATTTGTTAGTTGCCACTGCACATCTACAGGATGGAGAAACTCAAGACAAGTAATGCGACATAATATGAAAAAATATGTTTCAGGATCCATTTACAGGTCAAGATTGAGGCGGTATCAGCGCAAGGTACTATGCAATGAATCAGAACAACTGGTAGAAGCAGCAGCTTCCTTGATCCCCGTTTGCACTGTTACTGTTTCTATCGGAAGCAGCATCGCCCTGTCCTTGAGCTTCGTCGTGTGACTTGGTATTGCCTTCTACCGTTTGGGTCTTGTTATTACTAGCTAACACGGCCTTACTCAGTGCAGCAAACACAATTTCTTTTGGCTCCATCAGGCTCCTTGTCCTTGGAAGACAACTTCCTCTTCAACAAAAGTGGGCTATCTGACTGTTTCCTAGGTGGTGGACGGAAGTCTTCATCATCTTTGTCTTCATAGTCAACCAACCCACCAGATCTTGGACTACAAAGGTGAAAATATAAATATTGTCTGAGTTAGTAAACTGGTTTGCTAATTACATGTTGAAAGAATTACAATACCTTGAGGATGAGTGGTTTGCAGCCACTCCATTGGCTAAAACAGGTCGTGCTTGTGAGTTTGACGCAGATGCTGCATCTTCTTCATCGCTGCTTAAGATCAACAATTATTACTCTACCTTAGCTGGGACAGCCGAAGCAAATACATAACCCACACCTATCTACATTGAAATAGTCCTCATCTTCTTTATCCAGAGCACGCTCTGGAGAATAAAAGCTGGAAGTAAATACAAACAGAGCAATCCAAAAAAGACAAGTACCACAACAGGCAAAATGTTCCTAGATAAACTCCACCGAGAATCAAGAAAACCTAGGAAATATTGCACAACAAGAACTGAGCAAAAAAATGGTACGAAGAAATCTAACAACAGTAACTACTATGTATTTTTCCTTTCTTCGTGTAAGCAACGAAACTTTATCGATAATATTTTTAAGGATAAAATTACACCTGTAAAGGGAATGTTCAGATGTCAAATGATTAGCATAATAAAATAAATAATGGATGGTTGCTTGTAGAACGCAAAAGCATAACATTAACAGTTCACATATGTTGAAGAGTATTTCAGGTTTAACACCATCCTGATCTTTAATTTTTTCACCAGAACCAGCCGATTCACCTATTGATTGGACGACACTTCCCAAAGGACATGATTTTGTTATTACATCAATCAATTGACTCAGATGCTTCTCATAGAAAATGTCAATTATATTGTCTCTCTACAACCAAACAGAAATGGCCTGTTATAACATCATCATCCACTGTATATCTGGAACAACAATGAAATCCATCTTACATGTAAGTATAAGTATTACAGTAATTCATATTATAATAAAACATACAAATGTTACAACTGTATAGATAAATTAAATCTGTAGACCCGGAGGCAACCCAACATGAAATAGGAACAATGAAAATTTTTGGAAGTATCAAAGTCTATTCAAAATGGCAATCCATGATGGCCATAGTAACCGATAGTTTTGGAATTTCAACCGTGATCGTATATTCATTTCTCTTCTGTATTTATACATAATTACAGATGAGATAGCAACAATTCAAATACAAGAGATTATCTATCTAGGAAGTTTGAATGGATTCAAACTCTCGTATAAGTCTATCTCTAACACGCCCATGCAGTCGGAACGGGAGGTTCGCGGACGTTCAGACTGGACCGAAAATCAAGAAATAGGACTCTCGGCAAGCCTTTAGTGAAGATGTCGGCAATTTGTGAACGTGAGGGGACGTGGAGTACTCGAACATGGCCCTTGGCAACCTTTTCCCAGTACTGCATGGCCCAGTCCGGAACTGTTGCGACATAACTGCGTGGACGAAGTGTGCGAGTGGAATAGGGGAGAACGCAGATTCACAATGATGTCGCGATGGGTGCAGAATCGCTGGCTTGCGATTGAAGTAGGCTAGTTGCTGGCGTGCGAGACGTTGCTGGCGTGCAACTGGAGTTGCAGAGATCTGCTCAGGCAAGGAGCAGTAGAGGCGACGCTCGGAAAGCTGGGAGCCTGGGAGGTACGACTGGAAAGAGGCTCGTTGCTGGCGTGCGAGACATTGCTAGCGTGCAACTGGAGTTGCAGAGATCTGCTCAGGCAAGGAGCAGTAAAGGCGACGCTGTGGGACGCTGCTGGAGAAGAAGTCGTCGGTGGAAGCACCGATCAGGGAGAAACGCAAAAACTAAGGTGCGATTCCGATGCGATGAAAGAGGAGTGGCGACTGGAACCGCGTACGGGCCTGGAAGTCGCGATTTTACCTGGGCTTCACGGGCTTCGGAGGAGCAAAAACCGATCAGATAAGGGAAGCACACAGGTCGCAGAACACGAACTGAAAACGCGGGGTGCAATCGCGATTTGAGGGAGAAGAAGCGGAAGCAAAAAAAATCAGAATATATGCTCTGATACCATGATAGTTTTGGAATTTCAACCGTGATCGTATATTCATTTCTCTTCTGTATTTGTACATAATTACATATGAGATAACAACAATTTAAATACAAGAGATTATCTATCTAGGAAGTTTGAATGGATTCAAACTCTCGTATAAGTCTATCTCTAACAGTAACCATCCACTCCTCATTTCGAAAATTAATCATTTGTTAATTTCAAAGTGGTTCATATTATAATTGGTGAAGTCTCTCACATTGGAAGAATTCAATTGGGTCTCGTGGGGGTATGGAGGTCCCGGATCATTTCCCATGTAAGATGCATCCGGTCTCGATGAGATTCTTCTTAGATCCCCGTGAGCCGCACATCCACATGTCCCGGGGCCGAGACCTCAATGTCAATGTACCTAGCAGTTGATGCCTGGAACGCCACACCTACACCAGAGACCCAAAATAGAGCCAACCCCCTCTCTCCCGGCATAACCTTAGATCCTCGTACGTAGGGGACACAGAGGTAGTCCTAAAAGCCTAGAGATCGAGAAAGGAGAGCACAATTCTGAGTATCCAACAAAGATTCCAAGAGGAAAAGCAAATGAGGACAATGGTCACAAAGCAATTGCCTGAGCTGTTGTTTGTGCAATCTCGTTCCCATACCACGACAATTCCATGCCAAGACCTGAAGATCAGGCTTGGTCGGCGATGACGGAGCCCTAAGACCTGGATCCTAGTTTCGCTGCGGAGACCGCAAAACCAGAGACGATGATGGTGGGGGATCCAGGGGGAGTCGGGGTCCGAACCCCCATCAGCTCTTGTGACGCAATCCCATCCAATCTTGGAGCAGATACAACTAGAGACACTAATGGGACCGACAATGAGGGTGTGTGACCTGGCCTCATATCCGAATCCCGCAGAGGAGCAGAAGGAATTAGGGGGTGACGTTACACGCGTCGGCGACGAAAAGATGGGGCTTTCCCCTGGGTCCCCGTCCCGCAAGGGGCTGGGGTTCAGAACTACGGGCTGGTGGTGCAGGGAAGAGGAGCGGTGGCGTACCCGACGTCGCGAAGGCGAGGAGAACACCTGCGAATCGATCTCGTCCAACCCAGGGTCAGGTAAGATCGGCGAGAATAAGACCGGAGAAACCCGACCTAGAGACTAGAAAGTAGCGCTGAAACTCTACCAAGAGGGGGGAGATCTGTACTGACGATGGCGCACAGGAACCCTAACCGACATTCTTCCACCAATTTGTTTCCCATATAATGATGGTTCAAAACAAGGAGACATGCATCATACAATTCGAAATAAAGAAGTAATTTAGATGAATAAAAATGAAAATTGAAGGAGAATGAGGTCTGAAAATAGAATAGTTGACCACCGGACCAACCAAAGTCTTGGTTGGAGTTGAAACACTAGGACACAGATCGGTTACAGTAAAGTCTCAAAGGCAGAAAGTGGTTTATCTGCCAAACACACTCGACTTGGATATCTCCGCCTCTCCTAACTCTCAACGGACTTGTCAAAGCTTCTTCTCCAACTCTTATACCCTCCAAAACCAAAACCAAAACCAAAACCAAAACCATAACATCTCCATTCTCTTCTTCCTCTCGAAAATGCAATCCTCACTGTCCCTCTCCTTCCCTCCCCAAACCGCTCCCAGATCACTCAACGCCGGATCGCTCCATTCCTTCGCCTCCAAGCCTCTCAACCTCGCCTTCTGCGGTCTCAGGCGCGAGGCCTTGTTGCGCTTCTCTTCTCTCAACCACTCCGCCTCCCCCGCCCTACTTTCCTCTCCGCGACGCCCCACCCCTGTCTCCGCCTCTCTCTCCGCCAACGGAAACGCTCCTGGTTCCTTCGACTACGATCTCGTCATCATCGGAGCCGGCGTCGGAGGTCACGGAGCCGCACTTCATGCCGTTGAGAAGGTATGGAGTTGGATTTCAATTTCTATACACTACTGAGCTTCGGTTTCAGTGAAGTGTTTGTAATGAATTCAACACCAATTGAACTATTTACCTGGCTGAGCTCCTGTTAACTCGAATTGCGCAAACATGTTTCTCTTTTGGCAATGAGTGGTGTTAGTCGTGAACCAGTTTTGGCTTGCATCGTGAGGATCAATGTTCAAATTATTATGTTTACTTTATGTGGCGACTTGTGTTGCTTTGAGTTTCATTCTGTGTGTCTGTTTGGGATAAAGGTATAGTGTACCATTGCCTGCTAAGGTAGACGCTTCGTTGAATTGACATTTGGGTTGCTATTGTAGTTTGCAACATGGGTGGTGGCTATTGATAGAAAGAGATCATTACTTTTTAGCGTAACCCAAAGCCTATAATGGTAGGATCCCCAGCAAATAAATTCAAAGTTATCCATACAACCTATAATTGAATTTAAATTGACTGAGGGAGAAACTTTTAGCTACGAAAAGTATTGACTTAGAAGAAAAATAGTACCACAATGGAGAAGATAGTGCTACTGTATGATTTCAAGTGATGTTGTTCCCAAAGACAATTTGCCTATTCTCTGTGCCTGCTTTAATCTAATGATATTCGTACCTTTTTGGGAATCGGTACAATTCTCTAGAATTGTATTGACGCTTGGACTCAGTTGTATGTGTTTCCTTCTGTGCAGCAATTTTTTGTTATGAGTCAGGAGTTTCTTGTTGGCTTACAGTTTGGTTGGGGCGGTGACACCATGTTTAACTCTGTGATTGCAGGGACTGAAAACTGCCATTATCGAGGGAGATGTTGTGGGTGGAACATGTGTGAACAGAGGATGTGTTCCTTCTAAAGCTCTTCTGGCTGTGAGTGGTAGGATGCGTGAACTTCAAAATGAACATCACTTGAAGGCCTTAGGTTTGCAAGTAAGTCGATTGGATTATCATGTTTCTTACAGATGAAGGTTTTAAATGAAAATGGTTAGGTTATGATACCTCTATAAACATGTCTCTGTTTTGTATACGAAAAGATGTTAATAGTACGTTGATGTTTCTTGTAATATTAATAGGTTTCAGCTGCCAGTTATGACAGACAGGGGGTTGCTGATCATGCAAACAATCTTGCTTCAAAGATTCGCCAGAATTTGACCAACTCTATGAAGGCCCTTGGAGTTGACATACTGACAGGATTTGGCTCCATTGTGGTAAGTGATACATGCTCGCATGTGGGGTCAGTTAGACAAATATCATAAGCTCTTGTTTCAGTTTTGAGATAAAACTAGTGAAACATGTATTATTACTTATTTCAGGGACCTCAAAAGGTGAAATATGGAGATAACGTAGTAACTGCAAAAGATATTATCATTGCTACTGGTTCTGTGCCCTTTGTCCCTAAGGGCATTGAAGTTGATGGTAGATATCCTTAACTTCTCATCTTTATCATTAAACAGTTTCACTGTGGGTCACTGTTTGCATCAAAAGAAGTTTAGGCCCAGGGGGTACGCTGCATGTTAGGTTGCGTAGTACCTGGTTGTTGTTAGAAAGGATTCCATATGAAAGCCTTATTCGATGCTCTCTTTGGACTAAGTATTGGGAAATATAAGCATTTAATGTTAGAATATAGTGGAATGCACTGAAGTTATTCATGTTATCTTTTGTATGTATAGCTAGGTCAGGTCAAAATCCTATATCTTATATCTAGCTTCATAAAATTCCAGTATTATGAGTAGCCTGTTGACTGTACAACTTGAATAAAATGCTTTTATGTTTATATATTTGATATAGATTGTGCATGGTGAAGCAACATTCTATGCAGGTCTCCAGTGTTTTTTTACCAAGCCATCAGATTTTTTATTCTTGGCTATCGACTGCAGGTAAAACTGTAATTACTAGTGATCATGCACTCAAATTGGAAACTGTCCCAGATTGGATTGCCATTGTAGGAAGTGGTTATATTGGTCTTGAATTCAGTGATGTGTATACTGCACTTGGAAGTGAGGTATCACATCGCTTCCCTTTCGTAGTATTATTATATTTCACATGACCGGAAAGAAATATCATTTTGAGGAAATTTTGCTTCTAGCATTTTCTTCTTTTCTTGAACTGATGCATAGTTAGGCTAACACTTCCGGAAACTTAGAAACCCAATAAGATACTTGCCGCCCACTAAGGTTGACCTAGTGGTCAAGCCAACACTCTCACCTATAAGAGGTCAGAGGTTCGAATCCTAGTGGATGCCTGGTTGAGGGAAGGTTGGGATTCAGGGAGTATTTTCTTTCAAATATTGTAATCCTATTTAATATAATAAAAAAAATGCTTCTGGTGTGGTACCTACTCATAAATCTTGAGTATCTCTATAACATCCATTATCACATCTACAATTGCACTCCTTGACTTCATTGTATATTTCGTGACATCTGTACCAGAAATTTCTTGGCACAAAGATATGGTCAGCCTATCTAAATATTAACATTCTAAATCTTCAAATGACTGTTGGTTTGATAAGTTTATAATGTGGATTGAAAATTGATTATAAAAAATGTACATGAAGTCAGAAGAGGTTGCGAAGGCTTACAAGAAGGTATTTGCAGGTTACTTTTATCGAGGCTCTTGACCAACTTATGCCTGGATTTGATCCTGAGATTGGGAAATTGGCTCAAAGAGTTCTGATAAATCCACGCAAAATTGATTACCATACTGGAGTTTTTGCAAGCAAGGTAATGTGGTGTTCACATCCACATCTATGATTTTGTCGCCGCTTCTAAGAGTTGCTTTCATTTTCGTTTGTTGTTTTTTATAGATCACACCTGCAAAGGATGGGAAACCTGTTTTGATTGAGCTTATTGATGCCAAGACCAAGAAGCCTAAGGACACTTTAGAGGTAATTTAACTTGGTTGAAGATAATATGAGCTTGAAATTCTGGGTTTTTTGTTTGTTTAGAATGATTCTTGCACGTTCTTTGTGTCAGATAGTCAAATGTCGAGGACTAATATAAATTTTCTGTGTTCATTATCTTTTCCAGAAATAAAAGGTAGAAAATGGAAAATATATTCTTATTTGCCATTTCTGACGCACCACTCTATTCTGTATATCGCAACTTAACTTGTTTATATCCCTATCATCAAACCGTTTAATCTCTAATCTTTGATTGTGAGGAGATTCATGAAAATCCTGACTCAACTCATGTTTTTTTCTTTCTACTTTCTCTTTTAGCAAAAAACATAATTCTTGTACTTAGTGATTGTGGCATCATGACAAGCTTTTTACTTTAATGTTCTACAGGTAGATGCAGCACTAATTGCTACTGGAAGGGCACCATTCACAAATGGTCTTGGATTGGAGAACGTAAATCTTCTTGTGTAACTGTCTTGAGTCTTGTGATTTTGTATAGCTGTCCACCCAAAAGTAGTAATGTTTTAAGCATTTTGGCAGGTCAATGTAGTCACACAGCGGGGCTTTGTTCCCGTTGATGAGCGGATGCAAGTAATTGATGCAAACGGCAATCTGGTTTGTTCCAAAGTCTGAGTCTCTTTGTATATACCTTCTGGTGGGTGGCTGTCTCAATTAATATTGATAATTTGATCCTAGGTTCCTCACATATACTGTATTGGTGATGCAAATGGTAAAATGATGCTTGCTCATGCAGCTAGTGCTCAAGGAATATCCGGTAAGCATTAGATTTTTAGTTCTTCGTCACGTAAAATTTACTTCAGATTTCTACTCGATTTTAATTTTCTCCACAAATTCTTTTCACAGTGGTTGAGCAAGTCACAGGAAGAGATTATGTACTCAATCATTTAAGCATTCCAGCAGCTTGTTTCACGCACCCTGAAATCAGTATGGTTGGATTGACAGAGGTGAAACAATGGAGGAGCTTAGTCTTGCAAATATCTTGTGTTTTGCTAAACATTTATAATTAAACTGGCTAATTTTTCTTGGGCAGCCACAAGCTAGGGAGAAAGCTGAGAAGGAGGGATTTGAAGTAAGTGTAGCCAAGACAAGTTTTAAGGCCAACACAAAGGCCCTGGCAGAAAATGAAGGAGAGGGGCTTGCTAAGGTTGCATTTTTAGTTCTTTTTCGCACCACTATTTTCACACTTGCAGAAGTAATGTTGGGGTTTCTCTGAATCGTTCTTTATGGTTCCTTACATGCTTATGCTTTATGAATCCTTTCACCTTTAGCTGGTATATGGTTACTTACATTATTTCTGCATCCAGGTGTCAGTTATTTATAATTTCCCTCGCTTAACTGTTATTTCTTGATGTTCCTGCAGTTGATATACAGACCAGACAATGGAGAAATCCTGGGGGTTCATATATTTGGTTTGCATGCAGCAGATCTTATCCACGAAGCATCAAATGCAATTGCATTAGGCACTCGAATTCAGGTAGGTCATGGAACTGCAACACTAGTGCTAGAATCATGTCAACTTAAAAGATCCTCTTAGTTTTGTTCCTCCTATAAACCTTGTGGTTGTGTTCACAACTTTAGGGCATATATCATTCCCTATTTCTACTTGAGACATTTGTGGAATAGTTCAACGCATGTCTAATAAGTAACATTATGCACAATGCAGGACATAAAATTTGCAGTTCATGCTCATCCAACCTTGTCTGAAGTACTTGATGAACTCTTCAAATCGGCAAAGGTAAGGTTCTAGCATGCTCATTTAATAGTTCATTTTGCAGGTTTTGACATCATGCTAATCTGTTTCATTTCCCTCCTCTACATCTTAGGAATAAATAACTACCTAAGTGCTCCTGGATTTAAAAATATTTCATTTATCCCCCAAACTTGTAAAAGTCCCCTGGTTTCTTGTTTTGAAAAGGGGGTGATATTGGCATATTTGTAATTCAAAAACAAAATTTATCATTTTTTTCTGATTAGGAGACCATATGGGTAGTATTTTTCCTACTTCGTAAAACGTCATAAAGCATTAGCTGTGACTAGAGTCATATGTAGCGAGTGCGTTTTCGAAGCTCACATCTGAACAAGTACTACAAAATTTAGCGTAAAGTTAAATAAATTCTTTCGAGTTATAAAAACATATTGCCTGTTGTGATCTAACTTCCCTTCCATGCCTTCAATGAAAATTATAATGCCCTAGTTTTTGGAGGTAAACATCTGATGCATATACACAAAATAAGTGTACTAATTGACTTACTTGAAAAATTAAGGATTGGAACTTTAATGGTTGAGCTTTTACTCTTTGCTACCATGTTATCCACACCCAAGTTGTTATAATTTATAGATATCTTAATTTGGGAGCAGGTTGAGGAGGCACATGCTTCCAGTCCAGTAAGTGAACCAGTCCCAGTCTAGCTTCTCAACACAACACTCAAAACAGTATAAATTTTTGAAGGAATTTGCTTGTATTAGGGAGTTTCAAGAAACCGAGCTCCAGCAAAGAGGAGAACCCGAGGTGCTAAGGATGCTTCTTTCGGGAATATGTTGAGGGAATTTGCCGATACGAAAGCTGGGTCATATGTTATTGTGTTATCAGTTATTTGGTCACTTGTTTATTTTTCAGCTAGTATTAAAAAAGTGATTTTTATTTTGGGAAGGGTACTAAATAGCCATGTCAAGTAATGATATTGAGCTAATGTTTCGTACATGCAACTCAATTTCCAAGCTTATTTGAAGTCTCATGTGTTCTAGTAGCTGTCAAGGACAAGACAAGTAGTTGCATCTGATAACAATGGTTTTTATTGTTGGGATCTCAGAGCATCTACAACTTACTGGTGCGACAAGCGATTCGTGGTTTAGTGAGTAATGAATGGTAAGTTGCATGATATGGCGTGTGATGTGCACGGTTTCGACTCACTAAATCACAAATCGTAACCGCGACTAGCGACTCGCGGTTCACAAATGTGAATTGTGAGTCGCGACTTGCAAGTTGACGGTGAGCCAATAGGGAGGCAACATGTGGCGCTTTGGTGGAAGGAAAAAAACATACTGTTGGCCAACGGTCGAGACCCCCAACTATGCGCTCGAGATGTTTAGGGCGGCGATTCCGTATAAGTCGACCACTTTTCATTCGGATAATGCAAAAGGTAGCAGAGCATGACGATTACTTCGTTCAAAAGTCGGACGCTTTCGGACGCATGGGGTTATCAATGCATCAAAAATGCACCGCCGTATTACGAATACTAGCGTCCGGGTGCTCGCCCGATTCGTTGGACGAATCCCTTTAACTTGGGTTAAGTATCATACTTGAATGTGTACGCCGGTTTTGTAAGGCTGTTGTTGAGGTTTTTATGGATGAGTACAAGCGTATGTTGGAAATAAAACGACGATAAACAATAATAAGTGTTATTTGGAGAGATAGAGAACAAAAGAGAAACAAATTGTACTGAGTTTCTTATTCTCTAAAGCATTTGTTATCGTTTATCGTCGTTTATTTCCAACATTTGGTATTAGAGACGGCGACCAAATTGGGCCGGTGGGAGCAGGGGAACGTGGACGGTTGGTTACATGGTGGCCACAGAGAAGAGGCTCCATATAAGAACGTGACTCTACATGGGATCATCGTGATTCAGAGTAAACGCACAACTGTAACCGCGACAAGAAGTGTTTCTCGCGTGACGATTGACAAAAAGCATTGCCGCCACATATATGACTGTAAGATCAAGCGTGAGAGGTCTCACCAAGATTACAACAGTGTTGGGGAAAAAACAATGTTGATGCAGCACACAGTGTGAGAAAGGGAAAAGAACAGTTTATTTGTATCCTTTGTTGGATGTGGAGATGAACGTACACCATGTGGAGAGCATTCAAGTATGATACAAGAGAGATGCTTTAAGTCTTGGTTCGTGATAGTTTTATTTTATTTTTTTGTCGTTACCCTAACTGTTTTGAATTGGCTTGAGTACGAAAAAAAATATTAGAAAAAAAAGAGGTGCCGGAAAAAAATAAGGAAAGAAAATATGAGAGCATGTTCGGTAAAGATGATGACACAAGTGTGCAAAAAAGAAGGCCAGAGACAGTGAAGCTGGTGCTTGACGGTGACGTACGTGTAGGATATGGGATATAAAAATCCTAATATGACTATTAGGTTGGTGGGAAAAAGATGCCAGAGAGTGAATCCGTCAACAGAAGAGGTGTTATTTGGCGATGACATACATGCAGGGTATGGACCGTAAAACACATGCAGGGTATGAACCGTAAAACATCCTAATATGAGCATTAGATTAGTTGGAAAAAGGATGGCAGAGAGTGAATCCGTCAACACAAGAGGTGCTTGACGATGACATATCTGCAGAGTATGGGCCATAGAAAATCTTAATATGAGCTTTAGGAGTGTGAGAGACAATACAGAACATTTTCGAAAAGGAAACGAAAAAGGCAAGTGTGCCTCGAGTGGAGAAGACAAACATGCATATGTTTAGTAAAGAAGATGAGAAAGATGAAAAACAAGATTAAGAGGGTGAATGTTGATATTAATCTTATTGATTAAGTTACTAATATCTTTTTATTGTGATAATATAATAAGGTAAAATAACATAGATGATTGTTGTTTGTTGATAATGATAGAGTGCTTCATGTTGCTCAAACTCATGTTGAGAAAATGTAACTAATATTATGGAGGGTTTATTGTTATTGTGGAATGGTTGTTGTTCTCTCCTACGTATAAAACCAATGAAACATAGTAGAGAAATTACCCATTTTCTAATGGTGTCAATGATAATATAGAGTCGATCATGTGAGGTTCTTTTTCTCGTTTTAGTTTCAATAGCGTAAATCAACTATATAGGATTTGATCTGATTACTAAAATCGAGATATAGGCGAGGGTTCTCAGACATGATTGGGAGTCTTGACTTCCTGAGAGTGGAAGAATTTTCCAACCACGATTCAAGGCCGATTTGGTTGGAGAGATCACCATGGACGTCCAACCATAATGTTGGAAGCTGTAGCGTCGCGTGATTTGTGGATTTGGCATTCATATTTCGGAATAGATGGCTCGAACAATGACATTAACGTTCTCAATGCCGATCACTTATTCAAAGATTCCCTTGTCGACTGTAACTGTTGTGGACTTCGAGATCAACGGGCATCGCTACAACCGACTTTATTATTTGGTTGACGACATTTACCCACCTTGGAGCCGGTTTGTGAAGTCCATTCTTCATCCTGCTACACGCAAACATAAATTGTTTGCTAAAGTCCCAGAAGTTTGTCAGAATGATGTTGAACGAGATTTGGGAGTCCTCCAAGCTCGATGACACATAATTTCCCGGACCGCTCATTTTTGGAGCAGGAGTGCGTTGGTTGATATCATGCACACCTGTATCATTCTACACAACATGCTTGTAGAGGATGAACGCGACCGATATGAGAAAAGAGATGAAGATTTGTATTACGAAGCCCCTTTGGAAATACTTGATTAGACTCAACCCGAACGATGGCACCTAGCAAGGACCTGGACCTACGAACAACACGTGAGGACAAGAAACGATATGAAAAATGATAACACACACCGGAAACTCCAAGATGACCTTTTGAGCACATACAGAATTGCTTCGAAGCAAATTACCAATCAGACGACGAGTGACAAAGTTTTTTCCTCTGTAAGAATTGTTTAGTCAATGTGTTTTGGGTTGTATTATTCGGGAAGTAATAAAATTTGAAGTTGCAATTCATTTAATTATTTTATTTAATTATCTGTTATTTTATTTTATTAGTTAATTAATTTTTTCAAATTAATTTTAATCTTCTTTAGTATTTATTGTGTTAAATCAGAATTTATAAATTCAACTAACTATTAATTCAACATCTAGTCAGCATCCACTTAGAACCATAAACCTCGTTGTAAACCTCACCAATGTGGAACATAGTTTATTATGAGGTTCAGACTTACCATTTTGTCCCATCATCATTATAAACCTTAAGCCTCTATAATGTACATGTTCTAATAGTTTTTTGCGGTTAAGTTTGTAGTAAGTATTTTAAAGCACTCACACTATGAAAAATTGGGTAACGACTTCATCAAAAAGTCACCAAAGTAGTTGGCAGATGTCTAATTGGCTGGGTTGTAGCCTTGTAGGACTCTTGCAATCGTCGCAAATCATCGGCTCAACAAAAAAAATTAAATATATCAATGGTCTTTTCTTTATGACTCTCTCTCTCTTATTATCTTGCCGCAAATGTTAGGGATGTTGATACTCCTAATAATCGTGTATAATTCATCTTCAAAATCATCTGAATAGCGATGATTTCACCCTTCATAGCCAATCCAATGCCATTACGTGGCAATTTGGTTGGAAATAAGTCATTAGAGAACCAGCGACCACTACAATCAGATTGACATCTCTTTCCTCTCTCTTTTTTGCATTCCACCCTACTAAGTTATACGACAAAAAGAAATATATGACAAATTACTAACAGATGCTCGGATGGATCATTGGTTGATTAATATGAGGTAGACTTTTAATACGAGGTGGAAGAAATTGCAAAGGGTGAGTCAAATTATCGTTTACAACGTTTATATATATCCAGGGATGACAATGGGGCAGATTCGAGGCGGGATACATACGTCCCGTGTTGACCCTGTTTTGACCTCTCTGTATTTTTGTCCCGTCCGGGACAAGGATTTCCCGTCTCGTTCTCGTCCCAATAAAATGCACATTTAAAAAAAGTATGTTAAATAAATTGATATAAAACAAACTATTATATATTTATTTGTTTGAACTATTTAGATGTGCAAAAAAAAAATCATAACTCCATTTTTTTGTGAAAACAATTCATTTTAGAATTAGAGGATAGGGAAAATTTCATTTTACCACCCTGGCAAACATTTAATTTCAGTTTGATACCCTGGCATAAATTTTTATCAGTTTCATACCCTAACCAAACTTTTAATTTCACTTTCATACCCAACCGGGTAAAATGTCCAAAATACCCCTAACTATCACTCAAATTTTCATCTCATGCCATTGACTCAGAATTTGAAAATAAGTGAAATGACAATAATACCCTTCATTGTTTAGGGTGTTAAAATGAAAATTTCCTTCAATTTTTTTAAATTTCACAAAATCACTTTTTATTTTTATTAATTCAGTTTTTATTTATGAAAAATATTTTTATTTTCAAAAATTCATATTTTAATTTAAAAAATACATAAAAATCAGATTTATATTAAAAAATCATTTTTATTTTAAAAAAATCAGTTTTATATTAAAAATCATATTTTTTTTATAAAAATCAATATTTTATTTTAAAAATAAATAAAAATCAGTTTTTTAAAAAAATTTAATTAATAATTTATTATATTTGTTTTTTTTTCTTTTTTCTACCTAATTCACTCTCTCTCCTCTTCATTTTCGTTTCTCTCTCTACCCACATCCTCCCCTCCTTCGTCTCTCTCTACCCAGATCCTCCTCATCTTCATCTACAATCACCCCATCCAAACTATGTTTGATAATTTGTGGGGATGCAATTTGGGTCTCGCCGAAGAAAACCCAAATGTCCGAAAGTCCAATCGGAGACGAGTTGGAGCTCGGTGCTCCCATCGGTGGCTCATGAGAAACCCACATACATGAATTGGTTGAGGTGGCCGGAGAGGTCGATGTCGACGGCGAGGAGGGGTTTGAGGCGCTGCCGAGGGTGTGGTTGTCGGGGGGGAGGAACCAGCCTCAACCAAGCCGAAGCAGGTCTGGAAAATTTCCAGATCTGTGAACGAAGGTCGAGCGCCTCTCTGCACATATCCAAAGCTGCAACGCCTCTCAATCCTTTTCTGCTCCGCCGACTAGAATCATGTACAGGGAGGCATCGAGGAGCTCCTCGTATCCGGATTCCCCTTTCTGGCAACACAACTGCTTTATCGCCATGTCAAAACCCAACAGGTTCGAGCACTTGGTTCTGCTGCAACCCAACAGGAAGAGTCCGACAAGATCTTTTTTTCAGATCTGACCCAGTTCATCGCCATGTCAAAACCCCCAAATCAAGGATTTGATTTTGAAGAGAGGGACGAAGAAGACGAGGAGGAAATGGGTAGAAAATGAAACAGTTAATTTGATTTTTAGGAGTTACAAAGGAATTAAAAAAAAAGAGGATTTGATGAAAAAGTTAATTAGAAATAAATTTGGAATTAAAATCAGATTTTTTTAAAATAAAATTAATTTTTTAAAAAAATAAATTTGATTTTTTATATAAAAAACTGTTTTTAATAAAAAATTATTTTTATAAAAAAAAAACTTTTTTTTATGTATTTTTAAAATTAAAATCTGATATTTTGAAATTAAAATTTGAATTTATAAAAAAAAACTGATTTTGTTTTAAAATTATTGAAATTTTCAGTTTAACACCCTAAACAATGAAGGGTATTATTGTCATTTCACTTCTTTTCAAAATCTGAGGCAATGGCATGAGATGAAAATTTGAGTTAGGGGTATTTTGGACATTTTACCCGACTGGGTATGAAAGTGAAATTAAAAGTTTGGTTAGGGTGTGAAACTGATAAAAATTTATGCCAGGGTATCAAACTGAAGTTAAATGTTTGACAGGGTGGTAAAATGAAATTTTCCCTAGAGGATATACACATATGCTATTAGTAGGATGTTTATCATGAAACAAATTACTTGTCAAAAAAATCTTTTAGTGCAGTTAATTAAGTTAAGGTTTGAAATTTTGGATAAAAAATAGAATAGTTTACAAGTAATGTATAATATATTTTTAGAAGTACAAGGCGGGGCGGGGATTACTTTTTTATTGTCAGAAAGAAAGAATGCATTAATAAAGAAAAAATTACAAGCGAAACCCATAACTCAGAAAGAGTGAGATATGAAGAAAAAAGTAGAAAGCAAAAAAACTCGCAAACCACAATCATGTGACTCCGATAGAGTTAGAAACCCTGCTATTATAATGAGGCTTTGAACCGCTTTGACTTTTTTGAAACGCCTTTCGGCCGAACCTTGATAACGCACTCCTAAGCTCTCTACAATCATCGTCACCAAGTGATTTATGCTCTCCCTTATATGCCCATCAACCAACGAAGAGGTGAACCCAGAATAGAAATCCAACTGAGGGGAATATCACCAACATCAACCTTAAGTAGAAGAGACTCGATCTGATAGAGGGATAGGTGCTTTATCCAATCCATCATACAGCTTAGTAACAGAGGTTGTGTCAGACATGAGATCATTTAAGGTCATATCAGCCTACCTATTTGGCTTGTGTCCCTATAAACCAGTAACTACAATAGTAGTAAACCGAGGGGCAACTACTCAATCGGGACGATGAACAATCAATTATAGAGACAAGAAGCTATAGGGTGGGATGGCACACTCGAGGGGTAGGAGCCAAGGTTTGCACCAATAACGTCCCGAGGTGAGGAAGGTGATGGAATCCACATAATCTGACTCGATGAGCACATCTATAATAAGGTTTGGACCACAAGTGGTGACCACCTGACTGCCAGCAGACACTTCTCTCATGTGGATAAGAGCCAAGGCCCTGGACGATTGGGAAAAATACAAAGAGTACGGGTTAACTGTGAACAACATACTAAACTTTCCAACAATCTCAGTAATCGAGTCTTGATTCCAACATACAATACAGAGCCTAATAATGTCAACCCAGAGAAGCCGCCCTCCAAAAAATATGTGTTGCGCGCAATCTAAAAGACGAGAAAATCCAAGGACGCAAAGCCTTCCACTTGTCAACTTGGAGGGACGACCAGACATTCATATCTTCACAAGATAAGAGGAAAGCCCGTGATCCCAAATCAAGAAGATGCACTCCTGATATCCTAGGAAACCGAAGACCAACAACAATAGTATGAGCTGAAACCAAAATGTAAGCTACACCAATCGAACTGTGAGCCAACAATCTCTCAAACCTTGGAGTCACTGATAGAGTACAATTGTACAAGGTTGTTGAGAAGGAATATCCCTCTGGAGAGCTCCTTGAGTGGAGAAGGAATATGAGCCGTCGAACCAAGGACAGATGCCCGTTCAACTCTAGTAGCCATCGCCTTAGAAGTTGCAGAAATCGCAACCTATCGGGTAGGATACCATAAACCTCTTCCTTGATTCAACTTGAATCTTATGGTTCCCAATTTGAGTGTTGTTCAAATCAGTGACGCTCCCACTAGATCTTTAGATTGCGAAAAATACCCAAAGCAAAACGAGAGCCCTTAACAACAAGTTTTGGACTGGCATAAACAGAAGCGACAGTGCTAAATCCGAAAAATAGAGTTAAGATAATCCGTAAACAAGGTAACTGATATATTGGCAACAAAATCAGAAAAATTCCTTAACAACCGTCTAATTGTAGTGGATGTCGACTCTTTGTCCGTAACATCACAACCATTCTTCTCCCCTCACATTAAGCACACTTATATAGGAAGATATAGTAAAAAGCACTGCAGCATACGATTGCCCAGAAAAAGTCGAGGGCGAAATAACAGAACCCAAAGCCTGAGCCGAGACAAATGTCGACATCGAGGTTGAAAGAGACAACAGAAGGGAATGGACCAAAGAGGACTCAGTTTCCTTTACAACCATCACCAGGGAGGAAGCCCCAACGTGGTCTGCATCAAAACACCTCTTGCAATAACCTCGATAGCAACAACCAAGGGAGAAGAGGAAGGGGGGGAGGCAAAACATAAATAGAATGGCCTATTCACGGCCACAACGACCATCGAAAAGACGGGGGATAAAGGGATAAGCCGGGACCCGAGCTCTTAAGCAACAGAAACATGCCCCAAAGTCTCTACACCTGGACGACATCGTGAACAAGGTCGTGGGCAGTCGGATTGGAGACGACGACAACAAGAGCCATGACCGAATTTGGGACATGTCTGGCAAGTACCATAGCCGTGCGTCCGAACCCATCCGCACTGGGAAGGGCCAACACCCTTTTATTCCAAAGTCCTTTAGGTGTTCAACCAATCCCATAGATCAGGCCAGCGATTGTGGGGCCCAGATCTCTCCCATCGACGCCAATCATCCCGCCTCTAGACGACTTTGTATAACTCAAAGGCCTCATGGAAGAAAGACATGTCGAAACTAGTCTAATCCGAGAGCTCATACAACAGTCCATCATTTGATCCCTATTCCAAATCACACACTACCACAGTACCAACAATGACCAACCATACGATCAGACCGACAACCCTAATTAGAACCAGAAAGGTGCGCATAGCAAAGCATGTCAAAATACTTGACATGCTTACCTACCCCAACCTGTCAAAATATTTGTTCACTGCATAGTTACCGCCCCGCCAAAAAATCCCTACCTCAACGGAATGAGTTTGCAAAGGGATCAAATTATAAAGAATCAGGCATCATGATTGAGCTCATAAAAACCACCATCAAAGCCCAAATTAACATTTTGGCTCAATAACAAGATTTACCAGGCCCGGTAACCCATGATGCCTTTCGAAAAAAGGAGAGATGATTGGAATCATAGATATGCAAATTAACACTTTCAAATGAAAACAATACCCACACTGGTACCAAGAAAGAAAAATCAAATCCAAAACATAACTGGAGTAGACAAAAAGAAAAGAAAAAAAACAAATATCCACTGATTAAATTCATTCTCATCCTAAAATAAAATTGGAGAGCACAAACAATAAACTTACATTTTATGCAACAGCAAGTCAGCAGGTAGAAAAAAGAAATTTGCAAACCTCTGATGCAATTAGAAAGCACTTGTATTCCAAAATCACTATAACAAAAATACAGTAGTGTGTGTGCCTACTGAGCAAAACTGGCAACAAGGACTGCATTGTGTGACAAATGTAAAGAACCATAACATTGACTTGATAACAAAACACAGGCTAGCTGCTCTTGCTCAATCTACTTAACACCATATATGAAAATTCAAAGAAATTTCTTTAAAAAAATTCAGGAGTTTTAAGACAAAACAAGAACTTCAGCAGGATACATGAGTTTTCAAATCAAAACTAACACTAACTGAATAGAATTGCAGGATCAAATTGAGATCTACAGGAAAATACTCTTCAAAACATGAATAAACAAATACATTGTAACAAAATTCTAGGACAAGCAAAGAGTAGTATACTTCAATATCTTGAAATTACCATGAACAAACATCAGAAGCACAACATATATACATATGCAGTAACATTAATGGATTAAATCAGACTTGAAGGCAAAAATGAATATTTCAGCACCATACTACATACATTGCAGTAACATGAATGCCCAATTATACTCAATTTCAACACATAACAAACATAAATAACCAAAATAAGCACTTTATAAGGATAAACAATAATATCTGAGAGCTTGAAAATGTGATAAATGGATTGAAGAGCAATGCCCCAGAACCCAACAGAGTAACATAAACACAAAATGTAGAGCTAAAACCAAAAATCAAGCCCTGATTAGATTAAAACCATAAAAAAGAGGGCGTTTACTCTTCCGCAGATGCTACTTCATTCCCCTTCTTGTTATGCTTCCTCGCATACCTCTGGTTCCTCAAAAACTTGGGATCCATCTACACCACCAATAAAAAAGAAGAAAACTAATCAGAACCAGCAAACGAAAAACAAAAACAATATCATCCATGATCCATGATCCATCCCGTTTAAGGAGAAGAAAAGTACCCCTTTGGTGGAAGTGTGGCGGTGCTTCTTGGGTTTCTTGATGCCGTTCCTGTGGGCCTTGGCCGACTGGTTGTGTGCTGTGTGATTCTTCGACTTCGCCATCTACACAACTCAACTGAAATCAGAGAAGAATTCGACAAGCTTAGTGGGTCAAGAGCAATGCGTAAAGAAGAGACGTACCAGGAATCGGATATGGGAGGCTCGGCAGAGACGATGTGGAGCTCGGCGGAGACAATATTGGGTGCTTTATGGGAAGCTTACACAAAAACCCTAGTTCATGTGGTTGGGATGAAATGACAGAGTTACCCACATTTTTGTTTGGGCTTTTCGGCCCGTGTATATGTCTACAACTCCTGCTTATTTTGAGAGGGATAATTATTATTTTTTAGGAAAATTTCAATTTACCACCCTGACAAACTTTTAATTTCAGTTTGATACCCAGGCATAAATTTTTATCAGTTTCATACTCTAACCAAACTTTTAATTTCACTTTCATACCCAGTCGAGTAAAATGTCTAAAATACCCCTAACTATTACTCAAAATTTCAAACTCATGTCATTGGTTCAGAATTTAAAAATAAGTGAAATGACAATAATACCCTTCATTGTTAGGGTGTTAAAATGAAAATTTCACTACTTTTAAAATAAAATCAGTTTTTTTAATAAATTCAATTTTTATTTAAGAAAATTATTTTTATTTTCAAAAATTCAGATTTTTATTTTAAAAATACATAAAAAATCAGATTTTATTTTTAAAAATTCAGTTTTTATTTATGAATTTTTTTTTGGAAATTCAGTTTTTTAAAATATTTTATTGCTTTTTTTAAAACTTTTTTGTTTTAATTCATATATTTTTTCTATTTTATACCCTTCCATCTGCATCTGATTTCATTTTAACCTCACAACACAAATTCACGCACACAACCCAGCCTCCCCATCTCTTCTTCACCCTAGCCTCCGGCGAGGTCGTCTTTGTCTCCGGCAAGCATAACTCTAGCTCCGGCGAGGTCGTCTTCGTCTCCGGCAAGCACATCTCCAGCTCCAGCTCCGGCGAGGTCATCTGCTCCAGTAGGTCGTCTTTGTCTCCGGCAAGCACAGCTCCAGCTCCGGCGAGGTCGTCTTCGTCTCTGGCAATCACAGCTTCAGCTCTAGCTCCGGCGAGGACATCTGCTCCAGCCAGATCTGGAGCCGTGCAGGAGCTCGGATCCACGGCCATCGACGCCGTGCAGAAGCTCCTCCACCAGGGTGAGGTAACCTGGTTCATCAACGACGACTTTGATGTTGCTTCCATAGATGCGAAACCAGATCTACGGTCTGGTAGTCCAAGTCGATTTTTTTCCCAAACATTGATGGGTATTATTCTGATTTTTTTGTTTTGGATTCGTCAAATCTGGAATATGAAATTGAAAAAAAAACTCAATTCTAGTATGGGTTTGGGAAAAAACTCAGAAAATGGTCATGAAGAAGAAGGAAATGAACAGATGCAGGTTTGGAAACATCAAATTTTGTTGAAAATCCATGTAAGAACTAAGTTGTGTGCAGGTTGTGTATAGAAGTTGAAGAAGGGTACTAAATTGAAAAAAAAACGAGCTCGTGGCAAGGGATCCGAGATTGAAGAAAGGGTATTCAATTGAAAAAAAGTAAAAAATGAAATGGAATTTAATAAAGATATGAATTAAAAATAAAAAAATGATTTATTTATAAAAAAATGGAATTTTTTTTAATAAAAACTGAATTTTAAAAATAAAATCTGATTTTTTTTATGTATTTTTAAAATTAAAATCTGAATTTTTGAAAATAAAAATAATTTTCTTAAATAAAAATTGAATTTATAAAAAAAACTGATTTTATTTTAAAAGTAGTGAAATTTTCATTTTAACACCATAACAATGAAGGGTATTATTGTCATTTCACTTATTTTCAAATTCTGAACCAATGGCATGAGTTTGAAATTTTGAGTAATAGTTAGGGGTATTTTGGACATTTTACCCGGTTGGGTATGAAAGTGAAATTAAAAGTTTGGTTAGGGTATGAAACTAATAAAAACTTATGTCGGGGTATCAAACTGAAATTAAATGTTTGCCAGGGTGGTAAAATGAAACTTTCCCTTCTTTTTTTTAACGAAAGTGCAACTTTATTACTTTAAATCGATTACATTATCCTGCAATAGGAAATAGACTCCCCGACCATTAGAAAATCAGTATTAACGAAAAATAGTTCATTGATCCCTTTAATATCAGAACCGTCAAAGACAGTATTTTGATGCCCCTTGGACAAGGAAAGAAGACGGTGAGGGGAAACGGGGTACCGGAGATCCTGAGGGACCTCAACGGTAGGGCACTGGAGATCCTGAGGGACCTCAACGGTAATGGTGATGGTGGGAGGCAACGCATCGTCTGGGGACCCTTCCTAGAGCCAGTCCCCGATGCTTAGGTCATATATCATTCCTCCCGACGGGGCATCTTCCCCACCTGTAGCTTGTCGCTCCACATAGGAACCGACGCCATCCTTTGAAACATTCCATCAGTTGCGCTCCCATGAGTCACGGGCGATGCCAGAACCCTAGCAACTGTGTCTCCCGGGGGAGGAAGGGCCAGAGCAAGGTCTTGGTAAACCCTAGAAACTACGCCACCCGGGGGAGAGGGGACAGATCAAGGTCTTGGCCAAGCGGTTGGGTCGGTGGAATAGGGTTTGGAGGGGGGAAGCCGAGGAGGACATTGCGTGAGAAGGACGTAACTGGGGGACGTCGCAAAGGACGCCCTCTTCTCGGCGTCCCGGCCGGGGATGGAGCAGTTGCTCCTATGGAGAAGGATGCCATGTCCACCGATACACCCGGGCCAGGGAGTGGGAGGACCGATAGCACCGGCGTAGAGGAAGACAAAGCCAGAACCGAGGGTTTAGCTTTTTCGTCGATAACTCCTATCCCTAGCACCGGGAACGGTCTGTGAGTGACAAGACGGTAGCAGAGGGGTATCACCGGCTGAGGCTAATAAGAAGTGATATCTTTTGATGTGTATGAGGCTAATAGGACTGTTGAACTTGATTTAAGGCTTAGTCAATACAATTTAAATAAGAAGAAGCTGAATCTTAACTTTGCCACCTCAGTTCTGAAGGATAAGATTTTGACGCTGGTGGAGGGGGTGATGACTTCAAATGTAATTTCATGGTCCTATTTGTGACTTGTATGATAGAATCTGGGACATACAATCTAGTGAAGCAGACTTGCTTGCATTCCATTCATGATGTATCTTACATACGTGAATTCACTCAAACTCGCAAAGGTCTTAATTTGGAAGCTGCTTACATCCTGGTTCATTCTAAAGAGTGTATCATTAATCCAAAGGAAGTGGAGATTAAGATTGGGCAAATGATTTTCAAAATCCTGGTGAAGCAAGTTGATGCTCTTTCTGTTCCAATTTGTCTTGAGACACAAGATTCGACAGTAGTAGAGGCAAGTGATGAAGGACAAGTAACTAAGGCTTCTGATTTATTTCCAGATGGTCTTGTTAGTTCATCCTCAGTTCAAGTGTGTGAAGATAACAAGAGTGATAAAAGGTCGGATCAAGAAGAAGGAGAAAGGGAGGTTGCTGACTTAGTTGTTGATTCAATGTCAATTGATTCTCTAAAAAAGGGTCAAAAGATGACTGAAGGCTCTCATGCTTCTTTATTTCAAAATGCTTTAGAGGTGGACACAGAGAGAGTTGGGCCTTTTGGGATTGGCAGTACCCAGGCTGAGATAAGAAAAGAAGATTTTGAGGTCAATTTGGTTTCAGTGTTAAATGATTCTTTTTTGGGGTTATCCTCGGAAGATGTTTTCAATAAAACTAGCTTGACAGTTGAAATGGATCAAGTGGCTGAGGTGGCTGATATGCTTGGTTTTAAAGCCCTCAAAAGTCCCTCGTTTTCTAAAAATTTCAAAAGAGGAAAATCAAAAGTGAAGAAGAGCTTCCCCTCTCACAGTTATGAAACAAGATCCAAGAAGAAGGCTGAGTCTAATTTTGGTTTTAACCAGAGAAAGCATTCTTCTGAAAAAGCAGCTAAGAGTGATTCAGGGGAGTTGTTTGCTCAAAAAACGTGGGCTTTCACTAAAGCAATTGGTATTAAAGCGTCTGTTCCTGATAACATCATTATTGAGCAGTTGGAATTTTTGGAGGAAGATCATAACCACAATGTTCAATTGGAAGCTAATTCTGATGATGACTTCGATGACCTGGAATGGGTCTCTGACTCAGAGATAGCGGGTGGGGAGGATTGAGTGTTTTGGAGTTCTTAGTCCTCAGTTTCTTCTCCAAGGTGCTTCAGAGTACTATGATCGTCTTTGTTGGAAGTCTTCTTTTGTTGGGGCCTCTTGGTTTTGGGAGATCGCTCCGCTATTTCTGTGCTTTTGGTTTGTTCTCTGGTTTATAGTCTTGTGGTTTTGGTCTTTTTGGGTTGCTGAGGTTCCTTTTTAGGAATGCTCTTTTTATGTCTTTTTTTATCCTTTAGGATCTGTTGTTTGGTTTGTTGCTGAGTCTTGTTTTATTTTGTTTGGGCCATTTTTAGTTCGGTCCTCAGAATTGTTCGGGCTCTGCCCTTGTCTTTGTTTTTTCCCTCCTTTTTCAATCTTTGAAAAGGTTGAGCTTTTATAATATGCATTGCTGATAAAAAAAACTAGTGCCATTTTTTAGTGAAGAAGCTTGCATCTACCAAGAGGGACTAGAAATTCCAAAACTTGAAGTCTAGGTCTTATTCGGGGACAACTTCTTTTTTGTTGTAAGTTGTTCATAACTGTACCCTTATATGTAAATATATAATCCAGAATCTTGCATAGTAATTTTCAGTATATATAAATACAAGATCCAGAATCTTGCACATTAGTTTCCAAAATCTACATATATTTTATTTACAAATATTAATATGATACCCACTATTTGAAATTGAACTGAGGTATTAATTTTTCTATTGAAAAGGGGTTAATCAAGGTAAAAGGCATGATAGGACTACTCAATGCAATGAAAGGTGTTAATTTTTTTGTGAGGCTCGAAGGATATGGTAGATATTATTACCACATATTATGAGCTAGACACATGGTTGTGTATAATGCAACCACATAATGTTTGTATTACATGTGGATATATAGACAATATACCTATAACTCTCATTCGATAGTCATGTACAGTACACATAATACCCATTTAATAAGCTTATAAAACAGCCAAGTTAATAAATCTAGAGCTCATATTCTCCACTATAAAACTCTATTCTGGAAATAGGGATTTGAAATCCTGGTTAGTTATTTGAAGTCATGGACTCTTGGATTTTGATTCTTGGTCACAACAATTTTGAATCCTGATCACAGTGATTATGAATTCTGGTTGTAGTGATTTTAATTGGAAATAACATTTGAGATTTGAATTTCAATTTTGATGTCAAGACTGAAATTGAAACATACATAAACTTAATACGAAAAGGTGAAGGATAAATTAAAACCAATGTCTAAGATATATATTATAATGCTTAGCCGGAAGTGGTGGCTTTGTGGTGGAGCTAGCCTATGTTCCGTAATCCTCAAGTTGTTGACGACTTAGAGCCTTGAATGTGCTCTCCAGTACTGCAAATCTATTCTCAAGCACCACAGCTTCTAGTGGAAGAGAAATTGTGTTAGGTAAGTCAATATCGGCCAATTGAACGAAGGTTCTCGCTCATTGTCGGGTCTTCTCCGCACTAATCAGGGCTCGAATCTTAAAACGAATCTCAGCCTCGTTCAAGGCTCCAGTGCGCGGCAAGAAGAGTATATATTTCTTCATATCTTCGAGGCTAATGTATGTCGTCGATGATCCTTCGGTCTCAGAGTTTTTCATTATGTCGTCTTTGTCTAAGAGACAAGTAGCGCGGCGACAAGAGATTCCTAAAAGAAACCCCTAGCACTTCAAGTGTGATTTTATAGCCGATTATGAAGTAAATAGTTTTAATTTGGTAAACGTCGTTTTGTTATAATGAAGTTTATGAATATAAATAAAGGATTAGGGGATGGAGAATTGACCAGAATTTGAATTCAAATTATTAACAATCGCTCTTCTCTCGTTCAAGTAACTACGAATGTAGTGTTTTGGGTTGAACTAGCACCTTAAGCGGTTGTTTAGTAAATGAAAGCACAATATCTAAAGTTAGTCATGCATATATTTACTTCATTTAACAGACCAACCTGAACCACTACAGTGAAATTATTACATGAAAGACTTTGTTGCGTTTAAGATCTTTAGTTGACGTTACTTATCCACATGTCACCATGAGCATTAAACAAAGCATCGTTACATCTTTTCACAACTTTTCATCTTTTTTATAAACCAGATTACGAGTGCAATTATGACATTATCTACCACACTTGATCTGTAATTTCTCTATGTTAAACCATATCTAGACATGTCACCTTCCAACTCTGAGTCTTCTTTTCTTCCTCTGTCACCCTTCAATCCTGACAGACCATGGGATACTAAAGACATATCACCACTATCCTAGAATCTCAGTTGTGATGATGAGAAAAGCAACGTAACAAGCTTATTACAATGACTCTGAAGAGGATGAAGTGCGCTCCAACATAAGCAAGCTGAACTCAGAAGAAGATGATCCACTTATTAATGAGTACGATATTCCTCAACCCGGAGACCTAGACTATGAATCAACTACGGAAGATGATGAAGAGGGCGATGAGGATGAGTAGGAAGAAGAAGATGATGATCCTCTGATTAATGAAGACGACACTCCTGAAGATAAGGATGAGGAGATCGCACCTCTACCTGCACCTGCTCCTGCAAAGTTATCCAGTGACAAGGACTCCCTTTTTTACGATGAAGACAGTCCTCAAATCCGAGACGATGATGAGGAAGAAAAAAAGGATGTCCATGTGGAGGATGATGAGAAAAAGGAAGAGGTCCAAGAAGAAGCGGAGGGAGACGAAGACAACATAGACACCTTAAAGGATGATCGTGTGGACAACCATGCCGGACAACCATGTTTGGGAACTGGTGGATCTCATCGATGGTGTGAAGACCATCAGATACAAATGGATCTTCCAAGTGAAGATAGACATAGACGGAAACCCTCTGACCTACAAAGCCCGACTGGTGGCGAAAGGTTGTAGACAGATCCACGAGATTGACTATAAGGGAACCTTCTCCCTAATGGCTATGGTCATATCGATCCAGATTCTTCTTGACATAATTGTGTATCATAATTACGAGATATGACAAGTGGATGTCAAAATCGCTTTCCTAAATGGAAGTTTGACTGAGGACGTTTTATGTCATAGCCATAAGGTTTTGTCGATACGAAGAACAATATGAAGATTTGTAAGTTGTTGAAATCCATTTATGGATTGAAACAAGCTTCTTAGAGTTGGAACCTTCGTTTTGATGAAGCTGTAACTGGATTTGGCTTTATCAAGAACGAGGATGTACCTTGCGTTTATAAAAGGCTAGTGGGAGCAAGATTACCTTTCTAGTGCTCATTGGAAACGACATCCCAACCTTGCACGAGGCTAAAAGCTTGGTTGAGGAAGTGTTTCTTAATAAAGGACTTAAACGATGTTACTTATATTTTAGGGATTTAAATATATAGAGATCGCACCAAAAGGGTCTTGGGTTTAAGTCAGAGCACCTATGTGAACAAGGCATTGAGTAGGTTCTTAATGATCGATTCAAAGAAAGGACTCTTACCAGTTCATCATGACATTCATCTCAATAATACTTAGTATCCTAAGACACCTAATGAGCTGAAAAGAATAATGTGAATCTCATGCACCTAGGGAGGAGGATTGATCATATATGCCATGATATATACAAGAACAGGCGTCTCGTATACCTTAAGTTGTACCAACAAACATCAGTCTAACCTTTGGGAAATATAATGATGAACTAGTCGTCAATGGATATGTGGACGCTAGTTTCCAAACAGATCCAGATGAGTTTAAAAGTCAGTCAAATCATGTGTTTACGCTGAATGATTGAGCTTTAGATGGGAGAGCGTAAAGCAAGATACCGTTGCCAATTCTACGATAGAGGTCGAGTACATGGTTGATGTAGAGGCAACTAAGAAGGTTATATGGATTTGGAAATTCAAGGTAGGGTTGGGTGTAATTAAAAACCCATCTAGCCCGGTGAATCTATTTTGCGACAACACAATAGACCATTGCGCAAGCTAAAAGAGCCCAGATCGCATAAAAAATCCAAATATGTACTGCGACATTACCACCTTACCAGAGACATTCTGAGCAGAGGTGAAGTGAAAGTGAAGATCACCTATATTACAACGGATGATGACACATCCAATCCTTTGACTAAGTCACTTTCGCTGCCAAATCATGTTAGACATGTAAAGTCAATGGAAATACATGGAGTTTAGATTGGAACTCGGGCAAGTGGGATATTGTTAGTCTTAGTGCCCGTAGTTCAATCGTAAATGTACAAATGTATATATCATTGTTAGCAATAAAATTAAAGCGACTTTATATTACTTATGTGTTGGAGTAATATATCGATGTGTGTTCTAATCTATGACCACCATATGAATAAGACCATAGATCGAGATAGATAACACTCGATGGGTCCCAAGTCAACAAACCTTCACAAGAGGCGACTACTATGAAATATGACTCTTTATGGCTTACGTTCTGTTAGTCATTGGAATGAGATTCCGGAGTCTAACCATAGATATCATGTGGGACATGATATTAGACGACCCACCCTAAATATGTGCCATAGATTAAGTCATTAACATATTCAGTGTTGTAGCTTGTCATGTATCCTTAAACCAAGGAGTCTTTGTGATCACTATGCAGTAAACAACCTAACATTGCCCGTAACAGGGCTTCCATAACGGTCCAGATTGGCTTAGGGTCGGACTGCGTGAGTGAAACGAAAGATGGCTAAGGGATTTATCCCTCATACCGCGGTATGGGAAAGATATCGATTCTCCGCCGCTTGATTGAGAGTGACTGAAAGAATAACATGACCATGCAAATGATACTGAGTATCATATATTCAGTCATCTCACATATCAAGGAACAATGATTGAGAATAACAAGGATGCCGATTCTATACCTTATCTCAATCAGGATATCGGTGATAAAAGGATATTGACATAAACGACGGAAATGTTAGAATCGACAAGGTCAATTCGTTATGCAATATCAGGCAATACTAAAGTCTCGTTAGTTGACACTTATATAGGATCAATTAAAATGGGAGTTTACGTTGATCTATTGACATGCATAAACCTAAGGGTCACACCGGAGGATGAAACTCATTAACACATTTATGGAGAATGACCAAGAGGGAAATTGTCGCGGGGCATGACCAAAACTGGTTTTTGGGTCATAGGACTTTACGGATCGAGACAAGACTTAGAGTCTTGGAATTGACCGCGTCGGATAATATTGGACATATCTGGGTTGGAAGGCGTGGAGGCGATGAGCGCGTCACAGGACCTCGTCGGGAATGGCCACGGGCCATCACCCACGAGGCCCGTGGGCGGCCCATGCTACCAAAGGCCCATGGAACCAACTAGTTAAGTCTTAACTAAATGGTTCTAACTAAACTAGTTAGATTAGGTAGTTGGTGATTCAATCCACCAACTTCTATTTACTTTACACCATCCTTTGTCCTATTTACTATTATTCTATTATTTTGATGGGATAAGATGACTTAAGAGTCATCCTTTCACATAATAAGACACGACACACAAAAGGAAGAACAACTTCTCCCTCCTCTCCTCTAGAATTTCGGCAAGCTTATGTTCTTGTCTATTTATGGTATTCTTGAGTCCTCACAAGAAGAACTACGTGGCTTTGATTCCCAAGTGGATACATAGGCGTCTTGGAGACTCAAGCCCGATCATTCCTTACTCGATGTTCTTGATTTGGTAAAAAAACCATGAAAATGCTGATTTTTTTTCTTGTGATTCTAATCTTTGTTAGTTGTTTCATGGTTTTAATGGTCTCTTTGTGTTAATTTTTTTCCACTGTGATTTCGTTCATCTCGTACCCTACCAAGAGACCCAACAGGATGAGTGGTATTGGGTTTTTGAGAAGAATGGGCTCTATACGACGAAAGGGGGATATCTAGCCCTCAATTGGGCACATCATTAGCTACGACAAAACACGATCTCAGTCACCTAGTCAGCCTTATGGAATATCCCTCCCCCATCTCTGGGTCTTCCTATGGAGGTGCCTAACTAACACTCAACAGGTGGATGATAACCTCGCCTGCAGGTACATCTTGGTCTCGACCATATGCACCATCTGTGGTGAGGCAACGAAATTATTAACTCATCTCTTTCTCACCTATGGATTTGCGTAAGTATTCTGGGCGCAACTAGGAGGCATCCCACCACTTCGGACTAACGTGGTGTTTGAAACTTGGTGGGTATCCATGATGTCATGTAATCTTGCGAGTCGGGTAGCCGAAATCTTCGGTAGCCTATGGGAAATATGGAAAGCAAGGAATGCATTGCTTTGGAATGGAACCAACCCTGTTGCTATACGTTTCATCTCGGAGGCTCGTACCCATTTACTAGCGTGGAAGGGAGCAAATGCTAAGGTAGATCCCCCACTCCAAAACTGCACTTGTTGGCCGGCGCGGTTCATTTCTCTTTTGATAGCTACATGGGTTATTGACGTGGATGGTGCTACCTTCCAGGACTCAGGGCAATTGCCCTGTAAAATGATCACCCGTCTAGGAGATGGTCGGGTGGGCCCCACGGCTAGTGGGGTACTCCCAGGTTGCTGGCCGCGCCGATATTAATTGAAGCATACGCCATTGCCCAACCCTCCACAAGTTGGCCTCCTGGGAAATAGACCCTACGACACCAATTCTTATTTAGTCCGACGCTCAGGTTTTGTTGAACATGATCAAAGCGGGGGATCCCCTAACGTCTACTATGGGAACCATTATTAGAGATATTAAAGATATGTTGGCTCAAAACGAACAAAACAGTTCACTGGTTAGCTAAAAAACGTGTTTTGTGTCAATCCTTCAATGGTCATAAAATTTCCCTGATGTATTATAATGTATATTTTTGCTGATGCTTAAGCAACAATACCCGCACTTTTTAGTAAAAAAAATATTTAAGATAAAAAGCTCCCCTAGGGTTTCGAAAACCGCTGTTGTCCCATCCTTTTTTCCAACTTCTGCATCGTCTCTTCCCAAATCTTAGTGCATCTACTTGATCATCGTCCCTAACTACCGATCACCTAGCCCCTACTATCGATCATCTAGTGTTCTCTCGATTACATCGTCCGCATCAAGCCAAACTGTCAAGATTATCCGGCGAGCGTCCATGAATCCCACTCACAATACACCTCCACCTTCTATGCAGCCGGGTACAAACACCGACCTCGGAACACTTCCTCCCATGGCAGATCCTCACCTGAGCCCCACAAAGGCGACTGTAAGTGTAAAGGATCAAATCAGGATGATTGACAATACCACGATGGACATGCAGAGAATACCGCGACGTCAACCTCGACCTCTCCCGCCGGACATAGATGAGGTGCCTATGGGAATGACCACCCTCGACCCTTCGGACTCTGGGGACAGGGAAACCCGATTGATGGCCAAGTGGATGAAATTCCGAAGTAGGTTCGAGCACACATCGATCTACCGGCGAGGGTTACTTCGATGGACACCGAGGATCGGACCCTCGACCTCGGTCCCGACCGGGGGGGGGGAGAAACAAGGTAAGCCTATTGAGAGTAATGGTGGGGATCGGGACTTGTATGGGGCAAACATATCTCCTGAGATCTCTACAGGTGAACATGGGCTCCGGTATAGATACAGGGAAGTCCATATCGATCAAAGATAGAGGAGGCGAAACAAGGACTCATGATTATGCGCCCAGATAACGGCATGAAGGAGAGCCAGAAACTGAAGGTAGAGGTGTCCCAACCTCCTTTGAGGAAATGAGAAGACCTGGCGGGGGTGGGCAGACCTATTTAGGACCTATACCCATAGACCCGGGACTACTGGTGTTGGGAAGTCTCGGGAAAGCCGCAATTAGAGCACTTTTATCAGCTTTACGTTTTGATGTTCCTCAGTTTAGTTTGTTTTGGTCAGATACTTTGATTATTTTGATTTGGTTAGGACTTTGGATTAGTTTGATTCCATATGGTTTGAACGTTTATTTTGGTCTGCTTTTCCCTTTGGTTTTGGGATGGTGGAACGAGATCTCAATTATTTGTGTGTCTGTAAAGGTTAAGTAGACTAGTTTTACGAGTCCACGAGCGCCATATATCCTAAGGGGGACCAAGACTTTATTCTGGATCCCAAGACCTCGGTCCTACTTTGTAAATCCCTTTTTACATTAATGTATCTTGATCTCGTTATCATTCCAATTTTTTTTAAAGATGTTTGCTATAAAATTTGGGGTTAAATGTTGAAACTTACCATTATGTATTGGTCACGAACACTATGCTACCCTCCTTTTCAAAATCACATTTGCGGTACCTTATCTATTGGTCACGCGATTCCGTTAGGAAAAATGGACGGTAAAATGTCGTTTTTCCATTCCGTTAGTCATATGACTTCAAGTGTCATATAATGGATGGTAAAATGACGTTTTTTTCCCCTTAACTATTTGACCTTTATATATTTTATAAGGAACAACAACGAAGGTGCAATGGTAATGTTCCTTATAAAATGTATAAAAGTCAAATAATTAAGGAAAACGGTATTTTACCATCCATTATATGACACTTGAGGTCATATGACTAACGAAATGAAAAAAAACGGCATTTTACCGTCCATTTTTCCTAACAGAATCGCGTGACCAATAGATAAGGTACCGCAAATGTGATTTTGAAAAGAAGGGTAGCATGGTATTCGTGACTAATATATAAAGGTAAGTTTCAACATTTAACCCTAAAATTTGCGTCTAATTAAATATACTAAACTGAACATTTCCCCTATAATAGAAGTTGGGCGATAATGGTTACTAGATTATTTTTTCTTTATTGAAGGTCATTCTTGTTTTACAAAAAAGAAGAAACCGGTAATGTAGGGTCCAAGTTCAAGTTGGAGAGACAAACAGGTAACAATATGACGCGTACGTACCAATAACACGGACCCACGTGGCAAGAGCGAACCGGCAATGTTCGATCTCTCCGAGGCCGAGTCGGTAGCCCAAAGCCATCTCCTGAATATAAATATAAAATACTAGTGAAAGATAAATAATTGACAGAGATTCTTTTCTTCAGAATCGAATCGAGATTGAGGAAATATAATGTTTGTGGTTGATTGGTTGTATGGAGTGTTGGCGTCTCTGGGACTCTGGCAGAAGGAAGCTAAGATCTTGTTCTTAGGGCTCGATAATGCCGGCAAGACCACTCTTCTTCACATGTTGAAAGATGAGGTTTCTTCTTCTTCTTCTTCCTTCTTCTTCTTCTTCTTCTTCTTCTTCTTCTTCTTCTTCTTCTTCTTCTTCTTTATGAAGACAGGAAATAGGATTACAACCAACAAGCAACTAGTGTGTTCAAACCTCAATTTGAATTTATATCTTGTTTTTATTTTGATGATAAAACATTCATTCTCATCATAATGCTAACTAGATATTGTTTGCAAGTTGACTCTAATCTTCTTGCTGTATGTATGTTGTGGGCTCTTAGGAAGACGCAATAGATTTTTATAAAGGGAAACACAAGTGGTAACATACATGGCTATATATTTTACATGTTCGTTTGGTTTTACAAAACAAATCAATGTTTTCTGTAATATATCATATTAAGATTTTTTTTCTTCATGGTTCATGTTTTGGTTGTTTCATCATAAACATACCCTTATATATCCCTTCAACGGAATTTTGTGGTTGATTATGATATAGTTTTACTGTGACCCATATGGTAGATTGAAATTGCAGTTTAGCTGTTTTGATGTGCTTATCTACCATTAGAAATAGTGGATGGTTTGTTCTGCTTGGTGTTTCAAGAGGAAACCATTATGCTCATCTCTTAGCTGAACGCAACACTTTCCAATGCTATGCCAAAAGTTTGACCGACATGTGTTGTCTATGCTTATTTATGTCAGCAAGTTGGCTTTCCTTTTATTTGTGAATTCAATCAGTTTTTCCTTTTGGTTGCTACGTTTATCTATGCCTTTGCAGTTTTCATTGGTCAACCCTTGGATCATTTGCTATCAAGAAGACTAGATGATTCTTCAACATGTTATTGCTGCTTTTGATTAACTGTTATTTGTGAAGTTTGTCTGATCACATTAAATGTTTTCATTATGTTTTTGTTTAGTGGGTGGAGTGGTACATCTTTTACCAGTAGCTGATTTGTTGTTTAATTAACCATATAGGTGGATGCTGTTGTCTACTTGGTGGATGCATTTGACAAGGAAAGATTCGCCGAGTCCAAGAAAGAGCTGGACAGCCTCCTCTCTGACGAGTCACTGGCTAATGTCCCGTTTCTCATTCTAGGAAACAAGATCGATATCCCCTATGCTGCCTCAGAGGACGAGTTGCGCTACCACATGGGGCTAACCAACTTTACCACCGGTAAGGGTAAGGTTAATTTGGCGGACTCGAATGTGAGGCCCCTGGAAGTGTCTATGTGCAGCATAGTCCGAAAGATGGGCTATGGGGAAGGCTTTAAGTGGGTCTCTCAATACATAAACTAGGTGTCTTCCCAGACTGTAATGTAGCCGCCACACAATGCTGCCTAGTCTACCCAGAGCGACTTTACAGTGTATTGGGTGTTATTGTAATGTGGATATGTAGTCTTTGGTAGGAGACATGGATTTAGCCTGCAAGTTGCAGATGTTATATTATTTTCTTGGGTAGGTGTGGCAAAATAGAGTCATGGTTGTTTTCTTGTGTATGTATGGATGGTGAGATGCGGAAGTAATGAAGGACTGACTTAATGTTGTCATTTCATAATTAAAGTAGGTCTCTTGAGCTTGTCTCCGGCTGGGATCCTCCTCTATGTGGCTTTCATCTGCCATCTCATCTCCAACAGGCTCTGTTTCAAGCCCACCGAATCCTTTCCCCTTCAAACGCCAACCCAATATGGCTTCGTCTGACAAAGAACATTGAAATTTGAAGCATAAGATCAAATTACTAAAGTTAGGGGGTGGATTTATTATAAAAGTTTTGTAATGTATCCGCGAGAGGGAAACACCCTAGCCACCTCCTTCCTTTTACGTTGTCGTCGACCACCGCAAGCTGTCATTGTTGTTTTCGTCGTCGCCTCCAGTGTTCCACCTCCCTCGGGCCATCACCCTCTCAAGCGAATAGGCTTCCATTCCGTCCCTCAGATATTCCTCTTTTCCGGAGAGTATTAGGTACTTTACACCATCTTCTGTCCTATTTCCTATTATTATTGATAAATCTCAAAGTAGTAGCAATATTATTGATTAACTTGATCAAATACATAAGTAGAGAGCCCTTTATATAGGGTAGTAATCCTACACAATAAGGAAATAACTTTAACTATATAAAATAGGAAATATCCTATTTTTCTTATTTCTAACACTCCCCCTCAAGCTGGAGCATACAAATCAAAAGCACCCAAGTTGTTGCAAATATAGCTTATGCGAGGTCCACGTAGAGATTTAGTGAAGATATCTGCCAGCTGGTCGCTAGAGTTGACGAAACTGGTTTTGATGCAACCTGATACAATCTTCTCTCTGATAAAGTGGCAATCAATTTCTATATGCTTGGTTCTTTCATGAAACACAGGATTAGACGCAATGTGTAGTGCTGCTTGATTGTCACATATTAATGTTATTGGAGTATCCTTTATAAGTTTGAGTTCTTGAAGTAGTTGTTTCACCCATATGAGTTCACATGTTGCCAAGACCATGACTCTATATTCAGCTTCTGCACTTGATCTAGCGACAACAGTCTGCTTTTTACTTTTCCAAGAGATCAAGTTACCACCTATCATGACACAGTAACCTGAAGTGGAACACCTATCTGAGGGAGACCCTGCCCAATCTGCATCGGAATATGCAACCACTTCAGTATTTCCTCTATCCTTATACAACAATCCTTATCCTGGAGACCCCTTAATATACCTTAGGATGCGCATTACTGCGTCCCAATGGCTATCACATGGGGATTGCAGAAACTGGCTGACCACACTTACAGCGAATGAAATATCTGGTCGAGTGATAGTAAGATAATTGAGCTTCCCAACGAGTCTACGATACCTTCCAGGATCATCTAGAGGCTCCACCTGTCCTGGAAGAAGTTTGGAGTTTGGATCCATAGGAGTATCACATGGCCGACAATCAAGCATTTTTGTCTCTTCAAGGATATCCAGATTATATTTCCGTTGAGATATGACTATAGCATTGCTAGCTTGGGCAACCTCAATGCCAAGGAAATATTTGAGTAGACCCAAGTCTTTAGTCTGAAAATGCTGAAAAATGTGGCTTTTTAATTTAAGAATCCCAGCTTCATCATCTCCCGTAATAACTATATCGTCCACATAAACTACTAGATAGATACTTTTGCCTTCTGATGTGTGATGATAGAAAACAGAATGATCAGCTTCGCTACGGACCATGTCAAACTGTTGAAGAACTGTACTGAATCTGCCAAACCATGCTCGAGGAGATTGCTTTAAGCCATAAGTAGAACGACGAAGCTTACACACTAAATTAGACTCCCCCCTGAGTAATAAAACCAGGTGGTTGCTCCATGTAGATGTCTTCGTCGAGGTCACCATGAAGAAATACATTCTTGATATCCAACTGATGAAGAGGCCAATGTCTGACCGCAGCAATGGAGATAAAGAGACGAACAAAGGCAATCTTTGCAACTGGAGAAAAAGTATCCCCATAGTCAAGCCCAAAAATTTGGGTATAACCCTTGGCAACCAGTCGGGCTTTTAGACGATCCACTTGACCATCTGGTCCCACTTTGACTGTATACACCCAACGACATCCAACTGTAGACTGCCCCTGAGGGTGAGGAACTAACTCCCAAGTACCTTGAGACTCCATAGCAGGCATTTCGTCAATCATAGCTTGCCGCCAACCATGGTGTGATAATGCCTCACTAAGAGATTTAGGAATGGAAACAATAGACAGAGAGGAAACAAATGCATAGTACGAGGGAGATAAACGATGGTAGCTAAGAAATGAATAAACAGGATGAGGATTACGAGTAGAGCGAGTACCACGTCGTAGAGCTAGAGGCTCGTCAGGGACCGGAGGCAGAACCGCGACAGGTTGAGGTGATGGAGAAGGAGATGAGTGCACTGGATCATCATCTGCACCTGCAACTGAAGGAACATGTAGACGCCGAGAATAAACCTGTAAAGGGGGCGACGCAACCATAGGATTTGGAAGGGACATGATTAAGGGAACATGTAAGATCTCACAAATGTGGTGATTATCAGACTCTGATGATGAGAAGTAAGAGCTTGTCTCAAAAAAGGAAACATCGGCAGAGATAAAATAACGATTGGTAGTAGGAGAATAACATTTATACCCTTTTTGAAGACGTGAGTATCCCAAGAAAACACATTTGATAGCTTTTGCTGACAATTTATCTCGACCTGGAGTTTTATCATGAACAAAACAAGTGCATCCAAATATACGAAGTGGAAGAGGATATAATGACTTCTCTGGAAACAATATAGAGAGAGGTATTTGATCATGTAAAATAGATGAAGGCATACGATTGATTAAATACCCTGCAACAAGAACATCATCAGCCCAGAAACGACGAGGCACATGATGATGAATGATAAGTGCATGTGCAGTTTCAACTAGATGACGGTTTTTACGTTCAGCAACACCATTTTGTTGAGGGGTCGAAGTACAAGAAGATTGATGAAGAATACCATGAGAATGCATAAACTCTGTAAAAGGTGCTGTAAAATATTCTTTAGCATTATCACTACGTAAAATATGTATGCCAACATTGAATTGAGTTTGAACTTCAGCAAAAAATTCTTTGAAAATGGAAAATAACTCAGAACGGTGTTTCATTAAAAACAACCAAGTGCATCGAGATTAATCATCAATAAAGGTAACAAAATATTGATAGCCCAACACAGAAGGAACACGACTTGGACCCCAAACATCAGTGTGAACTAATTCAAAAGGACAAGAAGCCCTATTATTTATACGTTTAGGAAAAGAAGTACGAGTTTGTTTCCCCAACTGACAAGACTCACACTTTAAAGTAGATAAATGAGAAAGACTTGGTACTAAGCGTTTAAGTTTTGAGAGACTAGGATGACCTAAACGACTGTGGATGGTAAGTGGAGACTCAGTAGAGGTGCATGCTACGGAGGATGCCTTTGCTTGAAGATAATATAATCCTTGAGACTCATATCCTTCTGCCATCACCTGTCCCGTACCGCGGTCCTGCACAATTACAAACTCAGCATCAAAGGTGACAGTGCAATTAAGAGCTCGAGTAATCCGACATATAGAGATGAGATTAAATGGACTAGTAGGGACAAAAAGAACAGATGCTAAGGGTAAGGACAGTAAGGGTTTCGCGGAACCAATTCCTTCTGTTTGGGATACAAACCCATCTGCAAGAGTAATACCCGGTAGATGCGAAGAAGTAGAGATATGAGTAAGAAGATTTCGGTTACCAGAAATATGATTTGAAGCACCAGAATCAAGTACCCAAGGGTCTGTAGGTGGAGAATGCCCTAGACAAGCAATGGAATTACCAGCACCAACATTAGCATTCTGATGAAGTGAAGATGTCTGCTGGGAAGAGCGAAGTCGCAAATAGTCCTCGTACTCAACACCGGTAAGGACAACAAAGGGTGACACCTGGCCGTGAAGGGTGGGTGGGTCTTGTGCAGCATAAGCAGGTCTAGGATGATGACCACGTAACTCATAACAAACCTCCTTAGTATGTCCCATCTTTTGACAGTGACTACATTGAACATTAGCTTTAGGAGGATAACCACGTAAATCAAAACAAACTTCCTCGGTATGGCCCATCTTGTAGCAGTGATTACATTGAACATCTTTGCGTTGGTAAGAACCACCTCGTCCTCCACGACCGCCACTACCGCAGCCTCCACCACCACCACCACAACCTCTACCACGACCTCTCATAGAAGAATAGTTGTGAGTATACTGATAGGCAAGAGCAGAGGCGTCCATTGTAGTAGGAGCCTCAGGTGTGGTGATAGTGGAGGAAACGCGCAATAGGCGGATAGAATAATCCTGTAATGTCGGGATAGTAGCATTGGCCAATATTTGATCACGAACATAAGACAATTCAGGACTCATAGCAGTAAGTCCTAACACCATGAACAATTTATCGCGTTGGGCCAATTGGACTTCTTTGTCATCAGTAATTGGCAAAAGCGCATTAAATTCTTCTTTCAACGACTCTAATCGACCAATGAATTGCGACATATCGAGTCCAGATTGCTTCAGCTGAACCATATTGGAAATCACAGAATAAAATTGTTGAATGTCATTAGTGTATAATGCCTTAGCCTTGTTCCATACTTGGACGCATGTACGATATGCTTTATAGATAGAATATAGCTGAGGATCAATTGATTGCCACAATATAGTGACTAACAAGGCATCAATTTTCTTCCATTGAGCCTGTATATCTTTACCAATATCATCACTACACTTAGTGAGATGATCTTCGAGCCCTTGGCCCATAAACCATAATTCAATAGAGGCAGCCCATGATGTGTAATTGGAGCTACCCCCGAGTTTCTCCGTCGTAATAATGGGAGGGGTAAGAAACGAAGAGAATGGATTAGCTTTGAGATCCGACATGCTAGTAGATAAAAAACGGGAGTGTAAAACAAGGAAACAGGCAACCTGGGAAAAAAAATATTTTTTATTCGGCAGCGACGACGCGTGGCGGCGCGTGTAGGCGAGCGGTGGCGGCGCGTGATGCACAGGCGGCGCGTGGCTGGTCCGACGGCGGTGATTTTTTCAGGGTTTGTAGACCGGAGTGCTCTGGTTGTGATGGTGCCGGAGGTGAGAATCAATGACGCCTGGAACTTTGCAGATCGGAAAAAGAAGCCAGCGACTGTCTGGACGTATGAGCTGCGCGTGGGGGCGCGTGCGGTGGCTGCTGGTGGTCCGGTTTTGAGGCAGGTGTCGCCGAAGGCTTAGCTTTCCACAGGTTGAAGAATCAAGTTGATTCCGGGCCGGAATCGAGACTTTTTCTGGACAGGTGTAACTATTGGAAGGCCGAAAGTACTGTTCCGATGAGGAAAAAAAAGGTGAAACTAAGCTTCTAAGGCTCTGATACCATGATAAATCTCAAAGTAGTAGCAATATTATTGATTAACTTGATCAAATACATAAGTAGAGAGCTCTTTATAAGGGTAGTAATCCTACACAATAAGGAAATAACTTTTTTTTATCAGCAAGACAATGTATTGAAATGAAACCTCTTTTGAGGTGAAAGAGGAGTTACAACGAATTTACCTAAAAATCCCAAAAGCCCAAAGATAGACGCAACTATCTGTAAGGGGAGAGAATTGAAACATAAAGGTACGAAAGTGTTAAACAAACCACTGAATTAAAACATCAGCACCAAAAGAACCCATAAAACTTGAGGAGCTGTAAACAACAGTGTAAGGAAATGCCAAACTTGCAGATCACGTCTGAAGCCCCTCCAAAACCAATTGAATTTGAAATTGAGAACAACAGCAGTTGCTTGAGCCGCACGGATTGAATAAAGGGATTCAAGGAAACGATTTGAGTATCAGCACAGCCAAGCATGTAAGTTTATCAGCACCCATACTTCAGCAAACACTTAACCACCAAATTGTTCAGCAACCAAACATCATAAAACCAGAGCAAAGCAACCAAAGGACCAACAACAACCAACCAAAAGAACCACACCAGAAAAGAGAACACTAGCTAGGCAAGAAGAGAAAAGCTAGGAGCAGAGAAGAAACAAAAACCACAAGACACCACAACAACAAGAGACCAGAAGAAGCCACAACAACTAAACCAACAGAAAGCCAAAGGGCAGACCAGAAGAACTAACCAAGGCAAGACAGGTAAAACAAGCCAAGGAAAGCAAAGACCAAGAAACAAGACAGGACACACACTCACCTAAAAGACTACTACCCACAGACAAGAGGAAGGGAAAAGAAAGAAAAAAACCACACTAAAGAGATAGACCAACCAACCCACAGAGAAGGACACCCTTACCAACCTTACCTCTCAGACTAGACCTAACCAAAACCACCCAACAACCCAACCCCCAAACCCCATCAAACCAAAGTCACCTGCAAGGGAGGCAAAGAAGCTGCAGACCAAGGAAAACATGCTCTTGGATTGTTCTTCCACATAGTATAGGAGAATACAGAGGAGCTGTTCTTGAGCCTTGATGATTCCAAAGAGAAGGAGTGATTGACAATATTCAGATTGATGTCTTGAGGAGATAAAGAGGTGGCTTGGAAAATGCGTAGATTTCTTGCTAGCCATATATGCCAACAGACCAGCAAAACCAGCTGATTCCAAGGCTTTGACAAAAATTTGCTTCTAACCAGGGAGGACCAGGAAGCAACCAAAAATTTAACAGAACCTGTTATAATAAACTTGATTCCCCACCAAACAACAACCAAACTCCAGACTTCCCAGGCTCTCATACAGTGTAAAAGGATATGGCTTCCATCTTCAAAGTCCTACTGGCAAACTATATAAAATAGGAAATATCCTATTTTTCTTATTTCTAACAATTATATTATGTTGATGGGATAAAATGATTTAAGAGTAATCTTTTCAACATAATAAGACACGACACACAAAAAGAAGAACAACTTCTCTTCCTCTCTCCTTATAATTTCGGGCTCCATCGTGTTGTGTTCTTGAGTCCTTAAACTTCAAGAACTACGTGGCTTTGATTCTTTTGAGAATACGTAGGCGTCTTAGAAACTGAAGTCAATCATCTTTTCTTGGTGTTCTCTTTATTTCTCTTGAGTTGTTGAACTAATTGGTTGTGTTAATTTGTTTCCTCTGTTTCCCTTTCCCCTTCAAACGCCAACGCAATATGGCTTTTTCTAGCACACCAACTGACCACATAATTTTGCATAACTGCCCAACTCTTTTGTAAAGATTAATGATTTACAAAAAAAAATAGTCTCTTCTCCATTCCAAGTCCTTTACTCTTTGCAAGACTTCAATATGTGATACCTTGGTATATGTTGTTTACAGAAGCTATTGTCTTTGTCTATGGGAATATGGACTAAAGTCAAAACTCACAGATGGACTAAAGTCAAAACTCACAGATGGATAGAAACTTTAATATCAAAATGATTTAGGATAAGTAGAATTAAAACTGAATAATTTTAGCAACAACAGAGGGTAAGTAGTAGTTCCATTATGCTAAAAAAATCAGAAAATCACTACAAGTTATTGTCCTGGCAGTTGCATTAAACATGACAATTATATTTTATCGTCTAGTGCAAGTAGAGTTTGGACATTAGTTTGGTTTTAGAGGCTTTCTAGTTTCCTCGAACAATCGCAAGAAATTAATACATCAGATTGTAGATTAACAAGCATTTCAATGGCCACGTATATTTATGGGTTAATTGCACAAAGTTACTCTTATGTATTGTCCACAAGCAGAAAACTACCTTATGTATTGTACATGCTTTTAAACTATCTTTAGACTACGGTGACAAATTTAGGAACATTCCGTTAAAATGGATCAAATTTAGGAATGTTCCGTTAATGGATGGAAAATTAGGGATGTGGACAATACATGAGGGTAGTTTTCGCACGTGGACAATACATAAGGGTAATAATTTCGTTGACAAAACTAACAGACAACCGTGATTAAAAGATAGAGTAGTTTAAACGCGTCGACAATATGGAAGGCAGTTTTCTGCACATGGACAATACATAAGAGTAACTTTTGACAGTTAACCCAATATTTGCATAAGACGATAAAGGGAAGGAAACAGAAACAATATGTTCTAAAGCATTTTATATGCTAAATGAAACCTACCTTCTGGGTTTCACGGTAATGAACAAGTACAACATGCTCTAGCTTCCTGAAATCTAATGACATAAGAAAATCAAAGGGTAAAACACTTAGAAGTTAGAAATAATATTCATTTTTTTCATAAGCTCGAAAAATTATTACTAAGATTAATTCCAAAGAGGAATCAGAATGCCCTGCTTCAAATGATAGACGGAGGAGCTCGGTTGAAGAGATGATTAACCTTCATTCCAGAAAAGCAAAAACTTTGCAAGAAATGAGGCATGTTCAAGTGGTTTGCTATGCAGGTTGCTCCCTTTCATGGCTGGTGCCAAAAAACGTTTGAAGCTTGCATTAGTCAATGGGGTACTATTATTCTTACTCACCCTCAATCTTTAGTTGCTGTGCGTGTGGATGTTGCCTTTGTTCTTGAGCATACTTACTCGTTTCCACCAGTTTCAAAGGAAGTTCAGTTTAAGTTGGGATCTGAAACGTTCAATGTCTGGGCGACCTCCATTGATGCCTCCTCAGTTCCACCTATTCAAGCAACAGTTCAATCCTCATCTGATTCATCTGATGAAGAGGATTCTCTAGACCCTATTGTTTCTCTTGTTCAGGACTTTACTGCTGAACTGACTCTAGATATTGAGGATGCTTTAAAGAAGGTTTCGGAATCGATGCAGTCTCCCTCTCCAGCAGACATCCATGGTGTACTTCCTTCATCTCCTGTTTTCTCTCAGCAGGGTCCCTTTCAAAATTTGGTGGTTGCATGCACTTTTGGGTCCGATCTTTCTTTGGAGGATGAAACCTTGTTCCCCTCTCTAGCTGTTGCATCTTGCCCTAAGTTTGATGGACCTTTAAGGGTTTTTTCTACGTGCGCCTCTTTACCTGCCACTAGTGAAGTTTCAGGAAAGTTTGGCTCTTTTTTGGGGTTATCACAGGTTAATGAGGTGACTGATTTCCTTTGTCTTTCATCTTCCACTCCTCATTCGCCTTTTACAAATAAGAAAAAGAAAAAGAAGCACTCCTCTCCTCATGGTTATGTTACCAGATCAAAAGCCAAAGAAAACAGTTTAATTCTCAAAGAAGCCCCTTCTTTCAAGATCGCTGAGAAGAAAATAGTTTCTCCTTCCCTAAACTCAGACGGTTTGTCGCAGGCTAGAAAAGCTTGGGCTTTTGAAAAAGCAATCGGTCTGAAGACTACTTGTTCAGAACACTTAATCCTTCAACAGCTTAAATCTTTGGAGGATGACAGGTTTGATAGTCTAGATCTTGAAGCATGAAGTGAGGATGATTATGTTGATTTGGTCAAGGATTCCGATGCTGATGGTTAAGTCTTGCTTGTGGCTCTCTTTGTTTGTGGCTCCTGTTGGTCCTGTAGTTCTGCCTTTTAATGGCTTTGTTCTCCTTGTTTTTGCTTTCTGCTTTCAGGCTTCTTCCTTGTTAGTTGTCGCTCTGCCTGGTTCTTGGTTTTGTTCTTTTTGTCTCGGTGTGTTTTTTTAGTTGTTCTTGTTCCCGTAGTTAGGATCTCTTCTGTATGTTTCCCCTCTTCATTCTCTGAAGAGGCGTTTTAATATACTGCTTTGCTGATAAAAAAAAGAAATAGGGTGGAAACCAACGAATACAAAGGGGCTCCAACAAAAAGAGCCAAAAGGCCTAACCTTTTTTTTAAAAGGAAAAACTAGGAGCTGAAAAAACAGAAGAAACTCCGCCAATCCTCGACACTCGAGGTCAACGCTGAGTCTTCGCATCCTTCTTCTTGGAACCCAACTCACGAATTGAAGTCCATGCGTCAGTGCCATGTGACGATGCTACGACCAGAGTTTTTCCGATTCGGACTTGCTCAACTTGTTTCCCAATATCGACGGGACGAATATACCTTTCGCGATCCAAAGAGACCTTTGGTTTACACTATAGGGTATAAAATTCCGTCAAGTGTTTAGGGGGCTGCTCACACGTTTTGACTGTACGAGGGCATCCTTCCACGGGGAGGATTGACCCGCGGAAACGTCATCAAGAGAAACTGGTTCTCTTGACAAAGCTGAAATGGGCTCTGTTCTAAAACCTTTAACATGTCCGTAATTAGGCCCATCCGAAATGGCCTGTGCAGGCCCGTCCAAAATGGCCTGTGTAGGCCATTCTTAGGCCCATACGGCCTACTAGCAGCAACGTCTTCAACCCCGTCTTCAACCTCGAGTCGAACATAATCCCTGGAATCAGGGACAGGTGCGATCGCAACCTCCCCACGTAGATCAGATACGAAGTCAAGAGAATCCCGAATGAGATCCAATCCAAACTCATCCGTAACAGAAGGTGATTTTGAATTCTCCTCATCCGTAACAGACGATGATTTTGAATTCTTCTCACCTTGAACGACCCACTCTGGCGAGACTCTAGCGCCTACAATCACCACACCGGACTCTTGCAATCCCAAATCGATCTCCAAAATGCCCCGACCATTCGCTTCCTTACATTGTATCCTACTTCTTTGATATTTTATAAATAAAGTTCTTACACATTCAAATGTAGATATGTATTTAAAGTTGAGTCTTCAAGAATATCAATATTGTCTTATTTGAAAAGAAACATGACATAATTAATAATTTGTGCTAGAATGTCTTGGTCTTGTACTAAAATTAGTAAAAAAAAATACAATCATTTATCAAAGAATAATCTATGGAAGTCATGGACTAGAAGCATGAGTCTCGTTGGGTTTAACAGTATTGAAACTCGGGGAAGGGGGGGGGGGGGGGGGGGGGGGTACTAATATACATTACAAACGATAAGGTTGTGTATGAAACCAAGACTAACTTGACTAAAATACAAGTCAAAATAAAAAAAAAACATTCAAAAATTAATGCAATAAGTATATAGGGTTAACTTCAAAAAGACGCATAAAACTATACGCGTTTATCACCTACATACCCACTTCTATTTTTGTTTCATACGACCCTCCAAATTATCCATATTTTATCACCGTTTAATTTTTTTTCAGTTTTTCTGTTAGTTTTTTAAGAAATGACGAAATACCCCTACCCTTATAAACCCTAATATCAACCATGAATTTCATATAATTACGAAAATGCCATTACACATAAAATAAGAAAATTAAGAAATCAAAATTAATTTTTATTTATTTTCAGAAAATAAGAAAAAAGAAAAAGAAAAAATAATTATATTTTTATTTACTTTCAGAAAATAAGAAAAAATATTTTTTTTTTAATTTTCAAAAAATAAGGAAACAATAAAAAATAATATTTATTTATTTTTATAAAATAAAGAAATAAGAAAAAAATAATTATTTTTTATTTATTTTCAGAAGATAAGAAAAAATAAATTTTCACCTAAAAAATACTTTTTGTTTGTTTTCCAGAAATTATTTCTAGAAAAAATTATTTTTTATTTATTTTCAGAAAATAAAAAATAATTATTTCTTATTTTATGAAAATAAATAATAATGTTTTTCTAGAAATAATTTCCAGAAAAAATAATTTGTGGAAAATAGACAAAAAATAATTTTTTAGGTGAAAAATTATTTTTTTTATCTGCTGAAAGTAAATAAAAAATAATTATTTTTTCTTATTTTCTGAAAATAAATAAAAAAATATATTATTATTTTCTTATTTTTTGAAAATAAATAAAAATTAATTTTGATTTCTTAATTTTCTTATTTTATGTGTAATGGCATTTTCGTAATTATGTGAAAGTTATGGTTGATATTAGGGTTCATAAGGTAGGGGTATTTTCGTCATTTTTGAAAAAATTAACAGAAAAATTGACAGAATATCAAATGGTGATAAAACATGGATAGTTTGGGGGTCGTATGAAACAAAAATAGAAGTGAGTATGTAGGTGATAAACGCGTATAGTTTTATGCGGCTTTTTGAAGTTATCCCAAGTATATATTACGAAAGTTTCATTCATGATTAAAAAATACATATAATATAGATGACTTTACACACCTATCATATGAAGTTGTACTGCCCCAGCTTTCGAGAAATTGATTTACTCATGGAAGATTGAGATGCTTACCAATCATAGACATATAGATGCTCAACGGAAAGTCCAGGCTACAGAGAAATTATTAGACACATGAAATAGAGATCCTCAGCAGAGAGGAAAGACCAAAAGGCATGAACATGAATGATTGTTTGTTTGTGATTTCTTAGTCACAAATCAAAAGGATCAATGAGCACGAGTTTGTTTATAAGCGTCTTTAAGCTTTAATGAGCAACAATAGTCAAATGAACTTGGACATATATCATGAGGTAACCGAGAGAATGTGTTGACCTTGTCATATTTTGTGAGTGTTGGTTAACCGGTGGGTTTCGATACCGAATGCCCTTGATGCTTGAAAATTCACACCTAAATACTACCTTGCGTCGTTAGTGTCCGTTCTAAAGATTTTCTTATTTTTGGTTATATATCATTAATAATAGTTAGAGTCTAGAAGATGATGATAATAAATATCTATACACGAGTTCATATATAAGTTAGCATAATTTGATGTAATTTTCTATAACTATCTGAACCTATCATATCCAAAACTTGACATGAAAATATATTGAATATTTTTTTATATATAAAATTCTAGGCATTAAATCCTATCCATCGATAGGGATGGAAATGGGTCGGGTTTTGTGATACTCGTACCCTACCCGATTTTAATACCCAATATCCATACCCTACCCATATCCGATCAATACCCGGTTAATACCCTACCCGATCTCTACCTGTTCGAGTCGGGTATTATCCTACCCGACTTATTCATATGACATGTGGATTATAAGACAAAAAAAATTATGATCTAAGTAACCATTTTATATAAATTTAAGTAGTAAAAAATATCAAACTATAGAAAATTTTCCACGTCTCAAGTATCAACATACAACAATCCTAAAATCAAGTAACAACCAAGTAAAAGTAATCCCTTTCAAGTTTTTTTTATATGATCAATTAACCCGAATGAATTGTGTGGTATTATAGGCTTATGAGTTATGAACGTACAACTTTTTTAATTGTAATTGACTTATTATTAGGTTTATTATTGTGAACTTATATATGTATATAATATAAATAAATAAATATATGTGTGTGTTATAAGATCGGGTCGGGTTCGGGGTGGGTAAGGCCAAACTCGTACCCTACCCTTACCCAATCAATGTACCCGGTCAACGGGTAATACCCTACCCGATTAAAACAATACCCGGTCAATACCCTACCCGATCGGGTAGAGTACATCGGGTACCCGTCGGGTTCGGGTTGTTTTGCCATCCCTATCCATCGAGGGTGTCTTGTTAGAAATTAATCTCCGTCACCTATTTTAGATTTTTAGTGTTATAAATAGACGTTGATGTTCATTTTCTCAATATGATCTAGTATAATACTTTTATGGGAAATTTTACTTATGTTATTATTATATTTTTTTCATAGGAAAAAAAGACAACGATCAAATTCTCGCTTAAAGCTTCAAATATTATTAGGCCGGCCCTGTTTCCAATTTGTTATTAAGTTCGATGTTTGAGTTCTGGTATTACTTGCGTGCATGACTTTAAACATCGATATGATCAATACAATCTTAGTATTGGATATGTACTATTTTTTATATGGTTAAAATGTTGTTTTTTGAGCTAACATGGCACTTCATTATATTTTATACTCTCTTCATAAAATACAAAACTATCCATCTAAATCATACAATCCGTACTAAACTTTCATATATACTCAACTATAAAAGATACCAATACTTAATTATTGCAGAAGAAAACTCCATTGTGTAAATTAGGTAATTTCTTACACTAAGAGCACAATATAGACATAGCCACTACCACCACCTATCGTTGTAGGAGTTTTCTGTTTTGTCTCTTTAGCTCAATATTTAATTGTAAATCTATTGTCTTCTCCCTGAAACTATTGTATATAAACATATTATTGTATAAGCTTAAGCTAAAAGCTTTGTATTGTAGCAGCAAAATACAGAGTGACCATATTGGAACCAAATATTTAGAGATGGTGGAGAAGACATATTGTCTTCTGCGTACCATCATGAATATTTTATGCATGCAACTAGTTGTTCTCTTTCTAGGGCTTAACGGCTTCTTCCACTTTGAAGTTAAAGCTAATCCGGCTAATCGACATACTTTTGTGGTAAGCTACACGAGATTTTTTTTATGTCATGAAACAATGACTTATTAGAGTTATTGTATTACTCGTAAAAATAATTTTCATAAATATAATAAATAAAAACTGAATTTATAAAAAACTGATTTTTATGTATTTTTAAAATTAAAATCTGAATTTTTGAAATAAAAAATATTTTTTTATAAATAAAAACTGAATTTATATAAAAAAACTGATTTATTTTAAAAATAATGAAATTTTCATTTTAATACCCTAACAATGGAGGGTATTATTGTCATTTCACTTATTTTTAAGTTCTGAGTTCAATGACATGAGTTTGAAAATTTGAATAATAGTTAGGAGTATTATGGTCTTTTTTACTTTTTCCATCCAAACTAAAAAATTTAACGGTTGGGTATGAAACTGAAATTAAATGTTTAGTTTAGATATGAAAGTACAAAAAATTTATACCATGATATTATACTGAAATTAAATGTTTGGTAGGTTATTATACTGAAATTTTCTCTTTTGTTTTTATATGATTAATTAACATTGCAGGAGTATGGTTTATGCATTGCCACTTAGAGCGTCACTTGAGTTGGGGCATAAGGATGACATTCATCGTTAAAAATGATGATAGTCCCGAAACCCACATGCTTCCTCCTCCGGATATGCCTCCACGTTGATGTGTTACTTGTTAAATAATGCATTATATTTGAATTTATAGAGTTGTTAGAATTTTCAACCATCAAGAAAAATTGTCTTTCATTTGGAAGAAAATTGCTTTTATGAAGAATTTTTTTTGAATAGAGATCAAAATTAGGCATAACTAGTATTAAATTTTAATTTCAAGATTAGAAGTCTAATATTTTCACTTTATTAAGTTTGATCAAATAATAACAGATCTTTAATTGTATGAGATATTTTTTACTTAATGCCTTAAACAACCTCTTATTTATTTTACCGGGCCTTTTCTGATAGGTGGCCTTAAGTGTCTGCTAAACTCACTTAAAACTTAAGCCGACCCTGTTTTATACTCTCTCCATAAAATACAAAACTATCCATCTAAATCATACAATTCATACTAAACTTTCATACATACTCAACTCTAGAAAGATACCAATACTTAATTATTACAGAAGAAAACTCCCTTGGGTAAATTAGGTACATTGAATCTCTTACACTAAGAGGACGATATAGACATAGCCACCACCACCTATCGTTGGAGGAGTTTTCTGTTGTCTAGTTAGCTCAATATTTAATTATAAATCTATTGTCTTCTCCCTGAAACTATTGTATATAAACATAGTCTTCTCCCTGAAACTATTGTATATAAACATATTAGTGTAAGATTATGCTAAAAGCTTTGTATTGTAGCAGCAAAATACAGAGTGAGCATATTGGAACCAAATATTTAGAGATGGTAGAGAAGAGATATTGTCTTGTACGTACCATTATGAATATTTTATGCATGCAACAAGTTGTTCTCTTTCTAGGGCTTATCGTCTTCTTCCACATTGAAGTTGAAGCTAATCCGGCTAATCGACACACTTTTGTGGTAAGCTACACGAGATTTATTTATGTCATGCAATAATTATTTATTAGAGTTATTGTATTACTCGTAAAAATAAGTTCACATACCTTCAGCGAATTGCACTAGTTTCCACTTCAAAGACTTTGTTATTAGGGGCATGGTTGTAAATAGCTGGCGCCTAGCGTTCCTAGGCGCCAAAAACATGAAACACGTCTCGACTCGGACGAGTCGGCGTGACCCGATTAAACGAGTCAGGCGGGAATTAGGCGGTCTGGGCGGGTAGATCGGCGACTTTCCGACGAGCGTCCAAAAGACCTATGGACGCTTATGGACCCTTTCTTTTCTGTGTGGATCTAAGTGAGACTAAAGTCTTGTGATTTTTGTGTGGAAAAGAAAGACAAAAGAAAAAAGCATAGAGGAAGAAGAAATGGTGTCTGAACTTGTGAATAGGGAGAGAGAAACAAATTGAAGAAGAAGAGGCCAGATCTGACTAAGAAGTACTAATTAGGTAGAAAAAAAATGAAAAAAGAGGAAGCTGAAAAGACATTGAGACAATGATAAGAGTGGTTAGTGTTAGTTTCTAGAAGATAAGAATTGTGTGGTAGTTTTTTTTTAAAACGAGAATTGCGTGGTAGTTATTCTATATTTCATAGTATATTATCAGGATAAATTTAATTATTAAAAATAACAGAGCTTGAGAAGACAACATATATACGATGTACCATTGAAAATAAAGATGTGTTTAGATACATGATTTTTTTAAATAATTAAATACATGATATTTGATCAAAATAAATTTATAATCATGTGTATGACTAATATTATAAATATAAATTTGGTATTAAAAATTGAAATTTACTAATATATATATTATAAGTATAAAAAATCAAATTTAATACTTATATTATATATATATATCATATTTATTATTAATAATAATAAAATCCGATTAGCCCCGCCTAACGTTTAGGGGTCCCTTGCCGTCCGACTAGCGCCTAACATTATTTACAACCATGATTAGAGGTGAGCATCCGTCTGTCACCGGCACCGATGGCCTTTCAGATCACCAAAACCGACATCTCCGGTGACCCAAAGTGCACCATCGGCGTCAGCACCTGAAATCGGCGGTCTCTCCAAAAAACGATCGGTTAAATCCCTTCCAGTGTCGGTTATTAACCGTTAAAACCGGGCAAGTAGGCCTTAAACTGGGATTCAAGATTATACCTACTTTCCGGCCTTAAGTTGGACCCAAATTGTCTTTTTTGTCAATAATTTGTTTTTATTAATTGTCCAAGTATGATATCATTTCCTTTTCCAGATCCAAAAATATAAACTTAAATAATCATATTTACGATACTGATTATAACCAATATAACGTCAGATCCCGTTTACATACCTGCAGAATAATATGAACAGTATATTGAATATAATCATTTATCTCGCATGCATAAGTTGATCTAATAAATAGTAAAAACAACTTTAATGGATCTCATCTTTGTGGGTATATCATTGATCCAAAAAAAATCAAATACAAACTAACAGAGAAGTGAGAAATTTCAGAGACAAACAACAGAAAGATCCGAAAAAAGATCCAAGTACAAAAAAAATAAATAAAGAGAATATTAACATGCATTGATTTAGGTTTTAGGAAGCAAATTAGATCTAAAAAAATCACATACAAGGTAAACGCTGAGATAAATAAAAGTCAACATGTAAGAATAAACAATACTTACAAACTGAAATCAAATGATAACTAAGAACTTGATTGGAGAACATTGCCACTAAAACATGAAAAAGAGATAGAAAAGAAAAAGAAAGAGAATGGAGAAAGGAAGAGAAGAACAATAGAGTGTGCTGACGTGAATCAGAAAAAGAGAGAGGAGAGATCTTTTTTTTTTTTGAAAAGTTGTTGCTTGTATTGATTAATATAGATCACCCGACAGGGTGTCCAACAAAACTGGAGGTATTAGAGTAACCCTTCAATCAATAGTATCCTAATTACAAACATTACGAGCTAAAACATGTGCTACTTTATCTGCCTGTCTCCTGACAAAACTAAGTTTAAAACCTGGAAACGCCTTCAGCTTTGCTTTACATTCCATAATAATGAGCCCGAACAGGGATAACTTATATAAAGTCAATTAGGGTTAGAGGATGATAGAATGGGCTGAAATCATATGGTAATGGGCTGCATATAATTGATGAAATGGGCTGTTGTATAAAAACGGACTTAAAGAAAGGAATTGGGCCGATGTCGGTTTGTAATCGAACACCGTAAGTTTTGCATTACAGTAACCGTACTCCACCGAAGAATTGGCCGGTTATGGATTTTTTCGCCGGCTCCAGCCGCGGGCACTCCGGTTCCGGTGAAAACGGTGGCGGTTTCGATCGGTGACGGTCGGTTACAGTAAAAACATATATTTTTGCTCAGCCCTTGTTAGAATATAACTATAATTGGGCCTTCAACTATCAGCTTGAGCTTTTAGTTGAGTTGGTCCTCTAATAAGTGGCCAAAATTTACATGGTTACAGAGCTTGGCACCTCACGGACCCGGGTTCAAACCCCACTCTCTACAAAAATTTCTAATTTCTTCTCTATTTATCAAATTTGCCCGAAATGGGTCAGCCCTTATCATTCTTCTCCATGGGCTCATCTTCTCTTCTAAATAATTCACCTCCAAACCCGTAAACGGACTTGTCCGTGAGGGCACGTGTTAGAATATAACTATAATTGGGCCTTCAACTATCAGCTTGAGCTTTTAGTTGAGTTGGTCTTCTAATAGCCCTACTTGTTATGCTAGTAACATTACCCTTTAGTGCATGCATGTGTTGTGAAGTATAATGAAACTTAGGTTAGTGTGTGATTTTCTTCACCTTTTCTTTTGCTTTCTTTTTAATTGCTGGGAAACAAATTCATTAAAGGTTTCGATGTGTAGTTGGAAGAAACTCCATGCACAAGGCTTTGCAGAGCTAAGCACATACTGACAATAAATGGGCAATTTCCGGGACCAACTCTCTATGTTCGTAAGGGAGATACCGTCATTGTTGATGTTCACAACAAGGCCAACCATCAAATCACGATTCATTGGTTAGTATATGTGTTGATCTTATGCTTGGTTGCATTCTATATATATATATATATGTAATACAATATATATATATATATATATATATATATATATTATATTTGGTATGTAAATATATATAAAAAAACAAATTGTGATACTAACATGACATGTTTTAGGCATGGAGTGAAACAACCTAAAAATCCATGGTCTGATGGTCCAGAATACATCACACAATGCCCTATCAAACCTGGAGGTAGCTTCAGCCAGAAGGTTATATTTTCTACCGAAGAAGGAACCCTATGGTGGCATGCGCACAATCAAGAGTCTCGGGCCACTGTTTATGGAGCTATTGTGATCTATCCTGAACAGGGCCGAGACTACCCTTTTCCACAACCTGATGGAGAAATACCTTTACTTTTGGGTACGATTATTCATTATAGTTGTTGTAAATTTTGTTCAAGCTATCATTATCTACATAAACATTCCAAGTGTTCTTACAAAAACATATATATAGCTACGACTTACATGTAACTATTATGACAAAATATTAAACTTGTGAGAGTTGTGTAGGAGAGTGGTGGATCAAGGACATATTCGAAATATCGGAAGATGCTCGGAGAAGAGGCACTACACCAAATGTTTCTGATGCTTACACTATCAATGGCCAACCTGGCGATCTATATCCATGCTCAAAAACAGGTGTATATACTACGATTCATCTACCTACTACTTAAACTTGGATTTGTATATTGCACATGCTGTTAAGTTGAATAATTCATTAAATCGATCACTCGAGTTTTATTTTATTACTTGCTTAATTTTTAACTTAAGACAATAAAGTTCAAATCCTAGTGAAGATATATAATATATCCTTCAACAAATATAGTTTTTGTTAGAATATAATTATAATTGGACCTTCATCTATGAGCTTAAACTTTTAGTTGAGTTGTTTCTCTGATATGGTATCAGAATTTGTATCTCACGGATCCGAGTTCAAACCCCACTCTCTACAAAAATAACTAATTTCTTCTCAATTTATCAAATTTGCTCCAAATGGGCCCGCGTTTATATCTCTTCTTAATAAGCTCTTCTCCTCTTTTAATAATTCACATCCGTAAAAGGGTATGTTCACGAGGGCGTGTGTCTGAATATAACTGTAATTGAGCCTTCAACTACCAGTTTGAGATTTTAGTTGAGTTTGTCATCTAATATGGGATCAGAGCTTAATTCCTCACAGACCCGATTTCAAATCCCACTATCTACAAAAAATCTAATTTCTTCTAAATTTATCAAACTTGCTCTAAATGGGTCAGCCTTTATATCTCTTCTCGATGTGCGCATCTTCTTTTCTATATAATCCACCTCGAAACCTGTAAACGGGTTTGTACGTAAAAACGCGTGTTAGAATATAACTATAATTAGACCTTCAACTATCAACTTATGTTTTTAGTTGAGTTGGTTCTCTAATAGTTTTGATGGGCTTTGCCTAGGGATGACAAATGGGCGGGTATGGGCGGATATACTAATATCCATTTGTCATTCCCAACTCCCCATATCCACCGAATACCCATTGTTGATCCATCTTTACTTTAACCACTTCTATCCGATACCCATTTGGATACCCACAAATACCCATTTCACCTATATTAATAGATAACTTACAAAAATCATACCCTAAACTTGTCTTTTAGTGTTCTTCTTTGATAATTTTAAAAACATACCCTATAGTTATCTTTTAGTCATCTTATTTGATAATTACAAAAACATACCCTAAACTTGTCTTTTAGTTATCTTGTTTGATAATTGCAAAAACATACCCCCAAACTTGTCTTTTAGTGTTCTTCTTTGATAATTGCAAAAACATACCCTAAACTTATCTTTTAGTCATCCTCTTTGATAATTACAAAAACATACCCTAAACTTGTCTTTTAGTAATATTCTTTGATAATTGCAAAAACATACCCTAAACTTGTCTTTAATATTCATCTTTGATAATTTTAAAAACATACCCTATAGTTATCTTTTAGTCATCTTGTTTGATAATTGCAAAAATATACCCTAAACTTGTCTTTTAGTCATCTTGTTTGATAATTGCAAAAACATACCCCAAACTTGTCTTTTAGTGTTCTTCTTTGATAATTGCAAAAACATGCCCTAAACTTATCTTTTAATCATATTCTTTGATAATTGCAAAAAACATACCCTAAACTTGTGTTTTAGTCATCTTGTTTAATAATTGTAAAAACATACCCTAAACTTTTGTTTTAGTCATCTTGTTTGATAATTGCAAAAACATGCACTAAACTTGTCTTTTAGTCATCTTCTTTGATAATTGTAAAAACATACCCTGAACTTGTCTTTTAGTGTTCTTCTTTGATAATTGCAAAAACATACCCTAAACTTGTGTTTTAGTCATCTTCTTTGATAATTGTAAAAACATACCCTGAACTTGTCTTTTAGTGTTCTTCTTTGATAATTGCAAAAACATACCCTAAACTTGTGTTTTAGTCATCTTCTTTGATAATTGTAAAAACATACCCTGAACTTGTCTTTTAGTGTTCTTCTTTGATAATTGCAAAAACATACCCTAAACTTGTGTTTTAGTCATCTTGTTTAATAATTGCAAAAACATACCCTAAACTTGTGTTTTAGTCATCTTGTTTGATAATTGCAAAAACATACACTAAACTTGTCTTTTAGTGTTCTTCTTTGATAATTGCAAAAAAATTACCCTTAACTTCCCTAGCTTTGCTTTAAACATTCACTATCAGTTGATTACTTACCTCATAGTTTGAACTTACTACTCACTTACTTTCTTACCAAACACGACATACATAAATAAAAAAACGCGGGTACACGTGTTTGTGTTTGTATTAGTGTTTGCATGCATGGTGAAACATTTATTATGACAACGTTGTTTCATACCTTCCAACCACTTTACAGTTTATCGATCCTTGTATTTTTGTTGTTTTCAGACACATTCAAAGTAGCGGTGGATTGCGGAAAAACGTATCTACTTCGCGTCATCAATGCAGCGGTTCAGGACATGTTATTTTTCGCGGTTGCTAAACATCAACTGACGGTAGTTGGGAGTGACGCGAGCTACACCAAACCATTCAAGTCCGATTACATAGTAATATCTCCCGGACAAACCATTGACGTCCTCTTACAAGCCAACCAGCGACCCGACACCTACTACATGGCCGCTAGGGCTTACTCCACCGGCACCGACATCCCTTTCGACAACACCACCGCCACAGCTATACTATACTACAACCACCACAACGACAACAACAACGACAACGACACTCACTCGTCCTTGCCCAATCTACCCTCCTACACCGACATCGACTCGTCGGTGCGTTTCACGGGGAGTTTACGTAGCTTGGCCGACAAAAACCACCCTATTTCCGTCCCTACGCACGTGACAATTCCGCTTTTCTTCGCTCTTTCGCTCAACACCATCCCTTGCCCTAACGACACATGCGAAGGGCCGAACGGCAGTAGGTTGGCCGCTAGCGTGAACAACGTAAGTTTTGCGCTTCCGAGAACGGACATACTGAGTGCGTATTACAACGACATCAAGGGCGTTTACGAAGAGCGGTTTCCGAGCAGGCCGCCGTTCCCTTTCGACTATAGCGCGGTGGGTAGCTTCACGGTAGAGCTGTTGACGCCTCGAGTGGCGACGGAGGTGAAGGTGCTTGAGTATGGGTCGACGGTGGAGATCGTTTTGCAGGGGACCAATTTGGTTGCCGGGATAGATCACCCTATGCACATACATGGGACCAATTTCTACGTCGTCGGTTGGGGCTTTGGTAATTTCGACAAAGATAAGGATCCATTGAGGTACAATTTGGTTGATCCTCCTCATCAGAACACTATTGCCGTTCCCAAGAATGGCTGGACCGCCATTAGATTCACCGCCGACAATCCGGGTACGTATCACTTTACTTCAATCAATGCCTTTTATATATAGGTGTCAAGTGTGGCTGCCTCTTTTTTTTTGAACCGAGTAATTGGAGAAGTCTATTATTGTGAAGAAAAAAAACATACAAAGTAGGGCGTATAAACTCTGAGTTCCAGATGTTTGTCTGGACCGACCGTAGCAAGTCAATCGATCATGGACCTGTGGAATTAGTCTATTTTTTATTGTATACACTAAAAAGTCCAACAAACAAAACAAAATAACCATCCCAAACTAAAAACATAGTTGTAAACAACAATTTGCAAAATGAAAAAAAAAATTGTTATTTATACAAAATATAACAAAAAATATAATTTTACATTTGTAAATGAAATATAAATTATAAAATAATTTTACCGTTATCACACTAATTAACGTCCAAAACAACATCCTCAAAAAGAAAGTGCAAAACAATATTATATTTTTGTTCAAATCAATGGCCCAACCACTTGACTAATTGATCAAATGCACTATAAAGTTAATCTGAGTTGTTGAGATTCTAATCTAATAATTATAATTAGTTTTAATTTACATATTTAAATTTTTAATCTTTTATTTTGTACGTACATGATTCTTATTAAATATTTTCATATATTTTTCCTCGGGTACAAGGTGGAATAAAAGATTACAGGACCAAGGTGACTTGATCTAGGATTTATAATATTCTTGTTTGTCCCTTTTTTTTACATCTAGGTTATGTATGTGATGTGGCTATTCTTTTTTCCAAAAGTGGCTCAACTTGATTTTATTTTTATATGATTAATTAACATTGCAGGGGTATGGTTTATGCATTGCCACTTAGAGCGTCACTTGAGTTGGGGCATGAGGATGACATTCATCGTTAAAAATGGTGATAGTCCCGAAACCCACATGCTTCCTCCTCCTCCGGATATGCCCCCATGTTGATGCTTTACTTGTTAAATAATGCATTATATTAGTATCCGGGTATCTTTTATCTTCATACATAAGCTACAATTTCATGTTTACAATTTTTATGCAAACAATAAATATATATAGTATTCATTTGATTGATCGGGCGTGCAATGAATGATAGTAGTATCTTATTAGTACTTGTAAAACTTTCAGATATTTTTAATTTGATAATTTACGTGTTTAAATATGAGTTCGTACGAATAAGTTATATTTATTTGAAAATTTGTTTCGTGTTTAATCTTATTCTACTTCAAGATATATTTTTTTATACTCTAAACGTCTACAACACTTCCCAGTAGGGGTGCTCAATGGGTGGGTACCCGGCCCGGTCATACAATACCTGGACCCGACCGGTTGAAGGCCGTATGGGCTGAAGGCTACCAGACCTGGATCCGGAAGTAGGCGAGTGGAGGGGGTTTTAGGGCCGGGAAGGTTGGTGGGTCGAACCGTGTCTGATTTGATTAGATCTGATCTTTGTGTCGGTGTCGATACTGATCGGAGACGATTTTAATCGGATTAGAATAAAGAAGGAGAGAGACATTGCTATTATAGAAACTATACAGTCTTATGTGGCAATAATGAAAACCAAAGGGAGGAGAAGTTGAAAAAAAAATGAAATGATAGCGTTGTGACATTATGTGAACGAAGAATAAGGCCTTGTTTTAGAGATCTCTCTCTCTCTCTCTGAAGCTCAAGAACTCACAAGGAGGCTTGGTGTTGCTTAAGATGGTTCTCACGATTGAAGAACTCATTGGAGAACAACTAAATGATCTACATGATGAGCTTCCTTGGGGGCTATGAATACTCTCAGATCCATCATTAATCTTAACAAGGAAGCCAATCTTCAAAGCAGTAAAAGGAAAAAATTAATCAAGAAAAGGTTGACAAGGAAGGGAGCTGTTCAATCTTCTTCATCTGACAGAACCCAAGAATACTTTCCAGAAGGTTATACTAAGTTGCTAGATGGACAAAAGATGTTCTATGAATTTTTTTTTCTTCAATAAATTACTTCGAACACGGACTACACTCCATCTTACTCATGGGAGGCGGTTTCAGGTTCTATGGAACATGTTTCAAGGTTCATAAAGGAGGCCAAAAACCAAGGTCAACTAATCTGGAAAGAGAAGAGTGCGTCTGATAAAAGAGCCCCTACATCCAGGTTACTTTCAGCCAATGAAGTTGTTGACAAATCTCATGGGCATCAAGATTCTTCATCAATGAGGTATCCACCTCTTGGATTTGAGAATGTGCAGCCCTCTAAAGTTCAGAAAAAAAATCTAGTTCAAACGATCCAAGGACAGAGTTCTTTCTCCAAGGTTGATACAAGAAAAATATTCTACACAGTTTTTATCTGTAATCTACCTTCATTTGCAGATTCATACTGGATGATAGATTTCTTTGGTTCAATGTTTGGCTTTTGTAAAGCTTTGAAGGCTACAAAACCAAATAAGAAAGGAAAATCTTATGGCTTTGTATACTTTAATTGCCCTCAAGCTTTAGGGGAAGCAATTCAAAAATACAATGGTCTTCTTATCAATGATTATAGGCTGTTTGCAACTACAGCATGATATAGAAGCAAAGAAAATCTAGAGCATCACTCTGAAAACAAGCATTATCTCGCTTATGAAGACTTTGTGCATCGAGGTTCAACAGTCTTAACTCATTCAAGAATCTTGAAGAAGGCTCGTTTAGTAGTGATTCATGTTAATCTGAATGTGGAAGGGATAATGAGAGAGATGGCTTTACAAGGAGTCTTTGAGATACAATTAAAAGCCTTGGGAAATAAAACAATCCTAGTCTTTTGTCCAGGTGAGCAGTTTGATAAGGAAATTTTAAAAGATGAAGGAGCTGAAGGAAGCTGGTTGAATACATGGATGACCTTTGTACTTGGCTTTGAAAACTTATGTAGCAAAGGTGGGAAGTTTGTCTTGGTGAAAATCCATGAGATACCTTTCAAAGGGTAGTGTGAAGAGTCATTCCAAGCTGCAGTTGCTAACTTTGGTATTTTGGTTTATACTCATCATATTTCAATAGTTGGAACTTATGTTGATATAGCTTATGTGCTAATTCATACTTACAAGTTGAATGCCTTTGTTGAAGAAGTACATATATATCTAGGAAATATTCCCTACAAGGTATTGATAAATACTGTTGATGATCTCTTAGTTCCTATTTTGTCTGTAAAAGATGCAACAGGTATTAGCTTTGGTTCTAAGGATTCATCAGCTCAGAATTCTGATGATCTAAGGGCCCCTGAGTTTGGAGTCACTATATCTGAGGAGAATACTAGTTCTGACAAGTCCAAAGAATTTGATGATGGTTTACAAAATTCTAGAGGTGGCTCTTTAGGAGTTGTGGCAGATTCTCAGTTGTTAGTATCCTGCACAACATTTATTATCTTCACCAACAAACATTCATTTGCTACCACTAATTGATTTTGTACCTGAGTGTGTCCAACCTCTTGCTGCAAAAGATATACTCCCTAGTTTTTTTGGGAAAGCCTTGTATCTGGAACAACCTTGGAGAATCGAGTTGTGCATGATACATTTGAACCTGAAGTTATTTCTACTCAACAAGGTCAAGAACTGGCAAGGACATCTCCAAACTCATTAGTCCCAGCTTTTATTCTTGAGGAACCAATTCCTTCAGCTCCTATTGATTCTTCTGAAGCTCTAATCTCCACAATACTTGTTGCTTTCTCTGAAAGTATAATTCAAATCCAAAAGGGTTATTTACAATAAGGTACCCAAATGATTCGTCCACGAGCGATAAGGTACCCTTATGAATTTTTTGTCCAATAAGGTACCCAAATGTTTCGTCCACGAACGATTTGGGTTAATGATGTTAAAAAACTAACAGAATTATGTTAAAAGACCATTTTGCCCTTTGTCAATTTAGTTGACTTTTGACAAACATAAAAAGACTGTTTTGCCCTTTGTTATTTAGTTGACTTTAAATATATCTATAATTACTTTTTAAATAATTTATAATAATATCATTATTTTTTTCAAATAATTTATAATATTATTAAATTCTTTTTAAATACATTTAATTATTATATATTATTTTAATAAGTTTTTTTATTTCATATATATTTATTTTAATTCATTTTGAGCTATTTAATTTATTTATTATTTTAAAATTAATTTTACAACTTTTTTGTTTATTTTATTTTTTTTAAATATTTAGTTTTCTTTTTATCTTAATAAAAATATATTTAAATTTTAAATTTTTGTTAATTTGATAACATTTCATAATAAAAATATTCTTTTTATTTTCATAATTATTTTAAAATTAAAATAATTTTCATTAATTAAAATATAAATTCAGTAGATATATTTATTTTATTTTCAATTTTCAGTATAATTCTAATTTTGAAAATTGTTCGCTTTTTTTTTCTGCAATGTTCGTCTTCGTCTTCCCCGAGCACAAATCACTCCGGCGAGGGCCCTCATCCCAAATCCGTTCAAAATTTGTTCAATCAAATTCGTGAATCCCAAACCAGAAAGTAGTAAACCAAAAACCCATAAAACATATGCTAATTGAAACCCCTAAAATCACATATCGCCTACAAGCCCTTACCTAGACCCAGATCGACTCCATCAGATGGAGTCCGTTTGTTGTTCCATCGTCTCCAGTCTCTCCAACTCGAAGATTTGGACTCGTAGGTACTATCCGAGTCAAGCCTCTTCATCTACCTAAGCTCCTCTGAGTCACATGCAAGGAGCGAGAAAGGATGAACCTCGTGCTACTCGGGGGAAATCGAACCAAACCTGTTGCGGTTCCGTAGATCTGGAGATGGGATGAGGATGAGGAGGAGGAGACGAGGCTCCCGCTGCCGTGAATGGGAAATAACCGAGTGGAGTCGTGGTCTCCTCGTCGCCGCCGACCTTCAGATCTCCGATCTAGAAGATGACGGCGAGGCTCGGGAAGACGATGGAGTCGTGGTCTCCTCGCCGCCGCCCTTAGCTCGGGCTGTGTTGTTCTCAGCGCTGTGTTCTTCAGCATGAAGATGAAGTGGTTGAGACAGAGAAGGAGGTGAAGTTGAGAGAGACTGATTCGTGTGTGTTGTATGAGTTAGATAAGTAGGGTTAGGTTAGATGAGTTGTTAGGGTTAGATTAGATTAAGTTTGATTAGTTTAGATCATATTAGTTTAATTTATTATTTTTAATAATATATATGTAATAATTATTAATTTAATTTATTAAGTTTTTTTATTTTATTTATTGTTATTCATTAATTAATTATTTTTTATTATTATTTAATTCTTTATTGTATTATGGCTGAGGGTATAATGGTAATTTTGTCTATCAAATTTATAAGCTTAAAATAATAAAGGGTAAAATCGTCATTTCACACTCCACTTAACTGCACATGTCTGATTTGGAGGAATATTCCGTTAGTTTTCTAACAGAATAACCCAAATCGTTCGTGCACAAATCATTTGGGTACCTTATTGGACAAAAAATTCATAAGGGTACCTTATCGTTCGTGGACGAATCATTTGGGTACCTTATCTTAAATAACCCAATCCAAAATCAGACACACAAAACCTTCAATAGCCAACTCACAAATCCTATCAATCCCTTGGCTACTACAAGTATTGAGGAGACTGTCCCTGCAAATTCCATAAGTTATGTGGGTAAAGCCATTATCTAGGTCCCTACACAACAACCCCCTCTTTTATATTGTAAGAAAGGACAGTGGTAGATGAACATTTAATGTGGGGTGAGGCTCAAGAAGCAAAATTAAGTTCCCCTTGCTTCCCTTTCTCTAAGGCATTAATATCCTCTGACAAACAAGAGGATGTTTGTCTCTTACAAACACAATGAAATGATTTTCTAGGGCTGGAGTGCTTGAACAGTGGTAATATTATTTCTGAGAAGCTTTCTTCATTACAAGACCATCTGGAGCAGATTCAAGTAAATGAAGTGGCAGACTTCTTGGGTCTGAACAAACAAAATACCAAAGAAAAACCTAAGATCACTTCTAAGAAGAAAAAAAAATATCCAGAGGACCTTCTCCTCATGCCTACAGCACCAGATCAAAACACAAAGCAACTAGTCATTTGGAACCTATCTCAACTCCTACAAGCATTGCTTTGATAAAGAAGAAGACATTTCTAGATGAATCTACTATAGCTAACAAAAGCATGGGTTTTTGGCAAAGCCATTTGTTTGAAGGCTGGGGTCTCTGATCAGGTTATTTTGAACCAGATAAAGGATCTAGAAGATTTTAAAAATCAATCTGTAGACTTTGAGGGAGGCTCTGAAGATGAGTTTGTTGCCTTAGATAAAGATTTGGACCTTGAGCTTCAATTGTATAAAGGATCCAATTGTAGTGATTTCATCTAAGCCCTCATGAAATTCCTCACATGGAATACGAGAGGAATCTCGTCTCAGCAGAAGAGGAGAACCTTTAGTGCATTGGTGAACAAGCAAGCCCCCAATTTCATAATGATTCAGGAGTCAAATCTAGACTTCCTTCCTGTTAACTTCCTTATTGTGGCATGTCCTAGGGATGTGATTCTTGTCATTCAGATGTTGTGGATAACTCATGAGGCTTGATCACAACGTGGAAGTTAAGAGACTTTGCTATCTCTCATTATATTGAAGAGGAGGGTGCTCTATTATGGTTTGGTAATCTTCTTTTCTAGTCAAAGTCATTGTTGCATTATAAATATATATGCCCCCTCAACAGCTGCTGGGAGAAAATATCTTTGGATAAATTTGGAAGAAAAGATTAAGGCTCTCCCTTCTAGTACACTTATATTATTGGGAGGAGACTTCAATGTAGTCAGTTCAGTGCATGAGAGATCCTCTTAAAGGGTTGGTGGCTCTGATATGTATAAATTTCAAGATTTCATCCTCAATCTAGGTCTAATTAATCTCTCTCTCAATGGTAGCAAGTTTACTTGGTTTGGACAATAGTCAAGAGGTTCTAGAATTGACAGATTTCTCATATCTCAGGAGTTTATGAAAAAATTCAATTCCTTAACTCAAGTGTGTCTTCCTAGAACAATCTCAGATCATATACCTTTTAACTCTTTTTCATAATGTGGTTGATTGGGGGCCTAGACCATTCAAATTCTTAAAGATATGGACAGAGGATCTTAGATTTTATGCAGCAATACAACAATTTTGGTCTTCTTATAAAATTTACGGCCAACCTTATTATGTGTTGTGGATGAAACTCAAGCTCTTGAAAGCTGATCTAAAGAAATGGAATATCCAAGTTTATGGTCACCTAGAAACACACATTGCATTACTCACTAAAGCAATAGATGATCTTGATTCAGTTGTGGAAATTAGACCTCTAGCTCCTACTGAATGTGCCAAGAGAGGAGAATTTAAAGCTATTTTAATCATGAAATATAAGCTACTATCAAAGCTTTGGAGTCAAAAGGCTAGGAAGAAGTGGTTTGCAGATGGTGACAAAGGTTCCAAATATTTCGTAGGATTGCAAACTTCAAAGGAGCTACAAAAAAGATTTAACTCATATATGGTTTAAGGATAAGCTTCTGTGCTCCCCCTCTGACATTAAAAGTGATGCAGCTAAACACTTTGCTCAAAGGTTTATAGAAGATTATAGTTCTGATGTCTCCCTAGATAATCTACCATTTTCCACATTATCCACTCAGCAATCACAGTGGTTAGAGAGACCTTTCACTGAGGAAGAAACCTTACAAGCAGTAATGACTTGTAGTGTAGAAAAGGCAACAGGTCCTGATGGCTTCACACTCAAATTCTTCCAGGTTTGTTGGAAAATAATAATAATAAAGGATCTAATGAACTTCCTGCATTGCTTTTATCACACTGGTCAGCTTGGAAAGGGACTCAACTCATCATTTCTGACCTTAATCCCCAAAAATAATGATCCACTATCATTTGATGATCATAGACCCATAAGTCTTATGGGAGGTACCTACAAGATTCTATCCAAGCTGTTATCCTCTAGACTCAAGCATGTTATAAGTTTTATAGTTGGGGAGGAGCAATCTGGTTTCATTCATCATTTTACACTTTACAATAGCCTCTATTTATAGGCTCATAACATGAAGACATAACCTTAATGACCTACATTAATCTATATATTAATGAGAGAGTTACAAAACTCAAAAGTCTTGTAACTCCAATCTAGAATCTTCGATGTAATGAAATAGTCATCCAACAAATATCACATATATTAATAACAAAATACATTATGTTTTCATCTTCTTTTTCATTTTCTTTCTCCAGATTCATCTTCTCTCTCTAAACACATTTTTTTCATCATCTCTACTTGGATACATCTTTTCATCTTCCCTCTAGATCTTAAGTAACGCGAGATTTAAATAGTTGCTTCTTAGATTTTGGAAATAAGAGGCAAGCCTTATCTCATGTTGTGACTCCAGATTCAATTTGGCCTTTGGATTTCATGTTGAACCTACCGTCGAAGAGAAAGTTCTAGAGAAAAAAAGCAGGAGATTAAGCTCTAGAGAAAAAAAAGCAAGTGGGACAGAGTAGAAGAGGAAAGGGAAATTAGATCATATCTATAAGATAACTTATGTAATTAGATTTGGAGCTAGGGTGATGGTGTGGTTTTTGCAAGACATGAGCTCCGGTCTATATAAATACCTGGTCGGGTCGGTTATAACCGATGACGAGTTTGTTGATACCGGCCACCGGACCGGGAAACGCCAATAATACTCTTTCTACACTAACACCGACACCGGAATCCGGTAGTTTCTTTACCGACGACATCGGTTCCAATTAGTGCCGACCGGGTTCCCGGTTTCCGGTTCAATTTAATCACCCCTACTTCCCAGTAATCTTATTCACAACTTTTTGTAGGTTATATTTAAAAGAGAAAAATTATTATAATACCTTGAAAAACTTTTATTTTCATCATAATACCTTAGCCTGTTTTTCTTGCATTATAATACCCTGACAAACATTTATTTTCAATTTGATACCTAATGTTAATTTTATGGTATTTTTCCGTCCAAATAAGTAAACAGTTCATAACCTAATTCATAATTAAATTTTCTCTATATATATTAAAAATGAGTGAAATGACGACATGTCATTCATTACCTTTCAAAATTTTAAAATATGCCACTTATTTAAATTATTTTTATTATTTAAAAATAAAATTTTAATTTTAAAAAAAAGTTTCATTTTAAAATCAGTTTTTATTTTTAAGAAAATCTACTTTTATTTTTAAAAATTCAAATTTATTTTAAAATCAGTTTTTATGTTTTAAAATATGTTTTTTTAAATTAGTTTTTATTTTAAAACCAGTTTTAATTAGTTCTTGTCCTTACATTTGCTACCTATTTGTTTATCCCACAGACCTTAATCTCATGTTTATCCCAAATCATCAACTCCAATCCAGACCAATTCCAACAAAACCTGCATGTTAAATTGTTTCTTGGATGACTTCTTGTTTCAGAGCCTTTGTTGCAGTTCTTGTGAACGGTTCACCTAGTAAGGATTTTCCAATCCCCAATGGTATTCGCCAGGGATGCCCCATTTCACTTTTTATCTTCCTGATTGCTGCTGATGGCCTCCATGAGGTTTTGGAGGAAGGTATCAGGTTAGGTGAATTTTCTGGGGTTTAGGTTGGCTCTTCTGGACCTGTTATTTCACATTTGCAATTTGCAGATGATACTCTTGCTATTTATCAAAGGTTCTGTTGACGATCACTTGAGGCTTAAGAGCACCCTGCTCACTTTCCAGCTCAGTTCGGTGCTTAAGACCAACTTTGATAAGTCCACAGCTATTATCTTGAATGCTCGGTCTCTCACATCACTTTCTACCATACTGTATGCAAGGTCATTGAATTGTACATTACATGCAATATTAATATATAATTAATATGGAAGGGCAGGGGTCTCATGAACATTTAAGCAAACACATGATGTGCATACATCTTAAATCGTAGTAGTCATTCCATTGCTACACAAAGACTCACAGCTTCGTATCACCATTTATGAGTTACTCTCTCAACAATCAAGTCAACAACTTCCGTCGTCGTTTTTGTAGCTTGCTTGAAAACACCATTTTTTTCGACAGTGACACTCGAAGCAGCACAAACCCCTTTCAAGACGGAGCCGGAAAAGACGACGTCCTGGATAACCCCACTTCCAAACAAGATCTCTTCTGCTAGTTTCATGGCGTCGTAGTAGAGACGAGAACTGAGCTTGTATTGCAGAGGGTGAAACAGAGGATTAAGGAAGATACCTTCGGTTCTAGAGAGAGGAAAAGGTAGGTGCTAGGGTTTAGAACTTTTTTTCGAGGAAGGAGTATTTCTTGATTTTATATATCACTCGATGAAGACATACAAACGATCCTTTACAACTTATAACCGTTGATCGCACAAGCACAACGGTAAATATTACAGACTCCACACAATGTAGAACATAATACTACCAACCCCTAATCAAAACCTACAACGCAACAAAATGCGTTCAGAACGTGAAACTTTACCATGCACACCATAAGTGCCACATAACGGGCACACCAAAGTACAACTGGTCCACACAAACGTGCAACCGATGCACACCAATTTGTAAAAAAAGTGCAGTTATTTGGCCTGAAAAGGCCTATGAAACGAGTTTCAGTTAGCTACAGGTTATTAATCCAAGGCCTATGAAACGAGTTTCAGTTAGCTACAGGTTATCAGTCCAAGGCCTATGAAACGGGTTTCGTTTATCAGGTACATTTTTTTTTCTGCCTTCGATATTGCTACTGGTTTGTAGGTTCAGTCGTGCAAGCTTGGTCAAACCAGAAGGTGTTTCCTGAGCTTAGGAACATTGAATTTTCAGTTATGTTTGTGCTTTTAGAGGGGTGAGTATGGCAACTCCGTCCTCTTCTCTTGGTCCTCCTCCTAGTTTTGAAGGAGTCAAGCCCTCTACCGCTTGAAACAATAAGATTTCTGAGACTATCAAGCTCTTTGTTTGTCATCTACCTTATCAATCAATGGATGATTTTCTCTTCAACCTTTTCAATAAGGAAGGAAAGATGTGTAAGGCGGATGCAATTCGAATGCCTAACCGTAGAGGTCACCACCTAACCCTATCTTGTCTAGCCATAATTACCACCATACTTTGTCCTATTTACACCTTACTTGTCACCATGCTTGTCTCATGCCTTTAGTTGGACAAGTTGATGATTTTTTTAATATGTTTAAGTCATCATTTTCCAACATAAAAAATACAAGACACAAATAGAAAGCAACATTTTCTCTCCCTCCTCCCATAGATTTACGCCAACACTTTGTTTTTCTCCATTTTTGGTGTTCTTGAGTCCTCATAAGAAGAACTACATAGTTTTGATTCCCAAGTGGATACGTAGGCGTCTTAGAGACTCAAGCCCGATCATTCCTTACTCGGTGTTCTTGATTTGGTAAGGAAACCATGAATTTGTTTATTCTCGTGTGTTTCTAACTTGGTATTTTTTCCATGGCATGGTCTCGTGAGTTACTTTCCGCTGCGAGTATGTGTTCATACCCTCCATCGAGACCCAACAAGGGGTACAATCGATGGGATTTGGGAGACACTACGTGTCCCTCGGGAGGAAGGTCAATGTTCAACGGGTGGGTCGACTTGCACTTCATGGATTGCTCCGCATGAGGCATTAGGAACAAAGAGAGGATCGACTAGAGAACCCCGAGATGATTAGACGAGGGTTGGTAAGCAGCCTCGTCTGGACGAATGATACACAACCAAGGCTTCAAGGACCATACTTGAGAGTGGTCTCTGGTGATATTATGTCCTCCCCCTGGTACTGTTGAGATCATTTTCGATCCTATTTCTCATGAAGAAAAGAGTCCCCTCTATAAAATCAAACAACGTTTAGGTACCATCTTGAGCGATTCTCGATAATACCGGTTTGTAGTTATCTTTCAGTTTTTTCAAAATTGTGTGTACAACGACTTAACATGTCATATAATTTGCTAAGAGGGATTTAGGGGATCATTTTATATTCCACTCTCTTTTAAATTTTAATAAAATAATAGTACCTTTCATTCAACAAAACAACCGTAAGAGCTATTCCAATGGTAGTGGTTTTTCCGTGGCAGGCGCGCCGTGGCAGCAATTTCGAAGAGAGAGAAATATTAAAATAATAATATTTGAGAAGAAAGAATGTTTGTAGTACCAGGATTTACCCACACTCCAAGGCAACTATTAGGACAGGCGAGGGCTGGGTACCAGCCCCGCCAATTCACATGAACTCCCAGGCCGGCCCCGGAGGCAGGAAAGAGTCTCTAGGGGTGGCCCACCAACCTTCCCCCACAGACGATCACAGGTTCGGTTGCATCCACGAGGCAGAGAGTCACCCTTGGGTGACCCAGAGATATCCAGACCCCACCTTGAGCAGTGTTCGTCGGCGGATTTTATTTACCATGAGTATTAATTTCTCGTTATTAGGTTTGATTGTCTGTTTTTCTTTTAATCTAGTTATTTATGTTTGATTGTCAATTCTAGTCGCCAATGACACATCAACACCACGTCTCTGACGTGATAGTAGTACAGGGTTTCTCTGTTTACCCCAATTGGGGTTCTAAATATGTATTGACTCTTTTAATGGAATGAAATAGCAGTTTTACTAAAAAAAAATCCATACTCCAACACCGGTTAAAAGAGATTTTTTGGCTTTTTGTTTTTGCTACTACACCAAAACCACTACTTATCAATCTACCTATTAAAGGTGCGGTGGTAAAAAGTAGTAGTTTGGATGAGAGGAAAATTCAAAACAGACTCAAATCATTACCTAAACTATTGTACAGTGGTCTGCCATTGAAGATGGTTTAAACGATTATTTTAGAAAAAAACTGGAGTATCTTTCCTATTAATAATTTAATGGGATATAATTAATTGAAAACGGTGGATAGAAACGAGGTGGAGCCTTTGCCACCTTCTACACAGTCCCATTTTCTCTGTAGCGAAGCGGACTCGGATCACCTGCTTATTATATAAACCCGTTTGTCCGTTGAAACAGAACGCCCAAGCTCTGAGCTCACTCTCACAGCACAACACAAGACAACGATTTGTACTGTTTTAGAGAGAGAGAGAGAGATGGCGGTGGAGAGAGACATAGATGATCTGCCTAAGAAGGAAGCCAACTACACGGCCCTGACGCCGATATGGTTCCTGAAGAGGGCGGCTCTGGTTCATCCTTCCAGAAAATCCATCATCCACGGATCTCGCCATTTCACCTGGCTCCACACTTTCCACCGATGCCGCCGCCTCGCTTCCGCTCTCTCTTCCCGCTCCATCGCTACCGGTTCTACGGTACAATTGAATTCAATGGAATTTCATTTATCGAGTTTAAACGTTGATTATTAATCAGATTTCTAGGTTCCAGTTTTCAATTCATGCCGCTTTATTTCCTAGCTTATTGTCTCAGATCTTCGATTCTCACGAGGCTCTGCTTGTTTTAGAGGATTTGAAACTGCAAAAGTTTAGGGAAATGATAGGAAACTGATGATGCATGATTGGAAATAATAATAATAATTTTTTAGTATTATCTGTAGTGACCGATCTTACGTCGAATTGTATGTTATCTTTCATTTGATTGGAGTTTGTGAGCACATTCAAGTTTGCCAATGTTTTCTGCAGTGTATACCTCTTACCAAATTTGTAAGATTCAGAAATTGTTGTTCTTCCATGTTCACAATTTTGTCTTTCTGTCACAAGCAAGAATATCATTATGATCTATTTCTTAAGTTTGAAAATAGTGCTATAAAGAATATGGGAGCACGGGGATGTCAGATGCAAAACTATTGATTCGATTTTCATGAGAACAAGTGAACAACTTGATTTGTTGATTTTCGTTGACACTTTTCCAGTCATTGTCATTTTTATGAGCCTGTACTGATCACTCGTATATAGTTTTATTGACAGAATGTTTTTGTTCTAAACTTTCCTTTGTCATATGATTGGGATGTTTGTAGTGTATAATAATCATGTTTCTTATATTACTGATGACAGGTAGCTGTAATTGCACCGAATATTCCAGCCCTGTATGAAGCTCATTTTGGAGTTCCAATGAGTGGAGCTGTGGTAAATTGTGTTAATATCCGTTTAAATGCACCAACCATTGCTTTCCTTCTCGGGCACTCATCATCTGCTGTTGTAATGGTGGATCAAGAATTTTTTCCTTTAGCCGAGGAAGCTTTGAAAATTTTGGCAGAAAAAAACAAAAACAAGTATAAGCCTCCCATTTTGATTGTCATAGCCGATGATAGCTGTGACCCCAAGCACCTGAAATATGCTATTGGAAGAGGGGCCGTTGAATATGAAAAGTTCCTTGAAACTGGTGACCCAGAGTTTTATTGGAGACCACCTAAGGATGAGTGGCAGAGCATTGCTTTGGGTTATACTTCTGGTACAACAGCAAGTCCAAAAGGTGTGGTGTTAAGCCATAGAGGAGCGTATCTAGCATCCGTGGCTGGACTTCTTACATGGGGAATAGGTGAAGGAGCAATATACCTGTGGACTTTGCCAATGTTTCATTGTAATGGTTGGTGTTTCACGTGGTCACTCGCAGCTCTTTGTGGGACAAGCATATGTCTTCGACAGGTAATTTTTTCTCGAAAGTTTGTACATACCCGAGTTCAAATTATTCATGTTACCCTTATATGATTTCGATCTAGTTTTAGCTCACAATTAATATATGCAATCTCTCTAGTACAATTATTGTATTAACAAAGAGATGTGGTGTGAGTTATATGAATGAAATTGAACCCTCTCGAGTTGTGCCCTTTTGTTTCTAGGGTCTTTTGTCTATCTTCTGGATAGTATCGTTGTGTTCTTTTCCTACAGTTACTCTTAATTGTGATTTTGGGTCCTTAGAGTGGCCATTGTACTCCTCTTTCACCTCAGAAGAGGTTTAATCTAAATTTGTTTTCGCTGATAAAAAAAAAAGTTGTTTCTGATATGCAAATTGTGCCTAAATTATATTTGACTGGGACGAGAATCAAAGTTGAAAATCTTTAAAAGTTGAACTATCTATTTTCTTGTTTTCAAGTGGCAGAATCTTCTACATATGATGCTTCTTTATCTCCTATGCATATATGCAGGTAACAGCCAAGGCCGTGTATTCAGCCATAGCGAAATACAGGGTCACCAACTTCTGTGCTGCGCCAGTGGTGCTCAACAGTATTGTGAATGCCCGGCAGGAGGATACTATCCTCCCTCTTCCCCATGTTGTCAATGTAATGACAGCCGGTGCTGCTCCATCCCCTTCTGTTCTCCTTGCCATGTCTGAGAAAGGCTTCCGTGTCACCCATACCTATGGTCTCTCTGAAACTTATGGCCCATCCACTGTATGTGCATGGAAGCCCGAGTGGGACTCATTGCCTCCAGAAACCCAAGTTGGCCTCAATGCACGCCAAGGCGTCCCATATGTAGGGTTGGAGGAAGTGGAGGTAATCGATTCTGAAACTTCCAAACCAGTTCCTACTGATGGTAAGACAGTCGGAGAGATAGTGTTTCGAGGGAATATAGTAATGAAGGGCTACTTGAAGAACCCGAAAGCCAACCAAGAGTCGTTTGCGAACGGGTGGTATCACTCGGGGGATCTTGGGGTGAAGCACCAAGATGGGTACATAGAAATTAAAGACCGGTCAAAGGACGTGATCATATCCGGAGGCGAAAACATCAGCAGTTTGGAGGTAGAGAAGTGTTTGTACTTGCATCCGGCAGTACTGGAGGCATCCGTGGTGGCGAGGCCGGACGAGCGCTGGGGAGAGTCACCTTGTGCTTTCGTGACATTGAAGTCGGGAGTGGATAACCCCGATGAGGCTCGTTTAGCTGAAGATGTCATCAAGTTTTGCAGGTCGAAGATGCCGGCTTATTGGGTACCGAAATCGGTTGTGTTCGGGCCATTGCCCAAGACAGCTACGGGGAAGATACAGAAGAATTTACTGCGGGCCAAGGCTAAAGAAATGGGACCTGTCAAGAAGAGCAAGCTGTAACTATGTATAGCCATGACTGAATGAGGGACTTCATCGTATACACACGTGGTCTTCAGGATTCGACATCTAGCCAAGTGATCGATTTAATCGCTGTGGTTTGTGCTTCTTGTACTTGTAACGGACTTACAGTCAAACAAATAGCGTTATCATATCCTTGATTCCAAATCATAATCACCCCAATGCAAATGCGTAGGTGGTGGCCTTTGAAGGACAAGTTCTATAAGCGGGTTGATCTACTGATCTTGGGCGAGGACAACGAACTTTGGTCTTCACACGGGGGCTTAGACAGTGGATGACTATTATAGTTAGGAATAAATGTAGGTTCAAATATAATTTTATATTAAATATGTGTGCTCACGTAAAGTCCGAGATAATAGTTAAAGATTAAATTATGATTTTATTTTCTAACGCTTGTTTTTATGGGTAAGCCTTTAGTTGATAGTTGAAGAGTTTGGATGTAAATTATATGTAGATTATTTAGGAGAGATGGGCTTACTAAAGGTAGATAAGGGCTCTATAAGGGCTTGAAGAGGATACGGCTCAACAAGATATGGATAAATCCATTAGGCATTGGATTCTTGTAGCCGGTGGATATGAGATTTGTAGGGTTTCAATTTACATGACATAATCGAGGAACATGAATGAAAAATATTCAGGAGCGCTTGAATCGATTTGTGCCGAATATAAAGTTCAAAAGTAATTTGCTAGGGCCAGGGTGGAGATCTTGGATTTTTGGGGTTCCGACCATATAGTGATAAGGTTGCTATTACAACCTGGTCCTCGTGTCTAGACATGAATACTTTCATGTACGATACTTTTGGGGAGAGACATTCGGATTGTGCGGATATCGTTAGAGATGTGGTGGATGGTGATGAGGGTTGATCTTTACTACGGTTTATTTTGTGTGGTGCTGAGAGGCTTCAGGTTGGATAAAAGAAAATTTTGAGAAACGAGCCTGTAAGATTACTCGGGTATCGGACAGGTTGAACATGGTTTACTAAAGGGACAAGAGTGATGCAAATTGGGAAGTGATCCAAGACTTCTATGAAGAAAGCGTGCTACGAATTGGCATCAGTTTATAGCTACCTGACTAGGTCTAAGGGGAAAAATACGACATTCTTTCACTCCTGCATAAACTGGCGAAGAATGAAGAACCATATCTTAGACATAAAGGATGGGGATGGTCTTGGAAGGAGGACAAATAGGAAGCCATTGTCCTGTTTCAATTTTGTATTCAGGTTCCTCTGGTCGGATATATGCGACAAGTTGTTGATGCGGTGGGGTCTCATTCTGACTCATATCTCGAATGGGGATTGGTTGAGGTTAGAGAGACCTTCCTCATAGGGTCGCATAAGGCACCGAGGCTAGATGATTTTCATGCCATATTATATTAGGCTCATTGGTGTATTGTTGGGCCGAGCATTATATAATTTTTTTAAAGGGTACCACATGTCCAAGAAACAAATCGAACGAACATGGTTCTTATCCTCAGGGTGGCGAGTACTAGAAGGCTTTCAAAATATCGCTCTATTAATTGGTGTAATGTGTTATACAAGCTAGTTTCAAAGGTTGTGGAAAACAAGATGAAGAAGGTGTTATCAAGAGTCATTAAAGACGTTAGAGTGCTTTTGTTTAGGGTTGTTTGATCTTGGACAATATTATCTCAACATTAAAGCTCATGCATCCTATTAAAGATTAGGGTTAAATATTAAAACTTACTCTTAAGTATTGGTCACGAAAACTACACCACCCACGTTTTCAAAATGAACACTACATTACCCTTCAGTATTGGTCACACGATTTTGTTAGTAAAAATGGACGGAATTTTCCATTCCGTTAGTCATATGACCTCAAGTGTCATATAATGGATGGTAAAATGACGTTTTTTTGCCCTTAAGTATTACAGCTCTATACATTTGATAAGGAACAATAACGAGGGTACAATGGTAATGTTCCTTATAAAATATGTAGAGGTCATATAATTAAGGGGAAATGTCATTTTACCATCCATTATATGACACTTGAGGTCATATGACTAACGGAATGGAAAATTCCGTCCATTTTTACTAACAAAATCGTGTGACCAATACTTATGGGTAGTGTAGTGTTCATTTGGAAAACGTGGGTAGTATAGTGTTCGTGATCAATACTTAAGAGTAAGTTTCGATATTTAACCCTAAAGATTAAATTGTGGTTTTTATTTTCTAACGCCTGTTTTCATGGATAAGCCTTTAGTTGATAGTTGAAGAGTATGAATGTTAGTTGATAGTTTATGAGTCTGTAGCTGATAGTTGAGGAGTATGGATGTAAATTATATGTAGTTTTTTAGGAGAGACGAGCCTACTGAGAAAAGAGATAAGGGCTTGAAGAGGATAGGGTTCAAGTAGATACAGGCAAATCCATTAGACATTGGACTCTTGTGATCTGGTGGATATGAGATTTGGAAGGTCTCGATTTACATGACATAACCCAAGCCCAAGAATGAAAAATATTCAAGAGCGCTTGGATCGATTTGTGCCGAATATAGAGTTCAGAAGTAGTTTGCTCGGGCCAGGGTAGAGATCTTGGATTTTTGGAGTTCTGACCATATAGTTATAAGGTTGCTACTACAACCCGGTCCTCGTTCTATACACGAGTACTTTTATGTACGATCCTTTTGGGAGAGAGACATTCGGGTTGTGCGGTTATCGTTAGAGATGTGTGGGGAGATGTGGTGAATGGTAACGAGGGTTGATTGTTACTACGGTATATCTCGTGTGTGTGTGTGTGTTGAAAGGCTTCAAGTTGGATAAAAGGGAAATTTGGGAAATGAGCCTCTAAGATTATTCGGCTATCGGATAGGTTGAATATGGTTTACTAAGGGGACGAGAGTTATGCAAATTGGGAAGTGATCCAAGCTTTATATAGATATAATTAGCAATGGTTTTTGACGGATTGCCACGTCCAGTCTTGGGGGTTGAATCTCTCAGCTTTGACGAATCTTTTGGTGATAGTACTCTAAAACGTGCCACCATCTTGGGAGGTTCCCTTGACGGAGTCTTTGGTTGTGTGTAACCAGACATTTATGAGGACGTGGTCCATCGTAGGGACCCATTTTGTTCGCTTGTCTGCGATTTACGTGGTCCTCGAGCCAACGAAGGATGAACTAGACGACAATCGGGTTCCGTTATGGCCACCGACATGTTGGTGGTGGTACTCTGTATTGTCGGGGAAGCCGTAATAGTTGGTCCCCATACTATAAGGGTTGAACGTTAGTCGATTGATTGGGCGGTTGTCCCATTAGACCTAGGTTGAAAAGATTTATTGGCATAAATAATAAAAAATTAAATTACTGAAATTAAATGCAATTGATTCGCATACATAATGAAAAAAATTAAGTTAATGAAATGAAATGCATTTGTAATCATAATAAAAAAATTAAGTTACTGAAATTAAATGCATATGTAATGAAATAAATTAACAAAAAAAACCTTGGTTCCAACCACCGGCTATCATGAATTGCTTGAACGTTGCAGAGGTGAAACTTATTTGAAACATTTGTTGGTAGCTTCCTACTAGATTGGTGTTGATCTCCTGAGCCGTATTCAGTTCTTCCGGCGTCTGTTCTTGTTACTCCGGTGGGCTCGACGATTGAGTGAAGTCACCGTCAGACATTTTTGCTCGAATTTAGTAGAGAAGAAGTGGATTTGAGAGTGAGAATTGAGAAAATGTAGAGAGATATGGTGTGGATGGATGAATGAGGGTGGGGTATTTATAATGGTATCTTGTGTATTTAATTTGTTTTCAATTTTATTTTAAAAAATATAGCCGTTCACGACCGTTGGAGGCCAACATTCGTTTTTTTGTCTTCAGCATGCTAGGTGTCATGACGTGGTTGGGCGAGGGCGAGGCGCGAACCTGTGGATTGCGAGTCCGGGTGCGGGGCACGACGCCGAAAACGAAATCGCGCCTCGCCCTCGCCCACTCCCGTGCTGACACTTGACAATCTGAAGAAAAAAACGACCGTTGGCCTCCAACGGTCGTGAACGACTATATTTTTTAAATAAAATTTTAAAAAATTAAATACACAAAATACCCCTATTAATACCCCACCACATTCATCCAATCCACACCATTTCTCTCAACATTCTCTCAATTCTCACTCTCAAATCCACTTTTTCTCTACTAAATTCGAGCAAAAATGTTTGACGATGATTTCACGCAACCGTCGAGCCCACCGAAGAAACAAGAACGCACGCCGGAAGAACTCAACACGGCTAAGGAGATCAACATAAATCTAGCAGGGAGCTACCAACAAAAGATGCAAACAGGTTTTATCTCTGAAGCGTTCAACCAATTTATGCAAGCCGATGGTTGGAACTAAGGTTTTTTTGTTAATTAATTTTCATTACAAATGCATTTAATTTTAGTAACTTAAATTTATATTATGATTACAGATGCATTTCAATTTATTAACTTAATTTTTTATTATGTATGTTAATCAATTGCATTTAATTTCAGCAATTTAATTTTTTTTATCATGTATGCTAATCAATATTTTCAACCTAGGTCTAATGGGACAACTGCCCAATCCAACGACCAATGTTCAACCCTTTTAGTATGGGGACCGACTATTATGGCTTCCCCGATAATACAGAGTACCACCAACAACATGTCGGTGGTAATCCGTCAAAAGCCATTGGAACAAAAGTGCGCCAAGAGTCCGGAGGTAGATCACACTATTGAGGAAGGAGAGTGCTGAAAAAGCACATAACGGGTGGAACGAAGAGCGGTTCAAGCAACAGGCAATGGAACTTTACCGACTCACTGCAAAGAAGGACGAACCGAAGAAGCTCAACCTCCAACATTGGATCAAGAAGTTGGAAAATGATGAAAAGTTTTGGGCAGAGGAAGGCACGGCCGCCCATGTACGACGATGATTGGACGAGGCCGGGTGTTATAGCACAACCCCACCCACTTCACTTCCCACCGATTATGACAATGCTACACATCTCGGTGGTGACTCCTAACCGACCAAAGACCCAAGTTCCCCAATTGGTCCAAGTCCCCCAGTTGGCACAAGTGCACCATTTTCCATTCCGCATGAATAAGAATGCCCAATTGGCAACAAGGCCGCGAAGAAGAAGGGGAAGGGTGTCACAGACAAAGGAAGTGTCATCGCCTCTATGGACAACGCAAGGTGCGCGAAGGCCAAGATGACGTACGACCGCGACGTGATAATCCTTAAATACGACCAAAAACTTGATGAATTGGATGCCGTGGACGTGGAGGAGTTGACCGAAGAGCAACAAATCAGGCTCGCGCAAAAGGAGTTCATGTACACTGCATAAATTGTCAGGCTCCAAAAAAAATTGACTCCATCCAAAATTAAAATTTAATACTTTAAGGAATGAATAAATATAGTGTTTGGTATTTACCTAATTTTTTTAAAAAGAATATATCATAATTCATCTTAATAAGCACAAGGATCTTACAGGGGGGATTATCGGAATGGCCTTTTTTTCTCTAAGCAGTAGGGTGGTAGCCTCTGTAATTTCACCAATCTTATTTCTTTTCTTTTTTGTTTTCTTTTTATGACATAAAGGTATGATATTACTTTTATACCCTTTCCACACTTAGAGAAAAAAGCTTTGTTTTTCCCCCTCTTTATCCACGTGGCCTTATTTTTCCCTCCCAAAAGATCAATCGGGTCGTAGGACGGATATGAGTTCGGGTTTTAAACCAAGTTTGGGTCGTGGGTCGGGTTTCGGGTCAATTTTTGTTTAGTTTACAAAAATTTGAAACATCTGGGATTCGAACCGAAGAATATCCTAGGTAATCAAGCTACTTACCACTAGGCTATGTGGTATTTTGTTATTATATGAATACCCAATAATATTTATTTACTGGTTTTCAATGGAACTGACGACAAAAATATATACACTTTTTGGATGTAATGGGATTCAAACCAAGGTATAGCCCAAACTAGATGAAACACTTACCATTGGGTTGCATTGCATTTTGTTGCTATGTGAATACCAAATAATATTTATTTACTGGTTTTCATTGGAATTGACAACAAAAGTATATACACTTTTTAGATGTAATGGGATTCGAACTCAGGAGTATCTAGAATTTAGTTACTCACCACTAGGCTATGTGGTATTTTGTTGTTATATGAATACCCAATAATATTTACTCATTGGTTTTCAGTGGAACTGAAAACAAAAATTTAGACATTTTTTTGGATGTAATGAAATTCGAACCTAGGTGTAGCCCAAATTAGATGAACCCTTACCACTGAGCTAAGTGAGCTTTTAGTAAGAATGTCCAAAATATGATTATCTTGTTTATGTTGTGGAATATGGACTTGTCCGTTCTAGAAATTTATTCTCTGATCCTCATACTACCATGGGAATTATTTTCCACACTCTCAAACTGCTCTAAAAATTCCAGCCAGGTCTAGAACTAGTACTCGACCTGAAATAAATTTACATGTTCTGTTTATGGATCTAGAAAATATATATTGAAAAAGAAATCAGATCTGGACATTCTTATACAGATCTATATATTTTTTGTTAGACCGGAAAAATATTTCCTAGACCTACTTTTAGCATCAACAAACACATTAGAGTTTTGGAGCGGTTTGGGGTGGTCGGTGGAGCTAAGACGGACCGGTTGGGATTGGGATAGAGATGAGATAGTCGCTTTTGACACTATCATGTCTCAACAGGTGCTATACCCGGACTTCGATGATTCATTGCTTTGAAGAAAGTAGAGGCCGTTATTTAAGGTGTCTACAGCTTATGCCTTACTTATGGGGGAGGAGAATGTCTCTCCTCAGTCGTGGGCATCGATGCTTTGGATCAGTGGCATTCCACCCAAGCATTGTGTCCTGGCTTGGTTGGCTTCCCAGAGGGCCCTTCCCACTGCAGTTTTTTTAGAGGCTCGAGGCGTTTCTGTAACCATTAACCAGATGTTTTGTCCATTGTGTAAATAAGGTATGGAAACATCTGAGCATCTATTACTCCATTGCCCTTGTTCTTGGTGGATTTGGGGTAGGGTGTCGTCTTGGTAGGAAGTGGTGTGGGTCATGCCCCAGACTTTTGGTGAGGCCGTTTACTTATGGAAAGGATTAGGGTCCAACCATTGGTGGAAATCGTGGATCCGTGTTTGTTATATTGTAGTCTGGCATATTTGGCTTCTCCGGAATGGAAGTGTTTTCAATTCGGTGATGGATAGTGGGGATGTGGTGTTTAGGAAGATTCAGAATCACTCTTTTTGCATCTTGTGGCAAGCTGGGTCGCTACGAGCTAGTATTTCTTTCTCGGACTGGCAGCAGCATCCTGGGTGGTGTTTACGTCCGAGGAAGCGTGGAAGGCGGTCGTTGGGCCGTGAGTGATTTGTTGTTGAGTTCTGTTTTTGACCTGTGTTGGTCGGTTAGGTCCGATGAGTGCCTGTTCAGGAGTCAGGTCAGGGTTCATTTGTTCCCATCAGGGTCCGGTGAGTACTATCCGGGGGGACAATATGGGGCCGATCTGCTATGGAGCGGAGGGGCGCGAATTACTTAGTTCCTTTGGAACCAGAGGATTCACCCTGTTTACCCTGAGGTATCGTTCATCGGTTCGGGTGGGACGCCTGCATCCTGGTCTCTTGAGTCACTGTTCATCGGCCTGTTTGTTTGGTTTTTTTCCTATTTTTGTAGGATTTCTCTTATTCAGGGTTTGTCCCGCAGCTCCAGCTGAGAGCTCTCTTGTTATGGTTGTGTTCTGGGATGATCCTTCTTGGATCTCTCTTTTTTATTAATAAAATTTCGCGCTTATCAAAAAAAAATCTATTGTTTAACACAAGTGAACATAAACATAAGTTATATAACATTGATACCATAGATCGGTAAATATATGAGTTACACATCATTGAAACCTTCATTGGACCCAAAATCCTATTCGTCATCTCCTCTTACATGGACCTCCAACACATCGTCACCACCTTCATGGACCTCCTCTTTGTCACCACCTTTCGGGTTTTTTTTCTAGGTCTTCCTCGTTGACCTCTTCCTCGCCGATTCGAGGTAGAGGCCGATGAGGAGGATGTCGGCGAGGAAGAGGTTCTAAGTCAAACATCTAAAAAGGTTCTAAGTCAACTGACGAGGAGGATGTCAGCGAGGAAGATGTCGTCGACCTCTTCCTCATCGATTGAAGTCAAAATGGAATGGTTCTAGGTCAACCATCTAAAAAGTTTGTTTTTGTTGATTTTGTAAAGTTTGGAAAGATATTCAAACTTTAGTAGGATTAGTTAATTCAAAATTTTTGTATGTGAAATATGAATGAATGCCAATTTCAATGTTCAATACCTTATACTCTTGTTTTTTGAGAAACAACATTTCTGTTCTTCTTGTGTCTGTTATTTGTTAATCTAGATAATTTATACTAGGATGAGCATAATATTCATAGATCTTCAATTTATTTTACAGTTGGGATAATATTCTGGGCCTTAATGTCCAGATTTAAGTGTCAGTCTGAAAAATTTATTCCAGATCGACACCTAGAACGAATGAGAACATCTCAGATCTGCCTACCTCTCTTATCAGATCCGGCTACCTCTCTTATCAGATCCGGGAGACGGAAAATAACTATCTATAATCTTAAGAACAAAAAATCACGAAATTGATGTTCAAATGTAGTTCCAAATAAGTAATTCAATAGCTCGACGAATCAACAAATTGATATTTTGAGTGATTTTAAGTGGAGATTGTTGGTCCAATTTATAATTGCAACTTCATCAATTAATTAACAACATGTACTTTTTGGCGAGAAGACTAAGATGGAGGTGACTTGGATGATGACTGATGAGCGTAATTGCGTCCTAGTTAATTTGACCATTTCCCCATATACTTTTACCTAGTTTGTGTCTCGTTTTTATATTTTTAGCGTTTAGTAATAACTGCGCATAACCTCGTTCTTGATCGATATTTTTAAAGTGTTCAAAATATATTAATGATTGGTCTTGTTTTGTAGGCCGCGAAAAAAGATAATTATTGCCGAAAGAACGAAACAAATAGGGGTTAAAACGGAGTAGATATGAGCAAAGTAGTGAACATAACATTAAAAATAAATAAGCGAACCAGAGCACGCCACATGGCACGTTGACCTAATCAGCACCAGCTATTTCTTCTCATTTTTTTTCAAAAAAAAATCTTTATTATTATATATAAAAAGATTATGAAACTGTTCTGCACACGCTTATTTTACTGTTTCCACTCGTAGGTGACGCGCTCCACAGTCTCTCACACGTGGGTTCAAAATTCAAACCCCTAATTTCGATTAATGAAGTTGCTTCTCCACGATACTCCAAATCGATAACCTCACGTAGCCTATAAGCTCCTCCACTGATCTCTCCACTCCTCTCCTCTCCGCGATTTCGATTTTTTATTGTTCCGTCAAAGAGAATCGTCGTTATCATGACAGTCCTTTTTTATTCCTTCCTATGTGGAAACGACGTCCACTCGAGAGTTCACCGCCGAGACTTTGGTTTGGCAACACCGTCCTTTTTTGTGGTGAGAAATGCATATCTACTTGGAAATTTGGTTTGTAGTTTTGATACCGCTCATTATTTCTACAACAGAGTTGCAATACGTTGATTTAATTTCGGCACAAAACAGATTGCACAATTTGATTTTTGACCTAGCAAGATCATTTCCTTCATCACCACCAGATTTATTCAACGTTTCCTATCTCCATGATACACCGACAGACCTTCAGGCCGTCGCCATATGGGGCGTTGTCGTCAAAACCACAACTCAAACCACAACTCTTTGGATCGTCCAGGAATATGCCTAATCCTGGATCCAATCTTCTTATTGATATGAGTTATTATTCACACTCAAAAATTAAGGATTAGGGGTTGAATGTATTTGTGGGTTTCATCGTTGTTATTGGGTTTTGAAAATTTTAGTTGTTTGTTTCTATGATTGAACAATTGTGCTTGATGATAGTTGTCTCAGTTGTTTTAGAATTAGTAGGTGAGTTCTTCGCATAAAAGGGTACTAAAGTATTTCTGGATGCTGTGTTTGATTTGATGATTGTTGACTTAGGAGTTTTGGAATTAGTAGGTGAGTTCTTCGTATAAAAGGGTACTAAAGTTTTTATGGATGTTGAATTTGAAGATATCCGTTTCTGGGATTTTATTGGAAATATAAGTGAATTTGGTTGTTTTATGATCAATATCAGGTACCTATAGAGAATGTAATAGTGAAACACCTTATGATAAAAGATTAAATTGCTGAAATAATTATTCTTCTATTTTTTTTTTGGAATAGTTCTTATCATTACAGTTTTTACAATGGTATTTTTTTTATTCTTGTATTTTGTTGTTGAATACTTCTTATCATTATAGTTTTTATATTGAATTTGTTTGGCATATGTTGAGGAGTTTTGTGCAGAATATGAAGTGTATTTGATTTTGATATTATGTTAATTTCATTTTGTTGTAGTGTCGAATCAAATGTTGGATAATCATATGACGAGATAAGTGTTGATTTGAAATGGAAAGTGTGGCTTTTAGGTTTTACTTAGAGTACATGATGCAATTAACAGGCAGGCTGGTTTGTAGGCCTATTGTCACGACTTTTTTGGCGACCCCCTTTACCTACGGTCAGATTAGTGCGTTAACGACATCTTTTATGGTTTGCAGGTATGCCATGTTCTCTTGTGGTGTGATAGTCCCTTGTCTTGAGTGTCTCGTATCGTTCTTCAATGGTAGGGTGTGCCAAGTCCGCTGCGCACCATCCGAGGACGGCTGAACTCGGGTCCTTTGGGACCTCGCCAAGGGCTCGGGTGCCGGGCGCGCCTGGGGGACCGGGACGGGTCCTGCCGGGGCGTTTCACTATGCTGTCTCTATGTCACTCTTACCATTTTAATTTTTTGTTGTTTGGTTTTTGTTTTATAATTATCTTTATTCTTCAGATTATTCAACCTTCTCATTCTCATGTCTTTTGTAATTCTTTATTTTTTGGATTCACAGAGTATAGTAAAAAAGCAAAATAAGGTACATCATCTTTTTTTTTTGCTTGATTTGACATATATCATCTAACTATTTACAAGTTTGTTGCTGTATAATGAAGAATGTGATCATTTATGGTAGATTTTGTAACATTAAAGAATTAGTTACATTCTTCTACAAGTAATATGATTAGGAACGTTAAAGGAACTATAGAAGACATGTTATTTCTGTCCTGGCATTCTTTTAGACCATGACTAATAAGATCCATGGATTTTAGTAAGGTTAACTTTAAGCTGGGTTTTGCTTAAATTGATCATAAAGCTCATCACTCGGGTATATCTATATAATGATCGTCTCATCCTTTGAAACTGTTATTATAGGGTGATTTTTCTTTTGAGTGAGGAAGATGAAGGCTGACAAGATGACTATGTAAGAACCACTCCTGGTCAATTCTAGTCAAAACGGCGAAAAACAGGAAAATTTAAAATTTTGGGACAGACACCTAAATGAACCTAAATTTAACCCCGAGGGTCATATCGGACTTAAGTTGACCCCGATATCGACCAAAGTGAGTTTGGGGGACTCAAGGCAACTTTTTGACCAATTTGGGAAAGGTTGACTTTTTGCTGGAAAAGTCAACCGAGCGACGTTTTGGTCCGTTCGAGGCCCGTTTTGGATCCAAAAAGCGTAGCCGTCATTACAGTGGTCTTAGTTGAGCCGTTTCCTTGTAGCCCGTAAAATTTCATAATTTCTTGGAAAATGGGCCCGTTCGGGGCCCGACACGCCCGAACTTCTCGAATCTGATAGAAAAATATCTACAAAGATATTTTTAAAAGAGGTGGGACCCACTTTCCGCATGTCACACAAGTGGTGGTGTTAGGTATTTTTGAACAACACAAAGGCAAGAGAGAGGGATAGGTTCGGCCATTAAGTAAAAAAAAGAGAAAATAAGAGAGAGAAAGAAGAGAGAAGAAGGAGAGAAGAGAAAGGGAAAAAGAGAAGAAGAAGTCTAGGGTTTGTCGATTTCCCGACGATCCAACCAACGGATCGTCTCAACGGTTGAAGAATCGAGCTCCCATCGTCATTCCCTACGGTGAGAACCTATTCGATTCTCATTTTGGTACGTTTGAAAGTTAGGGTTTGTGTTTAAACGGGTTATATATGGATGAGTTGAGGTGTAGGGTTCGTTGGGGACGTTTTGGGGCGAAGAATGACCGGATTCCGGTGACCGGAGGCTTGGGGGAGCTCCGGCCACCGTGGGTGGTGGTTGGCAGGAGCTAGGACAGGCCACCACTGTGGTGAACCGGTCCAAAACAGGTCCAGCCACCCACGGCTAAGGGTGGTCGGGTGGGGCCAACGCGTCGGGTCTCGGGTTTTTCGTGTTCGGGTGGTTTAGGACGATCCCCAAGTCGTTAATTCAAACCCGGAACGAATTATGGATTTAAATTGTGAAAGTTGGAAATTACGGGTTTAGAAACTTTAAACGCGAATTAAATTGCTCAGAAGTCGGAAATTGATTCTATCGATTGCATTGGAACACTTGAATTATTTTAAGATAGTGGAAACGAAAACGGGAATTTTCGGAGCCCCGGAAGGGCGTTTTCCAATCCCGGGCAGATTCGCCGAGCCGGCGAATCGGGCCTTTCCGGGCCCATTATTGACAATGTCGAGTAATTTGGAAGTTTGGGAGTGATCGACATTACCGGGGTTGAGTTTGGGCGTCGAATTCTTTAAATTCAGTTTTTTCCTGCTAAGTTAAAAAGTGTTTTAATTGTGTTCATATTAGATCGTGTCGTTGACCGCGGAAAGGGGAGGCTAGGCGAGTGATCGCGAGCACGCCGGAGCTTGGGCGTGGACTTTTGGGAATGCGTTACGAGGTAGGGAAAAGTAGCCAGATCTCGGCCTTGACTAGGGAAAGTTAACAGTAGAAATGCATGTGACATGTCACGCCCCGAATTCGGTATAACCGGAACCGGAACGAGAACGATGAAACAATAAAACAATTTTTAAACATTTTAGTAAACCACTTAAAATTACCACTTAAGTTAATCAAAATAATATTTTACAACTGAAAACACGTCTAAAACAAGCGGACAAAAACTAGAGCGTACGTCGCTAAACTCCCAAAAACCCGGACTCCCGCTCCCAGCTCTTCAAGCTTCGAGAGCTCCCCTAATCCATCTCGTGACCAGTACCTGTAGGAAAAGTAGCTAGGGGTGAGCGTTCGCTCACCACCACGGATACCAGACTGACTACGACATACTAGCAGAAAATGCCGGAAACACCCACAAACAAACCAAACACCGGGGACTACTATCCCAAAACTCAAGTAACCCGACTGTCACACGAAAACTGTTACTTTCCCCAACCAACTCAACACCCGGACACGTAATGTAGACCCGACACAGTGGTTACGACCTCAACCCAAAACGCGAATAATAACCACGCAACACCCAAGATCACAAAGGATCGCACACGGCAAACAAGATCACAAAGGATCGGACTCCAGGTGCTCAGTGCCGGTTGCTAACCGGCTGGGCTCGAGCCTGCCCCACGCAACTTTCCCCGAACGCAGTCGGGCCAGACGGTCGACCTGTTGGCAATATATTCCGTAATACTTCTCCGATAGCTAGTCGGAAGGGGAGCCGCCCTCCATCGCCGAAGAATGCACAACTTTACCGGTGGTTAGCCGGAAGCCTAGCCAACCCCCACGCGCGCGACCACAGAACCCCTTTATTGTCAGGCGGGCCCCCAACCTCGTCGCAGAAGAATGCACAACTTTACCGATGGTTAGTCGGAAGGCTAGCCAACTCTCACGCGCGCGACCATAGGACCCCTTTATTGTCAGGTGGGCCCCCAACCTCAGGCAATCACAATCAACACTCAAGGTTCAACACCCCAAAGGCATTCATGGCCACCCACGACACACCAACAGTAATACACGGGTCAACACCCCAAAGGCACACATGGCCACCCACGACACACCAACAGTAATACACGGGTCAACACCCCAAAGGCACACCTGGCCACCCACGACACACCAACAGTGATACACGGGTCAACACCCCAAAGACACACATGGCCACCCATGACACACCAACAGTAACACACGGGTTCAACACCCCAAAGGCACTCATGGCCACACACGACACACCAACAATTATACACGGGTCAACACCCCAAAGGCACACATGGCCACCCACGACACACCAACAGTAATACACGGGTCAACACCCCAAAGGCACACCTGGCCACCCACGAGACACCAACAATAATACACGGGTTCAACACCCCCAAGGCACTCATGGCCACCCAAGACACACAACGGTAAAATACGGGTTCAACTCCCCACGGGCACTCATGGCCACCCACAACCACAAACAATTCAATCAACCTCCGGGCACAACCAAATGCCACCAGTATTTCTTTGTTCGATAAGCTCACTTATCCTACGACACTACTAAGTGTCACATGCCTTTATATTGTTCGATACGTTCACGTATCATACGACACCACTAGGTGTCGCCTGCATTTCTATTGTTTGATAAATTTACTTATCCTACGACACCAACAGTGTCACATGCATTTCTACTGTTAACTTTCCCTAGTCAAGGCCGAGATCCGGCTACTTTTCCCTACCTCGTAACGCTTTCCCAAAAGTCCACGCCCAAGCTCCGGCGTGCTCCAGAATTACCCACTTAGCCTCCTCTTTCCACGGTCGGCGACACGATCTACAATGATTACAATTAACACACTTTTTAAATAAGCAGGCGAAACCCGAATTTAATGAACTTAACGCTCGAACGCAACCCCGACAATGTCGATCACTCCCAAACTTCCCAATTACTCGACATTGTCAATAATGGGCCCGAAAAAGCCCGATTCTCCCGGCCCGGCGAATCTGCCCGGGATTGGAAAACGCCCTTCCGGGGCTCCGAAAATTCCCGTTTTTGTTTCTACGATCTTAGAATAATTCAAGGGTTCCAATGCAATCGACGAAATCAATTTCTGACTTCCGAGTGATTTAATTCGCGCTTAAAGTTTCTAAACCCGAAATTCCCAACTTTCACAATTTAATTCCAAAATTCGTTCCGGGTGTGAATTAACGACTTGGGGTTCGTCCAAAACCACCCGAACACAAAAACCCGAGATCCGAGCACGTGGGCCCCACCCGACCACCCTTATCCGTGGGTGGTTGGACCGGTTTTGGACCGGTTCACCACCATGGTGGCCGGTCCTAGCTCCAGCCAGCCACCACCCACGGTGGCCGGAGCTCCCCCGAGCCTCCGGTCACCGGAAACCGATCATTTTTCGCTCCAAAACATTCCCAACGAACCCTACACCTCGACTCATCCATATTTAACTCGTTTCAACACAAATTCTAACTTTTAAACGTACCAAAACGAAAATCGAATAGGTTCTCTCCGTAGGGAATGACGATGGGAGCTCGATTCTTCGATCGTTGAGACGATCCACCGGTTGGATCGTCGGGAAATCCCCAAACCCCAACACTTTCTCCTTTCTTTTTCCTTTTCCCTCTCTCCTTCTTATCTCTTCTTTCTCTCTCTATTTTTCCCCTTTTTTTTCAATATGGCCGAACACCTCACTTGTCTCCCTTTTGTTTTGTTCAAAAAAATAACAACTATCACTTATTTACCAAACTACCACACTTAGTTTCTTTTTCTTTATTTTAAAAACCAACCACCACCACTTTTATGACAAGTGTCTTGTGGGTCCCAAGAGTTAGAAAAATATCTACCTTTTGCTAGAAAAATATCAATCAGATTCGCGAAATTCGGCCGTCGCGGGCCCCGAACGGGCCCATTTTCCAAGAAATTATGAAACTTCATGGGCTAGAAGGAAAAGGCTCAACTAAGACCGCTGTAACGACGGCTAAGCTTTTTGGATCCAAAAAGAGCCTCGAACGGACCAAAACGTCGCTCGGTTGACTTTTCTAGCAAAAAGTCAACCTTTCCCAAATTGGTCATAAAGCTGCCCTGAGTCCCCCAGAACTCACTTTGGTCGATATCGGGGTCAACTCAAGTCCGATATGACCCTCGGGGTCAAATTTAGGTTCATTTAGGTGTATGTCCAAAATTTTTAAATTTTCCTATTTTTCACCGATTTGACTGGCGTTGACCGGGAGTGGTTCTTACATAACACCTAGTGGTGTCGTAGGATGAGTAAGTTTATCGAACACTAGAAATGCAGGCAACACTTAGTGGTGTCGTATGATACGTGAACGTATCGAACCATAGAAATGCATGTGACACTTAGTAGTGTCGTAGGATAAGTGAACTTATCGAACAATGGAAATACTGGTGGCATTTGGTTGTGCCCGGAGGTTGACTGAATTTTTTGTGTTTGTGGGTGGCCATGAGTGCCTTTGGGGAGTTGAACCCGTATTTTACTGTTTGTGTGTCGTGGGTGGTCAAGTGTGCCTTTGGGGTGTTGAACCCGTATTTTACTGTTTGTGTGTCGTGGGTGGCCATGTTTGCCTGTGGGGTGTTGAACCCGTATTTTTACTGTTTGTGTGTCGTGGGTGGCCATGTGTGCATGTGGGGTGTTGAACCCGTATTTTTACTGTTTGTGTGTCGTGGGTGGCCGTGTGTGCCTGTGGGGTGTTGAAACCGTATGTTACTGTTTGTGTGTCGTGGGTGGCCGTGTGTGCCTGTGGGGTGTTGAACCCGTATTTTTACTGTTTGTGTGTCGTGGGTGGCCGTGTGTGCCTGTGGGGTGTTGAACCAGTATGCTATTGTTTGTGTTTGTGGGTGGCATGAGTGCCCGTGGGTGGCCATGTGTGCCTGTGGGGTGTTGAACCCGTATTTTTACTGTTTGTGTGTCGTGGGTGGCCGTGTGTGCTTGTGGGGTGTTGAACCCGTATTTTTACTGTTTGTGTGTCGTGGGTGGCCGTGTATGCCTATGGGGTGTTGAAACCGTATGTTACTGTTTGTGTGTCGTGGGTGGCCGTGTGTGCCTGTGGGGTGTTGAACCCGTATTACTACTGTTTGTGTGTCGTGGGTGGTCGTGTGTGCCTGTGGGGTGTTGAAACCGTATGTTACTTTTTGTGTGTCGTGGGTGGCCATGTGTGCCTGTGCGGTGTTGAACCCGTATGTTATTGTTTGTGTTTGTGGGTGGCCATGAGTGCCCGTGGGGAGTTGAGCCCGTATTTGGTTGATTGACGTGCCGAGTGGTAGTTAGTCGTGTTGTCGTATTCTTTTCCTTTCCTTTGCGGGGTATTGTGTGTCATTTGGTTGTGACTGTGATTGTTCTGGTGGTATTGTTGAGCTATGCCCGTTGGGTGTGTCGTACCCTCCGCTGCGCGGTCGGTAAAGAGCAGAGGGTTGTGGTCCCCGTAGGTGAGTAGCACCTTCCGGCGCGTGATCGGTAAAGTGCTAAGGTTAGAGTTGTGCCCGAGGGGTGTGTCGTACTCTCCAATGCGTGGTCGGTAAAGAGTAGAGGGTTGTGGTCACCGTAGGTGAGTAGCACCTTCCGGCGCCTGATTTTATAAAGTGCTGAGTCTAGATTTATGCCCGAGGGGTGTGTCGTACCCTCCGGTGCGCGGTCGGTAAAGAGCAGAGGGCTGTGGGCCCCATCAGGTGAGTAGCACCTTCCGACGCGTGATCGGTAAAGTACTGAGGCTTGTGGTTGTGGTTTGCGTGATTTTGATCAAATCTGTGTTGTGTTCTTTGAGGTCGTCATTACGGTGTCGGGTCTACATTACGTGTACGGGTGTTTTGTTTGGTTGGGGAAAGTAACAGTTCTCGTGTGACAGTCGGGTTAACTGAGTTTGGGGATGGTAGTCCCCGGTGTTTTTGTCACGCCCCAATTTCAGCGAACCGAACTCGGGACGCGAACCTTTAAAACATGAAACACTTAAAACCTATTTTGAATAAAAGCTTTGACATTTCCATTTACTTCTCAAAATAATAGTATTTACAATACAAAAACGTTCCAACAAAAGGACAAGGTACAATATCCGTCACTAGACTCAACAAAAGTAAAGACCAGACTCCGCTCCAAGCTCCATGAACTTCAAGAGCTAACCTAGTCCGTCCGGTGATCAGTACCTGTAGGAAAAGCAGCTAGGGGTGAGCGTTCGCTCACCTCCACGGATAACAGACTGACTATGGCATAATTAGTAGATAAAGCCAGCAACACTAAAACCAAAACCAACACCGGGACTACAGTCCCCAACTCAAACAACCAACTGACCCACAACCCATTACTTTCCTCAACAGACTCAACACTTGATAACACAATGTAGACCCGACACAACTATCGACGACCTCCTCAAGGACACAACAGAACGACTACACAACGGCAAACAAGATCACAAAGGATCGCACATCAGCTGCTCAGTAACCAATCTCAATCAGGTCAGGGTTCGACCTATCGCAATTCCTCGACACGAAGTCGGATCAGGCTGTCGACCTTTCAAACTCGCAATTCATCGACACTAAGTCGGATCAGGCTGTCGACCTTTCGAACTCGCAATTCATCAACACTAAGTCGGATCAGGCTGTCGACCTTTAGAACTCGCAATTCATCGACACTAAGTCGGATCAGGTTGTCGACCTTTAGAACTCACCACCCCAGGTAACCACAATCACAATCACATGCAAGTTCAATCACACAGGCACTCAAGGCCACTCAAGACACCTCAACAGTCAAGACTCGGGTTCAACAACCCCACGGGCACTCGCTGCCACTCAAGACACACCACGGTCAAGACTCGGGTTCAACAACCCCACGGCACACACTGCCACTCAAGACACCAAATTAAATACACGAGCTCTCATGGCCACCCAACTCAACAATAAATAACACGGGCTCTCAAGGCCACCCAAACTCAACAATAAATAACACGGGCTCTCAAGGCCACCCAAACTCAACAATAAATAACACGGGCTCTCAAGGCCACCCCAACTCAACAATAAATAACACGGGCACTCAAGGCCACCCAAACTCAACAATAAATACACACAACAACCTCTGGGCATGGTCATATGCCTCCAGTAATTCAATTATCGCTAAGTTCTCTGTTCCTACGCCACTACTAAGTGTCACATGCTTTTCTCTTAAACGCTACAATCCCGTATCATGCTTTTCTAATATTTAAATAAATCTACTCAACCCACGACACCCCGATGTCACATGCAATTCTACTATTAACTTTCCCTAATCAGGGCCGAGATCCGGCTACTTTTCCCTACCTCGTATAAAGATCCAAAAGCGCTTCAACAAAACTCGAAGTGGACCTAGTCACTCGCCGAGCTTTCCCTTGCCTCGGTCCGTAGCACGATCTAAAAGAACACAAATTCAAAGTACTTTTAAACTAGTACGAATAAACCGAAAATTAACATACTTAACGCCCAAACGTAACCCCGACAACGCCGAACATTCCCAAACTTCCCAATTACTCGATATTGTCGATAAAGGACCCGTAAGGGCCAGATTCGCCCGACATGGCGAATCTGCCCGGGTTTTGGTTAATTGCCTTCCGGGGCTCCAAAAGTCCCCATTTTCGTTTCTACGGTCTTAGAATATTTCAAGGAACCCAACGCACTTGACGGAGTTGAATTCCGACTTCTAAATCAATTAATTAACGTTTAAAGTTTCCCAAAACTCGTCAATTACAACTTCTCCAATTTAAATCCAAAATTCGATTTGGTTTGGGATAAATGGTCCGGGGAACGTTTTAAACTACCCGAGTAATTAAAACACGAACAACCGAGCACGTGGGCCCCACCCAAAGGGCTTGGCCGTGCCCTAGGGTTTGAGGGAGGGGCTCGGCCACCATGTGGTGGCTGCTGCCACCTCCGGCCAGCCACCACCCACAGTGGCCGGAGCTCCTCCCGAGCCTCCGGTCACCGGAAAACGTGAAATTTCTCTCCCAAACACCTCTAAAACGTCTCCAACACCTCTCTAATCTCTACACAACCCTAAACCAAAATTTATAACCAAACCCTAGTTCTTGAAAATAATTGAAACGAGAAACGGTTCGGGTATTACCGTAGAGGAGAACGAGGGGAACAGGATTGCTCTTTGCTTCAAGACGATCCAAAGGTTTGATTTTCCTCCAAACCCTAACTTCCCTCTCTTCCTTCTTCTTCTTCTTCTCCTTCTCTCTCTAAACTCTCTCTTCTTCTTTTCTAAATTAAAATAACTAACACAAAACCCAACTCCCCCCCCCCTTTAACCAATATGGTCGGCCAACACTTCCCAACCACACCTTTTCCCTCCAAAAATTACACCACCATATAATTGACAAGTGTCAAGGTGGGTCCCACACCTTTTGGAAAATATCTAGTTGATATTTTCCAATCAGATTCGCGAAAAACGGACGTTTCGGGCCCCGAACGGGCACTTTTCCCAAGAAATTTTTAAACTGGACGGGCTTCAAGGAAACGGCCCAACTAAGACCGCTACGACGACGGCTAAGCTTTTCGGGTCCAAAACGGTCCTCGAATGGACCAAAACGTCGCTCGGGTGACTTTTCCAGCGAAAAATCAATCTTTCCCAAATTGACCAGAAAGTTGCCCTGAGTACCCCGTAACTCATTTTAGTCGATAACGGGGTCAACTTAAGTCCGGCATGACCCTCGGGGTCAATTTAAGTTAAGTTAAGTGTTTGTCTTAAAAGTTTTAAATTTTCCTGTTTTTCGCAGGTTTGACTGACGTTGACCAGAAGTGGTTATTACAGTTTTGTTTGTTGTTGGTGTTTCCGGTATTTCTGCTAGTATGCCGTAGTCAGTCTGGTATCCGTGGTGGTGAGCGAACGCTCACCCCTAGCTGCTTTTTCTACAGGTACTGGTCGCGAGGCGGACTAGAGGAGCTCTCGAAGCTTGAAGAGCTGGGAGCGGGAGTCTGGGTTTTTGGGAGTTTAGCGACGTACGCTTTAGTTTTTTGCCGCTTGTTTTGGACTTGTTTTCAGTTGTAAAATATTATTTTTGTTTAAATCAAAGTGGTGATTTTTAAGCGGTTTATTAAAACATTTGAAAATTGTTTTATTGTTCTTCGTTTGCGTTCCGGGCTCGGTTCTACCGAATTCGGGGTGTGACAGACTAGGTTTCAGAGAACTCTATACATTAGGTGTAAATTTCCAATTGAAAGGTTAGTATTAAGGTTCTTTCTCTGATTAATTATGTTGATCAGTTGTATTTTTCCTATGGATTGTTGATTGTGAAGCCATTTAAGTCTAATTGGTTCATTTTGTGAGAATCTTTATACTGGGTGAATAAATATCAAATCAAAAGATTATGACTATAAGTTTTTTTCCTAGATGAATTTATGGTGGATACATGTTGATTTTTAGTATAATTTTGGAAATATAATTTTCTTCCTTTTTGATTGTTGGATTTTCGTCGGTTTGTTGAATTTGGGGGTAGTCGGGTATTATATGGTTAATTTTGTATGTAAGCAAATATGTTTTTAAGGCCAGTTTGTCTTTTAGGTCCATATTTGTGTTTCTTCAGAGTAATTTGGGAATCAAAAGTAAAGGATAAAACTTTATCCGTGCTGTGAAAGTCAGTTCATTATGATTGACATGCATGACTATTATATTTGTTTGCTAATATGAGGTTGTATTCCCGCATATAAAATTTACCTGTATATGTTCTTTCTGTTAAATCATGTAGCATTGTTTTTTTAAAATTCGATATGATTATAACTATGTCCATATGTGATTTAAGGTCTTTTCTGGTTAGTTTGTTTTCCATTTGCACGATGTGAATGATTACGCCATCTATTTTTATTATGTATCTTAATAGTACATGATATACATTATTTTTATTACTACACATTACAAATTTAATCATTAGATATTGCAAAATAAGTGAATATAATGGATGATTAATGTTCTTTCTTTCTTTTTCGTTTAGTGCCAATTGTTAGATATTGTAAAGTAATTGAATGTGGTAATGGATGATTAGTGTTCTTTCTTTCCTTTTCTATTTTTTCTCTTTGAACATTTTTATTTCGTTATCTATTTTTCTATTTGGACAATGTTATAGAACAAACTCTCATAATGATTGATGTAGCTTTTTCCAATTTCATTTCTTTTCATGAAATCTGATGCACAATGTTTCAACTTGAAGGATTTTGATGGTGGCTTGTGTGTGTTATTTTGTAGATTGTTGGCATCATTTGTGAACTTAAGATGGTTAAGTATACCATCAATTGATTTGATTTATTTTGCACAAATGGGTATTTGACCTGGTAAGTTTCCATGCTCGATGTGGTTAAGTCTTGCAAATAGTAGATTTTGGGTAATGTTATTACTACTTTAATTCAGCCTACAAATGAACACATGGAAAGGAACGTAACAAAATATGACAAACTATGACATGCACATATTCTTTCAATAATACTCAGTTGTCAAAGCAATGAATAACTGGTAAACAGAGCCTTCGAGTTAGTAACAGCAACCCATTAGTTTTTGGATTGTACGATGCATATATTGTTTATATGAAATTCCTCAACAACAGGTATTTATTTTTAAAGTTTATTCATTTATAGTTTTATTTAAATTTAAATCATTGGCCCATACTCCATTATTTTATAAGATGTCAAGATAAAGAATCTTATCATTGATGTTAGATAATCATTACTTATCATACTTATCTTTATTGTGTTATACTTATCAGATACCTAATCATACTAGAACACAACCATAGAATAGTAGTTTATATAGAAACTCTTTTACTTTGTATTCATTTGTATCATGTACTTATTGTAAAATTCTAACAATATTATTGATTATACTTGATATTCTTGATGTTTCAATACAATAAGAGCACCCCTTTATATAGGGTTTAACTCTATGCGAAATAGGAAATACTAATTCTAAACAACATAGGAAACCTAACTTAACTAGAATAAGAAATATTTGTAAACTGGAAATAAACTAAACTCTAACACTCCCCCTCACGTGCAAATCGGATAACGAGTCTTGCACGTGGACGAAGAATAAGTTTCAAATTTCTTCATGTTGTTGCTTCACCACTATGATGTTGTTGCCGAAGACTAGATTTTTTTTTTCAACACTCCCCCTCACGTGTAGGTATGATCTTCTACACGTGGGCCATAGCAGGTCTGGACATCTGCATATGTACCGGAGATCACAGGGTGGAGGTGACAAACGGGACGATACCCAATAACGGATTTTTAAAGCCTAAGACGATCTGGAGCCATTGGCTCATACCCTGATTTTACGTACGCACGATTCAGCTTCGAGCAATTCCACCACGTGGGAGCAAAACATCTTTGAAACAACTTCAAGCAACTATGTCACATGACGCTGCAAAAAATTTCAAGCAACGACGTCCCATAACGACGATGCGAAACAACTTCGAGCAACTACGTCGCATAACGACGGTGCAAAACTTTTCAAGCAACTACGCCTCATAAGGACGGTGCGATAGAACTTCAAGCAACTACGTCGACGGTGCGAAACAACTTCAAGCAACTACGCCGACGGTGCGAAACATATTCAAGTAAGCACGACGATGGTGCAAATATATGTGATTTTTTTAAATAGAAAATCACCAAAACACTAAAATCAGAAGAATTCAGAAGAAAACTGTCAGGAACGAATTTCCTGTTTGTGAACAGTGTCGATTGGTGAACAGTATTTCCGTGAACAGTGTCGGCGGTGAACAGTAATCGTATGAACAGTGACGGCGTGAACAGTGTCTCGATGAACAGTGATCGACGTGAACAATTCTCGGATGAACAGTATAGATCCCGAACAATAATGCCTTGCCCACCCGCTAAATTATATATTAACGAGTGGGCAAAGCCATAACCCACAAAAATCTAACCTAGGATCGAAGAGGCTCTGATACCATGTAAAATTCTAACAATATTATTGATTATACTTGATATTCTTGATGTTTCAATACAATAAGAGCACCCCTTTATATAGGGTTTAACTCTATGCGAAATAGGAAATACTAATTCTAAACAACATAGGAAACCTAACTTAACTAGAATAAGAAATATTTGTAAACTGGAAATAAACTAAACTCTAACACTTATAACCAACACAACAGTAATACAATTATTCATTCAACGTCATCAAGCTTTCATGGTATCAGTCTCCTCTTTACTCTGAATTTTTTTGCTGCACCTTTGTCACTATCGTGCCCCACCTTTTGTTCCCAACTCTGTCTCTACCATTTCTCTAAACAATTACTCATCCTCACCTACTCAACTACTATTTCACCTAATCTGCTCCATCACCTCACCACAATATCACCTCATCTCAACAAATCACCATGGCCACAGAAAAAGACTCTAGTGTTATTTCATCTACTCAACCACCCGTGACTTCACCTCCCACCCCATTGCATCCAGCTTATACAGTGTCCAATCTCTGCCACACGGTTCAGATTCGGCTCGAGACTAAAGACCCTCGCTACAAACAATGGAGGGAGATGTTTAAAATCCTATGTACAAGTCATCAAGTCATTGATCATATTTCCGAACCACCACCAGAAGAGACTTCTCCTCAATGGATCCGCCTTGATGCTTTGGTCGTTTCATGGTTGTATGCGACCATCCATCCAGATCTGCTCTCGGATATATTTCAAACAGACGCTACTGCTCTTGACTTATGGAAATCGGTTGAGAGTATTTTTCGGGACAATAAGATGTCTCGTGCTATGCAAATCCATCAACAATTGTGCTTCTTTCATAAAGGTTCGCTCTCCATATCAGAATATTGTCAGAAATTGAGGCTCATCTCGGACTCTCTTGCGGACATTGATCAACCAATCACTGACCAAGAGCTCGTTCTTCAAACGCTACATGGATTGCCTGAATCCTACAACACAACGATTGAGGTAATCCAACATCAGAAATTTGTTCCTTCCTTTAATGTTGTTCGTTCAATGTTGTTGCTTGCCGAAAATAGACATAATCAACCAGCTGATCCATCCATCGTTCTCCATTCCAATACTTTCTCTCCATCCCAAAACCGATACCAAAATGGCAGGGCAGATCTAGGGGACGGGGACGGGGACGCGACTACGGTCGTGGCTTTGGTCGTGGCAATTTTTATAACATTTATGAAGGTATCCTTGGAGCATCCCCAGTACAACATCATCATAATAATCAATCTTTTGCACAACACTATAATCACAATTATGCAGCACCATCGGCACGCCCACAGTACGCTTATTTCTCTTCTGTACCTGGCGTCTACTCTGGCTTCCCCCTACAGCAGCAACAAATTATGGGCTGGCCCACAGCCCAACTACCACCTGTCCCACCTCAGCCCATTCATTTACTCGGCACGGATCAGTAGCAACATTCGCACGCTGCCTCATTCTCTCCACTTCAACAGCCGGTTTTGGGCCCACTCTCACAAGCCATCACATGCCCACCTCCACAGCAGCTTCTCTCTGGTCCAGCAGCATCTCTCACGGCCCAACAGCTTCCACAGCTCACACACGGCTCCGTCAATTCCCACAACAACTCGGTTCTTCCATTACTTCATCCTTTAAAAATTTTCAATTACGTGACATTCTTATTAGTCCTCATATTATTAAAAATCTTGTCTCTGTTCATCAATTCACTCACGATAATACTTGTTCTGTTGAGTTTGACCCGTATGGATTTTCTGTGAAGGATCTTCTGATCGGGACTCCCATTCTCCGATGTAATAGCACTGGGGATCTTTATCCAGTTACCACATCCGATCCTCCATCGTCGTCCTCGCCACATGTTTCCTTGCTTCTCTCCACTGCTACTGCACCCACCACCTGGCATCGTCGTCTCGGTCACCTTGGCACTCCAGTTTTTAAATTCTTATGTTCTATACGTTTTATTTCTTGTAATCAGAACTCATTGGATAATATTTGTCATGCATGTCAACTAGGTAAACACCCATGTCTTCCTTTTCTCCTTCCCTTTCTCGCACTACACAACTATTTGATATTATTCACTCTGATCTTTGGACTTCGCCAATCGTTAGTCCAAGCGGTTTCAAGTACTGCTTATTATTTTTAGATGATTTTTCTCATTTCTTGTGGGTATTTCCTTTACGTTCCAAGTCTAAAGTCTTTAATTTATTTGTTCAATTTCAAACATTTGTTCGCACTCAATTTAATCTCCCTATTAAGGCTTTTCAATGTGATAACGGTCGCGAATTTGACATCACTCTCTTTCTCAAAAAATTTCACTCTCACGGTATAAAGTTTTGTTTCTCACGCCCTCACACATCTCAACAAAATGGCAAGGCGGAACGTATGATTCGTACAACCAATAATATGGTCCGTGTAAGAACCACTCCCGGTCAACGCCAGTTAAATCGGCGAAAAACAGGAAAATTTAAATTTTTTGGACAGACACTTAAATGAACATAAATTTGACCCCGAGGGTCATACCGGACTTAAGTTGACCCCGATATCGACCAAAGTGAGTTCCGGGGGACTCAGGGCAACTTTCTGACCAATTTGGGAAAGGTTGACTTTTTGCTGGAAAAGTCAACCGAGCGACGTTTTGGTCCGTTCGAGGTCCGTTTTGGATCCAAAAAGCTTAGCCGTCGTCACAACGGTCTTAGTTGAGCCGTTTCCTTGTAGCCCGTGAAGTTTCGTAATTTCTTGGAAAAAGTGTCCGTTCGGGGCCCGAAACAACCGAATTTCGCGAATCTGACTGAAAAATATCTAGAAGATATTTTCCAAAAGGTGTGGGACCCACTTGCCACATGTCAATTATGTGGTGGTGTTAGGTTTCTTGAACAAAACAAAGATGAGACTTGGAGGGTAGTTTTGTAATTAAATGATAGATTTGCTTTTAAAACAAAAAAAAGGAAGTGAAGAGTATGTTCTCGGCAAAGTTAGAAAAAAATAAGAGATTTAGAGAGAGAAAGTGGAGAGGGGAAAGAGAAGGAGAAAAGGGAGAAAAAGTGAAGAAAGTTTGGGGGTTTTGCCATTTCTCGATCATCCGACCGGTGGATCGTCTCAACGATAGAAGAATCGAGCTCACACCGTCATTCTCTACGGTGAGCACCTAACCGATTTTCGTTTTGTTAAGTTCAAAACTTAGGGTTTGGGCTAAAACTAGTAGTTTATGGATGAGTCGAGGTGTAGGGTTCGTTAGGAACGTTTAGGGCGAAAAGGAACATTTTTCGTTGTGGCCGTGTGGGGCCCACTTGCTCGGGTATTCGGGTTTCATGTTCGGGTGGTTTAGGACGTTCCCCAAGTAGTTAATCCACACCCGGATCGAAATTTGGATTTAAATTGTGAAAGTTGTAATTGACGGGTTTAGAAACTTTAAACGCGAATTAAATTACTCGGAAGTCGGAAATCGATTCCGTCGAGTGCATAGGAACCCTTGAATTATTCTAAGACCGTAGAAACGAAAACGGGAATTTTCGGAGCCCCGGAAGGACGTTTTCCAATCCCGGGCAGATTCACCGGGTCGGGCGAAACGGGCATGTCCGGGTCCATTATCTACAATGTCGAGTAATTGGGAAGTTTGAGAGTGATCGACATTGTCGGGGTTACATTTGGGCGTCAAATGTATTAAAATTCAGTTTATTCCTGCAAGCTTAAAAGTGTTTTAAATTGTGTTCTTATTAGATCGTGCCACCGACAGAGGAAATGGAAAGCTAGGCAAGTGATCGAGATCACGCCGGAGCTTGATTGTGAGCTTTTGGGGGAAAGTATACGAGGTAAGGAAAAGTAGACGGATCTCGGCCCTGATTAGGGAAAGTTAACAGTAGAAATGCATGTGACACCGGGGTGTCGTGGGTTAAGTAAGTTTATCGAATAATAGAAAGGCAGGCGACACCGGGTGGTGTCATATGATACGGGAACGTATCGAACAATATAAATGCATGTGACACTTAGTAGTGTCGTAGGAGCAGTGAACTTTCGATATTAGAATTACTGGAGGCATTTGGTTATGCCCGGAGGTTGATTGTTTAGTTTGTGTCTTGGGTGGCCATGAGTGCCCGTGGGGTTGTTGAACCCGTGTCTTTACTGTTGGTGTGTCTTGGGTGGCCATGAGTGCCCGTGGGGTTGTTGAACCCGTGTCTTTACTGTTGGTGTGTCTTGGGTGACCATGAGTGCCCGTGGGGTTGTTGAACCCGTGTCTTTAATGTTGGTGTCTTGAGTGGCCATGAGTGCCCGTGGGGTTGTTGAGCCCGTGCCTTCACTAGTGGTGTGTCTTGGGTGGCCATGAGTGCCCGTGGGGTTGTTGAACCCTTGTCTTTACTGTTGGTGTCTTGGGTGGCCATGAGTGCCCGTGGGGTTGTTGAGCCCGTGTTTTACTGTAGGTGTCTTGGGTGGCCATGAGTGCCCGTGGGGTTGTTGAACCCGTGTTTTACTGTTGGTGTCTTGGGTGGCCATGAGTGTCTGTGCAGTGTTGAACCTGTGTTGTTGCTAGTTGTTGAACTTTGTTTGTGATTGTGATTGCCTGGAGGTTGGCTGCAGTGCCGGCGCTGAGGCCAAGCAGCCCAAGCCGTTGCTTGGGGCTCAAGAAAAAAAAAGTATATATGTATTTTTTATATATATAATAGAAAAGCCCAATGCAGCTGCATCCCCTTCCTCTTCCCCATTAATCGGCCATTCGCATTCCACGATCAGAATTCAGAAACACCCTCACGCACGATCGCCGATCAGAATTCAGAAACAGACCTGAGACCTCCCGGCCGCCGCCCGTCGCCGGACCTCCCGCTGAGTTTCGCGTCAAAGAAGTTCAGTACATACTGTACATTCAGGCTGAAGTATCTGTATGTCCTTATCAGTAGTTTTTAATACTCATTACCATTAATTTTCCGAGTTTATTTAATATAAAAACATATTTGAATGCTTTACGTGTTAAATTTTTTTGTTCATGGTATATGCATGATCTACACAAATTAGGAACCGGAGATTGTCCCATCTTTAATATAAAAACATATTTGAAAGTCACATAACATATTTGAAAGTCACATAACATTATTATTTGCTACATAATCAGTCTAGAATTATGTTATTGACATACATGTAGCAATTCGAATCGGTCAACAATTATATGGTTATGAATCTGTCATGAATGGGAGTGGGAGGGATAAATCTGTTGATATAGTTGTGGCACAAACTCCAAATCTGCAGAGCCTTTAGAAATTTATAAATCTGTTGATATAGTTGTGGCACAAACTCCAAATTGCATTGTATTACTAATTTACTATATACATCAATACATGTATATGTATATAAGTATATTGCACTAATTTACTATATACATGTATATGATCATAATTATATGATTGTAATGTAACACATATTTCATTTGTACATACTATGGTATTCATTTTGTTTGAGCCCTTGACATATTTGTGAATTGTGATTATACACAAACATTTGATTAACGATGAAAAAACATCGTTCCGGAGCTCAGATAAGAAAAAAAATCTCAACAACAAGTTGAGTTTTTGAAGGACTATGCTAAAGGTGGGGGACTTTTGAAGTGGATGAAACCAACAAATATTGTTGGTGGTGAATCCAGTAATGTAGATGTTGATGAAGCTGGAGAAAGTGAAGATATGATCATTGTTGATAATAACAACACAATTCTTGGAGATGAAGAGTTATTGCCCAACAACGAAGAAGATTCTGGTAATAATGCAAATGACAATGCTAATGAGAACGAAGCTCGAGAAGATGCAGGTTTAGTGAATGACATTGAAGTCGAAAATGTTGCTTCTGAGAATGTTAGTGATCTTGGAGATGGTGATGATGAACCTATAGATATCTGTGACCCTGGAAATTGGGGTAAAATCGATAATAAATTCAGAGACTTCATGGTTCAGAAAGGCCCAATAAGAGTAGAACTTGACGACTCTCGTTATCCTTCCGATGATACTAGAAGACATTTTTCAAACTCCTATTACTCCCAAAATCTAATGAATGGGGAGGAGCTAGATAGAAAGTGGCTTCTTTATTTAAAAGTTGCGAAAAAAGTTTTTGGCTTCTGTTGCAAGTTGTTTAGCCACAATAAGTCTTCTAGCTTTCTCGCTTCCACGGGATTTGATAATTGGAAAAACCTTAGCAGGAGTCTAAAAGAGCATGAAGTTGGCAAAGATCACATTAGATGTATGCATTCGTGGAAAGAATTAGAAAGAAGATTTAAGAGTGATGCTACTATTGACAAAGACGTGCAACAAGCCATTAACAAGGAGAGGGAGCATTGGAAGCAAGTTCTGATTAGGATTTTTGCAGTGGTTAAGACTCTTGCTAAAAACAATATGGCTTTTCGTGGAGATAATGAGAAGATTGGTGATGAGAACAATGGTAATTTTTTTGGGTATAATTGAGATGCTAGGTGAGTTTGATCCAGTTATGAAGGAGCATATTCGGCGCATTCATGGTAAGGAAATTCATTATCATTATCTTAGTCATAAAATTCAGAACGAATTGATTCAGATGCTAGCTGGAGAGTTGAAATCATTGATAATCAAGAAAATTCAGGATGCGAAGTATTTTGCAGTGATACTTGATTGCACTCCTGACCTAAGTCATGAAGAGCAAATGACACTTATTATTCGAAATGTGAACACATCAACCGATCATGCCAAAGTTGAAGAATATTTCTTCCAATTTATAAAGGTTGATGATACATCCGGAGAAGGACTTTTTGATTCACTTACAAAGGCATTACATGATCTCAACTTAGATATCGATAATGTGAGGGGGCAAGGGTATGATAATGGAGCAAATATGAAAGGTAAAAACAAAGGTGTGCAGAAAAGACTACTCGACATAAATTCTAGAGCATTTTACACTCCATGCGGATGTCATAGTCCCAATCTCACACTTTGTGACATGGCCAACTCATGTTATTTGGCAATCTCATTCTTTGGAATTGTGCAGTGTGTTTATTGCTTGTTTTCTTCTTCTACAAAGAGATGGAGTGTTTTTACTGAAGCAATTGGAACTAATGGCATCAATGTGAAGCCATTGTCTGAAACTCGTTGGGAAAGTCGTCTTGAGAGTGTGTCTGCTATTAGATTCCAAATTCCAGAGATAAAAAAAGCACTGCTTAAGTTAGCAAAAACAAAGGATGATCCTAAGACACGAAGTGATGCCGAGGCATTGCTAGGAAAGAAAGGAATTCTGAGTTTAGAATTTGTGTTCGGTATGGTCATTTGGCATGATATTTTGTTCTCTATTAATGTCGTCAGTAAGTTATTGCAGGCAGAAAATATGGACATCGATATTGCGATTGCCCAACTGAGAGGGTTGATTTCCTACTTTCAAAATGCTCGGGAGCACGGATTTGAAAAGGCTATGGAAGAAGCAAAGAAGATAGCACATAAATTAGGTATTGAACCTATACTCAGTGAATCACGTTTCAGAAAAAGAAAAAAACAGTTTGATGAAAGTGGTGAAGAAGATGTGGTATGGTCAGCTGAAGAAGATCTTAGAGTGAACTATTTCATTCGTTTACTAGATTATGTCGATTCATCACTTCAGTTCAGATTCGATCAGTTTCAGTTATATGAGAAGACTTTTGGTTTTTTATTCAATGTGAGAAAGTTGCAGTCTGCAAATGATGATACTCTGAAGGCTTCTTGCATCAACCTTGAAAATTTTCTGAAGCATGGCGATGCCTCTGATATTGATGGGAGGGATTTGTTTCTTGAGTTAAGAGTCTTGAAAGAATGCTTGCCACCTGGAACTGAAAAGGCAATTGAGATTATAAATTTTTTGAAGATGATGGAAGGGTGTTATCCGAATGCTACTATTGCTTTACCAGTTACAGTTGCTTCTGCTGAAAGGAGTTTTTCAAAGTTAAAACTGATCAAGTCTTATCTTTGTTCTACGATGTCACAAGAGAGCCTAAATGGTTTGTCTATGATCTCAATTGAGAAAAATCTGCTTCTGGATATTGATTATGAAAGATTGATGAATGATTTTGCTAGCAAAACTGCGAGAAGAACAATTTTTCAAAATTGACGAACATATATGCATTTTAGGTATTTTCAACTTACTTGGTTGTAATTCTTATTTTTGTTTGCATTCGTTTATTATTAACACTACTTCTTTTTTCTTTTCTTTTTATGTTTTTGAAGGTATGACGTGGAGCCTTCTCTCAAGATTATGGATTCACTTTTGTATTGCATATTTCTTTGTTGGAATGTTGGAGTTCACTGTTGTCTTCTATTTCATGTAAGTACTCTCTCTCACTATGTTTACTCAGTTATATTCTCTCAACACGTGTACCTACTGTGGTTACCATTTCTATGTTGATAGTGGTTTAGGGAATAATGAATGGGGAGATTATTGGGTTTGCATATTAAGAAGTGATATTGATGAATTTGCATATTAAGATGTGATATTGATGAATGTAATATTATATGGTTTCGGTAAAAAAAATTGAGACTAAGGGGCTCAAAAAAGTGAGTCGCTTGGGGCTCCAAATTCTCAGGGTCGGCCCTGGTTGGCTGGTTTGCCTGACAGGGATCGGCAAAGTTGAGCATTCTTTGGCTAGCCTGGCCTGATAGGGACCGGCAAGGTTGAGCATTCTTCGGCGATGGAGGGTTGCTCCCTTTCCGACTAGCTATCGGAAAAGTAGCTCGGTACATATCGCTAATAGGTCGACCGTCTGGCCTGACAGGGATCGGTAAAGTTGCGTGGGGCAGGCTCGAGCCCAGCCGGTTAGCAACCGACACTAAGCAGCTGGAGTGCGATCCTTTGTGATCTTGTTTGGTGTGCGATCCTTTGTGATCTTGGGTGTTGCGTGGTTGTCTTTTGTGTCTTTGGTAGAGGTCATAACCGCTGTGTCGGGTCTACTTTGAGTGTCCGGTTGTTGAGTTGTTTGGGGAAAGTAATAGTATGTGCGTCAGTCGGGTTACTTGAGTTTGGGGATAGTGGTCCCCGGTGTTTGGGTTGTTTTTGTTTCCGGCATGTTCTGCTAAGTATGCCGTAGTCAGTCTGTTATCCGTGGTGGTGAGCGAACGCTAACCCCTAGCTGCTTTTCCTACAGGTACTGGTCGCGGGACGGACTAGGTGAGCTCTCAAAGCTTGAAAAGCTAGGAGCGGGAGTCCGGGTTTCCTTTTTGAGTCTAGCGACGTATGCCTTGTATTTTGTCCGCTTGTTGGGACGTACTTTTGAGTTGTAAATTATTATTTTGATTAACTAAATGGTGGTTTTAAAGTGATTTATTTAAAAGGTTTGGAAATGTTTTATTGTCTTAAACGTTCGCGTTCCGGGTTCGGTTCTACTGAATTTGGGGCGTGACAGTCCGTTCTCTTCTCTTCTAGGCCCAACTTCCGCCATCGTTTTGGGTTGAAGGCCTCCATATGGCCACCCATATTCTCAACCTTCTTCCTACCAAGACTCTTTCCTTTCAGACTCCTTTTGAATTGTTGTATCAAACCTCTCCCACCTACGATCACCTTCGTGTTTTCGGTTGTTTATGCTACCCTAATCTTTCCTCTACCGCTCCTCATAAACTTGCACCTCGTTCTGTTGCTTGTATTTTTCTCGGCTACCCTCCTCATTGCGTGGTTTCCGCTGCCTCGACCTCTCCACATGACGTGTCATTATTTCCCGTCATGTTACTTTCGATGAGACGATCTTTCCTTACTCTTCCCATCACTCGTCTGATCCATCCGCCTCGCTTGATTTTCTTACTCGTTCTTCAGATGATCCATCTCCTTTTATTCACTCTTATTCTTCCTTGTCCCCACCTGATCCTCTAACCTCTTTGCCTCGTTCTCCGATATCTCCACCCGATTCTCCACTATCCCCTCCTCCTTCGAGCTCCCCACCTACCTCCTCACCCACATCCTCTCCCTCCCCTTGTGTGGTCGGTTCAACCTCTACCCCCAACCCTACTCCACCTTCTGCTCCACTATCATTACCCGCTCCTCTAGTTCGCCCATCTCATCCCATGACTACTCGCAGTCAGACTGGCACCTTGCGCCCTTGACATATTTTTGACCTTCATGTTTCCCCATCTAGCATCTCCCCTATCCCTGTCTCATCATCCCAAGCTCTCTCCGACCCCAATTGGAAACAAGCGATGAAAACTGAACTTTCTGCCCTTCATGCTAATAACACTTGGGAGTTGGTTACTTTCCCTCCAAATGTTAATCTTGTCGGTTCCAGGTGGATATTTTGGCATAAGTTCCGTTCTGATGGGTCCCTTGAGCGTTACAAAGCTCGCTTAGTTGCTCAAGGGTACACATAACAACATGGCATTGACTATGATGATACATTTAGTCCGGTGGTCAAACCGGCCACCATCCGCACCATCCTTACTTTTGGCCGATCCACCAGCTGGATGTCAAGAACGCCTTCCTTCATGGTGACCTTCATGAGGTCGTTTACATGAAACAAACTCCTATCTTTCATGATCCTTCCCTTCCCAATCATGTTTGTCGTCTTAAGAAAGCTCTCTATGGTCTCAAACAAGCCCCTTGAGCTTGGTATCAACGCTTCACCTCCCATCTTCTTTCCATAGGATTCATTAGTAGTCGGGCTGACACCTCTCTCTTTATCTATCGACACGACTCTCACATTGCTTTTCTTCTTCTATACGTTGATTATATTATTCTTGCTGCCTCCAGTCTACCTCTCCTATCATCCATTACCTCTCGACTCAGTTCCGAATTTTCCATGACCAATCTTGGTCCCATGCACTATTTTCTCGGCATTTCTGTCACTTGTACTTCTTCTGGTCTCATCCTCTCACAAGAGAAATTCGCTCGGGAAATTCTGGCTCGAGAAAATATGTCATCTTGTAATCCGTGTCGTACTCCGGTTGACACCAAGTCCAAACTCTCCTCCTCCTCTGGTCGTCCTGTGTCTGATCCCACTCTTTATCGTAGTCTTGCGAGTGCCCTTCATTATCTCACTTTCACTCGTCCTGACATATCTTATGTTGTTCAACAAATTTGTCTTGTTATGCATGATCCCCGTGAGACCCACTTTCATGCCCTAAAACGTATACTTCGTTACATCCAAGGTTCCCTAACCTATGGTCTTCATCTTCGTCCCTCCCCCACTATGTCTCTCATTGCTTACTCGGATGCTGATTGGGCCGGTTGTCCAGACACTCGACGCTCTACATTTGGATACTGTGTTTTTCTAGGTCCCAATCTTATCTCTTGGTCGTCCAAGCGCCAACATGTCGTGTCTCGTTCAAGTGTTGAGGCTGAGTATCGTGGTGTTGCTAATGTTGTTGTTGAGTCCTGTTGGCTCCGTAATCTTTTACTCGAATTACATTGTACTCTTTCCATTTCCACCATTGTTTTATGTGATAACATCAGTTCTGTCTATATGTCCGGTAACCCGGTCCAACATCACCGTTCCAAACATATCGAGCTAGATTTACATTTTGTACGTGAGAAAGTTGCTGCAGGTCAGGTTCGTGTTCTTCATGTACCGTCTTCGTGCCAGTTTGCAAACATTTTCACCAAAGGACTTCCTTCAACACTTTTTGAGGATTTTCGTTCCAGTCTCAGCATCTTTCCACACCGATCTTCTACTGCGGGGGCGTGTTAGATAATCATTACTTATCATACTTATCTTTATTATGTTATGCTTATCAGATACCTAATCATACTAGAACACAACCATAGAATAATAGCTGTATAGAAACTCTTTTACTTTGTATTCATTTGTATCATGTACTTATAACCAACACAACAGTAATACAATTATTCATTCAACGTCATCTAGCTTTCAATTTTCAATGCATTATTAATTTTGTATTCATAAGTATTTATTTTTTGTGAACCCATCATGGTTTCATATTAAGGTTGTCAGTATACATATGGCAATGATTTTTGTGAATACCATTTTTGTTTTTCTTATGTATGAGTTATTTTTTTTACAGGGATGGATATGTACCATAAATCATAAGGCGAAAATGAATGGGGTGTTGGAGGTGGCAGGAGAAAAGAATATCATTGAAATGATACAACTTGCAATTGTTCACACTCAGGGGCAGATTTAGAGGGTTATAGGGTATGTCATGGCATACCCTAGTCCCCAAAAGGTATATATAATCGTAGAGTTTTGAGATACCTTCGATTTGATATCTTACGGGGCTACATCGGAGATCATATGAAAAAGTTATGGTCATTTTAAGATCTGCATTGCACGTAGTTTGCATGTGAGTGTAGTTTCCATTTATTTATTTTATCGCATTTAGAAATGGTCGATGGCATACCCTAAATTATATTTCTACATCCGCCTTTGTTCACACTATCTGATAGTATGAATAAATTTCATCATTCAAACGAAAGGTTGATGATAATGTATATAATTAATTGATTTGAGGATCCAAAAACATGTCTCTTTTCAGGTACATATGTACTGATGTTTTAGGATTTTGTAGACCACCCTTTGACAATCTTTTGTCTAAGAAAATATCACATATATTGGATGGGAAACTGCAGAAATGTTAGTGAACTATTATCAAATGCAAATAGGTAATAAAGTATTCCTTTTCAGTGTGTAAATTGATTTAGTCCTTTTTTAGTGTGTACATCGATTTAGTAAGTTGTTAGTGTTCTCCATTAGGATTTTAGGTTTGAAAAATTGTAAAACTTTCATTAGATGTACAAGTACCTGTACAAGAGTGGAAAATACTATTGTTGATGTTAAAATTGACAAATATTCAGATGTAGGAAGAGATTTTTCCTGTAACAACCTATGTCAGGGATTTTCTTTAAATACATTTGTGTTCATATCTTTGACAATTCGCTTTTTCTAGAGGATGGGTTATAATGCTCAATTATTTTGTAAATATGGCTTGTGTTTGAGCATATCTTTGACATGTTATCTTTACAAGTCTCCACGATTTACTCTTTTGCAGGTTTCCACAATTTACTCTTTTGAAAGATCACAATTGTAATATTACAGTACCATATATCTTGGTTTTACATAACTATCTTGATTTTGTGAAACAACCCACACTGTCAAAGTCTCTACGGACCAAATAGAAAGGCGAAAAATAGAGAAGCATTATCTTTAATATTTTTATGTTATTACGAAATATGATGAACCTATTAAATTTATTCTGATAGTCAGCAACACATTAAATTTCATAAATTCAACAGGCATACCTAAAAGCTCTCTGTCTACCACTTCGTGAGGTTCATTTCTACCCTAGCCAGGGTCTCGCCGCTGCCGCCCATCGCTATCGCTGATCCCGTTTGCATCTCTGTCCTTCTACCCGACGTCCATTGCTCTTGACGCTCCCGCCTGGTCGCTCCCCTCCGTTTCCCGACGGTCCTTATCGAGCCCATCCTTACGCGGTGTTTCTGACGAATCCGCCGCCGTCCCTCGTCGTCTAGGCCATCCCCTGTACCAGATCTGGTCGTTCCTTGCCGACTTCAACCAGAAATGACATCCACGGATCAGATCCATCCCGTCGTCGACGAGCTTCACCAGCAACAGGCCCCCGACCTGGTAGGGTTCCTTCCCGGTGCCACCTTCATGCCGCCAGCCGCTGCAAATCCCCCCCGCCCTCTATCGGACCATCGACGGTCGACCGGCCCTCTTGCCCTGGAGGAAAAACCAGGTATGCAACCGAATGCCACCATGGTTTCTAGGGCTCTGTTGGCTGTCTTGGCTCAAGACGGGAGCCGATTGGAACTGGGGGAGGATCGGACGGAACTGCCGCCCCTTTCTCGGCCACAGCCACTAACGAAGGTGCCTAGGTATCGTCCTCCGACAGATCGGATACCGGACCCGAGTAGTCGGCCAGCCAGCGGATCTGGGTTGAGTGTACGTCAATCTGAAGTAAGCTCGACCCGGATATCCTCGGTCCCGGACTAGGAGGATGACGATGAAGAGGTGGTGGTCTCGGAGGAAGGGGTCCCGGCTTTCACCAAGGGCACATACCAGTTTTCCATGGCAGCTCGGGTTAGAGGGGACCGGATCCACAATCAGAATGCTGTCTGCGTGATGATGTTACAGAAGTGGAAGGTGAATGGAGTATAGGTGGAATTCATGTCTCCGGAGGTTATAGGTTATCATTTCCCCTCCGTAGCGACGATGGAGAATATCCGTCATAGGGGCCCCTGGAGTTTCAAGGGTTTCCCCCTCTTGTTGGAGCCACTCAAGCAATATGTCCCTGCTAATGAGATTGACTTCCATCACGTTGATCTTGGATTCAGGGCGTTGAACGTCCCGGTGGGAGCCGGGAATTCATATATCCGCGGCCTTATTGCAGATAGCATTTTCACTCAAGTGTTATCGGCCCCGATTCCATTGGCTAGGCGGGAGGATATGTTCTTATGGTTGCGGGTACGGATGGAGCTGAACCGACCTCTACGGAGAAGACTCCGACTCAGATTCCAAGGCAGCACATCCTCCTCTGTGATTGAGCTGCAATATGAGAGGCCAACGGATTTCTGCCGCAGGTGTGGGCTGATGACCCACATGATTATGGGTCGTACGACTCACTTGCTGGGTATTGGTCGGGAAGAGGTCCGATATGATTCGTCTATCCTTGCCCCAAGACAGATGGATGTGGATCGGTTGCTGAAGACGGTTTGGAATATACCCCCCCCCCCCCGGTGGCACACCCGGCTGTTACTGACCTACTGAATGGTCTGTCCCTGAATCCGCTGATTTGATCCAGGGAAATCGTTATGGGAGAAAGACTCCCCAGTGTAGACTTTCCTTCAAAGTCTGACAATCTGGCTAGGGTTACCCCTGGAGGGGTAACCAGTGTACTATAGGATGGAGGGTGCCGGGTCTTTGGAGGGCCACCGGGTTTTACAAAGCCTGACAATCTAGCTAACGTCCGTCCTGCTGTTGATCCTGTTGGCCAAGCCGAGCCCGGAGATATTATAGTGACTCGGGAGGGGAAGGAGAAAGATCCACAGGAAGGCCTAGGGAAAGGGGGGGCAGCCGAGGAAAGTTCAAGACGACAACTCTGAAGACAAGCAGCGGGTCGTTGTATGCTCGCCCGCCAGAGTCAAAGAAGTCGCTAGTTCATCCGACACTCCAACCAGACATCGATTGGCCGGTATACAAGGAAGGTGAGAGGGGAGAGCAGGCGGAGGCACAGCAGGCTCCGATGCAGGAATGACCCGACCCGACAAGGGTGGGTGGATTCGATCTCGGACTATACCTACAAACCCGGGACAACCAGTGCTGGGAGGTCCCGGACAGCCTGCAACAACAGCTCATTATTATTATTATCTGCTTTCTCGTTATTTGTTTTATTTCTGGAACAATTTCTTTCATGTTTGGTTTAAGACCTTTTACTTTATGTCTCGTTGTTTTGAGACGATGGTAAGGAGCTGTCTTGAGTTGGTGCCTACGATTTCAAGTAGGCTATTATTATGGGTCCATGAGCGTCGGGCCTTCTACGGTCAGCTCGGACACACATCTGAACCCGGGGTGGTCACGCCCTGTCTTGTTTGATTACCTAATGGTATTTATGAAAGTCTCTGGTTACCCGTTTCAAAAAAAAATCATAAATTCTTTTCAAAATTAAAGAAATAAAATCAATAAATACGGAAAAAAATATTCTAATAATCAGCTTTTTTCTTCTAAAAGTTCAAAACTAAAGATAGATAAAATCAATATTATATTTTGAAAATCAGTTTCCAAAAAAAACAATTGAACCCCCAAAAATATATCGATATCTGTTTTTACCTTTCTTCAATACAACATAGAAGTTGAAACAAGCACCGCGCGTTAGCGTTTTGCAATCACCTAGTTAATAATCAAAAGGGTAAGATTGAAATTAAGAAATTTTCAGTAAAGAGGAGACTAGTTTGGTGAAAGATAAAAATTTAAGACTACATAAGCGACACTTACAAAAAAAATAGGCCCCTTTCATTAATTTGCCCGATCTTACCCCCTTCATCCTTCTTCCGTTGTACATGCTCTTACATGCTCGTAGCAAAACCAGAGGCTTTATTACCCAAATGGCCTTATTTTAGGAAAGTGTAATTAAAATGGCCTCACCATTCAATGCTCCCACCTAACTAGCCTCCTCATTAATGACACTTTCATACTACCAACATTACCCTCGTGGATGATCAATGTCAACACCCAACTCTACACTCATTGTTGTTCCATGTCAGCATCCTCCTCAGCTTTCGTTTTCCCTCTTGGCGCCAAATCCACGTCAGTAGTCGTTAGCCAATTTGCGCCAAATCCAGCTAAATTGAGGGAGATCGAGTTTCATTTGTTTCCCCCATTCTTGTTCGCTTCTCCTTCATCCTCGTTTTTCTTCTTCAATTGTTGTTGTCCCGTGCATTGTTTGTCCTCCTACCCGTTGTTTCTTCTTCAATTTCTCGTGCGAGCTGCTCAATTGATTGTTCCACTGTCATTGAAGCCTGTCCAGAAAAACCCTAGCTCGAGGTAAGTAATTGGAAAGACCTCATTTGTAGAATCTGAGCAATATGTATGTTTAAACGTAGTTAATATTATCATGGAATGGAATGGTTTTGAAACATATTTCGAGCTAGTATTGCTACATTCAGACCTCCATTTCGTGATTCTGTGGTTCGAGTTCGTACCATGCCGATGATAATAGTTCTCAGATCGACACGTTCTGGTATGAGCTGTTACCAGGTCGGTTTGGCGATCTGATTTCATGTAAACTAGAATGGGTGTCCATCAGGTCTTTTACGTAACAGAATGTAGTGTCAATCTGTTATTAACTTATGTATATTTATGTCTTTACCCCTTTTGGCTTTTGTTTGAAAATAGTTTTATAAGTCCTTTATTTACAAAGGCCTTTTTGTTTGAAATCGTTTTAAAATCATTTTTTAAATATTTATAGATGTCTATTATGGTAACTTGTAGCTTTATATTTATATGTTCCTAATTTTTGTAGGAGTGGTTCGAGTGCTAATACATGCTTCTTATGGTGGGGAATATTTGAACGAGAACGGGAAGTATAGTTGGATACCACGTAATTCAAAGTCTATGAATATCCTTCTTGATGATGAAGATACATCATTAAAAAAGAGGTTATGGGATAAATTGTATGAGAAGACCGGAGTGGACGAAAATGAAATGGAATTGAAAGTGAGCTACTTAGTACCGGACTTGCCTGACGATGTTGGAGGAATGGATCCAATTTGTCACGCCCCAATTTCAGCGAACCGAACTCGGGACGCGAACATTTAAAACATGAACACTTGAAACCTGTTTTCAATAAAAGCTTTGACATTTCCATTTACTTCTCAAAATAATAGCATTTACAATACAAAAACGTCCCAACAAGTGGACAAGGTACAACATCCGTCACTAGACTCAACAAAAGTAAAGACCAGACTCCGCTCCAAGCTCCATGAACTTCAAGAGCTCACCTAGTCCGTCCGGTGATCAGTACCTGTAGGAAAAGCAGCTAGGGGTGAGCGTTCGCTCACCTCCACGGATAACAGACTGACTATGGCATAATTAGCAGAAGAAGCCAGTAACACTAAAACCAAACCCGACGCCGGGACTACAGTCCCCAACTCAGGTACCCAACTGACCCACAACCCGTCACCTTCCTAACAGACTCGACACTCGATAAAAACAGTGTAGACCCGACACAACTATCGACGACCTCCTCAAGGACTCGAACGAAACGACACAACACCAAACAAGATCACAAAGGATCGCACACCAGCTACTCAGTAACCAATCTCAATCAGGTCAGGGTTCGACCTATCGCAATTCCTCGACACGAAGTCGGATCAGGCTGTCGACCTTTCAAACTCGCAATTCCTCGACACTAAGTCGGATCAGGCTGTCGACCTTTAAAACTCGCAATTCATCGACACTAAGTCGGATCAGGCTGTCGACCTTTAGAACTCGCAATTCATCGACACTAAGTCGGATCAGGCTGTCGACCTTTAGAACTCGCAATTCATCGACACTAAGTCGGATCAGGCTGTCGACCTTTAGAACTCACCACCCCAGGTAACCACAATCACAATCACAGGCAAGTTCAATCACACAGGCACTCAAGGCCACTCAAGACACCTCAACAGTCAAGACTCGGGTTCAACAACCCCACGGGCACTCGCTGCCACTCAAGACACCAAATTAAATACACGGCTCTCATGGCCACCCCGACTCAACAATTAAATACGGGCTCTCAAGGCCACCCAAACTCAACAATTAAATACGGGCTCTCAAGGCCACCCAAACTCAACAATTAAATAAAACGCACGACAACCTCCGGCATACTCGATGCCTCCAACGGTCCTAAAATCGCTAGTTTCACAAACAACCTCCGGGCATGGTCATATGCCTCCAGTAATTCAATTATCGCTAAGTTCTCTGTTCCTACGACACTACTAAGTGTCACATGCCTTTCTCTTAAACGCTACAATCCCGTATCATGCTTTTCTAATAATTAAATAAATCTACTCAACCCACGACACCCCGGTGTCACATGCAATTCTACTATTAACTTTCCCTAATCAGGGCCGAGATCCGGCTACTTTTCCCTACCTCGTATACAATCCCAAAAGCGCTCCAACAACACCCGAAGCACACTCAGTCACTCGCCGAGCTTCCCCTTGCCTCGGTCCGTAGCACGATCTAAAAGAACACAAATTTAAAGTACTTTTAAACTAGTACGAGTAAACCGAAAATTAATAAACTTAACGCCCAAACGTAACCCCGACAATGCCGATCACTCCCAAACTTCCCAAATACTCGATATTGCCGATAAAGGACCCGTAAGGGCCAGATTCGCCCGACATGGCGAATCTGCCCGGTTTTGGTTAATTGCCTTCCGGGGCTCCAAAAGTCCCCGTTTTCGTTTCTACGGTCTTAGAATATTTCAAGGAACCCAATGCACTTGACGGAATTGAATTCCGACTTCTAAGTCAATTAATTAACGTTTAAAGTTTCCCGAAACCCGTTAATTACAACTTCCCCAAATTAATTCCAAATTTCGATTCGATTAGGAAAAAGTGGTCCGCGGGACGTTTTAAACCACCCGAACATTAAAACCCGAGCAACCGAGCACGTGGGCCCCACCCAAGAGGCTTGGCCGAGACCCTAGGGTTTGAGGGAGGGGCTCGGCCACCAAGTGGTGGCTGCTGCCACCTCCGGCCAGCCACCACCCACGGTGGCCGGAGCTCCTCCCGAGCCTCCGGTCACCGGAAAACGTGAAATTTCTCTCCCAAACACCTCTAAAACGTCTCCAACACCTCTCTAATCTCTACACAACCCTAAACCAAATTTTATAACCAAACCCTAGCTCTTGAAAATAATCGAAACGAGAATCGGTTCGGGTATTACCGTAGAGGAGAATGAGGGGAACGGGATTGCTCTTTGCTTTGACTCGATCCAAGGGCTCGATCACCAACCCTAGCTCAACCTTCCTTCTTCTCTCTTCTTCTCCTTCTCCTTCTCTCTCTAAACCTCTCTTCCTCTTTCTAATTTTTAAAACAAATAACAACTAACTCCAACTCATTTCCCTTTTACCCTATACTCGGCCAACTCACCACATCCACCCATTTTCCCTCCAAAAATTACACCACCATATACTTGACAAGTGTCAAGGTGGGTCCCATACCTTTTGGAAAATATCTAGTTGATATTTTCCAATCAGATTCGCGAAAAACAGACGTTTCGGGCCCCGAACGGGCACTTTTCCCAAGAAATTTTTAAACTGGACGGGCTTCAAGGAAACGGCCCAACTAAGACCGCTACGACGACGGCTAAGCTTTTCGGGTCCAAAACGGTCCTCGAATGGACCAAAACGTCGCTCGGGTGACTTTTCCAGCGAAAAATCAATCTTTCCCAAAATGACCAGAAAGTTGCCCTGAGTCCCCCGTAACTCATTTTAGTCGATAACGGGGTTATCTTAAGTCCGGTATGACCCTCGGGGTCAATTTAGGTTAAGTTTAGTGTCTGTCTTAAAATTTTAAATTTTCCTGTTTTTCGCAGGTTTGACTGACGTTGACCGGAAGTGGTTATTACAGTCTACCCCCCTTAAAGGAATTTCGTCCGCGAAATTTAAAACAGACGTACCTCGGGAGTCGAACAGGCCGGGATACTTCGCGCGAACCTCGTCCTCGCGTTCCCACGTCGACTCAGCTCCGTGATGTTTCCACTGCACTCGGACCAAGCGGATAATCTTGCCTCCCCGCAGAATCTGCTGCCGTGTGTCCATGATCCGAACCGGCTGCTCCTCATAGGAGACATCATCAGCCACCTCGATATCAGTCCACTCGATGACGTGGGAGGGGTCTGCGTTGTACTGCCGCAATTGGGATACGTGGAAGACGTTATGTACTCTCCCAAGCTGCGGTGGCAACGCCAGACGATAAGCCACGGCTCCCACTCTGTCTAAGATCTGGAACGGGCCTATGTACCTCGGAGCCAACTTTCCCCCGCTGCGCCTGAACCGCACCAGCCCCTTCCTCGGGCTCACCTTCAGGAACACGTGATCCCCGACTGCAAACTCAAGAGGTCGACGTCGCCTGTCTGCATAACTCTTCTGTCGGCTCTGCGCGGTCCTCAACCGATCGCAGATCAATGCGACCTTCTCCGTCGTCTCTCTGACAAGATCTGGCCCCAGCAGACTCTTGTCCCCCACCTCTGCCCAGCATACTGGTGACCGACACGGCCTACCATACAACGCTTCGAACGGTGCCATCCCGATACTGGTCTGGAAGCTGTTGTTGTAGGCGAACTCGGCCAATGGCAAGTGGGTCTCCCAAGATCCCCTGAAATCCAGCACACATGCTCGCAGCATGTCCTCCAAGATCTGAATGCTACGCTCAGACTGACCGTCTGTTTGAGGATGATGTGCTGTGCTGAGTAGGACCTCTGTCCCCAGTGCCTTCTGCAGACTCGGCCAGAACCTGGACGTGAAGCGGGGATCCCTGTCAGACACTATCGACACCGGGACCCCGTGGAGGCGCACTATCTCCTGGATATACAGACTGCTCAACTTGTCGACCGGGTCTGTCATCCTCATAGCCAGAAAGTGGGCCGACTTGGTCAACCGGTCGACTACCACCCACACGGCGTCGTTTCCCTTGGGCGATCTCGGTAGTCCACACACGAAATCCATCGTAATGTGCTCCCACTTCCACTGAGCAATCGGTAGTGGCTGTAACAATCCCGCGGGACGCTGATGCTCTGCCTTCACCTGCTGACAGACAAGGCATCTCGACACAAACTCTGCGACTGCTCTCCTCATGCCGCGCCACCAGTAGTGCCTCCTGAGGTCACGGTACATCTTGGTGCCCCCCGGATGCACTGTGAGACGCGAATGGTGTGCCTCTCGTAACACGGCATCTCTACAGTTAACTGGTACGAACAGCCCCCCGCGGTACCGTAGTCCCCAATCAGTACTGTCCTGCCAGCCCACCACCTCGTCACCCCTGACGACTCTCTCGCGGATCTCTGATGCTTCGACGTCCTCCATCTGCGCCTCCAACACTTGGGCAAGCAGTGAGGGCTGAGCCACTAGGGAGCACATGGCAACACCGCCAGTAACCTCCTCTAGCTCAAGCCCGAATGTGCTCAGCTCCCCCATCATGTCCCACTCTCGGACAGATATGCTGGCGAGGCTCGGAGCCGACTTCCTACTCAAGGCGTCGGCGACAACGTTCGCCTTGCCTGGGTGGTAGTGTAACTCGAAGTCGTACTCCTCGAGTAGTTCCATCCACCGTCGCTGACGCATGTTCAGGTCTCGCTGGGAAAATATGTACTTGAGGCTCTTGTGATCCGAGAACACCTGAAACCCCTCGCCGTACAGATAATATCGCCAGCTCTTTAGCGCAAACACGACTGCTGCTAGCTCCAAGTCGTGGGTAGGATAGTTGCGCTCGTGTATCTTCAACTGCCTGGAGCCATAAGCCACAACTCTGCCCGACTGCATCAGCACGCAACCCAGTCCCTCTCCGGATGCATCGCAGTAAACATCATAGCCAAACCCTCGTTCGGGCACCACTAACACTGGAGCTGTAGTAAGTCGAGTCTTCAACTCCGCGAACGCATGCTCACAGTCATCTGTCCACACGAACCCAACACCCTTGCGCGTTAACAGAGTCATCGGTGCGGCTAGTCGTGCAAAATCCTGGACAAATCGCCTATAGTAGCCTGCCAATCCCAGAAAGCTGCGGATCTCGAAAACACTCGTGGGCCGTGCCCACTTCGAGACCGCGTCGATCTTCGACGGATCGACCAGGATACCGTCACGGGATACGATGTGGCCGAGGAATCTCACCTCAGAGAGCCAGAACTCGCACTTCTCCCGGTTGGCATATAGCTGGTGCTCGCGCAGTAGGGTCAAAACAGCCCTCAGATGTGCCTCATGCGCCGCCTCGTTCTGCGAATATATTAGGATGTCGTCCACGAACACCACCACAAACTGATCCAGGTACGGCCGGAAGATGCTGTTCATCAGGTCCATGAACGCTGCTGGCGCGTTCGTCAGTCCGAAGGGCATCACCAGGAACTCGTAATGCCCATAGCGTGTCCGGAATGCAGTCTTTGCGACGTCCCCCTCACGGACTCGCAACTGATAATAACCGGATCGCAGATCGATCTTCGAGAAGTGAGTCGCCCCTCTCAACTGGTCAAACAAGTCATCGATCCTCGGCATCGGGTACCGGTTCTTCACCGTAACCCGGTTCAGCTTCCGGTAATCTATACACATCCGTAGCTCTCCACTCTTCTTCTTCACGAAGAGTGCTGGTGCTCCCCACGGCGATGCACTCGGACGGATAAACCCCTTCTGCTGAAGCTCCTCCAGTTGACGCTTCAGCTCAGTCAACTCTGCCGGCGCAAACCTGTAAGGCGCCATCGATATCGCCGCCGTTCCCGGCACTAGGTCAATCCCGAACTCCACCTCACGAATCGGTGGCAGCCCGCTCAACTCCTCAGGAAAGACCTCGGGGAACTCGCATACCACTCTCGGTAACTCTCGGCTCTGCACAGCCGGTACTTCCTCCTCTGTGGACAACGCCGACAGGAGGACCCCACTCTTACTCCCCAGCACGCACGTCACCTTCGTACCGCCCACTGTCACTGTCACTCGTCGTCTGTAGCAATCGATGTTGGCTCGGTACCTCGACAACCAATCCATACCCAAAATCACATCAAAGGTAGTCATCCCCAACACGAGAAGGTCACCAGGGCAAGGACAGTCTGCGACTCTAATCTCGCAGGCACGACATACTCTAGTCAACGATACACCACCCCCAACTGGGGTGTCCAGGCATAGGGGTGGACTCAACGGCTCTAAGCTCAACCCCAACCTCTCAGCACAACCCGACGAAATAAAAGAGTGCGATGCCCCGGTATCAAACAAGAACAAAGCCCATAAATGATACAACAAACACGTACCCTGGATGGTCTCACGGTACGTGCTAGGTCCTGGGGCTCTGGAGTCGGTGACTGCATATACTCTCCCCTGCGAGGCCTGCTGCCTCTGACCCTGCGCACTGGCTGCTGGATACCCGTGACTCTGCTGCTGTCTCGGAATTGGTGCGCTCGTAGACGGCCGTGATGATCTCGGCTGCTGACCCTATCGAGGGCGACCTCTGGGCGACTGTACTGTCCGCGACTGCTGCGGTCGCTGCACTGATGTCTCCCCCAACTGCTCTCGGCACCATGCCATAGTGTGACCGGCCCGGCCGCATCGGTAACAGCTGATCTCGTCAGCCCTCGACCCCGAGCCCTGGCTTGTCCGGCTAGTAGCTGGTACTGCCGCAGTTCCTCCCCTCGTCGGACAGTCTCGCTGTAAGTGGTCTGGCTGCCCGCAGTGATAGCATGACGGCCTCCTCTCTGAGGCGACTGGCCCCACTGATGCCACTGACCCCTGCTGTCTCGATCCACTCTGATGAGGCGGTGGTCGGAAGGATCCCGCGGTCCTCTGCCTCCGCGAGTCTCGTGAGTCTGACGGCCCTGCCCAACTGATCGGCCGAGGTCGGACCTCACGGCTCCTGACTGCATCCCTGGCGCCCTGCTCTACTGTAGCTGCGGTGTCCACGAGGTCGGTATACTTCCGTATCCTCAAGGCGAGAACCTGGTTCCGGATGCCCAGCCTCAGTCCGTCCTGGAACCGCAGGCAACGGTTCGCCTCGCTCGTCACCATCTCAGGCGCGAATCTGGCCAAGGCTGTGAACCTGGCTTCGTACTCTCCTACCGTCATCCCCCCTTGCTCCAGGTCTAAGAACTGCCGATGTCGCTCCAGCCGAGCCGACTCGGGGAAGTACTGTGCCATGAATACCTCCTGGAATACGCTGTAGTCGTATCCGACCGTGTCCTTCACCCGCCCCCACCAGTGGTAGGCGCTGTCTCTCAGCTGATGGGCCGCGAAGGACACTCTCCGACGGCCATCCTCGACACCCGATGTGTCCAAGTCTCGTGTGACCTGCTCTATCCATCGCTCGGCCAGGTCGGGATTTGGGTCCCCGACAAAAACAGGTATCCCGAGCTTCAGGAAATCTAGTAGTGCTCGGGAGGTAAGATCCTCTGTCTGAGCGGCCCTCACCGGGACTGCGGCTGCCTCTGGTGCTGGCGAAGCCAACTCTCGGCTGGCGATGATCGCCACCAAACTCTGAACGGTCCTGGTAAGCTCATCCAGGGCAGTCATCACTGGAGGGTCCGCGACTGGCGGAACACTGGGGGTGCCTGCAGACGGCCCCGCATCACTCCTCCTGTCTTCTCCGACAGGAGTACCCTGTGCCTCCGCATAGTCGGCGGGCTCGACGGTCGGCACCCTCCCTGGTGCCCCTGCTGACCGTCCCCGCCGGCCTCGCGTGGGTGCCTGGCCCCGCGTTCCTGATGGTCGTCCCCGCTTACCGCGAGCCATAAACAGTATCCTCTGCACGGATACACGCAAACGTTCAGTTTGCGAACTTAAATAAAAACGACAGTACAAACGCACTAACGTCCACCCGCTTAAGCTTACACTAACGTGCTTATCACTAAAGCGCTACACCGCTCAAGCTAAACGTACTTTATATACTAGCATTAGTAAACGAGACCTCAACGAGACCGCACCGACGTGCACCAAACAAGCGACGGAAAACCAACCCACACAACACGACGACCCCCGTTCACCGGGCCAATCAAAATCGAACCTTGCCCACCGGGCCAACCAAAATCAAACATACGCCCATAGGGCCAATCAAGTTCAAGACATGCCAACAGGGCCAACAATTTTAAAACCTTCACCCTTTCATTTTAAACTTCGTTCCTTGACATCACGTAGTTACAACCCGGTTCAGGCGTCCCCGAACCACGTTGTACCGACTTGACATCAACACCGTCACGTTCGACTACAGGAGCGCTCCTGAGTCGACCCGCGACAGTTAAAAACAGTTCACGCAATCACACACAATCAGTATGCCAGAAACAAAATACTGTAACATACGCACAAACACAAACAAGACTCAAGACGTGACGGGTCTACACCGACTCGACTCTCCCCCCCTAAGTGACGGACAGTCCGAGGTTTGAAACCTCGAGCTCTGATACCAAGCTGTCACGCCCCAATTTCAGCGAACCGAACTCGGGACGCGAACATTTAAAACATGAACACTTGAAACCTGTTTTCAATAAAAGCTTTGACATTTCCATTTACTTCTCAAAATAATAGCATTTACAATACAAAAACGTCCCAACAAGTGGACAAGGTACAACATCCGTCACTAGACTCAACAAAAGTAAAGACCAGACTCCGCTCCAAGCTCCATGAACTTCAAGAGCTCACCTAGTCCGTCCGGTGATCAGTACCTGTAGGAAAAGCAGCTAGGGGTGAGCGTTCGCTCACCTCCACGGATAACAGACTGACTATGGCATAATTAGCAGAAGAAGCCAGTAACACTAAAACCAAACCCGACGCCGGGACTACAGTCCCCAACTCAGGTACCCAACTGACCCACAACCCGTCACCTTCCTCAACAGACTCGACACTCGATAAAAACAGTGTAGACCCGACACAACTATCGACGACCTCCTCAAGGACTCGAACGAAACGACACAACACCAAACAAGATCACAAAGGATCGCACACCAGCTGCTCAGTAACCAATCTCAATCAGGTCAGGGTTCGACCTATCGCAATTCCTCGACACGAAGTCGGATCAGGCTGTCGACCTTTCAAACTCGCAATTCCTCGACACTAAGTCGGATCAGGCTGTCGACCTTTAAAACTCGCAATTCATCGACACTAAGTCGGATCAGGCTGTCGACCTTTAGAACTCGCAATTCATCGACACTAAGTCGGATCAGGCTGTCGACCTTTAGAACTCGCAATTCATCGACACTAAGTCGGATCAGGCTGTCGACCTTTAGAACTCACCACCCCAGGTAACCACAATCACAATCACAGGCAAGTTCAATCACACAGGCACTCAAGGCCACTCAAGACACCTCAACAGTCAAGACTCGGGTTCAACAACCCCACGGGCACTCGCTGCCACTCAAGACACCAAATTAAATACACGGCTCTCATGGCCACCCCGACTCAACAATTAAATACGGGCTCTCAAGGCCACCCAAACTCAACAATTAAATACGGGCTCTCAAGGCCACCCAAACTCAACAATTAAATAAAACGCACGACAACCTCCGGCATACTCGATGCCTCCAACGGTCCTAAAATCGCTAGTTTCACAAACAACCTCCGGGCATGGTCATATGCCTCCAGTAATTCAATTATCGCTAAGTTCTCTGTTCCTACGACACTACTAAGTGTCACATGCCTTTCTCTTAAACGCTACAATCCCGTATCATGCTTTTCTAATAATTAAATAAATCTACTCAACCCACGACACCCCGGTGTCACATGCAATTCTACTATTAACTTTCCCTAATCAGGGCCGAGATCCGGCTACTTTTCCCTACCTCGTATACAATCCCAAAAGCGCTCCAACAACACCCGAAGCACACTCAGTCACTCGCCGAGCTTCCCCTTGCCTCGGTCCGTAGCACGATCTAAAAGAACACAAATTTAAAGTACTTTTAAACTAGTACGAGTAAACCGAAAATTAATAAACTTAACGCCCAAACGTAACCCCGACAATGCCGATCACTCCCAAACTTCCCAAATACTCGATATTGCCGATAAAGGACCCGTAAGGGCCAGATTCGCCCGACATGGCGAATCTGCCCGGTTTTGGTTAATTGCCTTCCGGGGCTCCAAAAGTCCCCGTTTTCGTTTCTACGGTCTTAGAATATTTCAAGGAACCCAATGCACTTGACGGAATTGAATTCCGACTTCTAAGTCAATTAATTAACGTTTAAAGTTTCCCGAAACCCGTTAATTACAACTTCCCCAAATTAATTCCAAATTTCGATTCGATTAGGAAAAAGTGGTCCGCGGGACGTTTTAAACCACCCGAACATTAAAACCCGAGCAACCGAGCACGTGGGCCCCACCCAAGAGGCTTGGCCGAGACCCTAGGGTTTGAGGGAGGGGCTCGGCCACCAAGTGGTGGCTGCTGCCACCTCCGGCCAGCCACCACCCACGGTGGCCGGAGCTCCTCCCGAGCCTCCGGTCACCGGAAAACGTGAAATTTCTCTCCCAAACACCTCTAAAACGTCTCCAACACCTCTCTAATCTCTACACAACCCTAAACCAAATTTTATAACCAAACCCTAGCTCTTGAAAATAATCGAAACGAGAATCGGTTCGGGTATTACCGTAGAGGAGAATGAGGGGAACGGGATTGCTCTTTGCTTTGACTCGATCCAAGGGCTCGATCACCAACCCTAGCTCAACCTTCCTTCTTCTCTCTTCTTCTCCTTCTCCTTCTCTCTCTAAACCTCTCTTCCTCTTTCTAATTTTTAAAACAAATAACAACTAACTCCAACTCATTTCCCTTTTACCCTATACTCGGCCAACTCACCACATCCACCCATTTTCCCTCCAAAAATTACACCACCATATACTTGACAAGTGTCAAGGTGGGTCCCATACCTTTTGGAAAATATCTAGTTGATATTTTCCAATCAGATTCGCGAAAAACAGACGTTTCGGGCCCCGAACGGGCACTTTTCCCAAGAAATTTTTAAACTGGACGGGCTTCAAGGAAACGGCCCAACTAAGACCGCTACGACGACGGCTAAGCTTTTCGGGTCCAAAACGGTCCTCGAATGGACCAAAACGTCGCTCGGGTGACTTTTCCAGCGAAAAATCAATCTTTCCCAAAATGACCAGAAAGTTGCCCTGAGTCCCCCGTAACTCATTTTAGTCGATAACGGGGTTATCTTAAGTCCGGTATGACCCTCGGGGTCAATTTAGGTTAAGTTTAGTGTCTGTCTTAAAATTTTAAATTTTCCTGTTTTTCGCAGGTTTGACTGACGTTGACCGGAAGTGGTTATTACACAATTATTTTAGAAGACGATGAAACTGTTCTGGGTTTTGTTGTGGAATATGGACTTTGGACCCGAAACAACATACTGCGTGTGGAGGTCATTAACAAACATACATGTGGTAGGTAAATGATTCCTCCTGCTGCCCCCGTTGTACATCATGAGTACTTTGGCCGGGACATGTGTAATCCAATTAATATGGGGGATTCCATTGATCTTATGAGTGCTAAAGGTGGGCAACGCGTTAAGTTTTGATGATGATTATATTGATGATACACTAGGCGGCGTATAAGAGAATCTAGAACAATTTAGTTCTGATGATGATATGGAAGATGTGTGGAAGTGGATTATGATGTGTAATTGGAAGATATGGAAAACGAACAATCGTATCCAGAACAATCCAGATCAAGTTTTGATCCTGCAGACCACTTTTATCCGACGGAAGTGCTTGATGTCGAAGCAAACTCGATCAGTTTCCAAGATGGGTCAGGTTTAGCAATTGGTGATGTGTTTGAGATGAAAGAAGAGTTTCAGACGTTTTTGTCACATATTGCTGTGAAGGACGGGTTTGATTATCGTGCTGCCAAATCTAACAAGTCAGTGTTTGTGGCAAAATGTGCTAACGAAAATTGTGGATGGAGAGTGCGTGCAGCCAAAATTGGAACTACAAGGCAGTTCTCCGTCAGAACATATTTCAATACTCACTATTGCTCTGCGAATGCGACGAAGGTCCACCGCCGGCAAGCAACTACTAAATTTGTGAGGCAAAAATGTGCGGGTCAAAAGAATACACCGTGTCCAAGACTAATTCAAATATTTATGCAAAATGACAGTCAGTCAAGCACCCAGATACCATACTGACAAGCTTGGAAGGCCAGACGACTTGCCAACTTTTTTCTTAGAGAGGATCCCGAGAAAAGTTATGCACTCCTTCCGGCTTATTTGGAGATGGTTGTAGAGAAGAATCTAGGAACAATCACTCATCTAAAGGTGGATGAAGAAAGTAGATTCAAATATGCATTTATGGCATATGCAGCATGTATTCGAGGATGGTCTACTATGAGAAAAGTCGTTGCGGTTGATGGAACCTTCTTGAAGACACGGTTCAAAGGAGTAATGCTTATTGCAACCGCACAAGATGGTCATCATCAACAATATCCTATTGCTTGGGGAATTGTAGACACAGAGAATGATGCTTCATGGACATGGTTTTTTGATAAGTTACTGGAATTTATACCAGATGAAGATGATTTGGTAATTCTTTCTGATAGGAATCAGAGTATCATCAATGGGACGTTGAAGATCTACCCCAAAGCAGATCATGGACACTGTAGGTGGCATCTCGGACAAAATGTACGACTTCATTAAAAAAAAGGCTACTAATGGAGAAGGGCTTCTAAATGCTTTCAAAAAAATGCGCTGAAGCGTACCGGTTATCTGAGTTCAACAGATTGTACGAAATTATGAGTGAATCCTACCCATCAGCCATCCAGTATCTTGAAGAAAAAAATATAGCGGTGCATCAGTGGGCTAGAGCACACTTCAGAAGTGCTCGGTACAATATCATGACAACAAATGGAGTGGAGTCGATAAAGGCAACATTGAAAGAGCCAAGAGAGTGGTCTATCATTGCATTGTTTGATGATATGCAGGACAAAGTTTCAGAGTGGCTCAACAGGCGTCGCCTTCACATTGCATGTATACCTCCAGGTACAATGTTGACTCAACATGCAGAGAAAGTCCTTCGGGTAAGGACACGAGTTGCTGCCCAAATGAAAGTGATACAACTCAACGCATCAGAGTTTCAGGTTGTTGGTAAGAAAGATATGACCATAGTTAATTTATCTGAGAAGCGGTGTGAATGTCATGTGTTCGACTTGGATAAATTGCCTTGTGTACATGCAATAACAGCTGCCAAGTTGAAGAACATTGATTGTTATCAGTTCTGCTCCGACTATTACTCGTTGAACATGTGGAGAATGACTTATTTTGAAACCCTTTATCCCGTACCAGCGGAACGAGATTGGGTTTCTCTTAGCTCCGAACCATTTATAAAGGTTCTCCCTCCAAAAATACCATTGAAGCCCGGTAGACCACAAGTCAAGAGAATCGCATCCGCCGGCGAGCCACGTCGGCCACCAAGAACAAGAAAATGTGGATTATGTGGTGTTTTTGGTCATACAAGGACAACATGTGCCATGTCAACTATTATGTAATAAGGCCATTTATTATGTAATTGGGATGATAACCATTTTATGAACAATTTGTGCTTGTTGAGGAACTTGTAATTGGGATGTAACCATGTTATGAACAATTTGTGCTTGTTGAGGAATTTGTGATTGTGATTTGCATGTTACTGATTTTCTTTTTGTTTTCTATCCAATTGTTGCTAATATTTATTTGAATAGTGCTTTTCAGTTAATTCAAACTATTTTCTCCTGTTACACTCTCTGCTTGATGTTCACCAAAGTTGGGGAACACTTTGTAATAGTTATTTTTCGAGGAAATGCTGAATTTGCTGTCTGGTGTTCCAGATACATAAGACATTAACCAGACTGTTAGTTCAAATTGGATTATTTTTTCCAGACTGGCATCTAGAACGCTAATAATAATTTCAGACTTGATATTTAACCTGGACATTAACTCCTAGAACACACATACAAACTGCAAAATAAAGTGAAGATCTATAAAAGTTCTTCTAGACCTAGTAAATATTTTCCAGAGTAGCAGATTTTAGACAAAATGAAAACATAATTATTGCTTCCCAGAAACACGAGTATAAGGTACAGAACACTAGAAATTGTGTTCATTCATATTTCGCATACAACTTTTTTTTTAGCAATCCTATTAAAGTTTGGATATCCTTCCAAAATATTTAAAAGCAACAAAACAAGTGAATTAAAATGGTTTCTAAAAAAACTATTAAAATGGTTGACTTAGGACTAATAAAATGGTTGACAAAGGACCATTAAAATTTAAAATTAATAATAAAGCAAACACACATTAGTTTTTCACACCCAACCGTTACTTTTTGACAGAATCCGTTAGTTTGTTAACGATAATATTTCCTAAAAAACACAACACACACGTGACATGCAAACATATTTTATTTGAACATTAAGGCGCGAAGGCTCGCCTCCAGAACGCGAAGGAAATCGAAAGTGTGATGTTGATGAAGAAGTCGAACGCGAACGCGAAGAAGAAGTGGTTATGCCACTGTGGAGTTGAAACTCCTGTACGAACCTCAACCAAGAAGGTGAATCCAGAAAGAAGGTTCGTTGGGTGTGGGAATTTCATGGTAAGTCAAGAATTTATTTTAGGGTTTTTTGATTTGGAAATTCCTTTTGGGAATTCCTGCTGAAATTAGGATTTTTTGATTTGGGAATTCTTGCTGAAATTAGGTTTTTTTGATTTGGGAATTCCTGCTGAAATTAATTTTTTTTGTTGATTTGGTAATTCCTGCTGAGATTATGCTTTTTTGATTTAGGAATTGCTGCTGAAATTAAGGTTTTTTTTATTTGGGAATTCTTGTTGAGATTATGGTTTTATGATTTGGGAATTTCTGCTGAAATTATGGTTTTTTGATTTGGGAATTTATGCTGAAATTAGGGCTTGTGTTTTTGCTAGAATGAAGGACCCAAAAGGCAATGCGATTTTTTTCGCTGGATTGATGGACCCAAAGGGCAATGCGAATCTGGGACAAAGTCAGTTGGGAACTCAGAGCAATTCAACAAAATATTAGAAGATAGAGTTGCAAGGATGAAAGATGGGGAGTTTAACTTGCTTAAGAAAATGAAAGTTTTTGAAGATACAATTGCAAGGATGGAAGCTGAGCTTTCTATTGTGTTTGAACAACAAAAACATGATGAGGAAAGGATTTCGAAACTACAATTTGATGTGGATGCTCAAAGAGACAAAGCCAAAACAGTGATTATGTTAGTTGTTGTAGGATTTGTTTAGAATTTTTGGATAAATAGGATAGTATGAATGTATGTTTGTAGTAAGAGAAGAAAGGAATGCAATGGAATGGAACTTGCTTGTATGTTGTTGTTTCCAAGTGTTGAGGTTGGTGGAAGAAATTAACCAGACTGGCAGCTCAAATTGCAATAAATTTTCCAGACTGGAATTAAATTCTCAGACTGAAAAGAACCAAACTGGCAGTTCAAATTGGAATACATTTTCTAGATAATTACATGTACTAAAAACTGTAAATCATACATAACAATAAAAATAAACTAGAATTGGTATTCATATATAGATTTGGACATGGAAAAGAGTTAACCCTGTCACGCCCCAATTTCAGTAAAACCGAACAAGGGACGCGAACATTTTAAAACATAAAAACACTTGAAAACCTGTTTTCATTAAACACTTTAAAATACCAGTTTAGTTCAACAAAATAATAATTACAGTTACGACACGTCCCAACAAGTGGACAAAAGTACAGGTATCCGTCACTAGACTCAAAAGACAAAACCCGGACTCCGCTCCTAGCTCCACAAGCTTCGAGAGCTCACCTAGTCCGTCCCACGAACAGTACCTGTAGGAAAAGCAGCTAGGGGTGAGCGTTCGCTCACCACCACGGATAACAGACTGACTACGGCATAATTAGCAGACAAACAAGTAATACCAACAACAACTTAACACCGGGGAACACCATCCCCAATCCAAGTACTCTAACTGGACAAACACCCACGATGACCTTCCTCGAACGACTCAACACTCTGACACGTAAAGTAGATCTGACCCAACGATTGACGACCTCTTCCAAGGACTCAAAAGAAAGTACGCAACACCAAACAGCATCACAAGGGATCTCACACCAACCAAGATCACAAAGGATCGCACACCAAAACAAGATCACGAAGGATCGCACACCAAAACAAGATCACGAAGGATCACAAACCAGCTGCCAAGAACGCCCTTCCGGGACTCTAACCCGGTCAGGCCAACCCAAGAATGCTGCAACTTACCGGGACTCTAACCCGTAAGCCAGCCGGAAAATGCTGCAACTTACCGAGACTCGAACTCGTAAGCCAGCCGAAGAATGCTGCAACTTACCGGGACTCTAACCCGCAAGCCCGCCAAGTGTGCTCACAAACCCAAACCACACACGCGCGGCCAGGACCCCTTTATTGGCGGGCGGGCCCCCTACCCCGTCTGAACATGCAGACGCGTGTGCTCGTGGACCCCCGTTTCAGGAAGCGGGCCCCCAACCTCCGGTAACCACAAACACAATCACAAGCAAAATCAACAACCAGTAACAGCACAGGTTCAACACTCACAGGCACTCATGGCCACCAAGACACTAACCGTAAAACTCGGACTCAACAGCCCCACAGGCACTCACGGCCTCCCAAGACACACCGACAGTAAGACACGGACTCAACAACCCCACAGGCACTCACGGCCTCCCAAGACACCAACCATAAAACACGCTTGCAACTTACCGAGACTCTAACTCGTAAGCCAGCTAAAGAAAGCTTGCAACCCCCCGAGACTCTAACTCGGTCAGGCCAGCCAAAGACACCAACCTTAGTACACGGGCCATCAAGGCCACCCAAAACACCAACTTAAATGCACGGGCTCTCATGGCCACCCAAAACACCAACAATTGACTACGGGCTCTCATGGCCACCCAGGACACCAATTCAAATACACGGGCTCTCAAGGCCATCCAAACTCAATCAATAAATAACACGGGCTCTCAAGGCCACCCAAAACACTAAATAAGCAATCAACCTCCGACTTAACCAAGCCTCCAACAGTCCTAATATCAACAGTTTCTCAATCAACCTCCGGGCATGGTCATATGCCTCCAGTAAAACAATTAACGCTAAGTTCTCTGCTCCTACGACACTACTAAGTGTCACATGCTTTTCTCAATAAACGCTACAATCCCGTATCGCCTTTCTAATAATTCCTAAGTTCCCGTAACATGCTTTTCTAATAATTGCTACGTTCCCGTAACATGCATTTCTAATATTCGATAAACCTACTTCACCCACGACACCCCGGTGTCACATGCAAATCTACTGTTAACTTTCCCTAGTCAGGGCCGAGATCCGGCTACTTTTCCCTACCTCAACTGAAGAGCAACCGCTACGCTTCCTAGCTGCTGACGTTCTGGCTCGCTACCCCCGAGCTTCACTTCGATCGAAGCCGGACGCTAAAGAGAACACGAAAGCCATAGATTAATAACGGTTCCACCGCTAAATTAAAGGTTACGATTAATCCGGTCTAGACCCGACAATTTGTCCTTTAAACTCGAGCGGGCTGAAAGCGGGGTCACGGCGAATCGGGTTTGAGTACCCGAGCACCGAAACCGGTGCATGACGGCACGATCCCAATGCACGAATCCCGAGGTCCGATTCAGCGGTCCGCTTTTGTTCCTTTTTAAACCCGAAAAGCAGTCCATTTTAACAGCCCGATTATTCGTTCCACGCTCAACGGATCAAGATCCATTTTAAATCAAAACTGGTTGTTCCCTTAAATCGACTTTCTAAAACCCAAGTTTTATTTCCGACGATTTAGTTTATTTCCTAACAAATCTGATTCTCAACTCCTCGATTTAAAACCGTTTTTAAAACCCAAATTGATTTTAATTCCCTTTTTATTTTAAACCCCTTTTTCTTTAATCTGATTTTCGTTTTACAACTTTTCTTTCCAAAATCCGATTTTGATTCCACTAAACATATCCAAAAATTACAATTGTTTTCTACTAACAGATTCGACATTTACAAAATAAACAACACTAACAGATTTAATCGTTAACAGATTTAACAATAGTCGAAAAAGAAATACAACGAAAGGGAGGGCTCGGTCAGAAAATCCGAGGACCCTCGACGACGATAAATCCGGCCGGAAACTCACGGTGGTGGCTCACCGTAGGGGAGATAAGGGCGGAGGGAGGTGGTCGCGGTGCCGGGCGTGGCGGCGGAGCACGGCGAGGCACGGTGGCCCCTCACCCGTCTCAGATCTGGGACGACGGGACTCGGTGACGGCGGGGAACGGCCGGCGACGGCTCGGGACGAGGGAGAGGGTGGTGGTGGCCGAGTTCGGGCTCGGGACGGCCGGAATCGAGAGGGACGGTGGTGGTTGATGCTGGCCGGAGAAGAGGGGCTCGGGGCGGTGGTGTGGTCGTGAATCGGACGGTGGCGTGGCCGTGGGGAGGGGGTTTCGAACCAGAGGAGGGAGAGGGTCGAGGGACGGGAGAGGAGGTCGGGGTTAGGAGGTGTGGCGGCCGGAACTCGGTGAGAGAGATGGTGGTCGGACGTGGGAGGTGAGGTGGCCGGCGACGGTGGCGTCGGGAGAGGGCGGCGGCGTGGTGGCTGGACGGGATCGAAGAACTGAGAGGGAGGAAGGGTCGGGAGGAGGTCGACGAAGGAGAAGGGTAACGGGAGGGGGCTGCGCGAAGAAGACGAAGACAGATTAGGGTTTCAGACCCTAATCTGGTCTTTTATACCTGAACCCTCAAACGGGCCTGGCACACGGGCCTGGCCAAGGTGGGCCTGAGCTTTCACGGCCCAACAAGAGCAAGAGGCCGGGTCTGACCGGGCCTGCTGGGCAGGTTGCTGGTCTGGCCGGGTTCTGGTCGGGTCCGGTCCGACCCGGTCCGACCTGGTTCGACCCAAAAGTTTTTTTTTTCAGACTTTTCGAACCGCTTCCCGATCCCGCCAATTAAAACCCGTAAAAGGCAATTTAAATTTTCAGGACTTTACAAACCCAATCCTAGTACAAACAGAAACAAAAAAAAACATGAAAAGTTTGACTTCCACTTCCACTGAAACATAACATAACAAAAGCAACAAACATATGTTTTTTCCCGACAAAAGGAGGTCCTGGCCCTGGAAACATAGAATTGATATATATATAAACATAAACTAACTACCTTCTTATAGAAGAAGTTAGTTAGTCCCATGATGGCCAGTTGGAGCTGACACTTTCACCATGGTCGGTGTCGTCGTTCGGGTCTACAAGAACAAAAAGGGTGTCTTCTTCTTCTTCTTCTTCTTCTTCTTCTTCTTCTTCTTCTTCTTCTTCTTCTTCTTCTTCTTCTTCTTCTTCTTCTTCTTCTTCTTCTTCTTCTTCTTCTTCTTCTTCTTCTTCCGGGGCGGCTGAGGCTACTGGGGCTTTTGCTGGCACGGCTTCCGGGACGGCTGGGGGTGGCACTGTTGGGGCCTCCTCCTCCTTCTTCTCCTTGTCCTCCTCCTCCGACTCCTCATCCTCCGACTCCTCCGACTCGTCGTCCTCCTCCTCCTCCGACTCGTCGTCCTCCTCCTCCTCCTCTTCCTTCTCGGCGACCTCTGGGTCGTCGTCCGGGTCTCTTTCCTCCTCCTCCCCGGAGAACTCCTCGTCCGGGGGCGCGTCGTCTGAGTCTGAGCGTTTCATTTTATGACCACCTTCGTCGTCGTCATCTTCACTACTGACGTTGGTGGAATCTGACGGGGGAGATAGTGAGGGGGTGGGGGGTAGAGGCTAGGTTTTGACTCGTCGAAAAACCATGGTGAGTCGGGGGAGTTCGGTGGTGGGGGTGGTGGTGGCTCCATGGAGGATGGATGGGTAAGTATGGTTGCAGTTACAACAAAGAAGAAGAAGAAGAAGAAGAAGAAGAAGAAGAAGAAGAAGAAGAAGAAGAAGAAGAAGAAGAAGAAGAAGAAGAAGAAGAAGAAGAAGAAGAAGAAGAAAAACGAAACGAGACCTCAAAAAGCAGAATGGATTTTTAGTGTGGGTTGTATGTGTTCCAGATTGGTTTCTTAAGTAGACTTGGAAAAGCAGTTACATGATTACGAAAATTAAATTTGACATGAAAAGTAGAGTTTAAGAAGTTATTACAAGTGATAATTACATGTAAGACGAAATTACTCTTCGGTTCATGTATAGGCATGACCCTATAACTATAATTAATTTGACAAGACACAGACCTGAAATATATTTTCTAGACTTCTAAACCAGACTTGAAATATATTTTCTAGATTAGAAAACCAGACTTGAAATATGTTCCCAGAATTTATTAGAATGAGTCTCCGACCGTAAATCTGTACTCATATGTTCAGTTTCCAATTAAACCTAACGTACAAAATAGTATAATCCATGTAACATATAACAATTAACATTACAATTCATTCAACATAAGGCTAACATTATAATAATATATCAAAGTAGTTTAGAATTAACACCAATCTTGGTTACCAAAATAATAAAATTCACATCAAAGTATAGAATTCAAATTATAATCCACCTCAAATATTAAAATTCTCAATCATTGAAACCAGTAAATTTTTATCCTTAATGACCTAAAAACTCAGTCATTTTTTTAATCCAATAGCTTCTCGAATTGTGTTGCTATATCCACACACATCTTCAAGCGGTACACAGAGACATGTTGTGGTTTCATATAAATTGGGATTGTAAATGATTGTAGCTCCAGCTCGCTATACTTCAGCGCATAAACACCTGAGTCTCCTTTGCACAATAAAAGCGAATTAGTGACAACTAAGTAAGAGTTACAGAACAAAAAAATAGTTATAAGATGCAAAGTTTTAGAAGATTCCATACGTGTGCTCCTGTAGAGGCAAATCCGTCCGCCTTTCACATGTCCACTTTGTGCCCGAATGGAGTAATTGTCAGTGAAAATTCTTGGCAGCAATGAGAATTTGTGGGAACATCACCAAAAAAGGTTCCATCACTCCAGAAATATCTGGGACAATCTTCTATCGCAGTCATACATTATGAGCTTGCAGAGAGATACGTCCGCTTCCACCATAACCCAATGCTGCTCTATTTCGTCCAACAGCAAAGGAAAAAAGATTTTTTCACAACCTACCCATGCCTTACCACCAAAGATCGGAAGATCGCCCCTAACGTATTCCATTAAGCGATCTGCTACTTGGGGGTTCTCACTTTTACTCCATGCCGCGTGCCCTTCCTTGACGGCATCTGCAAATTCTGCGTCCAACACCACAACATTTTGTGCATAGTGCTTAGTGTAACGCCCCCTGCCGCTTTCTAATTCCAAACAGGCAATCATTCATTTGCTGCATACATGAAAGTGAATTATATGAAATTTAAATTAAATTGAAAACAATTCAAATAATTAAGGTTACGCCTTACCCTTGCATTCAACTTGTCGTTTGACCGGCTGAGAGTTTTGTAGTAAGACGGGGTGACCTCTCCGTAAGGTGTTTTTGGGATTTCCTATATAGGTATCTTCTTCCTCTTTAGTTTTGCAATCACATCCTTATAAACCTGGGTTGTGGATTGATCAGGCACAAGAAGAGGGCTCAACTTCTCCACGTTCCCAATAAGTCTCCTCTTCTTATCTTTTGTTGATTCACTGTCCCCCTCGTGTATAATAGAAGCCGACACTTTCGTCGAGCTTGATTCTTCTCTCTTCCGCTTGCTTGTGGCATGATTCTTAGTGGCAACATTCTTTGTGGCAGCCTTCTTTGTGGCCCATGTGGCAGACTTCTTTGTGGTAGACTTCACCTTGTTTGCTAAACGCTTACTTCTAGTCGTTCTAGCTGGGATTTCCTTGGCCTTTTCAACAGCCGGCTCATGGTGGTTCACATCAACTATTTCCTTCTCAACGGACTGTTCCTTTTCATGGACATCTTCCCCTTCATTGACATCCTCACCAACACTTACTTATTTGTTCACTTCATTGACTTCTTCAATCACATTTCTTGTTTGTTCACTTCAACTACATGGGGCACACCTTCTTGTCCAGTTGCCACTCCTTTTTCTTGTTGTTGGTTCGCTTCCTCTGCAACGGAAAATCCAATTTTTACAACATCAACATCCTCTCCACCAGTGGGCAATCCCACTTCTTGTTGGTTCACATTCACATCCATTTCCTCGGGCACTTCTTCTTTTTGGTTCACTTCAACTACTCTCATTTGTATATGTTCACATTATAAGAGACATCATGTACACTACAATACATGTTCACAAGCAAACCTAATGATATCCCAATTAGGCTTCGTAAAAGGCCTAAGCTCCATTCTAAGGTCGGGAAGTGTTTCGAGGAAAACTTTGTACTTCAATTGTTTTCTTAAAAGTTTATCCTCGGGAAAATCTCCACACTTCAGCCCCGATATTAAACAGTATTCCTTTAAAGAAAATCTGACCGGTCTTCCTTGGACCAAGAACCAGATTTCGGACGACCGCTCCAAGTCAATTTCTCGAACTAACAGTGCCCAAGGAATTTGACTAGAATTGTCACCACTCGGTTGGATGTCCATCAAATGACCAAATTGAGATTTTTTAAGGGTACGAAGGTGGATTTCATCATCACTTAACCTCTCAAGTTCTCCTTTGATGAACTTAGAAGCTGCCCCTACATGACTCTTCACTGATATCTAGCAATCAAAATATTCATTATCGGCCAAAACAGGTTTAAACTCTGGCAGCTCAATTTGTACTAATTGTGCATTTTCTAGGCTTGCACTTGAACTTTCACCCTCATCAAAACTTGGAATTTCTCCGTCGAAGGGGGTTGACCTAGAACTTTCATTTTCTTCATCACATGAGTTTTGCCTACTCTCTAGGGATGATAAACTTGCCTGGTAGGGTGCAAACAAGTAATTACAAAAACAGAAAACAATTCATTTCAAATTGAACTGCAAAACTCTAATAACACACATACATCATGGATTTAATTCCCAGATTGCGAACCAGAACCAGCATAAATTTACGACCTAACACTCCATTCTAGGATATCATTCCCAGATTGCTTGCCAGAACAACCCGTGATTTTACGACCTAGAAATCCCCTAAACCGTATCTAAGCATAATGAATAAAACCCCCTAAATGTATACATTCAGACAACAATTCAAAGTATCTACACAACAATTAAACACAATTTCACCCAAATTTCAGCCTATCTAAGCATAAGAAGGGAATGGAAACCAGATGAGTTAGCTCTTACATACCATCTCAGCTCCGACAATACCGATACGTTTAGCCCGTGGAGAATGAAAATTGGAATTCGATCCTTTGAGCTTGTTGGAGAAGAACGGAGATGAATAGAGACGATTCCTTGCTGGAGATCAGTTGGGTCGAGAGTTTCTGCATTTTGGGGGGTGGGGGGGTGGGGGTTGGTTTGAGTTGAAGAAGAAGAAAACAAAATTGAATGAGGGAAAAACAGCTAACAAAAGTTGTTTTAATTTGAAGCTGACTAGGATAATTTGAAGAGCTGACAAAGATAATTTGAAGATGACAAGACAGTTTTGTTGAAATACAAAAATGGCACAAGAGTAATCTTATGCATTTTACTGATAAAAAGAAAATAAAAAAGAAAAAAATAAATTCACTTAAATTACGAGGTCTACCAACATACGACTTTCCAAAAATAAGCCCCTCTGGATAAATATGCCCTAAACCAGACCCGACTCCGTTTAGACGTAGACATGAGAGCACTTTCTTCCTTCGCTTTCAGGGCTAATTGTTCCTTAAAACATTTGCCTGATGAAGCTCTCCATCCAAGATTTTTCTGCGGTAAAGGCGCCACCGGAGTTTCTTCCGGAGGTAAATCACTCTCACCCAACTCCGAGCTCAGTAGTTCCAAATCTATACCCATCTCAAACCGTAGTCCATCAATTGATCATAACTATTTCTCGCAAGTTCTGTCGAAAAAGGATTGGTTTTTATCCCTAAATCACGACTTTAAGGCCAAGAGGGTGGATATGAAATTGGATCCTCGATTCGTTGTTTCTGTATTGCAAAATCAAGTAAACCCTCTACACCCATTGAGATTTTTTATCTGGGTTTCGAGTACTGATTTGTCATTTGCAAAGAATGAAGGTGTTCGAAGGGTTTTAGGTGACATCCTGTATCGAAAAGGTCCTATTTTGTTGTCGGGTGAACTGGTTCAGGATATTAGGGATTGTGGTGGTATCTGGGTTAGGGAGCACCTGCTCTGTGCTTTGATCGGTAGTTGGGGGAGACTGGGATTGTCACATTACTGCAATGACGTTTTCCAGCAAATGTCCGATTTGGGAATTACTCTCACCACAAGATTGTATAATGCCATAATTGATGCATTGGTGAAGTCCAATTCACTTGACTTGGCTTATCTGAAATTTCAGCAGATGTCGGCTGATAATTGCAATCCTAATATAATCACTTACAATATTCTCATTCATGGTGTTTGCAAGAGAGGCATTGTGGATGAGGCACTTCGTTTGGTGAAGCAAATGGAGGCCTCGGGGCATTCACCTAATATGTACACATATTCATTACTAATTGATGGATTTTGCAATGGAAAGAGGGTTGATGAAGCTTTTAAGCTTCTAGACACAATGAGAGAGAAGAATCTTATTCCGACTGAAGTTACTGTAAATTCCTTGATTCGTGGGGTGTTTGGTTGTGTCTCCCCACATAAGGCGTATCAATTGTTACAAAAATGTATGGAGAAAGAGCCTGCCTTCCAGAAATTTGGTGGTGACGTCTTACTCCAATCTCTTTCTCATAACAACATGGCCAGAGAGGCAGGTGCGTTCTTGCGGGAAACTATGGATAAAGGTTATTTACCTAGCAGTGAAACATTTAATCTCACAATGAATTGTTTCATAAAGGGAATGAATCTCTCTGAAACATGTGAGATACTGGATTGGCTTATTGAGCGAGGCATGCAGCCAGGGTTTCATACATACCTTGTGCTTATTGAAGCTTTATGTAAGGATGACAGAGGTTTGGAGAGGGACCGGTATGTAAACCAGATGGTAAGCAACAAACTCCTATCAAATGCATTTTCGTATAACAGGCTGATTAATTGTTTCTGTAAGGCCAAGATGGTAAACAGAGCTGTAGAAGCTTTCCAAGAGATGATGGATAGAGAAATTACTCCTAACCTAGTAACATTCAATACCCTTATTAGTCAGCTTTGCAAAGATGGACAGCTAGAAAAGGCAGAGGAACTTTTGGGGATGCTTTTTGAACAGGGATTGAAACCAGATGTTTTTACTTTCGGTTCGATGGTTGGTGGCCTTTGCCATGGTAACAGAATTGAGGATGCTTTTAATTGCTTCACTGAAATGATTGAATGGGGTGTTGCTCCAAATGCTGTCATATACAATATTTTGCTTCGCTCTTTGTGCCGCTTGGGGGATGTTGCTAGATCAACGGCACTTTTAAAAAAGATGCAGGTGGATGGGTTTAGCCCAGATGTTCTCTCCTTCAATGTTCTCATTAAGAGTTTTTGTAGTATGAATAAGGTTAAGAAAGCAGAACAGCTCTTTGTTTCCTTGTTGTCGAAGGGCTTGAATCCTGACAGTGTCACCTACCTGACATTGATCAAGGCACTCTGTCAATCAGGGAGATCAGTTGAAGCAAGGAAGATACTTTACTCAATGGAAGCCAATGGGCGTTTTCCTGATTCTGACACATGTTACTTAATTTTAGATAGTCTAATCCAGCAGGGCAAGTTGGGCGAGGCCCGGGAATTAATAAAGAGACGTTGATGGAGGGAATTAACTTCAAACTCTGCCCCGAATTTTTAAGATATGGTTAGGTTTTGGGTTCATTATTATTGATCTTGCATTTGTAGCCAGATGCAACTATTTGACACTGGTTGTTTGGTTTTCTTATGAGTTTCTAGAAACAAGAGGAATGAAGGTATATATAAGAAGATAATTCACTTTCTCCCTCACTGATTTATCTTTTCTTATTTGAACTGCGGAAGTTACTGCTGTGAACTTTTTCTTTCTACTCAAAAGATGCATGAATGATTTCATCTTACCTGTTTTTTAAGTTCTCCTGACACATTTGAACATTTTTTGGCTGGCAAAAGAAAATACAACACGTTATCCTGTTATTTCATTTTTCCTTTACATTTAAATGCTTCAGTTTTATTATTATGTTTGCTTCTTTGATCTCTTGTTAAGTATCCTTTCTATTTTTGTCTGTCTTAAACTGTACATGTATCACATAAAAAAGAAAGATTAATTGCCAAAACCTACCCTAAAGTATTGTCCACTGTCGTCTGTTAGAAAAATGTAATTGCCCACAAACTATTGAATGCATTATGAATTGCCCACAAAACTATTGAATGCATTATGAATTGCCCTCAAATCTAAAGCAAAATGACAAGTGCTATCAGAAATTATAAGCCAAAGCGGTAATCCGCTGTTTCTCACAAAACGATGGTGGACAATAATTTGTGCACCTTAAAGCGTGGACAAAAGCTAAGTTTTTTTTTGGCAGTGGACAATACTTTAGGGTAGGTTTTGGCAATTAACCCAAAAAGGAAAAAAGTGATAGTTTTACCCTTGGTTGTACAATTAGTTAAATGTAGACGACATATAGTGACTCTAGCGCTAGGGAGCTAAGAAAATCATATGTAGCTGTGTAGATGATCTGAACACGTAAATATACACTTATATGATTGAAGAGAACTATATTTTATCTGAAAGGGTAATGTAAATTATCCTCTTTTTAAAGAGGACATCTGCATTATATGAATCATTTTGAGTGGTACTGATGCAAGCCATTCAACTTTCCAACTCTAGCATTTGACACACACAGATGGTATGAGATGGAAATATTCTACCACATGTCATTAGAATATGTAAATGTAAAGAACTGTTTCCTCAAGTGTGTAGACCAGTTTCGTTGCGCCAAGATATTTGGAATTGAATGGTTACACCTATCTTAGAATAGGAAGATGGTGATGTTTTCTTAAAACATTTGTTTTGGTGGAGCAAGAGATGAACCTGTGGAATGAATTAAATTAATGAACTGAGGTGCATCTTTTTGTGTCTAGAGTTCAATATAGCTTCTGACAGGAAAAATTGGGTTACTGTGTGCTGCTGAGTTGTTGAGTCAAAGTTTTGGTACACTTACCTTACCTCACAAGGAATGTGCATCAATAACCACATTGTAATAGCAAATATGCTATTTCATTATATTTCGTCCTTAGGAAACTGGTCTCATTACCTTTCCTTTACATTTTCCTGTTGATTCATTTTTTGGGTGACCATTACCTTTCCTTTACATTCAAATGCTTCAGTTTTATTATTTTGTTTACTTCTTGCATTTCTTGTTAAGTATCCTTTCTATTTTTGTCTGTCTCAAACTGTATGTGCATCACTTAAAAAGAAAAAGTGATAGTCTTTAAGTTGAATGTAAACGACACATGGTGATCCCTAGCATTAGGGAGTGAAGAAAATCATATCTAGTTGTGTAGACGATCTCAACATATCAAAACACACTTGTATGAATGACGAGAACTGAAAACAATACTTTTTTACATTTTTATTTGTGTTAATTTATTCATTTCGAAGATCCTGCGTGCTCTTTGGATATGTTGGAATGCTATTCAAGTGATATTCCGGTGATTATTAATTAAAGATTCCAAATTGCTCTTCAAGTTTGCAAAGGGAGAAACTTGAGAATTGGTCAAGGCTGGCAGGTTTATTTATGTTGATTGCTTATTTGTTCTCTTGAAACAAGTTTTTAGTATAATGATGATTGTTGATTATAAAATGAAAGGATAAGGTTCTTTTCTTGTACTCAACATCCCTTAGAGGTAAATGTGAATATGTTTCTTCATTGGTCACATTATCACTCATTTGTTTCTAGATTGTCCCCATGGATGAACTGAAGATGAGCCAGTCTGCTGGCTAACTTGGGGGTTACACATTTGGACTTCCAGATGTTTTTCTTTGAGGTACAGACACGGCTACATGGACATCCCGAGTATTACTCTTCCCTGCAAGCGATCTCCTTGGGCAGTTTGAGGTAATCTAGAATTCACTTTCATGAGTTTCAATATGTGGAATCAAAGGACACTTTTAGGTTTGATTTTTGAAAGCCTACAGGAAAGTTCTAGCAAGTAAAAGTTGGTGACTTGCACTCAACCTGCTCTCTCCCTATTTGGTCTCAAAATGACACAAATTTACAAGCAAACCCACCAAAAGTTCTCACCAAACTCATTGACATGCATTGTATTTCACAAGTAACAATAAAAAAAAATTGTTCCCATTTGCGAATTCCGAATTGGTATATATGTAAACTTCAATTCTTATCTTTCTCTTCCACATTAGTTCACTGGCATCTATAATGGCTCTTACGGTGGTTCCCTTAAGGCTCTATGCTGTAGCCGCAACTCTGGCATACATCTCATTCTGTTGTTGCATATCAGGTGCCACGATAGTCATTGATGATCTTATAGATTTTCTTCTTTTTTTCAATGACTTAAGCTTATCTATTTTCTGGTGATGTACAGGGAAAGCAGAGAAAGTAGGAGCTGTAGGTGATGACCCTGCTCAAATTGTTGCAAAAGCCTTGTTATGCTTGAGTGATAAAAATGTAAGTGACACGGCCTGGTTTATGCATGCTTGTCTTTTCAGTCTATTTTTCTTAAGTTCTAGAACTCGACTAGAGGGATTAGTTTCATGACTTGCATTATTTGGTCGGTTCATGTCACACAGAGTTCTGTATGTTGATTGATTTTGGGTTGTGAATGAAATGTCAGATTTATAGGAGGTGTGAAGAAAATTACAGGCTGACGGAGACTGGAAATTTGGATGTGCCTCCAGATCACACTGATGAATATTGCAACGGAGCATGCAGGACGGAGACAAACCTGGTGCTGGATTGCATTGACAACATTCTTTCACTTCGTGTTTTACAATAAAGCCACCATAAGAGATGTTAGAGACACAATCAAGGCAGCTTGTGGCTATGGCCCCGAAAGAGGTTAGTAGTTGCCGCGTATGCGTTGGTGCTGACTGCTAATGGTCGTTGCTTCTTTCATAAGCTACTCAGTTTGACTTCTATTAACAGATTATTCAGCTCAGGTTCTTTAAAACTAATATTCAAACTAAGCTCAAACTTCAAAAGACTAGTTTACTAATTTCTAATAAAAGTTTTTTTTAACATAATTGTTTTTGCTTATTAAATAGGACTACAATATAGAAAGAAAATATCGTCTGAAAATTTATAAAAAATATTTTCCTATTATAAATTAAACCCCAACCTGCCTCAAAGCAGCCACCCACTAGGATTGGAACCGCTAGCCTCTTATGGTTAGAGTGTCCCCTTGACCACTAGGCCAATCCTAGTTGGCAATTTCTAATAAAGTTGATTTAATCACCGATAATTGAAATAATGATATTTTTGTATTCAAAAACCATGTCATCTAAAATTAGGAAAGTAATTATCATATTCTTGTATACTTATGAAAAACTTTACATTCCATTTTTTATTAGAGGATTTAGGTTACTCCAACACCAACTTCACTCACCTAACAACTTTTGTGTCCAAAACTAGTATAGTGTAAAAAAGGAATATAGAAAAGCTACCTTAGGGTAGTGACATCTTTAGGGTAGAGTGTTTTTAGATTTGGGGTTCCCACCACTTCCCTGTGGGACCAACCCATACTTTATCGTTATACTGCGTGTTGAAGTATTCACTGAGCATTCTTGTGAATTTATATATGTACTCAAATGTGTTATGTATATGTAAAATGATATGTTTAATACTGATTTCTTTGGTAGTAATTCTTCATGAACCACTTGGTTTTCTTTCATGACTGCATGAAAGAGTGTTAAAACTTCTCTAATTAAGTTGACCTTTTAGTTTAAGGCTCTGATCCATACATGACTACATTTTCAAATTCTTAATGTATAATACTGTGGCCTTATTATACTGTTTATAGACACAAATGCAAATTTGAGATTTTTTTCCTTAGTTTTTAGTAAAATTTACTTAAACTTAACCGAGTTGAATGGATCAAGCTCAAGTTTAACTATATTTTATCACCCCGAAGAAAAAATAATTATATAATTCAATTGTTATTGATAATTTTGGACTCAGTTATACTTATATACCCCATTCATAAAGACATGTTGAATTTTTACACAAATGCAGGTAACTTTGATGTTTCGAAGCACATAGAAGCTAAAGAAGGCAGTGCCAATAAGATTGCCAACAATATTATGTTACATATGGCATTGATGATTATGGGGAATTCTTTATTGTAATATCGGTACACATTATTTATGGATGATCGATTGGTTGTGTTGATGTGGTAACCACATTGTGGTTAACGTGAGTGACACAATGTTAGTGGGAAATGAGGTTCCAAGCACATGCTTGTGACTGTAGTTGAAGAGAATATACAATAAGGAAACACATACACTAGTTTTTGACTGAAGTGTGATATTTCAAATCATAGTGAGTGAGGGTATAAAGATTGACATGCAAAAATTATTTTGTAAGAAGTATCATCAGAGGCGAACAAAGGAGTAAAGAACCCTGGACCTCTTTTTCTCTCTCAACAAAACCTACCCTTTTCTCTTCTTTTTTGGCCGTCGTGGCTCTTGTGACTATGGTAACGGGAGCCTCTGGTGTGTCTCTTTCTTCCCCTCTTCTTCTCCCTCCATCATTTCTATTTCCCTCTTTTTTTACCACTCATCATTGGTTCCGGTTTCTTCTTCGACCAACTAGAGTTTCTATCTGTCGGCCCCTTACTCTGGCGTTGTCCGACTCTCCTCTGGCTGGATTTGGTATTGACCTCCTTCTTTCGTCTTGGTGGAACCATAACTGTGACTTACAACTCCAAATCTAGTTTGGGTCTCTAATTTTCAGGTGATTCGGCATTGTACTTGTGCGTGGGTTCTTTCGTGCCTTAGTCCCGCCCTCTTGGGGATCTCAATTTTGTATACTGGTCGCCGACTCGATGTCGTTCCGGCTATCGTTCTGTTCCGTTGGAGCTGAACCGTAGCTCACAGTCTTCATGGTGGAGTTGGCCCCAACTAGGTTCCTCTGGAGGTCGTCCCACTACCGAGAAGGTCAGGTCATGGCTGATTACTAAGGGTCGTTTGGTAAGATTCCTGTTCTGGTCATGTGTGGTTGTTTGCAAGACTCGTCTCGCAGTCCCGATTAGTATGACTTTCGACTCCCTTAGTCTCTTGTATTTTTACTACTCATAGCTAGTTTTAGATTCGCTTTGACTTCTCGGCTTTCCTTTCCCTGTATTTGTTGGGGACTCGTCGGTTTCGGTGTTGGATGTCGACGAGCTGTTGGGTCTTTCGGCCTTTGTTTGAAGTCGTTTTAATTTTGATTTCTTGGTTTATTGAGTTCTGGTGGTTTTGATCACCGGTCCATATGTCGCTTGCGGTGTTGGTTGTCGGCGTGTCGGTGCCCTACACTTAGTGGGTGGCTCCAATGAGTTTGGGGTGTATTATACTTGTTCAAGTAAGATCAGAGCATTTGTCGGAAGTTGGTGTGACGGTTGTTATTGTTGTTTGGTGGTTTTTTTGTGCTTCATGGTTGTGATATCTAGGTATTAGACCTCCGTGTTTTTAGCTTCATTGTTATTTTCAAGTTTTTAGACTGTTTTGGTTGTACAGTTTAACCACTTGTTGGGTCTGTTTCCTCGCCCTTGTTGGCGTTTCTGTTGCTTATTATTTGTAAAACCTGGTACCGAGACCTTTTGTCGGGTTTCCACTTGTTGGGTCTGTTTCCTCGCCTTTGTTGGCGTTTCCGTTGCTTATTATTTGTAAAACTTGGTACTGAGACCTTTTGTCGGGTTTCCACTTGTTGGGTTTGTTATGAGGCTGGTCGTTTTTGTCAATGCTCTTGTTTGTAACTTTCGGTTTGTTTCATGGTTGAAATATCTGGCTATAGAATTGTTAGACTCATCCTTGATTATGTTTTGATTACTTACTAAGCTAGGGACCTTAGTTGGGGTTGCTTTTATTTATAAGTTTCCTATTGTGAGGAATTTCCCTCCACCTTGTCTTTTGTTTTAAAGACTTAGTATATAAAACAAAAATTACTGATAAAAATATTATTTTATAGGAAGTGTTACTTTTTGTTTTATCAGCAAATAAGTTTTATTGGGTATCTAATCTTTTGAGACAAAAAAAGAGATAAAGAGTCTGACAACCAACACTCTCTCAATACTACAAAAAACATTCCGACAAAGAAACCTCAAACCATTGAGACAAAACTCAAACAAGTGGTTTAATCCCATTCAATGGACTATAATAGGTCTAAATATTTAAGTTTTACTACCATGAAGCAAACACATAGGAATATCGAACAAGGGGTAAGAGGTAACGCCTCAAACACTCGTAAAACCAAACGCAACATCCTAAACCCTTTCTCGTAGCTTGTAGCGAGCACGCAATCTCTATGGGGCCACCAACTCAAGAAGGTTAAGGCCACCGACATGCCAACGGCCAACATTGTTAAAACGACAAAGACCGACAAGGAAATATATGTTGTGTCACGCCCCAATTTCAGTAAAACCGAACTAGGGACACGAACATTTAAAATAATAAAACCGTTTGAAACCTGTTTTGAATAAACACTTTAAAATCACCATTTGTTCAACAAAATAATATTTACAACTCAAAATCAGTCCCAACAAGTGGACAAAACAAGGTACCCGTCACTAGACTCAAAAGTAAAACCCAGAATCCCGCTCCTAGCTCTTCAAGCTTCAGAAGCTCACCTAGTCCAACCTGCGACCGGTACCTGTAGGAAAAGAAGCTAGGGGTGAGCGTTCGCTCACCACCACGGATAACAGACTGACTACGACATAATTAGAAGACAATGCTGGTAACACCAACAACAAACTCAACACCGGGGAACACTATCCCCAACCCAAGTACTCCGACTGAACGCACGCCCACTGTTACCTTCCTTGACCAACTCAACACTCTGACACGTAAAGTAGACCCGACACAACGATCACGACCTCTTCCAAGGACTCAAAAGACCACCACGCAAACCCAAGATCACAAAGGATCGCACACCAAACAAGATCACAAAGGATCGCATACCAGCTGCCATCTGCTCAGTGCTAAGAACGCTCGCAACCTCCCGAGAATCTAACTCGGTCAGGCCAGCCAAAGAACGCTCGCAACCTCCCGAGACTCTAACTCGGTCAGGCCAGCCGAAGAACGCTCGAAACCTCCTGAGACTATAACTCGGTCAGGTCAGCCGAAGAATGCTCGCAACTTACCGAGACTCTAACTCGTAAGCCAGCCAAAGAATGCTCACAAACCCAAACCACACACGCGCGACCAGGACCCCTTTATTGACGGGCGGGCCCCCTACCCCGTCTAAACATGCAGACGCGTGTGCTCGTGGACCCCCGTTTCATGAAGCGGGCCCCCAACCTCAAGTAACCACAATCACAATCACAATCACAAGCAAGTTCAACAACCAGTAACAACGCAGGTTCAACACTCACAGGCACTCATGACCACCCAAGACACCAACAGTAAAACACGGACTCAACAGCCCCACAGGCACTCACGGCCTCCCAAGATACACCAACAGTAAAACACGGACTCAACAGCCCCAACGACACTCACAGCCTCCCAAGATACACCAACAGTAACTCACAGCTCAACAACCCCACGGGCACTCACGGCCACTCAAACCACCAACAGTAATTTACGGGCTCAACAATCCCACATGCACTCACGGCCTCTCAAAACTACCAACAGTCACTCACGGGCTCAACAACCCCACAGGCACTCACGGCCTCCCAAGACACACAAACAGTAACTCACGGGCTCAACAACCCTACAAGCACTCACGACCTCCCAAGACACACCGCCAATAAAGACACGGGTTCAACAACCCCACGGGCACTCACGACCACCCAAAGCACCAAAGGTAAAGACACGAGTTCAACAACCCCACGGGCACTCATGGTCACCCAAAACACCAAAGGTAAAGACACAGGTTCAACAACCCCACGGGCACTCATGGCCACCCAAAACTCAACAATAATACACGGGCCCTCAAGGCCACCAAAGACACAAAATACACAATCAACCTCCGGCATAACCAATGCCTCCAACAATCCTAATATCAACCGTTTCACAATCAACCTCCGGGCATGGTCATATGCCTCCAGTACTCCTAATCTCGATAATTTCGCAATCAACCTCCGGGCATGGTCATATGCCTCCAGTAATTCTAATAACGCTAAGTTCTCTGCTCCTACGACACTACTAAGTGTCACATGCATTTCCAATATTCGCTACGTTCCCGTATCATGCATTTCTAATATTTGATAACCCACGACACCCCAGTGTCACATGCATTTCTACTGTTAACTTTCCCTAGTCAGGGCCGAGATCCGGCTACTTTTCCCTACCTCGATCGCTTTCCGAACGCTTAGTCACTTCACGAGGTCCAAAAGTCTCCTCTTCCGCCAAGCTCGGGTCCACAGTCTAGGATCACAATTAAATACTAGAATTAATAATAATTCAAGGACGGTTTAAAGAGGTAGCACCCAACCTAAGCCCCAATTTACTCAACTTGTCAAAATGGGCCCGGAATGGCCCATTTCGCCCGGTTTGGCGAATATGCCCGAGATTGGAAAAACGTCCCTCGGTGTCCCGAAAATTTTCATTTTCGTTTTTATCAATCCTAATTAAATTCACGTGTTCCAACGCACTTGGTGGAATCAATTTCCGAATTTGCGCGAATTACACACCCTAATTCCCTATTTTTCAATACCCAACCTACAATCTCGAAGAGAAATAAAACCCATGCTTCACTGTTGAATTTTTATATAAGTACAGAATAAAGACCAAGATGATGTATTGCCCTTTGATTTGGCTTTACCCGTAACAAACAAGACTTGACCCCTTTTTTGCCTTTTTGATTACACAGCCACTCACCAAAAAGAAATGATAAAAGAACATTAAGGTAACATCACCACACTAACCTTAAATGCCTTCTCTGTACCGAACCAAAGACAAAAACACTTCAAGCCAACATTTTTTTTCTTTGATCTCCCAAATGAGCCTTTATCTATGCCTTTGCCCTTTGCTCCTTTGCTGCCGTCACTTTTATGGTCCTAAAACCTTGGTAGCTTGATGAATCATCACCTAAGAGAGCTTGCTCTTGCTGCCGCCTCTACCCGGAAGCCAAAGAGCAAATTGGTTTCTCTCTCTTGCGGCAGAACTACAAAAACCTACTATAGCCTTATGTGAAGATATGAGTAAAATGGGCTTAAGTTGGGCCCAAGGACATGGGCCAAAATATTAAACCTTTTTTTTTTTTTGAAATTTATTTTTCGTACTCGATCCAAATTTCCACCTCGTTTCCCAATCCTGACGTTCCAAAACGATAACTTTAACAAATTAATTTTTTTAAACCGGGGCGGGCTTTACATGTTGACGTACAGAAAATCAACGTATCCACAGATGATTGTTTTCGTTCAGATTTTGGTGAATACCATGAAGGCTGAATACGTAACATGTTATAAAGCTTTTATTCAAAGAGCATACTTGCATAATAGGTTTGAGTTTTGGGGTATTATTTCATCCTCAAATCTTTATTATGATAACGAATGTGCAACTTCTAAGATATTTAAGGTAATAAAGCAATCACCTTACATATTTATCATTATAACAAGATGTTAAAAGAAAGATCGTCATTGAACGCATAGACATGAATGTTATGATTGTAGACATATTAATGAAAGGACTACCTTAAAAAAAACTTTTCAGAAGCGCACTGAAAGTATGGGTCTTGGCGATAGTTTCTACGTAAGTTGTTTGTCAGTAACTATTTTTATATTTGACATTTATATTACGAGATCTTAAATTATGTTTTACATTTTGTTTTCCGAAGTACAACACATTATTGTGTGATTTATGATGAAAAAATGTGTCTTTTATAAAGACATTATGCGACCTGTATGACGACTTCTTATTCTTGTAATAACCACTCCCTGTCAACGCCATTCAAACCTGCGAAAAACAGGAAAATTTAAAATTTTTGGACAGACACTTAAATGAACCCAAATTTGACCCCGAGGGTCATACCGGACTTAAGTTGACCCCGTTATCGACCAAAGTGAGTTACGGGGGACTCAGGGCAACTTTCTGATCAATTTGGGAAATGTTGACTTTTCGCTGGAAAAGTCAACCGAGCGACGTTTTGGTCCATTCAAGGACCGTTTCGGATCCAAAAAGCTTAGCCGTCGTCGCAGCGGTCTTAGTTGAGCCGTTTCCTTGTAGCCCGTGAAGTTCCGTAATTTCTTGGAAAAAGTGCCCGTTCGGGGCCCGAGACTGCCGAATTTCGCGAATCTGATTGGAAAAATATCTAGAAGATATTTATCAAAAAGGGATGGGACCCACTTGCCACTTGTCACCAATGTGGTGGTGTTAGGTTTATGGGACGAAACAAAAGATGAGACTTTGGTGTTAGTTTTGTAATTATGGTAAAGTTGTGTTGTTTTAAAACAATTTTAAAAGGGAAAGAAAGGGTGTGTTCGGCCATATTGACAAAAATGAGGTTTGTAGAGAGAGAAAGAAGAGATAGAAGAGAAGAGAGAAAAAAGAGATAAAGTGTTGGAGTTTTGTGTTTTCCCGACAATCCAACCGTTGGATCATCTCAAAGATAGAAGAATCGAGTTCACACCGTCATTCTCTACGGTGAACATCTAACCGATTTTCGTTTTGGAAGGTTTGAACTTTAGGGTTTGAGTTTAAATGGGTTGATTAAGGTTGGGTTTTGTTTAAGATTGGTTTAAAGATGAATGGTTGAGGTTTGGAGTTCGTTAGGAACGTTTTGGGGCGAAAAGTGAATTTTCCCATTATGGCCGTGTGGGGCCCATATGCCCGGGTATCGGGTTTTCGTGTTCGGGTGGTTTAGGACGTTCTCCAAGTCGTTAATCCACACCCGGATCGAAATTTGGAATTAAATTGTGAAAGTTATAATTGACGGGTTTAGAAACTTTAAACGCTAATTAAATGACTCGGAATTCGATTCTGTTGAGTGCCTAGGAACCCTTGAATTATTCTAAGACAGTAGAAACGAAAACGGGAATTTTCAGAGCCCCGGAAGGGCGTTTTCAAAACCCGGGCAGATTCGCCATGTCGGGCGAATCGGGCCTTTCCGGGTCCAATATCGACAATGTCGAGTAATTGGGGAGTTTGGGAGTGATCGACATTGTCGGGGTTACTTTTGGGCGTCGGGTTTATTAAAATTCAGTTTATGCCTGCAAGCTTAAAAGAGTTTAAAATTGTGTTCTTGTTAGATCGTGCTGCAGACTGAGGAAAGGGAAAGCTAGGCGAGTGACCGAGATCACGTCGAAGCTTATTTGTGCGCTTTTGGAGAAAGCATACGAGGTAGGGAAAAGTAGCCGGATCTCGGCCCTGACTAGGGAAAGTTAACAGTAGAAATGCATGTGACACTGGGGTGTCGTGGGTTAAGTAGGTTATCGAATATTAGAAATGCATGATACGGGAACGTAGCGAACATTGGAAATGCATGTGACACTTAGTAGTGTCGTAGGAGCAGAGAACTTAGCGTTAGTAGAATTACTGGATGCATATGACCATGCCCGGAGGTTGATTGTGAACTTATCGATATTAGGAGTACTGGAGGCATATGACCATGCCCGGAGGTTGATTGTGAAACTGTTGATATTAGGACTGTTGGAGGCATTGGTTATGCCAGAGGTTGTTGTGTAATTCGTGTCTTGGGTGGCCATGAGAGCCCGTACTTTATTATTGTGTCTTGGGTGGCCATGAGAGCCCGTGTTACTGTTGTGTCTTGGGTGGCCATGAGAACCCGTGTTACTGTTGTGTCTTGGGTGGCCATGAGAGCCCGTGTTACTGGTGTGTCTTGGGTGGCCATGAGTGTTTGTGGGGTTGTTGAGCCGTGAGTTACTGTTGGTGTGTCTTGGGTGGCCATGAGTGTTTGTGGGGTTGTTGAGCCGTGAGTTACTGTTGGTGTGTCTTGGGTGGCCATGAGTGCCCGTGGGGTTGTTGAGCCCGTGAGTTACTGTTGGTGTGTCTTGGGTGGCCGTGAGTGCCCGTGGGGTTGTTGAGCCCGTGAGTTATGGTTGGTGTGTCTTGGGAGGCCGTGAGTGCCCGTGGGGTTGTTGAGCCCGTGAGTTATGGTTGGTGTGTCTTGGGAGGCCGTGAGTGCTCGTGGGGTTGTTGAGCCCCGTGAGTTATGGTTGGTGTGTCTTGGGAGGCCGTGAGTGCCCGTGGGGTTGTTGAGCCCGTGAGTTATGGTTGGTGTGTCTTGGGAGGCCGTGAGTGCCCGTGGGTTGTTGAGTCCGTGTTTTACTGTTGGTGTCTTGGGTGGCCATGAGTGCCTGTGGAGTGTTGAACCTGTGTTGTTGCTGTTTGTTGAACTTTGCTGGTGATTGTGCTTGCCCGAGGTTAGTGACCCGACTGTGTGTCGGGAAGTGGTGCGAATCCCGGTAGGTTACGAACATTCTTTGGCTGGCCTAACCAAGTTCGAGTCCCGATAGGTTACGAGCATTCTTTGGCTGGCCTAACCAAGTTCGAGTCCCGGTAGGTTACGAGCATTCTTTGGCTGGCCTAACCAAGTTCGAGTCTCGGCAGGTTGTGAGCATTCTTTGGCTAGCCTGATCCGTGTTCGAGTCTCGGTAGGTTGTGAGCATTCTTTGGCTAGCCTGATCCGTGTTCGTGTCGTTGGAGGAGGTCGTCAATGGTTGTGTCGGGTTTATATTACGAGTTTGAGGTTGAGTCTGTTGAGGAAGGTAACAGGTTGTGAGTGTGATAGGTCGACCGCTTGGCCTGAGTGGTTCGGCAAAGCGCGTGATTGAGGGAGGTTTCTGAGCAGCTGGTATGCGATCCGTTGTGATCTTGTTTGGTGTGCGATCCTTTGTGATCTTGTTTGGTGTGCGATCCTTTCTGATCTTGGGTGTGTGTGGTGGTCTTTTGAGTCCTTGGAAGAGGTCGTGATCGTTGTGTCGGGTCTACTTTACGTGTCCGAGTGTTGAGTCGACTGAGGAAAGTATCAGTGTGTGTGGGTTCGGTCGGGTCACTTGAGTTTGGGGATGGTGATCCCCGGTGTTGAGTTGGTTGTTGGTGTTACTAGCTTTGTCTGCTGATTATGCCGTAGTCAGTCTGTTATCCGTGGTGGTGAGCGAACGCTCACCCCTAGCTGCTTTTCCTACAGGTACCGGTCGCAAGTTGGACTAGGTGAGCTTCTGAAGCTTGAAGAGCTAGGAGCGGGATTCTGGGTTTATTTGAGTCTAGCGACGGATACCATACTTTTGTCCACTTGTTGGGACGTGTTTTAAGTTGTAAATATTATTTTGTTGAACAACGGTGATCTTAAAGTGATTTAATGTAAAAGGTTTCAAAATGTTTTATTGTTTTAAAAGTTCACGTCCTGAGTTCGGTTTACTGAAATTGGGGCGTGACAATTATGGTCTTATTATGAAGGTAGACAATGTTTATAGTACATAGAAGGAATCATGTTGCAAAATTAATTTTGCTTAGATGTGTGACCGCCTTGACTCCCATTTTCTATTGTAGTAGCCAAGACACTTATCACTAGCGTATAAAGATATTTAGTTTAGCACTTTATGTCGGCATTATAATCTCTAAAAGAATGGATAAAAATCATTCTTAAGTGATCAAGTGGGAGACTGTTGCAATATATTTATTTGGGGTTATTAAATATAAATTTAATCTTTCCTATTATGTTGTCAATTAGGAATCTATCATTTTTAGGAAACGTGCTATTCTAATTAAATAGTAATTACCAATTGATTGATAAATAAGTCTTTCCTAATTCAATCTCTACTTAGATGGGCGATAAAGATCGAATCATAATGAAACCCTAATAAGGAATCTTAATCCCCTCTCTCCCTATAAATACACCTGACGTATTTCTTCATAAGTACACAATTCACAAACACCTAAAGGAGTATGTAGGAAGAAGAGAGAAACCGAAGTTCCCAAGGCGAACTACGTGGACTTTGATCTCTCACATACTAATGGGGAGTATACGTAGGCAATCCGAATATATTCTACTTACAAGTCTCTTATGCCCAACCAAGATCATCTAGAAGTGCATCTACAACCATAAGTAAAGGTATTTCTAAAACCTTCTCCATCTATTTATTATGTGATTGATTGTAATGCCCACGATTTAGGGTTCATGTAAATTATGACTTAGAAATTTATCTAATCCAACATTGATTCATATGACCTTTTCATTTTTTGCACGGACTAACATTTTTTGCTGAGGGAATTTTTGGCTTTTCCCAAATGTTAGTCCGTGCAAAAAATGGAAAGGTCATAGTTGGTAAGTGCAAAAAAAGGTCAAGCCCGGCTAGGATCGCATAAACAAAACTCAAAACAGGTTAGTTACCATGGTTTCCTTTATTTTGAATTGTTGGACACTTTTTTTTATCAGCAAAGCATATATTAAAAGAACCTCTCACAAGGGGGGAGTGATTACAAGATGAATCCAACTACAGATTCAACCAAAAAACCAAACCAAAGTAGGACGTAGCCTACAGAAACAGAGCCAATAATGAAATGTAGGACGCAACCTATTGAAACTGAGCCACTGATGAACAAGTTCTAAAAACTAGATTTAACTACCATGAAGCCATGAGAAACCGAACACAATAGAAAAACTCCCAAAAACGAAGAAGGATCTGTAATCCGGATATAGCTACCATGAAGCTCTATTTTTGAAAAACGGGTCTTGAGTACCTTAATGTGACCACCATGAAGCCCTGAAGGGAGTAAATCCCAACTGCCAAACCACACCGGTTCAAATCCAAACCCTAACCTTGATTTGCTCAACCGACTCCCATCTCTATAGAGTTTCCCATCTAAAGACAGCAACTATAATGCCGGCGGCCAACACCACAAATGGCAGAGATAGACCCGAATTACCATACAAACCCTAGCAGATGGCTTCTGAGGGGCAAGCAATACCCATGAAACTTATACATCAATATACATTCCGTTTAACCCTGGACTAAAAAAACTAGCACTCTCAGGTCATTTTTTATAGATGTATTTTTGGTTCTAGTAAGAAGTAGTGTTGCAACATGCCTGTAATTATTTTTGCATTTGTTTGTTATAGAAAACCCACTAGTTCCAATAGTAAGAAAATGCAAGCTATCAAAAAGTAATTCAAATATTTTAACTTCATCGATCGTGTATATGTATCTATTTTCTCTCAAGTATCCATCCATAAACTATATGCATAAAGTATTGTTTTGAGTTCATCTACACGTGGGTATGAAGAGAATATTTGATTGAATCAGCTCTATGTACCAATCTTGTTACAGGTGGAGGTATGGCTTCAAACTCTTGCTCTAGGATCACACACACCTATTCATAGGCACTCTTGTGAAGAAGTTTTCGTTGTTCTAAAGGCAGTGGGAATCTCTATCCTGCCTCAAGCTCACATGTGAAGTCCCCATGAAAGCTAGATGAGCTCCCGATATTTTCTAACAGCACGTTTCAGATCCCCGTTAATGATGCTCATCAGGTTAAACACTCAATATTTGTTGTTTCCATGTTGGCTGTCTTGAGTTGGATGTTTTACTTTGCACAAAAAGTTATCCATTTTTGTATTCAGACCCATTGTGAAACTCTGAACCTGAGTTTTAGATTTAATTCTTTTTAACAGGCACCATTGATCATATGGCACATGAAAAGTCAACAGTCGTCAAGGCAATATCTGGTGTTTAGGTGATTAGATGTTTTATGTTTATATTTTGCAATTCATGTACTTTGTGATGAACTTAATTACAGAACTTATAGAAATTTTGCTACATTCATCTTCATTTCTATTAGGACGGTAATAGATCACAACCTTATGGGTGTGTATGCTATTTTTTGGGTTTGATAACACATGTACATGTTTATTTTAATGCACGATTGGGTGCATGATATTTGAAACATTTTTTTTTTTGTTTTCAAACTAAACTTGGCTGACGGATACAATCTTTTACATCCGTGGGTAAGGTTTAAGACTTGGCTGACGGATCTGATCCGTGGGTAAGGTTTAAGACTTGGTTGACGGATCCGATACTTAGGTAAGGTGATCAAACTTGGCTTACGGATCAAATCCGTGGGTAAGGTGAACAAACTTGGCTGACGGATCGGATCCGTGGGTAAGGTTCAAAACTTGGCTGACGAACCGGATCCGTGGGTAAGGTGAACGAACTTGGCTGACGGATCGGATTCGTGGGTAAGGTGAAAAGCCTACCGGCGGGTGTAGGTATTCGTTTCCCGAATTCTTGGCCAACGGGACTTGACCGACAGATCTTGGCCGACAGATATGGTAACCTAGGTGACGGATCTAATCCGCCAGCTAAGTCAAGATCAACAGTAGTGCCTCGACCCCTCTCTCGATTCTATATCAGACTAATTGAGTGGGTCTTTTTATTTTATCTGATTTCGTCTTTGCAGGGTCAATGACTAGTGAGTAGAGATTCAGGGGCCTTCTTCTGGGAAGAAACTCTGATTCACGATACAACTGTCGAGCTCAGATTCAATCGCACTTCACATGAAACCATACAGCGTTTAGGTAATACTTTAAACAATACTAAGATAGGCGTGAGTGAAGATCCAAATATTTGTTCCTTTGTTTGTTTTATTCATTGCCTTCTAAATCTAGAGTTTTTATTAATCTTCTTTAACTAATTAATCATTAAACTATAAGGGAATGACAAATGAAAGGATCTTCAATCCATAAAGCATACTGGAGGAGCCGTTTTGAAATAAAATATCAGTCATGTATGTAAGCAAATAAACTGTCGAGGTTTTATTTTGTAAAGAGAAACATGACTGGGAGATCTTGGTAAGAAACGCATCTTACGAGAATCTCTGAGCCTAAAAAACTTTTATGGTTTCTACTTTGCGAAACAAAGGGTAGAGAAAAGTGCACTACAAGTTTATTCTTGATCAATTTAGAACCCCAGATCTGATTTGGAACATAATCATTAATAAAAGCGGATTATAGTATAAAAACAGAATATTGTTTACAATTTTTATAACATTTATTTAATATCTTCATTTGATTTTTAACAATATATAATTCACTGTGTGAAAAATAAGTTGTTCACAGTACCCACTTACAAGTTACAACAGCTGTTAAAAGTACAAGAATAAGATACAAAAAGTTTAAAATCATGCGGTCAATTTTCACAATCATCCTTAAAAACAAAAATGAGAATAATTGTAGAAATAATATAGTGTATCTTTATGGTGGCAAATCACCTATAAATGGCACTGTTTGATATTAGTTTTCTCCACAACACAAGAAAAGCAGCAAGTAGCTTAAATCCCATCTCTTCACTTGTCTTCATTTCTTTCAAGTAAGAAGAAAAAAATGGGTGTCATTAGCTATGAAATGGAGGTGACTTGTTCCATCTCAGCAGCTAAGATGTTTAAAGCCTTTGTTCTTGATTCCGACACCCTCACTCCCAAGATTCTGCCCCAAGTCATTCAGAGCATCCAAATCATCGAGGGAGATGGAGGACCCGGAACCATTAAGAAAATCAACTTTACCCAAGGTAATTCGAGACAGTAGAATATTAATATAATTGGGCCTTCAGCCAAATGTGTTGTGTTTATAGTAATCATAAATATGGTACTTACTCAGCCTTTTAAATTCCGTTATGATCGATGCAGGCAATCAGTTGAAATATATGAAGCAGCAAGTTGATGGAATAGACAAAGAAAACTTCACTTACAACTATAGTGTGATTGAAGGCGAAAGCCTGACGAGCTCGCTTGAGAAAATCTCGAGCGAGCTCAAGTTCGTGGCATCTCCTGGCGGAGGATGCGTTTTTAAGAGCACGAGCAAGTACTATACTGTTGGTGACGGAGTGGTGAATGAAGAGAATATCAAAGCCGGCAAAGAAAAAGCATTGGGAATATTCAAAGCCATTGAAGCCTACCTTCTTGCAAACCCTGACGCTTAATATATATTCTCTACTTTTGTCTCCATACGAATTTGGAGTTGTTTGTTGCTAATAAGGCTTTTGGATGTCAGAAGCTATTCCAATAATAGTTCAGTAGATGTACTGAACTCAATGTATACTTGTGTTTCCTATTTCCTATTTCCAATAAATGAATGAAAAACAGGTTTCTACGGTCCATTTTCTTATAACCGAGCCGAATCAACACTCCTCCTGTCCGAATATATATAAACTCTTATCCAAAGAGGAGGATTTAAGTAGAGGATATGGGAGTGCTCGACTTCTTTCTGATTATTCAACAAATTGATCTCATATCGCCTTTATTATTGTTTTGCCTGTATAGCATTTGATTAGATACCACCCGCCAACTCAAAAGAAATATATTATAGAGAAAGAAATCAAATAAAAACCACAAAAGTACACCACTCTCTCTGCTAGGATTAGTGTTTGGTGTTTTTTGAGCATCCATGACATACTCGGCGGCTCGGTTTTCTAGTCTCTCCGGTGATCCTTCGTTGTGGTGTGATGAACCGACGGAGGACGGCGTGGGGGATACCGACGTGATCGGTGGGGGCGTCGTGGACCCGGGAGGAAGAAGGAGTTGGGGTTCGTCGGCTCGTCCGAGGACGAAGGCCTGGCGGTCGAGACGGGGGAGAATCTGGTGGAGGTCCTGGCTTGCTCCCGGCGGTGTCAGAGGAAGGGGCGGCGGGGAAGGAGGTGTCCTGTACGGAGCCGGAGCCCTTGACGCCGCGTGATGGTTCATCCTCTCCCATGCGGTTCTTGGCCCTGAGGGGCAGCGAGACCCCGATGATGGGTGGGGGGTGGCAGCATACGGCGGCGGGTGGGGTTCGCCGGACGCCGGCTAGAGGGCCGCGACCACGAGTGGCGAGGGGGTCGGGATCGGGACCGGTACGGGCCGACTCGGCTGGAGCACGGGGCTTGAAGAGACTGGAGAAAGTGGCGACTGGCATGGGGCCGGTGGTGGTGTCCTCGGACACGGAGGCCACGCTGAAGGAGTCGCCGGCGGCGGTGGCTTGGCGAAGAAGCAAAGGCAAAGGTGTGGTGCGGGGGAACCCTAGTGGGCTGGATCTGGGCCAAGATGCGCGCAAGGAGACGCGAGGGAGACCGGGCCGAGAGAAATGGGCTGCGCGGGCTGGTCGAGGAGGACAGGGCCGTGGGCCAGGAGATGGGCTGGGCGACATTGCTGCCTGGGCTGGCAGGTATGGGGCGGGTGCTGATCGGGTGCTGATCGGGTGGGGATCGGGCCGTCCAACTGGGTGGGTCGGGCTGACCGGGACACTCGGGTCGGGTAGTCCGGGTTGCGCAATGAGGTGGACCCGGATCGGGCGGAGCTACAGAACGAGGAGGAGGGCGTGGGGAACCTTGGCTCTCGGCTCTCGACTTTCGACGATGTGTATCAAGGAAGTAGTGATTCCAACATGGGCGATTTCCAATGCGGGGGGTCAGTTTCAGTTCGCACTAGCTGCGAAGGTGCTGACTTCAAAGCGTTTTTTTGGAAGTCCCTGGTGGACAGAATGGAGGATCTGTGGGGCATGAAAGTGGAGGCACGATCGCTAGAAGGAGGCCTAGTGGCTTTCTTTTTCCGTGCTGCTAAGGAAAGGGCGAGGGTACTGGCTGGAGAGCCGTGGGCGTTCTGGGAATCTTTGGTGCTTTTCACGGACCTTAGGGCTCATATGCAGGTGGGAGATCTTAGCTTTCATCATTTCTCGGTGTGGGCTCGAGTCTTTAACCTCCCTGTGGGGGCTTGGAATAAGGAGGTGGGATTCCGCCTGGGGAATGGTTTGGGGGTATGTCTGGCGGTTGATGTGGACAACTCGGGGTACTGTTGGGGTGACTTTATGAGGATTCGGATCCGAGCTGATATACGCATCCCCTTGCAGAGTCAAATATGGTTCTGGTTATCGGAATCGCAGGTACGTACTCTTCTTCAAGTCTCGTACGAACACTTACCAGATCACTACTATGGGTGTAGTTGCGCGGGACATTTGTTCCCGTCATGTCCGGTGGCGGGGGGAGTCAAGGGCCATTCTCTGCGAGCCCCTGGAGATCCGAGATCTGCCCTGGAGAAGGCAAAACACTGGAAGGGGGTGCCAAGGACGAACTGGAGCTATATTAGAGGTAGGGGCAAGGGACGTAATCGGGGCCCAGGCACACCTACTCGACAAACGCCACGATTTGGGCGGGAGCCGTCATATGAGAAAGGGACGGAGGACATGACCTCGAAGTGGCTGTCTAAGGAGGCGGGGCCGACGCTGTTTGGAAAGAAACGATTGGACAGAGAGGAGGAGCCAGAAGAGTTAGAGGGATCGACGGCGTCCGATAGGGGATCACAGGTAGCAGCGGCAGGGGGCCACAAGCACCCCCGCCTCTAGGAATGAGTCTGAGGTGGCCCAGAAAGGGGGTGGTCGGCTGTGACCCCTTCCTGGCGAATAGATGGTGAGGGTACCATCGACAGTCGATATCTGTCTCCCCTACCAGTCCGGTGTCAGCAATACCGCGTTCAGGAGCCCTAACATTATCAGTCAAGGGAGGACGACGCACGCTGACTCACCGGGGGAGATGGCGGTCCACCAGTATTCCCCTTTCACTCGGCTTGCTCGCCCAATGCCATTTGGTAGAAGTATGTTGTATCGGTATTCAAGGATTTCCTGGGTGCTACCGCAGATTCCCCCTTCAACCGCCACTATACATCAAGCAACTTTTAGATTTCTTGTAATAACCACTCCTGGTCAACGCCAGTCAAATCTGCGAAAAACAGGAAAATTTAAAAAAATTCAGCAGACACTTGATTGAGCCTAAATTTGACCCCGAGGGTCATACCGGACTTAAGTTGACCCCGTTATCGACCAAAGTGAGTTCTGGGGGACTCAGGGCAACTTTCTGATCAATTTGGGAAAAGTTGACTTTTCGATGGAAAAGTCAACCGAGCGACGTTTTGGTCCATTCGAGGACCGTTTTGGATCCAAAAAGCTTAGCCGTCATCGCATCGGTCTTAGTTGAGCCGTTTCCTTGTAGCCCGTGAAGTTTCGTAATTTCTTGGAAAAAGTGCCCGTTCGGGGTCCGAGACGACCGAATTTCGCGAATCTGACTGAAAATATCTAAGAGATATTTTCCAAAAAGGCATGGGACCCACATGACACATGTCATGAATGTGGTGGAAGGAAAAAGGGAGGACAACTTTAGCCTTGACTTTAAAGAAAAGACAAAATGAAAAGGAGGGTTATTTTGGTCTTTTTGCTATGTGTTAGTTTTGAAAAAATACAAAGATGAGAGATAGAGGTGTGTTCGGCCACTTTGTGAAAAATGAGAGGTTTTTAGAGAGAGAAAGTGAGTTAGAAGAAGGAGTAAAAAGAAAAGAAGAAGTTGAAAGTTTTGGTGATTCTCGTCGATCAAACCGTTGGTTCGTCTCAACGATAGAAGATTCAAGCTCACATCTACATTCTCTACGGTGAGCATCTAACCGATTTTCGTTTTGGAACGTTTGAATTTTAGGGTTTGAGTTTAAATGGGTTGATTAAGGTTGGGTTTTGTTTAAGATTGGTTTAAAGATGAATGGTTGAGGTTTGGAGTTCGTTAGGAACGTTTTGGGGCGAAAAGGGAATTTTTCCCATTATGGCCGTGTGGGGCCCACATGCCCGGGTATCGGGTTTTCGTGTTCGGGTGGTTCAGAACGTTCCCCGGGTCATTAATCTACAACCGGATCGAATTTGGGAATTAAATTGTGAAAGTTGTAATTGACGGGTTTAGAAACTTTAAACGCTAATTAAATGACTCGGAAGTCGGAATTCGATTCCGTCGAGTGCCTAGGAACCCTTGAATTATTCTAAGACCGTAGAAACGAAAACGGGAATTTTCGGAGCCCCGGAAGGGCGTTTCCAAAACCCGGGCAAATTCGCCATGTCGGGCGAATCGGGCCTTTCCGGGTCCAATATCGACAATGTTGAGTAATTGGGGAGTTTGGGAGTGATCGACATTGTCGGGGTTAAGTTTGGGCATCAAGTTTAATGATTTTCAGTTTATTCCTGCGAGTTGTTAAGTGCCTTTAAATTGTGTTCTTTTAGATCGTGCCACGGACCGAGGCAAGGGAAAGCTGGGTGAGTGACTGAGATCATCACCGGAGCTCGTTGGTTGGCTTTTGGGGGAACACGCACGAGGTAGGAAAAGTAGCCGGATCTCGGCCCTGATAAGGGAAAGTTAACAGTAGAATTGCATGTGACACCAGGGTGTCGTGGGTTAAGTAGGTTTATCAAATATTAGAAGGGCATGATACGGGAACGTAGCGAATATTGGAAATGCATTTGACACCTAGTAGTGTTGTAGGAGCAGAGAACTTAGCGTTATTAGAATTACTGGAGGCATATAACCATGCCCGGAGGTTGATTGCGAACTTATCGAGATTAGGAGTACTTGAGGCATATGACCATGCCCGGAGGTTGATTGTGAAACTGTTGATATTAGGACTGTTGGAGGCATTGGTTATGCCGGAGGTTGATTGTGTATTTTGTGTCTTTGGTGGCCTTGAGGGCCCGTGTATTATTGTTGAGTTTTGGGTGGCCATGAGTGCCCGTGGGGTTGCTGAACCCGTGTGTTTACCTTTGGTGTTTTGGGTGGCCATGAGTGCCCGTGAGGTTGTTGAACTCGTGTCTTTACCTTTGGTGCTTTGGGTGGCCATGAGTGCCCGTGGGGTTGTTGAACCCGTGTCTTTATGGGCGGTGTGTCTTGGGAGGCCGTGAGTTCCTGTAGGGTTGTTGAGCCCGTGAGTTACTATTTGTGTGTCTTGGGAGGCCGTGAGTGCCTGTGGGGTTGTTGAGCCCGTGAGTGACTGTTGGTAGTTTTGAGAGGCCGTGAGTGCCTGTGGGGTTGTTGAGCCCGTAAATTACTGTTGGTGGTTTGAGTGGCCGTGAGTGCCCGTGGGGTTGTTGAACCCGTGTCTTTATGGGCGGTGTGTCTTGGGAGGCCGTGAGTTCCTGTAGGGTTGTTGAGCCCGTGAGTTACTGTTTGTGTGTCTTGGGAGGCCGTGAGTGCCTGTGGGGTTGTTGAGCCCGTGAGTGACTGTTGGTAGTTTTGAGAGGCCGTGAGTGCCTGTGGGGTTGTTGAGCCCGTAAATTACTGTTGGTGGTTTGAGTGGCCGTGAGTGCCCGTGGGGTTGTTGAGCCCGTGAGTTACTGTTGGTGTATCTTGGGAGGCCGTGAGTGCCTGTGGGGCTGTTGAGTCCGTGTTTTACTGTTGGTGTATCTTGGGAGGCCGTGAGTGCCTGTGGGGCTGTTGAGTCCGTGTTTTACTGTTGGTGTCTTGGGTGGCCATGAGTGCCTGTGAGTGTTGAACCTACGTTGTTACTGTTTGTTGAACTTGCTTGTGATTGTGATTGTGGTTACTTGAGGTTGGGGGCCCTCTTAATGAAACGGGGGTCCACGAGCACACGCGTTTGCATGTTCAGACGGGGTAGGGGGCCCGCCCGTCAATAAAGGGGTCCTGGCCGCGCGTGTGTGGTTTGGGTTTGTGAGCATTCTTTGGCTGGCTTACGAGTTAGAGTCTCGGTAAGTTGCGAGCGTTCTTCGGCTGGCCTGACCGAGTTAGAGTCTCGGGAGGTTGCGAGCGTTCTTCGGCTGGCCTGACCGAGTTAGAGTCTCGGGAGGTTGCGAGCGTTCTTGGCACTGAGCAGTTGGCAGCTGGTATGCGATCCTTTGTGATCTTGTTTGGTGTGCGATCCTTTGTGATCTTGGGTGTTGCGTGGTGGTCTTTTGAGTCCTTGGGAGTGGTCGTGATCGTTGTGTCGGGTCTACTTTACGTGTCAGGGTATCGACTTGGTCAAGGAAGGTAACAGTGGGTGTGTGTTCAGTCGTGGGTTGGGGATGGTGTTCCCCGGTGTTGAGTTTGTGTTGGTGTTACCGACATTGTCTGCTAATTATGCCGTAGCCAGTCTGTTATCCGTGGTGGTGAGCGAACGATCACCCCTAGCTGCTTTTCCTACAGGTACCGGTCGCAGGCTGGACTAGGTGAGCTTCTGAAGCTTGAAGAGCTAGAAGCGGGATTCTGGGTTTATTTGAGTCTAGCGACGTATACCTTGTTTTTGTCCACTTGTTGGGACTGATTTTGAGTTGTAAATATTATTTTGTTAAACTAAACTGGTATTTAAAAATGTTTAAATGGAAAAGGTTTCAAAGGGTTTATTATTTTAAATGTTCGCGTCCCGAGTTCGGTTTACTGAAATTGGGGCGTGACATTTCTGTTATTGCTTTATATTGAGTAGTTGGTCTCTTTATTGTATGGTGGGCACAATTATGTGTTCATCATCCTATTTCTTTTTCCAGTAATAATAGTATTTGTTCTTCTATAAAAAAAAAATACAAACCATTGTTTAACCTAAAAACTAGAGAACCAATCCAAGCCATGCATTTATAAAATGGATGGCTGAGATGCATAGCTATGGTGTTGACCTGTTGACTGAAGTGTTGAAAAAAAAAACCAGCAAATTCGGTGGCAATTTTGTAATAACGCTGGTTGCTGGGGGTATTTATTGTAACTTAACATCTATCTTTTCGTGCATCCGAAATCCAAGCGACATTTCCAGTTTCTCACACTCACAAACTTCTCTCTCACGCACGAACTCTCTCTACGCTCACTTCGTCTCCTTCGTGCTATTTTCTGTGATTTTGGTCGAAGAATCGTGTTGTTTGAAGCCAAATTTCTTGCTTCCAGTTCATTTCGACGCAACACATCTAGGTTGGGTTCGATTCTCTCTGTTCTGTTGGTTACTCATTGTTGATCATTTTTTCTGATTTAGGGATTTTAGTTTGAGATTTACTCGATTTTGACCTATTTGATGCGTTCGATAAGTTTATTTTGGTGCTTCAAAGTGCTTTTCTGTGCAATTTTGTGAGGAATGAACGTATTTCAGTTATTTGAAATTCTTTGAAGCAACTGCATGTGTTCATGTGATGTGCATGTGTTCATCTGAGGTATATGTGTATCGATTTTGGTTTATTTTATGTGTTGGATAGTTGATTTTTTTTCTTCGAAGTGTTTTTATGTCTGATTTTCGGAGGAAAGAACTTATATCAGTTTGTTTGTAAATCGGTTGTAGCTTGTGCGATTTTATTTTGCTCATTTTGAAGTGCATGTGTATTGATTTTGAATGGTGATGTTATATATTTGTTCATATATTGGTTTCGAAGTTTTGATTTCAGTTTTTCAAGCGTTGTAATGTGTTGCTTTGTTCATTAACTGAATGTTTTGAAGTGAAGTTGGCAAGATTTAACTGTCATTTGGTTTTAATGTGTTGTGTGGTTTTTTATTTGTGTTTATCTACACTTGTGCTTACATTTATCAACTCCATGAGGTTGGTTTATCAACTCATTTTATATGTTTTAATGATTACAATGTGTGTTGTGACATGTGTTTCGATAATCATTAACTGTTATTTTTATCAACTATATGATGTTGTTTTATCAGTCACATTAGATTTTTGAATGCTTACACACTGTGCAAATGTGTGTGGTTTGTCATATGTGGTTTTATCAACACCTGTGTTGACATTTATCATTCAGTTGATGTAGATTTATCAACTCATTGTATCAACACTGTATAGTTTGTATGTGTGTTTCAAAAATGGTGAATACTAGAGGGTCTTTTTTTTTTGATAAGCGATGAGAAATTTCATTATACTTTGAGAAGTAGTACAATGAAAGCAGGAAGAAAAGACCATGAAGATCATTCCTACAAAAAAACCGAAACGATAAAAAGAAGTAAATAACAACGTCTGCTTAAAGAAAACAAACAAGCAAACCAATATCAGCAACTCACATAAACTGAAGAGCTGCAGGAATTAGACAAAACACCCTGTCGGACAACACTGCCAAGCCACAAAGGTCGTAAACGGTTGCAACAAACCACCTGCCCTGAACAGTGAAAAACTAAGTGTCTGCAGCTTCAAATAGGTTTCATTCACCGGCTCCTCTACTGAGCTAAATAATAAACCATTTCGACGCAACCACAAAGCCAAAGAACCACAAGAACCAACCTCAGCTAATTCAATTTCCGTCCCCTGTGCCACAACCTTTGTTTCTTGTAGGACAACATATTCTGGTTGCACTCGCCTGATGGTGCCACTAACACTCCGTAGGTTCTGAACGGAGTTCGTTACTCTCACATTCACTGAGAGGAACTTCTTGATATCAGTTTTGCAAAAGGTTTGGAGGAATAGACTCTAAAGAGTCTAAATCCTCGTCCTCACACACATCATCATAGTTATCATCTTCATTCTCTTCCAGATCAAGACGCTCTGATAACTCCAAATCTAAGTTGTTAAACTGGTCAATGGCAAACTCGGATGATTTCAGAGCTTTAACTCCGACCTTCTTAACGTAATCCCAGGTACCTTGCCTTGTCTCAGGTGAACTACGATTGGGGCTCTTTTGAGTGGAAACCGGAGTGGTGTAAACAACGGGAGCTTTCGAAAGCAAGCGATTTTGCTTCTGATTTTTCGAAACTTGGATGACTTGCGACACACGCAACTTCGGGCTGGGAGACTTTTCCGGTCCCAAAGTCCTAATGGCGTTTACACTCTTGGAAGTAGATGAGTCTTTGACAAAATCAAACGAGTTTAAACTGGGATTTAAACAGACCTTTGAATTTTCAGAATTATCCAAAACCTTATCAACTTGAATATCACCAACCTGTTCTGAGGAAGACTCTGGTAAGTTCACTAACGGGTGACAGGAATTTGGGACTGCCGATGCTAGCACTCCAGTAACAAGCAACGGGAACACAGAATTTTTCAGAGCAAAGTTTAACTCCAAAGTAGCAATTTTAGTATTTCTGTGAATCAGCAAAAAAATTGAATCAAACCCAGTTGTTTCCGGTTCTAAATCACAGACATAATGCAGTAAGGTCCCCAATGAGCTCCCTAAAGCTTTTGCAGACTCAATCGTTCTTCCATGGAACGGGATACCCTCCACCTTAACCCACTGGAAAAAACCACCAACCGTGACCAGAATTCCGGAATTACTTAATATGTCAAACCAAGGTTTCAAAGTACCCCAATTCTCCAACTCAAGAGAATCCCTAACAACAGGATTTAGCACCGTAATCAAGAAAATATGATTGCCAAAAGATCTGAGCACAATGTCTTCCAATCCCTGTGACCTTAGAGCACCCAAATATTGAGCGGTATTCCAATCCGCGTGAGCCAGAAAAAGAACACCCGAGAGAGCCATGTCTCGGGATCCATCAACTGAGGAGCCATACACAATCGGAGTAGGTGCTCTCTCTTTAAGTGGTTCCTTCTGAAAACTATGTGATCTGGAGGTTGATTTCGCCGCTGGTTTTGCAAAGTCGACCAAGAGCTTGTACACATCTTGCGAAGTACCATGGAAGGCCTCGATAATGCCCTTAGACAGACCTGGCTTCATTTTCACGAAGCCAAAAAACTTCCCATTACGGTTCGATCTTAAACAAACAAAGCAATGGTCGATTCCCTCCGATCCAAACAGATTTTTCAGCCAAGCATCATCCCTTCCGGGAGGAATATTGCAAACGAAAAGCTTTCTTCCCCCATTTATGTGTGAATCAATTGGGACCTCTTGGGGTACAACGGGAGCAGGGCTTGTAGTCTGACCAATTTCAGGGCTAAATGGCTTCGGAGCTTCCAATCTCTGAACAATCGAGGAAACCCTGCCCTCTAATGGCCATCGATCAGAGCCCAAATTTGAAGAGCGAAAACCAGGCTGAGAAGACGAGCTACCAACTGGAACTACCACCTTCGATTGAATACGACTGGTTCCAGCTCCTTTCTTCACAAACTTCTCAACCATAGGCGCTTTCCCCTTTCGATTATCCCTCTTCATCTTGCGTTTCTGAGCCGACCTGGGAATCCACAGCAGTGAATCTTTCAATAGCATAGAAAACCCGGAGATCGATCGTGGCGGAATGGGCAAGCAACGGAGACGGCCGGCAAAAAATCGCTAACGTGAGCTGGCTCATTCAGATCAACAAAGAGATCAATGGCTCGTTCTAGACCAACAGAGAGATTGATGTACCTTGGTCACAACTCTCCTATGGCTTCATTGTCAAGAAAAACGAAATCGACATCAACAGCAGCAATAACCTGCAAACAAAAACGGAGGCGAGAGATGTGGCCCCTGCGAATCAAGCCGGCAACCACCTCAGCCGCGTCGACGATCGGTAAGATCAACCTCGCGACAGCACTCCGGGCCAAACCCACACAGTCGATACTCTGCAGCGATGATTGTCCCAGGGACAAGCTGAAACGAGCAGGAGACGAGGCGGCCGGAGAGGGTCGGAAGCGCGGCGGCCGTGACGGTGAGCGGCGGACCCAACCCTTTCTAGGGTTTCGTGCGCGTGGCTGCGCGTTCACGTGCAATATCTCTATATTTAATATTGGATTATGAGAAAGTTAATTGGATGTACTTAATACTAGAGGGTCTAATGATTCAATGCTTCTTAAAGATATGATACCAGGTAAAAGGTTTTCAATACGTTAAATCGTGTTTTTATCCTATTTTATTTATATTTCCTTAATGTTTTTGTGTACAGTGAAAGGGAAAAAACAGGTTGTGATCAAGATTAAAGTCTCTCCCTATCCTGCAAAGGTTGTAGGAGAAAGTTCTTTAAGCCAAGTTCCTGCTAATCCATCAAAGGATATAGGAGAAGGCTTATCAAAGGAAGCCCCTACCAAGGAAGCCCCTACCAAGGAAGCTCCTACCAAGGAAGCCCCTACCAACCTAGGAGATGATGCAGGTGATGCCTCATCAATTCAACTATCTGTAGTCCCTTTGAAGAGGGTACAACCAAATGAAAAAGATGATGTAGGCCCAGTTGCCAAGAAGAACAAGAAAGAGGTTTTGGCACCAAGAAGGGATGGTATTCGGAGGATAAAAATCAGGACATCACCAAAATCCTTGGTTAATTTCATCGAGGCAATGATCGATGCACAGAGGAGGGTTGTCGTGGACATGGGGTTTGGTAGTATTTTGCAGCTACAAGTGAAAGAATTACCACAAGCCCTGGGGTTTTTTCTTGCAATCAATTTTCACACCGGTAGCCGGTGTTTGAACCTTTTGCAAGGCAGGTTTTTACACATTAGTGCAGTGAATGTTAGGGAGACATTGGGGATTCCCCTTGGGGGCGTGAAATTGTTGCCAAGCGGACTGAAAATTGTGAACGTGTGGCCCGTTGGTTGGAGCAGTTTCCCAAGAAAGAAGTTTTTGAAGTGACCATCTCTCTTCTGATCGAAGCAATGAAGGAACAGACCGGGGATGAGGATATGTTTAAATGGAATTTTCTGGTGTTATTCTCAACTTTGATGGTGGAAGGGACATGTCACGCCCCAAATTCAGTAAAACCGAACCTGTTACGTGAACGTTTTAAAACAATAAAACAATGAAACCTGTTTTGGATAAACACTTTAAAATCTCCATTTAATTAATCAAAATAATATTTACAACTTAAAAAATATGTCGCAACACGTGGACAAAAGTACAAGGTATCCGTCACTAGACTCAAAAGGCAAAAACCCGGACTCCGCTCCTAGCTCCACAAGCTTTGAGAGCTCACCTAGTCCGTCCTGTGATCAGTACCTGTAGGAAAAGCAGCTAGGGGTGAGCGTTCGCTCACCACCACAGATAACAGACTGACTACGGCATAATTAGCAGACAATGCCGGTAACACCCACAACAAACTCAACTCCGGGGATCACTGTCCCCAACCCAAGTACTCCGACTGAACACACACCCACAGTTACCTTCCTTGACCAACTCGACACCCTGACACGTAAAGTAGACCCGACACAACGATCACGACCTCTTTCAAGGACTCAAATGAAAGGTACGCAACACCAAACAAGATCACAAAGGATCGCACACCAAACAGGATCACAAAGGATCGCACACCAAACAAGATCACAAAGGATCGCATACCAGCTGCTCAGTAACCTCTCCCACTCACAAGAACACGGATTAGGCTAGCCAAAGAATGCTTACAACCTGTGATACTCAAACTCGGACCAGGCCAGCCAAAGAATGCTTGCAACCTGCTGATACTCAAACTGTGTCAGGCCAGCCAAAGAATGCTTACAACCTGTTGATACTCAAACTGTGTCAGGCCAGCCAAAGAATGCTTGCAACTTGTTCATACTCAAACTGTGTCAGGCCAGCCAAAGAATGCTTGCAACCTGTTGATACTCAAACTTGGTCAGGCCAGCCAAAGAATGCTTGCAACCTACCGGGATCCGCAACCACAATCACAAGCACAATCACAATCACACTCACAAGCAAGTTCAACAACCAGTAACAAGACCAGTTCAACACTCCACAGGCACTCATGGCCACATAAGACACCAACAGTAAAAAACGGACTCAACAACCCCAAACCATTCACGGGCACTCACGGCCACCCAAGACACACTAACAGTAACTCACAGGCTCAACGACCCCACGGGCACTCACGGCCTCCCAAGACACACCAACAGTAACTCACGGGCTCAACAACCCCACGGCACTCACGGCCACCCAAGACGCAACAACAGTAACTCACGGGCTCAACAACCCCACGGCACTCACGGTCACTCAAGACACACCAACAGTAACTCACGGGCTCAACAACCCCATGGCACTCACGGCCACTCAAGACACCAGCAATAAAGCAACACGGGTTCAACAACCCAACGACACTCACGACCACCCAAGACACCAATACTAAAGTAACACGGGTTCAACAACCCAACGGGCCCTCATGGCCACCCAAGACACCAACGGTAAAGTACGGGTTAACAACCCCACGGGCACTCACGGCCACCCAAAACACCAATAATAATACCACGGGCTCTCATGGCCACCCAAACAAAACAATAATAACACGGGCTCTCATGGCCACCCAAACTCAATAATAATAACACGGGCCCTCATGGCCACCCAAGACGTAAACTAAACAGTCAACCTCCGAGCATGGTCATATGCCTCCAGTAATTCTGATATCGCTAAGTTCTCTGTTCCTACGACACTAATAAGTGTCACATGCTTTTCTCATAAACACTACGTTCAGGTATCATGCCTTTCTAATATTCGATAAACCTAATTAACCCACGACACCCCGGTGTCACATGCAATTCTACTGTTAACTTTCCCTAGTCAGGGCCGAGATCCGGCTACTTTTCCCTACCTCGTGCGTGTTCTCCAAAAGCTAACCGACAAGCTCTGGCGTGATCTCAGTCACTCGCCTAGCTTTCCTTTCCCTCGGTCTGCAGGACGATCTAATAAGAACACAATTTTAAACGCTTTTAAGCTTGCAGGCATAAGCTGAATTTTAATCAACCCGACGCCCAAAAGTAACCCCGACAATGTCGATCACTCCCAAACTCCCCAATTACTCGACATTGTCGACATTGGACCAGAAAAAGCCCGATTCGCCCGACATGGCGAATCTGCCCGGGTTTTGGAAACGCCCTTCCCGGGCTCCAAAAATTCCCGTTTTCATTTCTATGGTCTTAGAATAATTCCAGGGTTCCTAGGCACTCGACGGAATCGAATTCCGACTTCCGAGTCAATTAATTAACGTTTAAAGTTTCTAAACCCGATAATTACAATTTTTGCAATTTAATTCCAAATTTCGATCCGGGTGTAGATTAATTACTTGGGGAACGTCCTAAACCACCCGAACACGAAAACCCGATACCCAGGCATGTGGGCCCCACACGGCCACAATGGCAAAATTCCCTTTTTGCCCCAAAACGTTCCTAACGAACCCCAAACCTCAACCATTCATCTTTAAACCAATTCTAACCAAAACCCTAAAATTAAAACTTAACAAAACGAAAATCGGTTAGGTGCTCACCGTAGAGAATGATGGTGTGAACTCGATTCTTCTATCGTTGAGACGATCCAACGGTTTGATGCTCGTGAATAGTGGCAAAACCCCCAACCCTCTTCTCTTTTCTCTCCCTTTCTTCTCTCTTAATTTCTCTCTCTAAAAACTATCATCTTTTCTAATTTTTGAAGCAATGGCCGTGTATCACCTCTTCTCTCATCTTTGTATTTTTTTCAAAAACTAACACATAGCAAAAAGACCAAAACACCCCTCCTTTTCATTTGTCTTTTCTTTAAAGTCAAGGGTAAAGTTGTCCTCTTTTCTTCATTCCACCACATTCATGACATGTGTCATGTGGGTCCCATGCCTTTTTAGAAAATATCTCCTAGATATTTTCAGTCAGATTCGCGAAATTCGGCCGTCTCGGGCCCCGAACGAGCACTTTTTCCAAGAAATTATGAAAATTCACGGGCTACAAGGAAACGGCTCAACTAAGACCGCTGCGACGACGGCTAAGCTTTTTGGATCCAAAACGGTCCTCTAATGGACCAAAACGTCGTTCGATTGACTTTTCCAGCGAAAAGTAAACATTTCCCAAATTGATCAGAAAGTTGCCCTGAGTTCCCCGGAATTTATTTTGGTTGATAACGGGGTCAACTTACGTCCGGTATGACCCTCGGAGTAAATTTTATGTTTAAATAAGTGTTTACTGAATTTTTTAAATTTTCCTGTTTTTCGCAGGTTTGACTAGCGTTGACCGGGAGTGGTTATTACAGGACAAGTGGACGGTATGTGAATCATTGTGTTCAGTACGGAATCGATGACCAAAATGCTATTGTAGAATATGACTGGTGTTCTTTTGTCATCGATGGTTTAATCGCAAGCCAAAAGAAATGGGAGAAGTCAGACAGTGGATTTAAATTCTTTGCTGGGCCAATGACGTTTTTGATGGTAAGTCTTATTTTCTGATCATCTATTTTTCTACTTTTTGTTTTATCACTCTACAATATTGTTCACCCTGTTTTATATTGTTTTTTCTGTGAATTTTTTTGTTTTATCAACTCAATTACATGGTTTTTATCACTTTTATGTGTTTTGTATTTATCACTCTGAAACATTTGTTTCATCATCTCATTTATATGGTTTTATCAGTTTCAGTAGTGACATGTTTCATATGTTTTTGAGTTGTGCAGTTGTACTATGTTGATCGTACTGTGGTAGAGGAAAGAAATGTGGAGAGGGCCCAACCTTCTTTTATAGGGTGGACAAGTGAGCACCTGAAATACAGTGAGCATTTGGAAATGCAATATGGTTCATTTGGGGAAGGTGGTTTTATCAGTTTCAGTAGTGACATGTTTTATATGTTTTTGAGTTGTGTAGTTGTACTATGTTGATCGTACTGTGGTAGAGGAAAGAAATGTGGAGAGGGCCCAACCTTCTTTTATAGGGTGGACAAGTGAGCACCTGAAATACAGTGAGCATTTGGAAATGCAATAAGGGTCATTTGGGGAAGGTTATATTGAGAAGGATCCGTACACTCCAAAGGAAATGGATAATGTCGTTCATGAAGTTGGACAATAGGTATAATCAACATAGTTTTTGTGGTACATAAATTTTGTTCTTTGCTGACATTTTTTGTATTTTAAAATTTGTAGGAAATCATTGTTAAGTTGGCGCAGCAAGCATTAAAGCTTGCTGATTGCTATGTGGTTTTTAAGGAAACCCTAAGAACAGCAAGTTCGAGCTTTTCTGATAGTATCACCGTTAAGAGACTTGAGGATGTTATGAATGAAATGGTGGGGGCTCAAACAGAGCATGATATTGAAGAGTCTTCACAAGACCATTTTTGGAACCATCCAGATGTGGTGAAAGCTTTAAAAGCGACAATGCAGGCTGCAACTCAAGGTAACAGCCAAAGTAGTGGGAAGAAAAATTGTTGTGAAGATGATGCAGGAGAGAGAGATAATGTTGGGGGAGAAAGAAATGAGGTGAGAGAGGACTATGCAGAAGATGTGGAAACAGGTGTGGAGTTAGGAAAAGATATTGATGCAGGTGTAGAAACGGATAATGTTGTTGAACATAGAGGAGGTGATTGTAAGAACCACTCCCGGTCAACGCCAGTCAAATCGGCGAAGAACAGGAAAATTTAAAAAATTTGGACAGACACTTAAATGAACCTAAATTTCACCCCGAGGGTCATACCGGACTTAAGTTGACCCTGATATCGACCAAAGTGAGTTCCGGGGGACTCAGGGGAACTTTCTGACCAAATTGGGAAGGTTGACTTTTTGCTGGAAAAGTCAACCGAGCGACGTTTTGGTCCGTTCGAGATCCGTTTTGGATCCAAAAAGCTTAGTCGTCGTCACAGCGGTCTTAGTTGAGCCGTTTCCTTGTAGCCCGTGAAGTTTCGTAATTTCTTGGAAAAAGTGCCCGTTCGGAGCCCGAGACGGCCGAATTTCGCGAATCTGACTGAAAAATATCTAGAAGATATTTTCCAAAAGGTGTGGGACCCACTTGCCACATGTCAATTATGTGGTGGTGTTAGGGTTTTGGGACAAAACAAAAGAAGACTACATGAGTAGTAGTTTTGTAATTAAAGGTGTAGTTGTTAGTTTTTGAACAAAACAAAAGGATGAAGACTTGTGATGTTCGGCCATTTTAGAAAAAAGGGAGAGAAGTAGAGAGAGAGAGAAGAGAGATAAGAGAAGAGAGAGAAAAAAAAGAGAAAGTGTTGGAGTTTTGTGATTTCCCGACAATCCGACCGACGGATCGTCTCAACGGTTGAAGAATCGAGCTCCCATCGTCATTCCCTATAGTGAGAACCTATTCGATTCTCGTTTTGGTATGTTTGAATTTTAGGGTTTGAGTTTAAACGATTCAAATATGGTTGGGTTTTGGTTAGAATTGGTTTAAAGATGAATGGTTGAGGTTTGGGGTTCGTTAGGAACGTTTTGGGGCGAAAAGGAAATTTTCCCATTATGGCCGTGTGGGGCCCACGTGTTCGAATCTCGGGTTTTCGTGTTCGGGTGGTTTTGGACGAACCCCAAGTCGTTAATTCACACCCGGAACGAATTTTGGAATTAAATTGTGAAAGTTGGGAATTTCGGGTTTAGAAACTTTAAACGCGAATTAAATCGCTCGGAAGTCGGAAATTGATTCCGTCGATTGCATTGGAACCTTTGAATTATTCTAAGATCGTAGAAACGAAAACGAGAATTTTCGGAGCCCCGGAATGTCGTTTTCAAAACCCGGGCAGATTCGCCGAGCCGGGCGAATTGGGCCTTTCCGGGCCCACTGTTGACAATGTCGAGTAATTGGGAAGTTTGGGAGTGATCGGCATTGTCGGGGTTGAGTTTGGGCGTCGAATTCATTAAAATTCAGCTTTGTCTGCAAACTTAAAAAGTGTTTAATTGTGATCTTGTTAGATCGTGCCGACGACCGCGGAAAAGGGAAGCTAGGCGAGTGATCGCGAGCGCGCCGGAGCTTGGTCGTAGAATTTTGAGAAAGCGTTACGAGGTAGGGAAAAGTAGCCGGATCTCGGCCCTGACTAGGGAAAGTTAACAGTAGAAATGCATGTGACACTTGGGTGTCGTGGGTTAAGTACGTTTATCGAGCAATAGAAAGGCAGGCGACACCGGGTGGTGTCGTATGATACGGGAACGTATCGAACAATAGAAATTCATGTGACACTTAGTAGTGTCGTAGGAGCAGTGAACTTTCAATATTATAATTACTGGAGGCATTTGGTTATGCCCGGAGGTTGACTGTTTAGTTTGTGTCTTGGGTGGCCATGAGAGCCCGTACTTTACTGTTTGTGTCTTGGGTGGCCATGAGAGCCCGTACTTTACTGTTTGTGTCTTGGGTGGCCATGAGAGCCTGTACTTTATTGTTTGTGTCTTGGGTGGCCATGAGAACCCGTACTTTACTGTTTGTGTCTTGGGTGGCCATGAGAGCCCGTACTTTACTGTTTGTGTCTTGGGTGGCCATGAGAGTCCGTACTTTATTGTTTGTGTCTTGGGTGGCCATGAGAGCCCGTACGTTACTGTTTGTGTCTTTGGTGGCCATGAGAGCCCGTATTTTACCGTTGGTGTCTTGGGTGACCATGAGTGCCCGTGGGGTTGTTGAACCCGTGTTTTACCATTGGTGTCTTGGGTGGCCATGAGTGCCCGTGGGGTTGTTGAACCCGTGTTTTACCGTTGGTGTCTTGGGTGGCCATGAGTGCTCGTGGGGTTGTGGAACCCGTGTTTTATTGTTGGTGTCTTGGATGACCATGAGTGCCTGTGGAGTGTTAAACCGGTGTTGTTGCTGCTGTTGAACTTTGCTTATGATTGTGACTGTGGTTACCTGGGGTTGGTGAGTGTGACAGGTCGACAGCCTGATCCGACTTTGTGTCGGGAAAAGTGCGACAGGTCGACCGCCTGATCCAACCGTCGCGTTGGGAAAAGTGCAACAGGTCGACAGCCTACCCGATTGGGGTCGGGAAAAGTGCGACAGGTCGAAAGCCTGATCCAACCGTCGCGTTGGGAAAAGTGTGACAGGTTGGCCGCCTGATCCAACCGTCGCGTTGGGAAAAGGGCAGGGGGTTACTAAGCAGTTGGAGTGCGATCCTTTGCGATCTTGTTTGGTATGCGATCCTTTGTGATCTTGGGTGTTGCGTGGTTATCTTTCGTGTCTTTGGTGGAGGTCGTAATCGTTGTGTCAGGTCTACATTACGTGTCCGAGTGTTGAGTCGGTTGAGGAATGTAACAGTTTGTGTGTCAGTCGGGTTACTTGAGTTTGGGGGTAGTAGTCCCTGGTGTTGGGTTTGTTGTTGGTGTTACCGGCATCGTCTGCTAGTATGCCGTAGTCAGTCTGTTGTCCGTGGTGATGAGCGAACGCTCACCCCTAGCTGCTTTTCCTACAGGTACTGGTCGCGGGACGGACTAGGTGAGCTCTCGAAGCATGAAGAGCTAGGAGCGGGAGTCCGGGTTTCCTTTTTTTGAGTCTAGCGACGTACGCCTTGTATTTTTTGTCCGCTTGTTGGGACATACTTTTGAGTTGTAAATTATTATTTTGATTAACTAAACGGTGGTTTTAAAGTGATTTATTTTAAAAGGTTTGAAAACGTTTTACTGTCTTAAACGTTCTCGTTCCGGGTTCGGTTCTACTGAATTTGGGGCGTGACAGTGATGTTGATATAAGGGTGGAGGAAGTGGATATAGTGGTCAAAGAAGCAGAGCCAAAAGGTCGTGGCATGCCAACTTTCAGCCTAGGGCTTAGTGATGTCGCTGACATAGGGAGGGCAGCGTATGAAGAAGAAGTCCGAACAGATACAAGGGTAAAGAGAAACAACAGGAGAGAACACCGATAAGTATTAAGAAGAGGCGAGTAATTGAGGAGGGGAGGGCAGCACGTGAAAATACTGTCAGTACAAAGAAAAGAAAGCTAAACAACAAGATAGAGCATCTGGAAGTATGAAGAAGAGGCCTATATCAAGGAGCCCTGCAAGCAGGATGACAGATGTGGATTCTCCATTAACAGAAGAAGAGAAAATGTGGATGAACTGGCTCTTAAACGATGAGTGGGGAGATGAGTGGTAATGTGCTAAACCCTGCCCTTTACTGTTTATCAATGCTGTCTTGTAGGGTTATCAACTCAGTGTTTGCATTTTATCAACCATGCTTTACATGTCTTTCCTTTTTTATCACCTCTGTCATATAAGTTTACCAACACACTGAGATAGTTTTATCAATCCTTTTGAGATAGTTTTATCAATCCTTTTGAGATAGGTTTATCAATCTTTCTATTTTTCTTTTATTAACCATCATGACATTTTTTATCAAACAGTTGTAGATATATTTGTCAACTTTGGCTGGACTTTTTATCAATATTGACAAGTTAGATGCACATGTGTTTTTTGTAGTGAAATGTTGTTTGAAGCCTTGGAATGTGATATAGGGTTGATGAAAAAGGATCTATAGTCTATGAGAGTCGGGGAGGAATTAAGATTGGGGGTTGTTGATGCATGGTCAGGCTTGATGAATGTAATGGAGAAGAATAGAACAACAGATGAACCTTCGAGGGTTTTTTTTCACACCATATGCGGATGTAAGTTTTTTTGTTCATATAATTAGTTTTTCTTTAATAATAGCTATGTTGGAATGTTTTTATCAGTTTGTGTTTTTTTATCACTAGATTGGGTTAACTGGAGCAAATGGTGAAATTGGGCTGAACAACATGAACTTGAGTTGGGCATGTACCCAAGTATGAATATTGCTACAATCAGTTTGGTAATAATTCTATCTCCAAATGGGGACTGCTTACAGGTTTGTTCCTGTGTAATGACATTAGTTTTTCTTCCTTTAACAGCAACAGGTGTTCTTCCCAATACATGCATCTAATCATTATTACTTGGTGTGCATCCATATGAAGAGACATGATTTATGTCCTAGATAATTTGGAGGGGGGTCTAACTTTAGAGTCAAATATGGGAACAGAATCTCCAATTTGGTAGGTTTATATGTGTAATGTAGTTATTAAATTATGCACCTTGTTGTGTTTATAAACTGTGTATTTTTTTCCATCAGTGGCAGAGGAATAAGTTTTCTGTCTTCTTGGAAAAGCTTGATGCTACACTATCAATTAAAGTGAAGAGTGCAGTTGCAAGTTGTGTGAAGCTAGGGTGGAGTAGCAATGCTAACAAGACTAACTGTGGCGTGTACTGTATGTTCCACATGGAGAGGTACATGGGTGAAACCGGCAGTACTTGGGGGTATCCTATGCTAAAAAACAATGTAAGATTGTCTTTTCGTGTGTCGGTCCTTTAGCATATGTACTTGCTGCGTGTTTAACTATTTTTTGGTTATGTTGTTGTGTGTATATAGGCTGATCAACTATCAAACCTGAGGCATCGATACGTCATGAAGTTTTGCACGCACCCAAGCAACACATCAATTGAAGTGAACAGGATAAAGTTTAGGAGTTATTGTCAGAGAAAGCAAGCAACTAGAGAGGATGAACAATCTTCTGGTTCTTCGGAATAAACCATTTAGTCTTTGGTACTAGATAAACACTTTTAATATGACTGATGTTTTCTGAAAGAGGGTTTAATTGCTGTTGGTACAACTGATGTTTGTGAAGGAGGATGTAAATACTTTTGTTATGACTTTTGTTAATCACTTTAGAATTTGGTGGGGAACACACTTTTAGAATGGAATGACAATGGAATGTTTTAAATACCTTATGAGAATTTGTTAACAAGTTTATCAACTATACTGTATTTGGGTTTTCAACTGTCCATGTATGTGTTATCAATTGACATGAAGAGGTAATTTTATTTGAGTTAAGTGTGTGTGGAGGTGTTTTATCACACATATACCAAAGGATTATCAATCATTTGAACAGATTAATCATCTTCAATTTTCAGATTTCAGCAACAAACAAAAATATCATTTATCAACCTCTTGAGAAGAGTTTATCAGTTATATTGAAAGAGTTTATCAATCATATGAGTAGAGTTTCACACTATGTGAATCTCACAAATAACAATAAGGATTTCCAGATTATCAAGTCTATGAAAAGGTATTATCAACAGTTGTTGAATGAATTATCACTTTAATCATTCTTATTTTGGGAGCAGTTTCTGATGTCATGACCTGGTTCACCACATCCCTTGCAAGTTCGCTTCCTCTTCTTAGCTGCCTCGATAGAATTTTACATCCCTGATTTCATTCTCTGTCCACAACCTTTTGTTCTTGATATATGCGGTAGCTTGACAACAACTTGCGAAGGTTTAGAAAGACCTGTCAAAGTCTGAAGTTCATGTGTTGTGGTTGATGCAAAGTCATCAGTTCATCATCATTCAATCTCTTCTTGAAGTCCTTTACTTGTTCTGCAAATTCCTTCAACTTTACAACATTCACTGCTGGGTGAAGGACACAAGACTGAAGCATCGAGCATATATCTGATATAATGTGCTTACACTCACTGTAGGTAGTTGGTTGTGAATGTGCAGAAGTTGTAGAATTTTCAGCATTCCTACGTACATCCTTCGTCCATCGTTGTGTGATCAAGCTCTCGGGATTTGATCAACCATAGATGATTGCAAAGCCAAAAAGATATGCATGCAAGGGATGCCAAATCCTTCAAATCTCATGCAAGAGCATGTGCAGTGGTTCCCAGGTAAACTTTGCACCACAATAAATGTTTTCCTCCCATGTTTGTTGGTGATTTTGTATATCTTATTGCCATCCTCTTCAACACATGAATTGATCCCACACTTGAATGTTGTTCTCACAACACTTTTCTTTATGATATCAAATATTGTGCGGCTGTAAATCCTCCAAGCGTCCTTCTCAATTTCAGATAACGTAATGAAATTAGGAGCTAACGTGCTTGATTGGAAGTCTAGCTGTAATTGTTTCTGTCTCTGCCCTTCAACGACTGTATCGAAGCGCCACATGAACTCAACAAGTGTAAGGCACCTGAACAAGAAATTTTAGCAATTAAGAATATACAATTATCAGTTATTAGTGAAATATTTATCACAAACTGTCATATATTTTATCAGCAAAGTTCATGACTACCACACAAATGTTTATCAATCTAAAATGGATATTTTATCATCTCGGTATGAAACATTTATCACCACTGAAAGTATTTAATCGCCACACAAGGAAGTTTAATCATTTATTGAATTATAATATCAAACATTTTTATCAATCATAAAGTTGTATGAATTCTCCAAAAATAAAGGTACCTGTTAGTGAATTGACCAAATGCGCTGTTCTCGCTCTCTGATCTTGATGTCGTCCTAAGGAATATACCCATTTTTAGCCCTCTGAAGTATGCAGGTATCCACCGATCCTGCATATCGAACATAGTAGACAACCAGGGGTGATCAGTTAGTTGGAATTCTTCTATCAAAGACTTCCAACTCAGCTCAAACTCATCTGTTTCGGTGTAGTTACTCCACACCAATGCTTTAAATTTCTTCTCGAAATCTGTCTCATGGTATATAGTGTGAGGCACCTGCAAGAATAATAACACATTTTATCACACTCAACCAAACAAATCTTTATCCCATAACTTTTAGTTCATCAGCCATACAAATTGAAAACACAACTTACTCTAGAAGGAAGCTTCTGCATTATGTGCCACATACATAGACGATGCCTGCTTTGGGTGAACACTTCCTCAAACGTTTTTCTCATTACTGGGTCTTGGTCTGTTATAAAACAGGTTGGTTCTTTCATCTTCATAGCTTTGAGGAATGTCCGGAATAACCAAACAAAAGATTCAGCATCCTCTTTGGCTAATAAAGCAACACCAAAGATGATTGACTTGTTATGGTTGTCAACTCCAGTGAATGGTGCAAAGACCATCATGTACATATAAGAACAAAAACACAAGCAACAAGAATACATAAGTTATCAACATAGACTGTATTTTTTATCAAGCCTGCAAACAAGGTTTTTATCAATTTTCCCAACAAGGTTTATCAACCGAAACAAATGGTTTATCAAACCAACAACAAACAATTATAATATAGTAACAAAAGATTTTACTTGTTTGATCGATAAGTTGAATCGAACGATATTGTATCACCAAATAGCTCGTAATTCTTCCTCGACGTTGAATCAGCCCAGAAAAGGTGACTTAGTTGATCGCCAGCGTCTACTTTATACTCAAAGAAGAAGTCGCTACAATAGTCTTCCTTAGTGTGGAATTGGTCAATGGTGATATGTGCATCGCTCTCTCCAATGTACGTACACTTTCAGATCCCTTTGGAAGTTGTTGAAATCATTTGGACATGCTCCTACATTGACAGGACCCCCAACTATTTGGTTGTAAAGATTAAATACTTTTGTAGCCCACAAATTGACCTTTGGGAAATCTATGATAAACTGCTTGTGTCTTGGTGTTAAATGCCTATTCGATCTCAAATAGTGCAAATCACGCTTACACTGTAACGGGTGGTTGTGTTCTTATTTGAACTCATACACTGTATAACCATTTCCATTGTGCTTCAAAGACATCTTTGCCATACAACGTGTTCGTGTAGACATCCTATATCTCTTTCTTGACTTGCCACCTTCTTCAATGTCATCTACAAATGGTTCCCCTTCTCTTGCACATAAGATGTACTTAGAATCAACTGTGTTACCCCTTGGTTTCTTCTTTTCTGTGCCACGACGTGTCCTAGAACCACCGTTTAACGCATATGTTCGGCAGAAAATAATACCTTCCTCAAACGAATCAAATTTCAATTTCTTTCGAGGCTTTAGCTCATCACCACAGTCAGGAATCCACACTTTCCGTGTGCTTATAGGTTCCGAAACAGTCTCTTCATCTTTATATTCGAACCCAAATTCTGTATCATCATGATCCATGCTCTCCATCACTGTATCACATGTACACTGAAAATTATCAGTTCACAACTTTGTGTTTATCATCAGAAAATATACATTTATCAATGATTTGTTACTTACGACCTGTGCGTGCATCCAGTATCAACTCAAACAGGGAACATGTCACATAAATTTATCAACTGTCAATGAACAATTTATCAATGACAAACGAATATTTTATCAGCGAACTCATACTATACGACTTGCGCCTGCATCGATTATCAACTTATACAGAGAAAAGATAACAGACAGTTATCAACTCACAAATCATAACTTATCACTGGAAACGATATATTTATCAATGATCTCTGAAACGGACATGATTATCAAAGAACATGAATATCAGATATACAGATGTTTATCAACTCCTTAACGAATTTTTATCAGCATTCCATTATGCATTTATCAACGTATTACACTGCCTAAGATCTGTGCCTGGAGCAATCACCAACTCAAGAGTGAACTGTCACAGAATTTATCAACTCATAACCGTTGCGTTATCAACAACAAACGAAATGTTTATCAACTGGCAACGAATGTTATTAGCTATTCTGCGAAACTTCATGATGAACAAAGAAGAAGATTTCCATATTTTTATTTTTTTATTTGAACAACGAAATCTGTAATTTATAGCCTTGTTTATGTTTGATCAGCTAAGAAACTAGGTGAATTCACATCAAATAGTTGATAAACCTTAGCATCACAATCGCTAAAACCTAAAACAGAGCACGATTTTCAGAATTTTGAAAATGACACATATTCTGATTTTTTGATCCTCCAGTTGATTACATGACGATTTAATCAAGTCAAAAGGTAATTCAAACCTATATTGGAGCTTTATCTGCTGATAAAACAGCTAGAATCTGCGATTTACAATCGAGAAGCAAAAACAGAGCATGATTTTCAAGTTTTGGAGAAGCCAGAGATTCTAAGAATTGTTGAAGAAATTGGATTCTATGATGATCGAATCAATAAAAGAGAGAATGATCACCTGTTTTCGAGTTGCTTCGTTGAGAGAATACGGGAATTTTCGTAGAATTGTGTTGACTGCGCTTATGATTTTCTTCTGACTGTGTAAGGACGAAGCGTGGAATTGACAATATTACCCTCGGAAGCTAGATATAACGCACAATTTTGGACGGAGATGAGGGATCGATCAGGGCGGTTTGTTGCTTCTGCTGGACGGAGGGGATTGGTTCGCTGGTTTGTACGTTGAGGCTGGTTTTCAGCTGATTTCGCCTCATATATTATAAATGTTTTTTTCACATGCTCAGATCAAGTGTTAGACAAGTATTCTATTATCTTATATATTGTGAGTAGGATGTTTATGGGCAGATATTTATCTGTAAAAGAAGACTTTCAGTTTCCTACTCACATGTGTATTTGGATTTTTATAAGGGTAAACTTCACCTCACTACCCTAAAAATACTTGTATTTCCTATTTTTAAAAATCAGATTTTATTTTTAAAATCAGTTTTTTTTAAAATAAAATCTGATTTTTTAAAAATAAAAGCTATTTTTTTTAAATAAAAGCTAAATTTTAAAAAAATAAAATCTGATTTATTTAAATAAAATATTAATTTTTAAAATAAAAACTAATTTAAAAAAATAAAATATGATTTTTTTAAGAATAAACTGATTTTTAAAAAAACAAAAAAAAAACTGATCGACATGAAATAAATAAATAAAAAGGCTTTTTGAAAACCAATGGCATGATTTTGAAAACTTGAGTGTTAGTGAGGGGTATTTTGGACTTTTTACCATTTTCCATCCAAAAATGGATGTCAAGTTGACGGCGGGTATGAAAGTGCAACTAAAAGTTTCGTTAGGGTAGTGAGGTGCAACAAAGTTTGGTTATGGTAGTGAGACGAAACGCAAGTATTTTTAGGGTAGTGAGGTGAAGTTTACCCTTTTTATAATCCACAACCTGCCCACGAAAAATAAATATTCGGCGGATTTCATCCACAAATTGTGCGCGTGAACTGAATACAATTCGTATGACCCATAAAACAGTAATAACACCTAAAAATGTTTTTTTTAAACAATAGCTGTTTTTCAAAAAAAAATAGTTGCATCACTTAGTTTACAATTTCAAGTAATAACAATTAAAGTAAAACTAATATAACATATTCATATCAGTTTGAAATCTTCATAAAATTCACAATTTTAAACTTTACAAATCACTTTAAATTCAATATTCAGAACAAATCATTTAAAATTCATGTACTGAACATCTACACGTGTATACCATAGCAGGAATACGTCTACTTATGGGCTTATAAATTAGGGTAAACTACAAATACATACCCCATACTTTACACGATTAACCGATACCTACCCCGAACTATTTTTTTAACCGATACCTACTCAATTGTTAACGAAATATAACAGATAGCCCATGTCCGTCCAACTCTGTTAGTCATATTTTGTTAAATGACGAAAACACCCTCGGTCAACATTAGTAATTACACATATTAGTCTTCAAAACCTTTTTTCTCTCTCCTCCTCCCCATATGTATTCAAACCCTAATATTAAGTCATTTTTTTTCACAGCCACCACCGTGTGTTCTCTCTTTCACCATTAAATCAAACCTCTCATCCCCTCCCTTGTGTTCTTCTCATCTTTAACCATCTTTAACCTTGCTTCATCTTCATCTTCATCTTCCTCTCTTCGTCTTCACGGTCGGAGCTCTGGCAGCGGCGTAGATCCGGCGGAGCTCTAGCAGCGGCGGCGACGTAAATCCGGCGGAGCTCTAGCAGCGACGGCGGCGTAGATCCGGCGTTTCTGGGGTTTGCTTCGAGCTGCCTGGGGATGTCGCTGGTGGAGCCGTGGGTGGTGGCGGAGTAGGCGAAGAGGCAGCGGCGGCGTAGCTCTGGTAGCGACGGCGGAGCTCCTCCTCTTCGAATTTGCAGAGTCGAGCATAAAGGAAGCTCCGGCCATAGTTGATTTGCAGAGTCAGATTGATTTTTGTGTGCGGCTGATAAAAACATTGGGAAGAGAAATAAATTGAGTGGTATAGATCCATGAGTTAGGGTTGTTGATTTTGGAGAGATGCATGGGGTATTTTGGAGAGGATGGAAGAGTAATAAATTGATTGGGATGGGAAGAACATGAACTGAAATACATTGGGAAGAACGTGTTTGTGATGGAATTGGAGAAGAGCATGGTTGTGATGGAAAAAATGGAAAAATGATTTTTGGGTAGAAAAATAAAAAAATGAAATAAAAAATAAAAGATAATTAAATATTAATTATATTAAAAAAACTGATTTTATGTATTTGTTTAAAAACTGATTTTATGTATTTTAAAAAAAACTGATTTTATGTATTTTTTAAATGAAAATATGAATTTTTGAAAATAAAAATATTTTTCTTAAATAAAAACTGAATTTATAAAAAAAAATGATTTTTATGAATTTTTAAAAACTGGATTAGGGTTAAGGGTATTATGGGTATTTTTGAAAAAACTAACAGAAAATGGATGGAAAATCAGACGGCAGGGGCTATCTGTTATATTTCGGTAACAATTGAGTAGGTATCGGTTAAAAAAATAGTTCGGGGTAGGTATCGGTTAATCGTGTAAAGTATGGGGTATGTATTTGTAGTTTACCCTATAAATTAATATAAGGTGGAGGTGACAAATGGGAAAATACCAAAAACAACTTTTATTGCTTAAGACAACCTGGAGCTATTGGCCCATACCCTGATTTTACGAATGCACGATTTCGCTTCGAGCAATTACATCATGTAGTAGAAAAATATCTTCATGCAAATCGTATAATGACAATGCGAAACAACTTTACGCAACTACGTCGTATAACGACAGTGTGAAACAACTTCGAGCAACTGCGTCGCATAATGACGATGCAAACAACTTCGAGCAACAACGTTGCGTAACGAAAATGCAAAACAACTTCGAGAAAATTCGTCACATAACGGCGATGCAAAAAAATCGAGAAATTATATCACATAACAACAATGTGAAACATCTTTAAGTAAGCAAAACGATGGCATAAACCATGCTGATTTTACGGACGCCCAAATATATGTGATCTTTTTATGGAAAATCACCAAAAACCTAAAATTAGAAGAAATGAGATGGAAGGAAATTGCTCTGACCGAACTTTTAGCGCATGAATAATAGCGACGAACAATGTCGTGAATAGTACTCAGATGAACAATAGTAACGGTGAACAATACTACGATGGACAATATGCAGGTTAATTTAATATGATGTATCTGATTTTTATTAAACCCGACTTCAGGCTGCTAGTATTTTATTTTGGAACTTCTGGTCCAACATGCATCGGATCCCTGATACCATGTATTCGGAACTTCTAGCCCAACATACCATCATATTTGTAAACTTCAGGCTACAAATATGTGTCCTCATAAACTTATTAACAAAATGATCATGCTAAATGTTATATAAACAAGTAGTTTTGCATCTTGGAACTTCGAGTCCAAATGCTTCGATTTCAACAAAACTTTCGAGTATCAACAATAAAACACAAGTATACAGTAAACATCAATTTTTTGATGTGAACGATCCAATATAAATTGGCGATCACAGAGCATACTTATCATAAGTCGTAAGTGATCATGAATAAAGGGTAAATAAATTCATGATAATATGAAACCTTTAATATCTGGACAACAGAGCAATTTGTGTTGATAATGCGTTATAAAAATCGAGTTTGGACATGACCAACACTAAGACACCAATGACCCAAAGAATACAAAGTTTGGTGTCTACGGGTTGGTCACCAAGCAAACAAGAAAGAACACTTTTAGATTAAGAGTGGAGAGAACTTTTATTTATATATTGAGAGCTTCTTACATGATGATGTTGTTATATTTTTTTGAACGACAAATTGCAATTTTATAACTATTTAAGAGCAATTACATCGAAATGCCTCGAGGAACATGCTCCTCAACAATAGAAGGCCAGTATGAACGACACTAGTTCACTGAGCCTTAAAATACTAGAACCGTCATAGACGGTATTTTGACGCCTCATGGGCAAAGAAGATGGAGGGGGGTGGGGGGAATGGGATACTAGAGATCCCGAGGGACCTCTACAGAAATAGTGATGGTGGGAGGCAAAGCATCGCCTAGGGACCCCTCCCAGAGCCAGTCCTTAATGTTTAGGTGGCGCATCACTCCTCCCAGCGGGCCAGCTTCCCCGCTTGTAAATTGACCTGCCAACCAGATGCAGGCTTTATCCTTGCCCGTACTCCGTGGCCACCCCCTCCACTTCTCCCATGCTCCTATGCCAGCAGGGTAGCAATCGAATCAGTAGAGAGCTGATCTCCACCAGCACCTCGCTGGATGTTCTGGTGTACAAAAGACGAAGTTTTCGTGACAGAAAACCCAAGGGGGCATATCGTGGGCTCTTGCCTGACATCCCAGGTGAGGGCTCGGGGATCCGAGTTAGGTACCGGGTCCGTTGTTACCCCGAACCCCCTTCCTCGAGATGACCGAGCATTAGGCATCAAGTCCATTGTCATTCGGGATGAGGCCGCAGATTCCCACTCCCCACCCATCACATCACCATCTTCACCAGTTCCCCAGCCGGAAGAGAGTGGTGGTTCCACGGTCGTCTGGGATAGGGGCGCGCCCCTCTCACTGTATTGTACCTCAGTAGGCCTCTCTCATATGCCGGGAGATGGGACTAAGGGTACCGGGTTGAGGCTGTTACCCGGACCCTCTTCTGGACTGCGGTATCCATGTGCGCCGACGCCTCCAGCCTCGGGCCTCGAGGCCGCGAACCACCAGCCCCAGTAGCAGGATTAGAGCGGACTCTTCCCTAGGGTATCCAAACCCTACTCCGCCTCCGTACCCAACCCCGAAGAACAAACGTGGAGGAGGCTTCCACCGTATGCCGCCGCACCCCGTAGCGGTCGCAGACCAGATGCTGAACGCGGGTCCTAACTGTCGTGACCGAGGAGTAGGCCGTGCATTCCATCACGTCCTGGACAACCCCCGTCTCCACGAAGCGACGCCAACTTCAGAGGCGTACCTTCAGACCGCGGTCCGTCCACCCCGACTACCAGAGCAAGGTCGTGGTGGGTCCAAGGCGACAGACTAGGGTTCCGCCGGAGAGGGGCCATTGTGTGGCTTGGGTAGCAAAGCACCCCACTGGCCTGTAGCGATTCATGTTGCAACAGAGAGGAAGACGGACCTCGCGGGATAGGAGGCACGACCGCTATCGGCAAAGAAGGGACTCGGGGTCCCGTGGCGATCGGACTAGGAGTCGTCGAAATCGCAGGAAGGACGACGTGGGATAGAGAAGGCAGAGGATGGGTTGCGGGGATCCAATCCCATCAGTATATATCCCCCGCACCAAGCGTGGTCTGCTAAAGTTGCGACCGGATGGGATAGATGAAAACGGGGACTGCGATGCCAACAATGGCTATAGGCGGCGCTAGGACGAAGGTGATAGAATAAGGCTCCATAACATGTAGGGCTAAGACTAGGGTTTTTCTCAAGGTTGAGAGAGAAAACAGTTCGTGAATTTCTGGACAGAAAAAAAAATGATGTTATATAATGATGTTGTTATTTAATGAAGTTGTAATTAATACAAGGGGTCACACGTGATAGATATACACATGCCACTTATACGATATGTTTTCCTTATATTTTAGAAAAACACATTGGAGTATGATGGTATCAATCATTTCATGGAGGATTTGGCTTGCCAGGAACAATTTGATTTTCAATGGGATTAGTTTGCAACCTTCTGAAATACTACAAGTGCAAAATGACTCTTTTCAATTATTATGGGCCAAATACAAAAACAAACAGTCCTTTTCTGTTTTGGCCTGGATCAACAATCCCTACATTTGCTTCCTCAAGTAAGAGGTAATCCCAATCTCTCTCTATTTATATCAGACTTTGAAGCATTCACAGGACTGTCCAAAAACCCATATAGGATCATAGTGCAGAGTGTTAAAGGTACGAACTTTTTCTCTTGTCTCACCTATACACACAAACTGTTTGACGTTTTTCCTCAAAAAGACTTTCATGAGAAAAGAATGAAACAGCATAATCTACAACCACAATTTAAAATTGTGTCTTTTCTCTGTGGTTTAAATTCGGTGCTTGATGTGAGCACTACATTGCATGTCAAGATGTTGGACTTGTACAAATAAATAATATGGGATGAAGATGGTGGTTATGTTCAATATCAGACACAATTGTAATGGTGTACACATATATATGGCATAATTTACATATAAAATCGAATATGGTAACGATAAATGAAAAAACTGCCAGAGGAAGCTATACAGGAGAAGTGTTGAATCTCTCTACTGAGTTGAAGGTGGTGTCTATAGTGGACGCTAGCATGGATTCGATAGGTATGAGATGAATTAGCACATAAACGTTGGAAGTAATCCATGTTTGCTTTCAATGATGATAACTTCTTGTTGTGATTGCTTGTATACGCTCAGACTAAGGGATCAATAGCTCACAACGTAACTTGTCGAGTCATGGAACATATTTGGATTGGTTTGAAATATAGAATTCTATCCTCAAATAGGACTCCAATGATTATAACCATGTACTAAGATTTGAACAACAACTTTTTAATTTCCTTTCATCCCCCAAACATAAAGTGTTGATGTGTAGGATGATATGCTCAATAGAATTGTTCAAATTCCTCTTGTTGAGGTGCTGACAAGAGGGCTAAAGTTGTCCCATTAAGATAAATAACACATTCATTTCAACGAAATCTTTCATAATTCCATTTCGAAGCAGGAACTTTTTTTTCCGTTTCTTTGGTTAGGAAAGAGGGAGGAGTTGGATGAATCAAAAAACCACAAGGAGGTTTATGGCTAAGGCGAAAAAAGCCCGAGTAAGTGTTGTTTTGGAATGTTCCTTAGTTGCTTCCTGCAATAGCAGTACTTAATTTATCATTATTATTTTTTTCAATTGCTAAAGGGATCTATTTCTACATTTATCATTTTTATCAGAATCAATTTGTATATTTTTTTCTCTAGATAAAGAAAAATAAAGCATAAACAACCAGTAGATTAGATCACACTGCCTACTTTTTGTCTAGCCTCAACAACACCACCTTTCTTCTCCTTTTGAAGTTGAGCTAAAACAAAATCAAACAATTTATTTTGTCCTTCTATTTGCCTCTGTATTTCTGACTTAACTTCTTCAGAGTCCAATTTCTCCTCCACATTCTTTTGAATTGCTTCCTCCAATCTCCTTGCAGTTTCTTCTTCTAAGAATTTCAGTTCTGCCTCAAGCTGAAGCCTACTAGTACAAAGAGAATGTCAAGCATAGATTTGGCCATTCGTGAATAAAGAGCAAGTGAAGTGATAGATGCTTGACAAAGTCAGGGAGTTAAAATTGATAACTTTGAACTGTTAAAATTACTTTTTATGCACGTTTAGATGGTTTACATATCATCCCACACATAAACATGTCATCAAGCATATGTTATTAAGGCATACCTCTAACAAGTATCCGATGTCTAGCATATTACACAAGGAACAAAGATAAGCCAGGCACCCACTGATCATGGAATATAAATAGTTGAACTACAAAGTAGCTTCTGCTAGAATAGTCTGTAGAAGAATGTAATGTGACCACTTATGTGTCCAAAATAAAACATAGATCAGACACAAGCAAAACACAGAATCTATTAAGAAGCATATTGTCAGGCCTGGGGAACTCGACGAAGCTTTATTGAACTGAAAATGGGTTACAAGCAGAGGATTTGCTCTGCCACACTCTACAATGCTCTCTCCTCTCTCTCTCTTTACAGAAGTGATGAAAAAGACCGAGGAAGACGACGACCTTGCCTTATATAGGCTCGGCCTCGTCATCCTCCACGTCAGCGTTGACTCCGTGTCAACGCTGTTGACTCGACACTCTGTAACCGTATTCGGTTACGACTCTAACAAACTGGACTGGACGTGTAACGGCCCGGGCTTGGGCTGAAGCGAAGTGGTTGGGCCTGTGGCCACTTGGCCGATAGCTCAGCTCTCGGGAGCTTCTAGAAGCTCATTAATGCTGGCTCGTCTCTTCGTCTTCTCGCGCCACGTGTCCATGAGACGTGGCCTCTTCTCCTCCACTGCTTCCGAACGACGTCGCTGCGCTTATTCTCTATCTACACTACCGATGCCTGACATTGCTCCCCTCTTCAAACGAAGCTTGTCCTCAAGCTTCTGTGTCGAAGCTCCGTCCCGGGAAGCGTGCCCGGAGTTGACCGATGTCCTCCCACGTCGCGTCCTCCGGCAACGCTCCGGCCCACTGCACGAGCTTCTGTACCACTGCCTGATTCTGGCGTTTGATCATCCGAGTTGCCAAGATTCGCTGAGGCTCTACCTTGAGTTGACCGGTCTCCGTCGTCGGTGGTAGCTCCTTCACCACAGTGCAGGCTTCCCCCAACCTCCGCTTCAGCAGAGATACGTGGAAGGTTGGGTGGATTCGCGAGCCCTCCGGTAATCGGAGTGTGTACGCGACCTTGCCGACCCGAGCCAAGATCTCGTACGGGCCGTAGAAGCGCGCCGCTAGCTTCATGTTCTTGCGAAGCGCCACCGTGCTCTGGCGATAGGGTTGCAGACGTAGGTAAACCCAGTCGCCCACTCGGAACTCTCTCTCCGACCGCCGTTTGTCTGCATGCGTCTTTGCCCTATCTCTAGCCACGGTGAGATTGTCCCGGAGCAAGGCCCACACCGCCTGTCTTTCCTTGGCGAATTGTTCCACCGCTGCGACTGAGGTGTTGAAGATCGATTGAGCCGGAGATGGTGGAGGATACCCGTAGAGGGCTTCGAACGGGGTTGTCCTGAGCGAGGTATGGTATGCGGTATTGTACCAATACTCCGCTAAGGACAGCCATCGGGCCCACTGCGCCGGCAACTGATGGGTGGTCAGACGGAGAAAGTTCTCCAAGCACTGGTTCACTCGCTCCGTTTGGCCATCCGTCTGTGGATGGTAGGCCGTCGACATGCAGAGCCGTGACCCCAAGAGCCGAAACAGTTCTCGCCAGAACTGACTGAGGAAGATCCGATCCCGGTCGGAGACCATGGTGGCTGGGGCGCCGTGGAGCTTGTACACGTTGTCTAAGAAGGCCTGAGCCACTTGGGTGGCCGTGTACGGGTGCCGGAGACCAATGAAGTGGTCGTACTTGGAGAACCGATCTACCACCACCAGCACCGAGTCCCACCCACCAGATTTGTGTAGACCGTCAATGAAGTCCAGCCCAATATCGCACCAAGGACGGCTCGGAATCGGTAACGGTTGGAGGAGCCTCGGGTAAGCCACCGTCTCCGCCTTACAACGCTGGCAGATATCACAAGTCTCAACCATCTTCTGGACGTCCCCGGCCAAGTGAGGCCACCATAAATGTGCCAGAACCCGTTTCAGGGTTGCTCTTACCCCCGAGTGTCCTCCGAGGGCGGAGGCGTGCAGTGCCTCCAACACCCTCTTCCGAGCTTGCCCTCCGGCACCGATGAAGATCTTCCCTTTCACGGTGATCACGCCTTGCTTGAGCTCGTACTCTGGCATGCTATTGGGCGCTATGGCAAGTCGCTGGAGCAGCCCTTGGGCTACCGGATCCCCTTCGTAGCTACCCTCGACCTCCGAGAGCCATGATGGAACCACCACTGTTACTTGCCCCAGATCCGCCTGTGCCCTCCTCCACAATGCATCGGCGACGCGGTTCAAGGTACCGGCCTTGTATTCAATGGTGTACCTGTTGGGTCTCGAGGTAGGGTTGGAGATGAACCAACTCGCAGCGGAAAATCAAGGAAAACCAAGAGACGATTAAAACCATGAAACAACTAACAAAGAATGGATTCACAAGAGAAAAATTCAGCACTAGTTCTTACCAAAACAAGAATACCGGGTAACGAATGATTGGCTTGAGTCTCCAAGACGCCTACGTATCCACATGGGAATCAAAGCCACGTAGTTCTTCTCTTTGAGGACTCAAGAACACAAAAATGGAGGAGGAAACTAGCCAAACCCGAAATGGCCATGGAAGAGGGAGAGAAAATGTGTTTCCTATTCTTGTCTTGTGTTTGTTATGTTGAAAAAAGATGACTTAAACATAACAAAACCCATACTTGTCCAACTAAAGGCATGGGACAAGTATGGTGTCAAGTAAGGTGTAAATAGGACAAAGTATGGCAAGACAAGATTGGGTTAGGTGGTGAATCACCAACACCTTAATCCTTGTCTTGCTTGCTTAGTACTAATTAATCAAGACTTCATTAATTAGTTCCATGGGCCTTGGTTACATGGGCCTTTCATGGGCCTTTCATGAGCCTCTTGGAACATGGCCCGTGGCCATTTCCAACGAGGTCCCGTGATTCGCTCATCGCCTCCAAGCCTTCCATACCGGAAATGTCCAACATTATCCGACGCGATCAATCCCAAGACTCCAAGCCTTGTCTCGATCCGTAAAGTCCTATTCACTTACGGGCACATGACCCAAAACCCAGTTTTGGTCATGTCCCGAGACAATTCCCTTTTGGCCATTCTCCATAAATGTGTCAATGAGTTTCATCCTCCGGTGTGACCCTTAGGTTTATGCATGTCAATAGATCAACGTAAAATCCCATTTTACTTGATCCTATTTAAGTGGCAACTAACGAGACTTTAGTATTGCCTAACACTGCATAACGAATCGACCCTGTCGATTCTAACATTTCCGTCATCCCTGTCATTATCCTTTTATCTCCGATATCCTGATTGAGATAAGGCATAGAGCCGTCATCCTTATTATTCTCAATCAATGTTCCTTGATATGTGAGATGACTAAAGATATGATACCCAGTATCATGTGCATGGCCATGCTATTCTTTCAGTCACTCTCGATCAAGCGGCCGAGAACCGATATCTTTCTCATACCTCAGTATGAGGGATAAATCCCTTAGCCGTCTTTCGTGTCACTCATGTAGCCCGTCCCCAAGCCAATCCTGGCCGTTATGGAAGCCCTGTTACGGACAACGTTAGGCTCAGGTCAAACTCAGTTGTTGACTACATAGCGATCACAAAGACTCCTTGGTCTAAGGATACATGACACGCTACGACACTGAATATGTTCATGACTTAATCTATGACACATATTCAGGGCGGGTCGTCCAATATCATGTCCCACATGATATCTATGATCAGACTCCGGAATCCCATTCCAATGACTAACAGAACGTAAGCCATAAAGAGCCATCTTTCATACTAGTCGCTTCTAATGAATCTTTGTTGACTAGGGACCCATCGAGTATGATCTATCTAAATCTATGGTTCTATTCGCATGGTGGGCATAGATCAGAGCACACATCGATATATTACTCCAACACATAAGTAATATAAAGCCGTTTTGATTTTATTGCTAACGATGATATATACATTTGGACATTTAGGATTGAACTATGGGCACTAAGACTAACAGTACCGGAGGCCTAGCATCTTAGCGAGCCATTTGTGTTGCGAGGGAGTTACCAGCCTCTGTTCTTCCAAAAATTTCAAACTCCGTTGATCAGTTCTGATGACGAACTCTTGTGCTTGTAGGTATTGCCGCCACCTCTGTACCGCCATGAGGACCGCCAGCATTTCCTTCTCATAAGTGGACAGTCCGGCGTTTCGGGGCCCCAAGGCTCGGCTCAGGAACGCGATGGGCCGCCCTTCCTGCATAAGGACCGCCCCGATTCCCTGGTCGGAGGCGTCCGTCTCGACCACAAAGGTATTGTCCATGGACGGTAAGGCTAAAACTGGTGCTGTGATCAATGCTTCTTTGAGTTGTCTGAAGCTATCTTCCTCCTTCTCTGTCCACTGAAAGCTCCTTTCTTTTTTGAGCAGATCGGTCATGGCCCTGGCGAGGACCCCATACCCCTTTACGAAGCGTCTGTAGTACCCCGAGAGGCCCAGGAAGGCGCGGACGTCCCGGACTGACCGAGGCTGTGGCCACTCTTTCACGGCTCGAATCTTTTCTGGGTCGGTGGCCACACCTTCGCCGGAGATAAGATGGCCCAAGTACTCTACTGTCCTCACCCCGACCTGAATGTGGCTCTTCTGGTCGGGGCTGTAGATCAAAATGTCGTCGAAGAAAATGATGACGAACCGCCTCAGGTAATCTTTAAACACTGTGTTCATCAGAGACTGGAAACTGGAGGGTGCGTTGGTTAGCCCAAACGGCATTACCCTGAACTGGTAATGCCCGTCGTGGGTTCTGAACGCCGTTTTGTGCTCATCTTCTTCATCCATCCTGATCTGATGATATCTTGCTCGCAGGTCAATCTTAGAGAACCACTGACTTCCGGCGAGCTCATCCATCAATTCCTCGATGGTGGGAATTGGGAAGCGGTCCTTGACCGTGATCTCGTTCAGAGCTCGGTAGTCCACGCAGAACCGCCACGTTCCGTCCTTCTTCTTCACCAGAAGCACCGGAAAGGAGTAAGGGCTCACACTTTTCTTGATTATTCCTGCCCTCATCATTTCGTCCACCATTGATTCGATAACATCTTTCTGCTCAATGCTGTAGCGGTAGGGTCTGACCGCTGGTGGCTTCGAGCCCGGTAATAGGGGAATTTTATGGTCGTGCTCTCACCGGGGCGGTAGCTCGGTCGGTTCACTGAAGACCTCTGAGTAAGATTCCAGGCACTCTACTATCTCTTTTTCTAAGGCTGCTGGGGGCCTACTCTGATCTTCTTCCATCTTGCAGAATTGCCCCAAGAACAGTGCGCCGCCGTTCTTTACTTCCTTGCGGAGGCTCTTCTCATTGATCGCCCTCACGAGCCGGGCCTTGTCTTGCTCGGTTAGCACCTGTTCCTCCCCTTGTACACGGATGGTGATGGTACGTTTGATGAAGTCAAATGTGAGGGGATTTACTGACCTCATCCAGTCTGTTCCGAGTACCAGCTCGCCGTCCCCCAAGGGCATGACCAGTACGGCCCATTCGAACCGCCGGGAGCCGAAACACCATCCAAGCCGAGCCTGACTGGTGCATACGAATTGATTTCCGTCTCCGAGCTTGATGAAAGTCTCGGCGATCGGGGTGATTACGACGCCGAGACTTCTGGCGACCTTCTCGTCCAGAAAACAGGCCGTGGCCCCGGTATCCACCAGCACGGACACCAACGTTCCTTCCACCTTAGCTTCGACTCGGAGTGTGAGCGAGGTATCTGAGCAGGCCGACTTCAGCGTCTCCACTCTCGGCCCTACCCAATCCATGTCGTCGTCCCCGAAGGGCCCTTCCTCCGACTCGTCCCAAGCCACTTCGACGGCATCTTCTGGTGGCTCCTCCTCTTCCACTCGTATCAGCCTGAACATCTGCCTTTTGTTCGGGCAATCATGATCTCGTGAGTACCTCGCCGGACAGTTGTAACACAGGCCGAGCCTACGCCTCTCACTGGCGTAGTTGGAGTCAATGTTTCGTATCGTATTTGGCCTGACGTTATTGCTTCCTTGTGTTGTAGGTGCGGCTTCTCTGGCTAACACTGGTGGTCCCCGTACGATCTCTCGGTTCCAGTTGCCGGTGCTCATACTGGCCACGGGTCGAGGCCTCGTCTGAGATGTACTGGCCTCGCCGCTGCGGCTACTCTGTGGTGTCCACCTCTGGCTGGCCCGAGTTTCTTCCATTCGAGCCAAGAACATGGCTCGGCCAAGCGAATCTGGCTCCATGATCAAGACTCCGGTGCGGAGGTGAGGGCGGAGTCCGCTGATGAAGTTGGCGACGAAGAACTCCTCGGTGAAGTGCGGATTCTTCGCCATCATGAGGCCTCTCATAGCCTCGAACTTCCCCTCATACTCCTGCACTGATCCTTCTTGCCGGAGGTGCTTGAAATTAGAAATGACCTCTGAGTTCTGACCTTCGTCAAACTTCCAGAGCAAGGCTTGTGTCAGTTGCTCCCATCTGAACTCGCCTCGCCCTCTCTGATACTCCTGGAACCACACCTCGGCTCTTCTGGTGAAGTGGATGGCGGCGAGCCGCATCCGTAGCTCCGTCGGCACCGAGTAGAGGAAGAAGTAGTTGGTGCACTTGCGTAGCCACGACTGCACTTCCTCGCCGTTGAAGGTCGGAAACTGGATCTGTGGCGTTCGGAAGGGCAAGGATGCCGGATCTCGTCTGGCCTCCGGCACTCGTGCTTCGTACCGGCGCTCCACCTCTTCGTACTCTGGCTCGTGTGTCTGACGTCGAGCTGCGGTGGTCTGGCGCTCTCGCCTCAGGTTAGCTCCCGTGGCTCTCTCGTCTTCTCCTTCTGTGTCTCCATCTTCTCTTTCTTCTCTCCGGCGGCCGGTTTCACCGCGGTCACCGGTTCTTTCACCTCTGGCGTTGCTGCGGCCTCGCTGGGAACTGCCATGGCATCTGGAGCCTTCGCGCGATGCCGATCGCCGAAGCTCCGATGGCGTGCCGTGGTTCTCGCGAGCTCGTGGTACGCTCCTCCTATCGATGGTTTCCACTCGTCCGGCCAAGTCCTGGAGAATGGTGAGGATCTCGTTGAACTGGCCTTCAGTTCTTCCTGCCATGGCTTCCACGCTTGGACGGATCGTCTGGACTTCTTCGGTCAGACCTTGAACCGGTAGAAGGCTCGCTTCTGCCGCGCGACGAGCTATGTCGTGGAGGTCGGAAGCTCGAGTCATCTTCGCGGGATCAGGGCTCTGATACCAGTTTGTCAGGCCTGGGGAACTCGACGAAGCTTTATTGAACTGGAAATGGGTTACAAGCAGAGGATTTGCTCTGCTACACTCTACAATGCTCTCTCCTCTCTCTCTGTTTACAGAAGTGATGAAAAAGACCGAGGAAGACGACGACCTTGCCTTATATAGGCTCGGCCTCGTCATCCTCCACGTCAGCGTTGACTCCGTGTCAACGCTGCTGACTCGACACTCTGTAACCGTATTCGGTTACGACTCTAACAAACTGGACTGGACGTGTAACGGCCCGGGCTTGGGCTGAAGCGAAGTGGTTGGGCCTGTGGCCACTTGGCCGATAGCTCAGCTCTCGGGAGCTTCTAGAAGCTCATCAATGCTGGCTCGTCTCTTCGTCGTCTCGCGCCACGTGTCCAGGAGACGTGGCCTCTTCTCCTCCACTGCTTCCGAACGACGTCGCTGCGCTTATTCTCTATCTACACTACCGATGCCTGACACATATGTGAGGGACCTAAGTGAAATAGTTCTTTGGAGCCCAAGAACTCACAGTTAATAAGGGAAGTCATAAAGTATGCATATACATAGTATGTGAGATAAGAACACCAATTACAAAGTAAATTTCTAATCAATTAGTTAGAGAAGACCACTTTGGGAGGAAAACACCATAATTTGAAAATAAATTATCCATGATCGAGCACAAAATAATTTTGGGGAAATAGGCGATGAAGATCACATAAACAGAAATTGTTGAAGAACAATAATAACCTTTGGAGCTACGAAGAGTGCGTAGGACGGTCTTGTACCCTAGATGGTATTTGCAGCTCTTCCCCACGAGAGTCTGCTATTGAAACTCTCATGAGTCTTGTTCTTCAATTTTCGAAGTAGCATTCAATTTAGATCATAAACTAAAAAATCCTACTACACAGACAAATGAGATTCGGATAGGAAAATGTCAACCCTAATTAAGTTGTGGATAATGAGCCAAAAGAAACCAAACCTAATTGAGGAATCAAAGGGACGTAATTGATCAAACATAGCAATTTAAAGTATAACTACTCAGATAAATTATATCGAAGACATTGAATGTATCAACTTTTTGCAGAAACATGCATCATGAATGAAAAATATCAACACACATAATTAAAACAATTTGTAGACTATTCCCTATGTAATTAATGTGTATGAGTGTTTGATAGGAAAGTAACTATCGCACCGTAAAGCCCACTTATTTAAAAAGGGGTATTCTTTTGCAATTAGAAACGTCGGGGTTTGTTTGTGCAATAAGTGGTTGTTAGTTAGACGAGAAATCAAAAAAAGAAAGAAGGGAAAAGGCGTTTTGGGCCGAGCATGGGACGGGGCCAGCTCAGGGCCCAATAGCGAACTGCGCAGCCCGTTAAGAGAAAGAGCCCGACCCAACTCAGGTCCAGCTCTTTAAAAGAGGGATCGAACCCTAATAGGGGTACTGTTCATCCCCTTCGCCGCCTCTCCCTCGTTCTTTACGAACCAGATCCTCTCGCCGTCTCCCCTAGTCGTCGATCGCTTCGCCGAGCTCTTCCCCACCCCGTTCTCTCCTTCTCATCATCGTCCGACGTCCTCCTCACCTTCTCCGTCCTCTTCCCCTTCACCTGGTGAGCTCGCCAGAGTCACCGCGCGAGATTCGAAGGGACGCCGGAGTTGAAGGTCGGGTCCCTCCCGATTCCAGCTCGAATCGAGCTCTCCTGAGCTCAGAATCGTGTTTCCCCGCTCTCTCTTGGTCTAAAACCCTTCGGGACGAGTCCGTTTATCCCGGATTCGAGAGGTTTTGCCGCCGACGACCTCGAAATCCCCAGATCTGACCGGAGTTCAGATTTTCTCGTCGTGCTTGACCTCCACGACCTCGCCAGCAACGGCCTGAACTCCACCACCTCGTCCCGAGCTTCGCCAGCGCTCTTGGACTGGGTTCTGGGCTCCATCGTTGCCGGAGCCTGGGCTTGCTGGTCCTAGGCCGGAACTCGAGCTCGGGCCAGAGCCTGGGCCGGACGTGGGTCAGGCCCAAGTCTTCGGACTGGGTTCTGATCCGGGTCCGAACCGGGTCTGACTCGGGTTAGGTTCGGGTCTGACCGGGTATGGATCCGGGTCACAGATTTAAATAAATGTTTAATTAATTACTTTGACCTAAAAATGTTTTTTTTAAAGTACGTTTTGGACCTTACGAGGACCTTGGTTGTACCGAAACTGAGTAGACCTTTTCACCTGTTAAACTCAGGCTTGGGCTGCGCCGAGAAGACCGGAGTAAAACCAGATTCGGACTTCGTGGACTTCGCCCTAGAAGACGGTGTTGGCCCGGTCGTCAGCAGCTAAGAGACGGTGTTGTGGTTTCGTCTTGAGGTAGGGAAAGTATCGACCCCTCCTTAATTGTGGACTGGTAAACTAGTATGCATGACTAGGGTTATTAATAACCGGAACGAACTAGTATGCATGACTAGGGTTTTTAATAACCGGAACGTCTTAGTGACACATAGGTAAAACTGTTGTATTATTAGTTTAATTAGACGAGTCTTGATAATACTTGGAACGAACATGTTTTGATATCTGTTTGACTTGCTTGTACTTTCTGGGAAATTGATGTGCTGATAGACGGGCCATGTCTAGGTCCTAGAGTTGCGTGCTGTGTGTTTACTCGCTGTGTGGGAGTCTAGTCAACGTCATAATCGCTGTGTGAGAATCTAAATAATATTATAACCGTTGTGTAAATGTCTAAATAGAATTATCACCGTTGTTGCATGATGTGACTGTGTGGGCAAGTGTGTCATGTGTGTCTATGTGAACCCTTGATTGTGAAATGATCGGGTGAGTGATAGACCGGGTGTATGCTAAGATGGTTCGGCTGGTATACCGAGACCATCAGTGAGTGTGCTGTGTGCGAAACCCTGTGTGTGTTTAAGAGACGGCGTAGCCGGATGGATAATCATATCGAGACCAAGGATGGCGTGTTCAGTTGACTCATAATCCGGGATGGGATTGATCGAGGAGTGTGCCGGTTTTATATTTACGTTGAGTAGAGCCCTTCATCTGTGTGAGGAGGAAGATATCGTGACTGACGCTGTGTGTTCAAGTGCGATATAAGCGGCTGTGTGCAAATCGATGGAGTTCCAGTTCGGTACATATGAGAGTAGCGCCCTTCATCTGTGTGAGGAGGAAGATATCGTGACTGACGTTGTGTGTTCCGGTGCGATATAATCAGCTGTGTGCAAATCGATGGAGTTGACTCCCGCAATTTACGACATCTGTGTGCGTTTCGTTCGGACCCTTCCCCGTTGTTTGCTGTGTGCCGTCCTATGGACTTTATGTGTATTCTGTTGTGTGCCTTTCTCTCTTGTGTGTCTGTGTGTATTACAAGGAGTTTTATACTGCGTGGTTGGGCTGGTAAGGGTTTTGCCTAGAGACAACTTGTTGGGTCTTCTTCCTAGTTTACCCTAATTACAAAATTTACCTTGAGGTTAAACGACGTGTTTGGAGTTCTTTTACTTTTCCTACTGAGCGCAAGCTCACCCCTCCTGTCTTTGTGGTGTTTCAGGTGTTGAGCGGGAGTAGTAATAGCCGGACTCTCGGAGCTGGGGAGCTGTTGAGGGTTTAGCTAGTTTTAGAGATGTACACCCTTTTTCTTTTCTTGTTGGACTTGTGTACTTTACTGGTTGAGCTGCGACTCTTGACTTTTGGAAGTTCTATTTTATTTTGGAACTTTATTTATCTTATTTCCTCTTTTGTTACTGAAAATCTTTAGTCGCGTCTCGGATTCGGTCAAAACCGGATTTGGGGCGTGACAATTTGGTATCAGAGCCTGGTTACTTTTGAAATGATTTTCAAAACCTCGGACCGTACGTCACTTAGGTGGGTAGTGTTGGGTCAATAGGTACTGTGTGTCGGTTACGCAAGTCGGAGTTTGTCCTATGCGTGGAAACGAGACGGAATGAGTCTCGGTTTGGTGTGGTGTCCGGCCTGAGTGTCGTGGACTTTGTTGAAACTGTGTGGTTTTGTGGTGTTGACTGAACTTGATCCCCGTTTGGACTTGGCTGGACATTATGAAGGAATGTACTAAAGCCGAGCGTTGTATTGTGTAAACGAGTGTGTTTTTGGTAATTACTGTTCCCGCATAAGCAGATGGTCGACCTAATTTACGAATGGGTCATGCTCGATTTTCTGCAGAAACTGAAGTGTATGTACCATCACAATTCAGCGATAGGGGCCACTGTAGCTGGATATGAATGGTGGGATGTCTAGTGGTTACAACGCAACTCGGGGACGCCTGAGCAGGGTTGTAACGACGAGAGATCAACATGAATGTTATATGCTTTATGATATCAATAAGAACTTGAATTGGTTGGAAGTTGAACTGTGTGATTTTGCCTTGTGAAAGAATTCGGTAGTCTGTGTGACATGTTTGTGCTTGTTACTAAGTGATTTGGGTTGCAACCCTGCTGTGTATATATATATATATATCTGTGTGAAGCACTAATGTGCAACTTCTCTGTTGTGTGCGTTTGTGTGACTTTATTATATCTAGTTTATTACTACTATAAGTTTTAGTGAGACGGTTTGTGTGTGGCGTTAACTAGTGTTAAGCGCGTGTTTTCTTCCTGTAAGAAACTGAAACCTGTGTGTTGGACGTACAGAGGATCTTCGTCATGGCTCGTACGTATGCTCCACGAGGTACCCGAGGACGGCCAGCTAGGGGCCGGGGACAGCAGCCTACTGCTGAGTTTGTCGGGGCGACCAGCGCCCAAGCTGAGCCCGCTGGGGGGCAGGAGAAGACTGATACAGTCCAGGCGGCGGCTTTTGAGGAGCTGACCCGCACAGTGCAGGGGCTGGCAGCTGCCTTCGCCCGTAGAGAGGTTGCACCTCCTACACCGGAGCCGACACCTGCTGCGACTGCAGCGACTTCTGATGGACCTACACAGGTCGACAGCTACACCTCACAGGCATTGCAGAATTTCCGCAAGCTTGGCACGCCTGTGTTCTCTGGGGAGCCAGACCCCGAGGCCGCCAAGAGATGGCTAGACCGGATTACCCGCAACCTCGACACTTCTGGGGTAGTGAGCGGGAGACATGAGTATCATTTGCAGCCTTCCACCTGGAAGGGGAGGCCTACCACTGGTGGCGCCGGGAGCAGACTCGGGTGGGAGATGACTTTGTGCTGTTCGGGCAGCGCTTCCTCGAGCAGTACTTTCCCCGAGCCGTGCTGGATGACAGACGTCAGTAGTTCCTGGACCTGCGACAGGAGAGTCTGTCGGTATCGGATTATGAGGCGCCCTTCACCACTCTAGCTTGCTTTGCTCCGGAGATGGTGCAGTCAGAGGATCTCAGATGCCGGCGTTTTGAGGGAGGGCTCCATCCGGCGATTGGAGACATGGTCGCTGTGTTGAGGACCCAGGTGTTCTCCGAGCTAGTGGAGCAGGCTCAGACTATAGAGCGACGCTTCAGGGAGTCAGCTAGGGATCAGGAGGTCAGGCCCATATCGAGCAGTTCACAGAGACCGTTTGAGTCTCGGGATCCTAGGAGGCTGAGGACCTCGGGATCATTTCAGCCGCAGACCCAGTTGAGAGGACCACGTCAGGTTGGTTCAGTAGCTTCTGTTGGACCTCCCGCGCCGGGGCGCGCTTGCTATCGCTGCAGACAGCCAGGGCATATGGCACGAGATTGCCCGGGGAGCGACGGATCTATGGATCGTCAGATGGGGAGACCTGAGGAGAGGTCGAGTGTCGGACCACTACTGTGTCAGCGTTGTGGCAGGCCCGGACACTTCGCTTACAGGTGCCCCGAGCCGTACCCGGTGGCTCCAGCTCCGCGTCCACAACAGTCACAGACGGGGCACTCGCCACAGTTCCAGCAGCGTTAGGCTAAGACGCAGAGGGCACCGAGACAGGAAGCTAGCGCACCTGCACCGGGACATCGCGATGCGCAGCAGGTGGTACTTCCATCACCTTCGAGAGGCGGACCCCCGATGCGGCGTGGTCGGGTGTATGCTGTTGTCGATTCACGGGCAGAGAGACAGGACTCCGATCGTGAGACCGTTCGTGACTTCCAGCACGCTAGAGGATATCTAGGAGCGTAGGACTAACGAGAGTCCGGGAGTTGCTTTTGCTTTGACTTTAGATCTGTGTTTTCGTTTCAAGACTTGTTTTTGACTCGTTTGGTTTTGTTGCGTTTAATTACTGTTTCGGTTGTGAACTTTTTCATCGTTTAGGTTATTACCTTGTTGTTTCTTGTTTCGCTCTCCGAGTACGTTGAGATTAGAGTGGCGCAGCGGAAGCGCGAGGTTGAGATACGCGTGAGATAACCTAGTCGTTCGGAGCCTGAGGGAATGGTTCGTGTAGTGCCTTCAGTGTCGTGGTACGGTGGGTGTTTCGACTTATTTTTTGGTTAAGTTACGTGTTATTCTTTTGGGCTAACGAGGATGCTTGGAGTCCGTTGACGATTGTCCGACTAACGGAACTTGGACTTCTTCGGTTGTTGGGCGCGCGATGCTTGGTTAAAAGAAGTGAGTAGTCGAGGAAAAGTGTCGGTGGTGGGGATCTGTTTTAAGTGCGATATGAGTCTTGTTCGAGGTGACATCAATGCCGACGGACGGTCCCGGTATAGGATGGCTCGACCAAAGCTACGAGTGTCGTTGCGACGTCTCTACCGACGGAGGATTCCGGTATCGACTAACTGGACTAAGGGTCCCGTGGGCATGAGGGACAAAGGACTGAGAGTTAAGCGGACGTTCCCTAAGTTATGGTCGAGTGAAACACGTTCGTTTTAAATTTCGAGGACGAAATTCTTTTAAGGGGGGTAGACTGTAAAGCCCACTTATTTAAAAAGGGGTATTCTTTTGCAATTAGAAACGTCGGGGTTTGTTTGTGCAATAAGTGGTTTTTGGTTAGACGAAAAATCAAAAAAAAAGAAGGGAAAAGGCGTTTTGGGCCGAGCATGGGACGGGGCCAGCTCAGGGCCCAATAGCGAACTGCGCAGCCCGTTAAGAGAAAGAGCCCGACCCAACTCAGGTCCAGCTCTTTAAAAGAGGGATCATCCCCTTCGGCGCCTCTCCCTCGTTCTCTGCGAACCAGATCCTCTCGCCGTCTCCCCCGGTCGTCGATCGCTTCGCCGAGCTCTTCCCCACCCCGTTCTCTCCTTCTCATCATCGTCCGACGTCCTCCTCACCTTCTCCGTCCTCTTCCCCTTCACCTGGTGAGCTCGCCAGAGTCACCGCGCGAGATTCGAAGGGACGCCGGAGTTGAAGGTCGGGTCCCTCCCGATTCCAGCTCGAATCGAGCTCTCCTGAGCTCAGAATCGTGTTTCCCCGCTCTCTCTTGGTCTAAAACCCTTCGGGACGAGTCCGTTTATCCCGGATTCGAGAGGTTTTGCCGCCGACGACCTCGAAATCCCTAGATCTGACCGGAGTTCAGATTTTCTCGCCGTGCTTGACCTCCACGACCTCGCCAGCAACGGCTTGAACTCCACCGCCTCGTCCCGAGCTTCGCCAGCGCTCTTGGACTGGGTTCTGGGCTCCATCGTTGCCGGAGACGGTGGCCGGAGCGTTCGAGCCTCGCCGGAATTGTACGAGTTCGGAAACGGGCCTGAACCGGGCCCTAGGTCAGGTCGCGTGTGGGCTTGCTGGTCCTAGGCCGGAACTCGAGCTCGGGCCAGAGCCTGGGCCGGACGTGGGTCAGGCCCAAGTCTTCGGACTGGGTTCTGATCCAGGTCCGGACCGGGTCTGACTCGGGTTAGCTTCGGGTCTGACCGGGTATGGATCCGGGTTTGGGCCGGATCCGGGTCGGATCCGGGTCACAGATTTGAATAAATGTTTAATTAATTACTTTGACCTAAAAATGTTTTTTTTTAAAGTATGTTTTGGACCTTACGAGGACCTTGGTTGTATCGAAACTGAGTAGACTTTTTCACCTGTTAAACTCAGGCTTGGGCTTCGCCGAGAAGACCAGAGTAAAACCAGATTCGGACTTCGTGGACTTCGCCCTAGAAGACGGTGTTGGCCCGGTTGTCAGCAGCTAAGAGACGGTGCTGTGGTTTCGTCTTGAGGTAGGGAAAGTATCGACCCCTCCTTAATTGTGGACTGGTAAACTAGTATGCATGACTAGGGTTATTAATAACCGGAACGAACTAGTATGCATGACTAGGGTTTTTAATAACCGGAACGTCTTAGTGACACATAGGTAAAACTGTTGTATTATTAGTTTAATTGGACGAGTCTTGATAATACTTGGAACGAACATGTTTTGATATCCGTTTGACTTGCTTGTACTTTCTGGGAAATTGATGTGCTGATAGACGGGCCATGTCTAGGTCCTAGAGTTGCGTGCTGTGTGTTTACTCGCTGTGTGGGAGTCTAGTCAACGTCATAATCGCTGTGTGAGAATCTAAATAATATTATAACCGTTGTGTAAATGTCTAAATAGAATTATCACCGTTGTTGCATGATGTGACTGTGTGGGCAAGTGTGCCATGTGTGTCTATGTGAACCCTTGATTGTGAAATGACCGGGTGAGTGATAGACCGGGTGTATGCTAAGATGGTTCGGCTGGTATACCGAGACCATCAGTGAGTGTGCTGTGTGCGAAACCCTGTGTGTGTTTAAGAGACGGTGTAGCCGGATGGATAATCATATCGAGACCGAGGATGGCGTGTTCAGTTGACTCATAATCCGGGATGGGATTGATCGAGGAGTGTGCCGGTTTTATATTTACGTTGAGTAGAGCCCTTCATCTGTGTGAGGAGGAAGATATCGTGACTGACGCTGTGTGTTCCAGTGCGATATAAGCGGCTGTGTGCAAATCGATGGAGTTCCAGTTCGGTACATATGAGAGTAGCGCCCTTCATCTGTGTGAGGAGGAAGATATCGTGACTGACGCTGTGTGTTCCGGTGCGATATAATCAGCTGTGTGCAAATCGATGGAGTTGACTCCCGCAATTTACGACATCTGTGTGCGTTTCGTTCGGACCCTTCCCCGTTGTTTGCTGTGTGCCGTCCTATGGACTCTATGTGTGTTCTGCTGTGTGCCTTTCTCTCTGGTGTGTCTGTGTGTATTACAAGGAGTTTTATACTGCGTGGTTGGGCTGGTAAGGGTTTTGCCTAGAGACAACTTTTTGGGTCTTCTTCCTAGTTTACCCTAATTACAAAATTTACCTTGAGGTTAAACGGCGTGTATGAAGTTCTTTTACTTTTCCATTGAGCGCAAGCTCACCCCTCCTGTCTTTGTGGTGTTTCAGGTGTTGAGCGGGAGTAGTAATAGCCGGACTCTCGGAGCTGGGGAGCTGTTGAGGGTTTAGCTAGTTTTAGAGATGTACACCCTTTTTCTTTTCTTGTTGGACTTGTGTACTTTACTGGTTGAGCTGCGACTCTTGACTTTTGGAAGTTTTATTTTATTTTAGAACTTTATTTATCTTATTTCCTCTTTTGTTACTGCAAATCTTTAGTCACGTCTCGGATTCGGTCAAAACCGGATTTGGAGCGTGACAGCACACAATATATGTCAAATGGCAAGACCACAACTAAACATATGTCATGATTGAAACTTGGTCTCTAGGAAGGTAAGAATAGTTTTCGAAATAAGCCCCTTATTCCACCCTTGTGTTAATGTTCTAAATTAGAGATCATGTATGTACAATGCAAATGCAAAAAAAAAAAGTTTAACGCCAACTTAATTCATTAATCAAGAGCAAGGTTGTGTTTTGGGAAAAAATAATTAAGGGCAAGGCTTTCTTCATTTGGAATGGTCAATAATACTTTAAAACATTAACATATCTCATTAAACAATCTACCAAGTAGGACAACATAACAATCGAAAGTATACACCCTCTCATAAAACCCTAGATAATTTCATTTGTTTCACCAACATATTCTAGATTTAACTGAATTACTATATGGACTTCAGTAATAGAAGAGAATAGGTATACCTTCCACTGCAGCCACAGGTTGAACAATCCAAAACCTGTCTACCTTGTAAATGAGTATGGGTTACACAAAGTTTTTTTTTCATATTTCTCTGGAGAAAATAACCAAAAATAAGAAGTTAATTTTCATCCAATTTCCAAATAGTCAAACAAAGATAGTCAAGGGAACCCCACCTTTAGGGATAAGAAAGAAGTTTGAAGAACGGAAAAGTAATTTATATTGTTACATCCAATCTATATTGTTACTCTATACAAAGAAGATAAATTTACAAACTACCAACACAATTATAGAGCTAAATTGTGGACATACAAGCATTACTTAACCAATGCCCAAATGACAACTTTTTCAGACTATATTAAGTTTTAAGAAAAACATTACCAGTATCAAATTGGGCGGAGAAAATCAATCATTTTAGCAAATTTTTCACTTCCAAGTATCTGTTATTCCAAGTTCATAAATTGCAACAAAACCATCAAATCAAACTTTAAAATTATCATGAACCGAGATCAATCCTAAACTGAAAACTATCACAATAAACCCCAAAATCAATCTCATCTCAAATTTTTAAAATTTTTTGATTTCAAATTAGGTTTCCTGCGAACCAAAATTACTCAAAACTTGAATTTGTTTTACTCTGTAGTTCATATATATGTGAACAATTCGTGCAGGAATACCTTGAATTTTGTGTTTGAGAATAGGAGCATCCCCGGTAGCTCTCAGGTGAACCACTGCAGAGGATTCAACAAAAGACTACACATCAGTAAAATTAAAGCTCAAAAATCAAACTGAAGAACCCTAATCGAGATCCAAACCCGAATCAACGTAAACTCTGATTAACATGATAATAATGCATCTCAATTTCATGAATGTTCGGTGAGTCACCTTTTCGGACAGAACTCGGAGATATGGAGGTGACTGAGCTACTTCATCATATATCATTCTTAATCGCCGATGATAACTGGAGGAAGCCTGATCAATTTCTATGGTTAACGGGGTGATTATATAAAAGAGAGAAACGGATGGAACCGAAGAGGCGAGGCGAGAAGATGGAAGGGATTGAGAGTTTCAGAAGAAAGTGAGCATTAACTGAGAATGAAGGAGGAAGTAGCCGAAACGGTTATGAGAAAGAGAAGAAGGAAGCGTATTTTTCAGCATTTTGTTATTTTTTCAGCAAGCGTAGACCAGGTGTGAGTAAGTGGGTGAGTCCCACGTTGCCACGTAGGCGGCAACGTAGGCGCCAGCGTGGTCAATTCTTTCCTATTATAGTCTTTGGGATTTAACCAATATTTATAATTTATTTATTATTTAGCCTCCCACCTCGTTTAGGCAAGGACTTGAAAACTAAAATGACCAAGGTTTTGAACCCTATAGCGAGAGAGGCCCAACAGTCCCAAGCCGCAAGCGAACGTGTCCAAACCAAAATACAGCCCAAAGCCCTGCAATTCCAAGCTTTGATTTCATTAACCCCTAAAACCCCAGCCCTCCACCTCCTTCTGTATCTGCTTCTCTGCGTCGCCGTCGCCGTTCCCACCGGCAGCTCTAGCTTCTCAGCTTTCCGCTCAACCGGAGTGAAGAATTGAAGTCTCTTCTCTTCACTTTATTGCTCCAGTCACTCCTTTCTCCGGGTTTGGACCTTGACCTTCTTCACTGAACAAGGTAATCAGATTCATCCTCATCCAACTGCTAGAATCTCTCTTTCCCAGTTCCCAAAGTTTCAGACTTTTATTTCATGGATGTTGTTATTCTATATGTTTATGCATATATAAATGTAAATAATGTAAACAACAAACATATGCTACTATTTTGTTTACTATAGCCATTATGTTTATTCAGTTTTGCCAAACTTATGTACCTGCGTACCCATTTTGCAGTAATGCATATAAGTTCTTGTGCTGCATAGTTTTGTCTGTGTATTATCTCTTTATAACGATATGTAGTGGGTGGGTCATTTTCTAATGTCTATTTGAAGGCCTAAAGTATACTTGAACTTACAAACTGTAAAATTCTTGTGATATTGAATTCAGTGTTTCTCATTTCAGGATCATGGGCTCCTCAAATATTACAGATCTTTTGACATCATTTAGTCCTTCGTTGGACTTCTTTGCTATCAGCTCTGGGGATGGTCGAATTAAGGTGTGCGAAATCATTGTTAAATTATGTGGAAAAAAATAGGAGTTTATTAAAGAATTTGTGACTGATAGTATGGTGAATTTTGACTAGGTTTATCCAAGTTATTTTTTGCTATGTACACTTCTAGCACTGCTGGCATCAGCCAAAATTTAGTGCTTCAACAGACTATAACTGGTTTTGTTGCTATAAAAATCAACATTTTATAAATATATAAATAGTGGTAGACATCAATGGGCGTGCTTAATGCTTGAATTATGTATTGGTTTCATTTTTGTATCAGTCAACCAAGTATTGTTCTTTTTCAGATTTGGGACACGATAAAGGGTCAGATTCAGACCGAGTTTGCAGATATTGTTTCAACCGACAAGACAAATGTATATGCTAAACCTAAAAGAGGACACCTTTCAGTTGATTATACTTGCATGAAGTGGTTGTCTTTAGACAGAAAAGTGAGTGAATATATGTCAAAGTTCATGTAGCAAACGATTCTCATTACTGTGTATTCCATTCTCTAAATTTTGTGCCAAAATTGTTAATAATTGCAGAAGAAAAGAAAGCTTGGGTCCTCATTATTAGTATCAGGAACTGGTAGTGGTGATGTTCTGGCGATTGATGTTTCTGCTGGTCAATTAAAGTGGAGAGTCAGTGACTGCCATCCTGGGTGAGTTTGTTTCTGTAGTCTTATATTTTGAAGTCCAATATGAGTTGACAACTACCTAACTTAACCTATTTCATATTAATATTTAACATCATTACATACCATTATCTGAACAACAAAAACTCTATTTCATGCACCCTCTCCCGCATAAGGTTTCCTCCTGATCTTGGTTTTGGAGCTCTAAGTGCATAACTTCCTGTAACCTCACTGTATAGGAACTGTGTAGTATCGCTAGTTGTTACATTTCTATTAGCGTATTTATGTAGATGTTAACTGCCTGTTAGGATGAAATTGTGACACCTGACTCTTATTGTATTGGAACATCTTTCTTTGGAGTAGAGGAATTAGATTGAAATATAAAAAAAATAAATACTTTATTGTTTTTCAGACTTATCCTTATTTAGTTTAAATAATTTTTTCATTAAACAATTTTTTATGGAATATGAGTTATGTATTCAATATTCGACTACTGTTTTATGGAAGTCGCGCATACCAGTTTAAAAAATGAAGATGTCATTTATGTTGCTGAAGCAACCTATGTGTTTCTTTCTTCTTTGAACTGACTATCGTTTTCATGTTTGCTCTACAATGTACAGAGGTGTTAGTTCTATTTCATTTTCAACTCACAACTCATGTGTTTACACTGCCGGTGCTGATGGGATGGTTTGTGAAATTGAATCCCTTACTGGAAACCTATTAAGGAAATTTAAAGCATCTACAAAGGCAATGTCTTGCATGGTTGTCTCAACAGGTATGTGGGCTTAATTGGTCTTGTTTGTTGTAATATTTTGCTGCTATTAAATGGTTTTGGATAGTTGGCTGAATATATTTTATCAAAAAAAGAATATTGTTCAGAATGTAGTAACCAATCTTCAACTGCAATTATGCAATAGAAATTACTGCCAAACTATAAGAATATGTTTGTGTTGAGCTCCTGTCCTGTGATATCTATAGCAATATTTTTTGAAGACTTTTTCGATGGACACAATTACAGTTATGGATGTATACGATCTAATCATCACTAAAAACTTCATGAGTTTGAAAAGAAAATTTATTTATCAATTTTTTGCCTTTTTTGTTTGTTTAGTTCACTTATATTGGCATGCATTTTCCCTAAAACATCAGATGGGAAGATATTAGCTACTGCAGCAGGACAGATGAAGATTTTTAGTTGCTCAGATCACAAAAGAATACAGAAGTTTGCTGGTCATCCTGTGAGTCTATTCAATTTGAGTTTTTGCATAAGATAAACTCCTTCCATTCCAAAATAAGTGTCCTTCCCTAAAATGGATGTCCCAAAATAAGTTTTGCATTTTCATTTTATTAGTTAGCTATCATGGATTACCAACAATATACCTCCATAAGTTAGTTATAACAGTCTCAGTATGTAGCATATGAGAGTAAAAGAAAACGAATGTATAATTTGTTGCAAATAGTCAAATGGAACACTCATTTTGGGAGAAAGTATGACATAACATGCCAAAATGTGATTGGATAACATATAATTTCTGTTTTCTTAATCTTGTAACAATCTCAATTATTAACAGGGAGCTGTTCGTTGCATGAGCTTTACTCAAGACGGGAAGTATGTTATATCGTCTTCCCTTGGTGAAAGATATATTGCAGTTTGGAAAATAGATGGTAGCAAAAATAAGTCAGCAAGCTGTGCTCTTGCTATGGAGCACCCGGCTGTTCTTCTAGATTGCAGGTCTGTTGAAAGTGTGGGAGGAGAAGATGCTGGTCTTACTATTTTAGCTGTTTCTGAGGTTGGCGTTTGCTATTTTTGGTGTGGACGAACTATTGAGGAGTTACGCAGTGCCAAGCCCACAAAAGTTTCATTATCGTCCGGGGACGCAATATCTAAGAGTAACAGGGGTGCAATATTTGCTGCCAACTTACAGGGCGTCACTAAACTTGCATCTGGAGATGTGTTTATTGCCTATGGTTTGCCTGTCAGGCCATCTTTCCAGAAAATATTACTGCATTCTGGCACAGACATAGAGTTGAACAGTTCCCTTGATGGTGCTCTTCTGCCAATAAGCCAACTCAAATCTAAGAAAAGGTTTGATGGAAGCGGAGGTAAAATTCCCCGCTCCTATTTTTGAAAATTTCTACTCGCTGAATTATGATTTGTTATCATTCTTGGTTTTGCATACCTTTACTTATTTGTCACGTATTTTAATAGTTACTGCTCTGGATCGTTCGAATGCTGAAGATGCCTTGCTTCCACTTCCAAAGATTTCTGATCATCAGGTAGTGGGCAACAGGAGTAGGGCTATGTGTTTGGAGACTGAAGGTAAGCTTAACATTCTCTTGAAGGTTTTGCAGAAAACAGCTTTTAGATCAAATTAATTCTTCAAAGCAGGTTACAAATGAAAATCATATAATAGCCTATGAATTATAACCCTATATTATTGAAACTCCAATTTACATTTTGTTACATCAACACTATCCGTTTCTCTTTATTTTGGGGTTAGTATGTTGATGTCAACATCCACAAATCAAGAATCTTGGGCATGTGTGACATAGGAAAGTAAATTACTCCTCTTTGAAGGGTGATGAAGTTTAAATGGGTTTAAGTACTATGGGGAGACCTAAGTTACCGTGCGAAGAGATGGTAACCAAATACAAGGGAGCAGATGTAAGGATATTTAGCTTGTCTTGTGGTCACACTTGGGAGGTTAAAATTAGGACTGACACTGTTCAAACTCTAGTTGGTGTGTTCAAATTGAAGATAAGATGAGGCTAAACTGCCGATGAGGAGGCTTGGGCATGTTATTGACTCCTCTTGGAAGTGAAGAAATTTGAAATAGGAGGAACTAAAGGAATTAGAGGACATGGGGAAGGCCAATGAGTTTTGCTGAAGGGTTCATGTGGCCAGCCCGTCCTAGTTTGGGAGATGGCCTTGTAGATGTTAAATGACACAGTTGGTTATATCATGGTCCTGTCAGTTCTTCCTGAGTATATAACCTTTTAGTTTGTAGATTCTAGTCAATAGTCATCATATGTGCACCATATCTTTTATTGGAAAGTAATGTTGATTAATTTATGACTTTCTGCATGCTCCTAATTAAAGGTTGCTGGTTTACACAGATCAAGTTGATGAGATGGAAGTGGAGACTGAAACAATTTGCTTGGAGAATAGGCTAAAAGAATTTGGAATACTTGGTAATAAAGATGATATCTTGTCCTCCTTGATTCAGTCTGATATACTGAAGGGCATTGACCTTGAAGCTAACCTTTCTGAAAAGAAGGTCTGTTTTCATGCTTGTTTCGTGGTCTTCTTTGTGATTCAATATCTCTCTTAGCCCCCTCTTTTTCCTTGCATTCTAAATTTAACCTCTCAATCAGATAAGGCAAACTGTTTTGTCTATGGCACCTCGTGATGCGAATGAGTTGCTGGGAGTTTTGGTGTCTGGCTGGCAGTCGAGGTTTGTGATTCATCTTCTATTCACCCCAATGCTTTAGTTTGACATTTTATGTTCTTTTGATTTTGTGGTGATTGCAACTTTTGATTTTCAAATTTCGAGAAGTGAAGAGTTGACTACCAAAACTTGACTTGAGCCTGATACAAATCTTGCTAATATTTTTAGTGAATTCTTGCTTCGTTGTCTGTAAATTATTTCCTCAAGAAACTTGCACTTTAATATGCAATACAGTGACTTGAAACACGCTGGTTTTCTTTTACAGGTTATACAGCGGAAAGTTTGTTCTTCCATGGATTTACAGTGTATTGGTGAATCATGGTTCTTATATTAAGTCGCAGGAACCAAACTCCCAGATGCTGAATTCATTTTACAAGGTACAGCTTCTGAATGAATTTTGCTTGTAGCAAGATCCCACAGATGAGATGTTCATTATTGTTGCTTTCAACACTCAGACTTTGTGACGAGATACATAATTGTTTTAGAGAGTCCGGGGCTCGTCCTCTTAGAGTTATATGTAATCCTTTTCTCGTTTTGTTCCAGGTAACAAAAGCAAGAGGAGCTGCTATTCAGCCTTTATTACAGCTATCAGGCCGTTTGCAGCTGATAATGGCACAGGTTATTCATTCACATCCTTTAATACAGTGTTGTAGATAATGTTGTCAGGGATATAGGGTTTTCGTTCCTTTGGGCTATGATTCCATAGTAGACACCTTCTAATTAATAAGTTATTGTTTTCATGTAACAGCTTGATGCAGCTACACAGAATAAAGCTCAAACCTTAGAGCATGGCCACCAAGTAGATGAAGATGAAGATGAAGATGAAGATGAGGATGAGGATGAGGATGAGGATGTTGATGAAGTTCTATATGGAGAAGACGATGACGAATCACAAATTAGTGATGAGGATTAGGTTCCTTGTTCCATTTGTTAAAAAGAATCTTAAATCCAAAGTATGTAGACTTACAAGGTACACTTTCTTGTCTCTTATTTTGACTTTTTGAATTGGATTGGTGTTTAATACAGTAGCATGAAACTAACCAACATTTCTAGTTACACATACACGGTCGGGTTTTCCAAAAGATAGGTTTCCACAACTTTGTAAATAGCCACGGACTTGTCTTTGCCGTCCTTGATTTCTTGGTGGGTGATTTCAAAGTCCCCAATAGTGTTGTAGTTGCTGGTGATGTTGCACAAGCATCCACCAGCTACAGGCTCAAACTTGAGCTCGTAAGCTATGGACTCAAGCTTGTCCCCCAAGGGGTCTCCTTGAATCATTGTGTACTTGCACATGCAATTCTCTCTATCAATCTCATCAATTCTGTGCTTCACATATTTAAAGTCGTTCCCTGCATAAACGATTAAAACTAGTTACACATATATATTCGATTTGTATAAGAAGGGTTAACTTGTTCGATTAAAACATAATTGACCTTGAGTGAAGTTGACTTGTTCGATGGTTCCTACGCCTCCGTCGCCTTGGATGACATGGACGCTTTGGATGAATTGGGGAAGGAGTTTAGGGAGCAAGGTGTTGGCATCCAAGATCAAGGCCTTGAACATGCGAGTTGGGCTAATAGGACACATATACTCTTGTGTGAAGCTTGTCACACCCATTTTTCTTTTTTCTTTCTCTTTTGGATGCAGGAATGAAGCTATAGGTCTATAGTCTTTATATAGAGTTTTGTAGCCTCTTGCAACTTAGCATTACACAAAGGCTGCGCTGACCTATGTTTGTGTGGTCTTGTACCAAATTTGCACATTGTAATGATTATTGACTAAGAGAAAGAAAGCTGATTAGCCAACTAAACCTCTATTCCAATATGGCTGCTCATACAGGGAAGAAAACTCTCCAACTTTAGGCGTCGAGAAAGACAAAGAGAACTGGTAGCGGTTGGTGGCATTTCAATAGAAGCAATGGGAAAAGGAAAAAAACTTTCAACACAAAACATCTACTAACATTTTTGCTAGAGCCGCTTGTTAAAGTTCAAGAGATTAAGTGCATGTGCTTCATTGAGGTTCCTATTAAGAATTCTGATTCCATTTTCTTGAATCCTAAATGTGTAACGTGAGAATCTATTCCATGAATTGGGGTGATTTTAAAATGTTCCACATTCATCACAGAGAAAACATATTAACAAAACAAGAAATACAAATTTAAAGACACAAAGTTCGATAAGAACAGATAATGTAAAAACACAATCCTGCGACACCAATTGGACATGGAGCTCCGCAACTATAATGGTAGCTCAAGACATCCGGAAACCCTCCTTGATCGAACTTTTGTAGCGGATCTCAATGCTTGTAACAAATTTCCTGATGATATAATATTTTTTCCAATATGTCCATCAATCAACGAGGAGGAACACTGTGAAGAGACTCTTGAGAGAGGTAAGGCTTGGGTACACACGAGAGGCAAGAGTAGGAGTGGTGCCCTTTCAAACTGTTGGGAAAATCGTCCCTTCATGCAAAATCCACTAAAAGAAAAGAATGGTATCAACGGTAACCGGCTCGAGAAGCACGTCCACACAAAAGTCAAGACATCAGTTCGCAACCAACCGACTGCCTATCGAAACATCCAGAACATGGACTAACGCCAAGGCCCAATACGCTTGGGATGGCATCAAGGAGCACGAGTGGCGATGAGCAAGCCGAAAGTCCCAACAATCTTTGAAACAAAGGCATTGTTCCAGCACATAACAAGGATGTCGATAATATCAACCCAAATGAGGCGCCCTCCATACAAGACTCGATTAGCGCAATCAGAAACAGAGAAGGACCATGGACACAATGCCTTTTAGTCAACAACCATTAAGGTTACCCAAACATCCTGATCCGCACAAGTCAATGTTCTAAAAATCCCGATTGGTCACCGCCTAGGTCTTATTTTGTGCCTAACCGACCCGACTAGGCACCTAGGCGCCTAGAATTTGTTTGCATATTATAATGACTAAATTAAAATAATTAGATGGTTGTCCAGCGTTGTTCGGTGTTGATGATATTAGGGGTTGTGCATTTAAGGTGTTTGTGTTATTTTTTTAGGTATTTTAAATATTTGTTACCATTTTTGATATAAGGAAGTTCATATTTTGTTTCTATATATAGTAATACATCTATAAAAAAATTTAAAATAAAAAATAAAAATCCGATTAGTCCATGATTCATCCCCGTATAGTCCCCGATTAATCCCCTAAAGCCATAACTGCCCGACTAGCGCCTAGCGAATTTTAGAACCATGTGCACAACACAACAAGAACGCCCTCAATCTCAAATAAAGGAGTTTCACTCCCGTAATCCCTTCTACTTGGAGACATATACTAAAGTTACGAGTTGAGGCCGTAGAAGTTTCTACCCCAAGCATACTATCGACCAACATTGTCTCGAAGTGAGGAGCCAAGGAAGAGTACACCGAGATGGGTTATTAGTGCTTGGTGGAGGGGATAGATGAACCCGTGAATAGGCGGCTCGATTGGAGGGGGAGTCGGCCGAGCACTAGGCATCACATTAGCTGTTACGGAGGGCCCTTAAATTTCTTGCCCAATCAACTTAAGATCTTGAGTCCTTGAAATTAGGTACCGTTCAAAGCAACCACAACACTGCCAAGTTCGCCAGGTTTCTTGTAGTACACAAAAGCGCTAGAAGCAAGTTTCTTATCGCCATCAACCGCAACATCACCAAACTATGAAAAAAGAGTCCTGAGTTGATCAGTAGACATGGACGACAAAAAATTCCATGTGATTCTTCCAGAGATTGTTCTGCTGACTGAAAATAACTTTTTTTTTCATAAAATATTCATTTGGAATAAAACAGTTTTTAAAAAGAAGAAATAAATTACTTGGATTGGATGAGACGTATCGCAAGGTCACAATAAGCGTCATGATTCAAGTATATTTAAAACATGAAACGAGCGAGATATATCACTAGCTCACTCTTAAGTGTTAGGATTTGAATATATTCAGCACACGACTTGGGTGAGACATGTTAGTGAAAGGATTGAAAATAAAAAAAATAGTGGAACAACGAAATACAACTTTATTACAACAAATTTTTCATAATTACATAAAAATGACAGAATAAAGACCATCAAAGCTTGAAAGTTATGCTCATGTCGAAACCACGAGAGACATACAAACAAAAAATTTCAACATTATACTTCAAACAACTTATAATCATTCAAAAAACATGCATTTTGGTAAGATGGTAGAATTGAGGGTTGTTATAGTAACGTTTGGACAATGCTCTCTAGGAGCTATAGTGTCCTTTGAAAATCTTCATCCCCAGTTCATCAATTGAAGATTTTCTCGTCTGAAGCCCTGCTTAAAGATCATCAAGGTCAGCTCAAGATCATCATCAGATCATGGCTCTCCCAAGCGCTCCTGAAGTCCAGCTTTCTCCTTCTTCTCCAGCAGATCAAGACCCTCGTCCCTCGTCAACGGCCCGTGACTTTTCTCTTCAGCCTGTTACAGTAGAAATTTCTCCAACTTCTTCAGAGGATAGAAGATATATCAGGGAATATTTTCAGTGCACTAACATGTTTGATAGTGAGAAGATTTTTTTTTCAAACAAGACCGGATGGTTCATTGAGGCTTCTAAATTCAAAGACAAAGAAGAGAAAAGATCATCTGGGTCAAGTGGATTCTATCAGACGGCTTAAATCCTTTGTGGTCTCTACAAACCATGTGCCAAGAACAACACACACATCATCTGGAGGGAACAAGATATTCTTCCTCCTCAATGGGTTGTCCCCCGCCTAGGTTTTAAAATGTTAGGCCTCTCAACAGATCATATTCCTTCAAGAGAAAAGGACTCCCTACTCACTATCCTAGAGTGAGACCCAATATGAAGCTGCATCCCATCTTTTCCCACAATATTCCTCCAAAAGCCTCTTCGGATTGGCTGCAAAAACCCTTTGGACACCTTAAAGGATTCATCAAAGCCTTGGCGGCAGCGAAGCCTAATGCAAAAGGCAACTGGTATGGGTTTGTTTACTTTGATCTCCAGTAAAATCAAGTGGTAGCCATTCATGCTTTCAATGGAGCTTGGGGGAAATTTTTGAAGTATTTGTGACAGAGGCTTGGGACAGATCACAAGGACAACATCCTAGAAAATCCAATATCTCCTCAAGACATACTCAATCCTAAAATATCTTATTATGATACAAAGACCTATGATCATTACCTCAACAAAGGCTCAATTGTTACTACTCAAGCCAAGTTGCTGAAAAGATCTCATCTTGTAGTTTCTCATCTCAATCTCTCTATTGAGGCAATTTTGAGAGAAATAGCAGTCCAAGGAATCTCTTGAGGTCCAACTAAAATCTCTAAGGAACAAAACCATCCCGGTTCATTGCCCGGATCCTCTATTTGAAGCTGAGTTGTTAAAGGAGGAAGGTTGGTTACATCAATGACTTTCCTTTATTCCTGGAGGTATCATTTTCAGTACCAAAGGGGGGAGATTTGTTTGGTTTGCAATCTATGGCATTCCATTTCAAGGATGGTCTGAGGAGACCTTCCAAGCATGCATCTCCCAGCAAGGACACATTATCTATACACACCCACAATCCAAGGCCGGATTGCTTGTGGATGTTGCTTATGTCTTGGTTCATACCTTCAATATGGAAGTGGTGGCAAAGGAGACTGAAATCACATTGGGAAAAGAAACTTTCAAAGTCTGGATTAACTCTATGCATTCCAACAATATTCCTCAAATCATACATATTGCTTCAGAATCTGGCTTCAGCTCTCCTGTTAGTCAGACCTCAGTTTCTTCTAATCAACAACATTCTGACTTATCTTCTCTTAACCTTCAGAACAAGAATAACAACTCTGAGTCCCCACCCTCTTCAGAATTTAGTTTATCCTCTGAAAGGACTTTGCAGACTTTGATTGCCACTGAAGTTGTTCCTTCTGAGTGTTGGGTCTCGAGGTAGGGTTGGAGATGAACCAACTCGCAGCGGAAAATCAATGAAAACCAAGAGGCGATTAAAACCATGAAACAACTAACAAAGAATGGATTCACAAGAGAAAAATTCAGCACTAGTTCTTACCAAAACAAGAACACCGGTTAACGAATGATTGGCTTGAGTCTCCAAGACGCCTACGTATCCACATGGGAATCAAAGCCACGTAGTTCTTCTCTTTGAGGACTCAAGAACACAAACATGGAGGTGGAAACTAGCCAAACCCGAAATGGCCATGGAAGAGGGAGAGAAAATGTGTTTCCTATTCTTGTCTTGTGTTTGTTATGTTGAAAAAAGATGACTTAAACATAACAAAACCCATACTTGTCCAACTAAAGGCATGGGACAAGTATGGTGTCAAGTAAGGTGTAAATAGGACAAAGTATGGCAAGACAAGATTGGGTTAGGTGGTGAATCACCAACACCTTAATCCTTGTCTTGCTTACTTAGTACTAATTAATCAAGACTTGATTAATTAGTTCCATGGGCCTTTCATGGGCCTCTTGGAACATGGCCCGTGGCCATTTCCAACGAGGTCCCGTGATTCGCTCATCGCCTCCATGCCTTCCATACCGGAAATGTCCAACATTATCCGACGCGATCAATCCCAAGACTCCAAGCCTTGTCTCGATCTATGAAGTCCTATTCACTTACGGGCACATGACCCAAAACCCAGTTTTGGTCATGTCCCGAGACAACTCCCTTTTGGCCATTCTCCATAAATGTGTCAATGAGTTTCATCCTCCGGTGTGACCCTTAGGTTTATGCATGTCAATAGATCAACGTAAAATCCCATTTTACTTGATCCTATTTAAGTGGCAACTAACGAGACTTTAGTATTGCCTGACACTACATAACGAATCGACCCTGTCGATTCTAACCTTTCCGTCGTCCATGTCATTATCCTTTTATCTCCGATATCCTGATTGAGATAAGGCATAGAGCCGTCATCCTTATTATTCTCAATCACCGTTCCTTGATATGTGAGATGACTGAAGATATGATACCCAGTATCATGTGCATGGCCATGCTATTCTTCCAGTCACTCTCGATCAAGTGGCCGAGAACCGATATCTTTCCCATACCTTAGTATGAGGGATAAATCCCTTAGCCGTCTTTCGTGTCACTCATGTAGCCCGTCCTCAAGCCAATCCTGGCCGTTATGGAAGCCCTGTTACGGACAACGTTAGGCTCAGGTCAAACTCAGTTGTTGACTACATAGCGATCACAAAGACTCCTTGGTCTAAGGATACATGACAAGCTACAACACTGAATATGTTCATGACTTAATCTATGGCACATATTCAGGGCGGGTCGTCCAATATCATGTCCCACATGATATCTATGATCAGACTCCGGAATCCCATTCCAATGACTAACAGAACGTAAGCCATAAAGAGACATCTTTCATACTAGTCGCTTCTAGTGAAGCTTTGTTGACTAGGGACCCATCGAGTGTGATCTATCTCGATCTATGGTTCTATTCGCATGGTGGGCATAGATCAGAGCACACATCGATATTTACTCCAACACATAAGTAATATAAAGCCGCTTTAATTTTATTGCTAACGATGATATATACATTTGGACATTTAGGATTGAACTACGGGCACTAAGACTAACAATCTCCCACTTGCCCTAGTTCCAATCTAAACTCCAATATGTCCCCATCGACTTTACATGTCTAACATGTTCAGGCAGTGACACTGCCTTAGTCAAAGGGTTGGCTATGTTATCATCTGTTGCAATATCGGTTATCTTCACTTCACCTCAGTTCAGTATTTATCTGATGAGGTGGATACGCCGCAGTACATGTTTGGATTTGTTATGCGATCTAGGCTTTTAGCTTGCGCAATGGCCCTTGTGTTGTCGCAAAATGGATTCACCGGACTGGATGGGTTTTTAATTACACCCAGCCCTGCCATGAATTTCCAAATCCACATAGCCTCCTTAGCTACCTCTGCAGCATCCATGTACTTGGCCTCTGTCGTAGATTCGGCAATGGTATCTTGCTTTACGCTTTCCCAGCTAAAGCTCTGCCATTCAGCGTAAACACATATCCTGATTGACTTCTAAAGTCATCTAGATTTGTCTTGGAAAACTAGCGTCTACTCATCCTTCGACGACTAGTTCAGCATCATCTTTCCCCCGGGTTAGAATGATGTCTACTGGTACAACATAAGGCTTACGAGACGTCTGGTCTCATACATGTCATGGCATATATGATCGATCCTGCCCCGAGGCGCATAGGATTCTCATCATCCTTTTCAGCTCATCAGGTGTCTTAGGACACTGAGTCTTGCTGAGATGAATGCCATGACTAGTGGGTAAGAGTCCTTTCTTTGAATCGAGCATTAAGAACCTACTCAATGCCTTGTTCACATAGGTTCCCTGACTTAAATCCAAGACCCTCTTGGTGCGATCTCTACATATCTTAATCCTTAAGATATGAGAAGCATCACCTAAGTCCTTTATTGAAAAACACTTCCTCAACCAAGCTTTAGTCTCGTGCAAGGTTGGGATGTCGTTTTCAATGAGAACCAGAAAGGTAATATTGCTCCCACTAGCCTTCTTATAAACGCAAGATTCATCCTCGTTCTTAATTAAGCCAAATCCAATTACAGCTTCATCAAAACGAAGGATCCAACTCCGAGAAGTTCGTTTCAATCTAGAAATGGATTTCAACAACTTATAAATCTTTCCTTTATTCTTCGGATCGTCAAAACCTTTGGGCCGAGACATACAAACGTACTCAGTCAAATTTCCATTTAGGAAAGCGGTTTTGACATCCACTTGCCATATCTCGTAATTATGATACGCAGTTATGTCAAGAAGAATTTGGATCGATTTTGACCATAGCCACTAAGGAGAAGGTTTCCTCATAGTCAATCCATTGGATCTGCCTATAACCTTTCGCCACCAGTTGAGCTTTGTAGGTCAGAGGGTTGCCGTCCATGTCCATCTTCACTTTGAAGATCCATTTGCATCCTATGGTCCTCACACCATTGATGGGATCAACCGGTTCCCAGACTCGGTTGTCCGACATGGATTGCATTTCCTCCCTCATGGCTCCCAGCCATAACTCGGAGTTGGGCCCATCCACGACTTCCTGCAAGGTGGCTGGATCATCGTGATCCACCATGACTTCATTGTCACCTCCGAATACCATATCTTGGAGGTGGAAGATTGATCCTTTCAAATCGCCTTGGACCTTCCGGAATTGTAACAGGAATTGGTTCTTACTCTACGACAATCTCTGGCTCCTTTCTACTGGGTTGCCAATTGGTTTAGACAGATCTGTACCATCCTGAATTTCTTCGAGATGCACAGTCCTCCCAATGACGTCTTTGGAAACAAAACTTCTTTTCCATAAAGACCCCACCCCAAGCGACGAACACCATGTTCTCACTGGGATTGTAGAAATAGTATCCCCTTGTTGCTTTGGGATACCACACGAAGGTGCATATCTCAGATCTTGGTTCGAGCTTAGTCGAAACCAAATGTTTCACATAAGCCTCGCAACCACAAATCTTTAGGAAGGACAAAGCGGGCATCATCCCGTACCATTTTTAAAATGGTGTCCCTTCCACACCATTCGTCGAAGCCCGATTCACTATAAATGCGGTCGTCTCTAGAGCAAAACCCCTAAAAGAGATTGGGAGATCAGTCCAACTAATCATGGAACAGACCATTGTCTAACAATGTCCGATTTCTCCGTTTGGCTACACCTTTCAACTACAGTGACCTAGGAGGAGTCCATTCCAAAAGGATCCCATTCTCTTTTAGATGATCTAATAACTCTGTGGTCAAGTATTTTCCACCTCGATCCAATCGAAGTGCCTTAATACCTTTGTCGAGCTGGTTTTCTACTATAGTCTTAAACTCTTTGAATTTATCAAAAGCTTCAGACTTATGTCTCACCGAATAGACATAACCATATTTACTGTAATCATCAGTAAATGTGATAAAGTAGCTAAAACCCCTCCTGGCAAGTGAACTTATTGGTCTACACACATTCGAGTGTATCAGCCCCAATAATTCACCCGCCCTTTCATCGCGATCGATAAAGGGCACTTTAGTCATTTTGCCCATCAAACAAACCTTGCACCTATCGATCGAATGGAATTCAAATGAACCTGAAAGCCCGCACTTCTGAAGTGCTGATAGGCGCTTCTTGTTTATGCGACCCAAATGACAGTACCATAACAGAGTTAGGTTTAAATCGTTGGATTTAGACCTCTTGGTATTAACGGAATATATAGAACTTGAGGCATTGTTACCCATATCTAATATGTACAATCCTCCAACCATGTCAGTACTGGTATAAAACATATCATTGCATAGAACATTGAAAACTCCATTTCCAATATTAACATTATATCCTTCCTTGTCAAACACGGATACAGATATAATATTCCTACTAAAAGTAGGTATGCAATATACATTATACAATACTAAGACAAGGCCTCTTGGCAAAGCAAGACTCATGGATCCTACAGCAGTTGCCACAACTCTGAGGTCCATTTCGTGCTTTCCAAATCTCTCCTACTTTCAGCCACCATATATTAGTGCATGTGTGAGATTCAGTCATGGTATCTAATACCCATGAATCTTTGGAAGTAGAGAGATGTAGCTCTATAGAGTTAATACCGAATGAAGGCACGATCCCACCGCCCTTCCTTAGATCATCCAGGTTTCCTTATGAAGGCGCAGTCCTACTGCCCTTCTTCAGATCATCCAGGCTATTTGATGAAGGCGCAGTCCCACTGCCCTTCTTCAGATCAGCCGTGAACTTCATGTAATCCCGGTTCCAATGACCAGGCTGTTGGCAGTAGAAGCAGACATTCTCAGGTGTCTCATCTTTCCTGCCAAGTGCGCATGGGCCCAGCCCTTGCCACTTCCAATTCCCTTGTTGACCATCAGAATATCCTTGGATCCCAGATCCCTGAGATATTCTTCTCAACAGCTGATGACACTTCATGTAACTCTGATATGGTCTTAGAGACAGCCTTGTCAAGGACATATTCTTTGCGTTCAGACTTGAGGACTATCCTCAAAATTCTGTATCAGTCCAAATAGTTTGTCCCATTTAGCTTGACCCTGTCAAGAATGGTTTTTAATGACAAACTATTAATGTTCGCTGAATTTGCCATTTGATCTACAACAGATAAAATTCAATCAGTAAACTGAATAAATTTTATGAAGATCAAGCTTAAACACCAACAATCAATTCTAAACCTTTAGAATCTGAAACCAAGATCCTTGATTCACTCGATTAAGCTGAACTAATGCTCACCACTTAATCGAGCTATGTAGGTAGGACTCCATCCAATCACATCCAATGTGACTCTTGGCTAGGGTATGTACTTATGTACACGACTTACCCTATCTGTTACCCTAGCTCAACCTCAGGCCGAGAATCGTAGTCGGGTCCACCAATTTTCAACTATGGCTCGTCACTATGTAGGTGCTCCGCTAATGCGCACGACACCCACATATGTCGTCCAAACCTACTACCCCGCTTCCCCATGGATGCTCCGCTAATGCGCACGACAACCATAGGACGGGGAGGTAGTAAGGTGTTGATGATTGGGAGGTATCGGACATGACCCGCTTTTACTTGTCCAGTTGTGTTCAAAACTTTGGCACATCCTAGATGCGATGAGCACATCAACTACATTCCAAATGCAATGATGCCTCAAATTACATCCAATGTAATTCTTCCTTTGAACCCGTCAACTACATCCAATGCAATGACGGTTCTAAGGGTTCACACACAAGGATTAAAATTCCAATTTTATCTTTGCATGTGAGGTGATATGCTCGGTAAATAAAGTTAAGCATGCAATTCTAAAACACATAGAATTAATCATGCATAAACTAAACCAAGCATAAAGCGATAAATGTGCACATAATAGCCCCCTAAACTAACTCCCACTAGCTTCTTGAGCTCCACCGACTCCAAGCCGATGCCAACACCCGAAAAGCCACCAAATGACCTTTTCGCCCTTTCTTCGTCTTGAGTAAAATATTACAATTTAATACACGACTCGCAGGTCGGGAATAAATAAATATTACAAACAAGTGGTTCGACGACCACACCTTGAAAGAATAATTACACGTTAACTCTAACGGCTCGCAGGCCGTGAAAAGCGATAAATAATTAAATTGAGCTCGGGGCTATTATGTACAGCATGCCAACATCACATCACACATCGTGTTATCAAACAAGCATGTTATCAAACATCATGTGATTTTCCGGTTTTAATCAATAGCCAAGTTTCGAAAATTTTTGATGCTCGGTTTATCGAAACCGTTCAAAAATGAAACTTTTGAACATTTGATCTTCGAGTTCGTCATGACGGTTCCAAACTCGTCATAACTAAAAAAACGGTTTAGCATTGGCATATCAACCATCCAATGGTCATGCTTGGCCTAGCTCCGTCCAACGGAGCCCCGTTCGGTCCCGGTTTCGGCTCCCCGAGAGTCCCGCTCCCGAGACCCGAAAAATCAAATTTTTTTCAAAATTTCCAGATTTGAAATAATTTTCAAAAATTCATTTTACATGCATTAAATCCATGAACAAGAATTTAAAACATGTTATCAAACAATTTAGCAAAACAACATGCCAAAAACGAAACTTTCAAGCAAAACCGAAACTTTGAACACCGTCTTGTGAATCCCGAAGGTAGCACGGCTCTGATACCACTGTTGGGTCTCGAGGTAGGGTTGGAGATGAACCAACTCGCAGCGGAAAATCAATGAAAGCCAAGAGACGATTAAAACCATGAAACAACTAACAAAGAATGGATTCACAAGAGAAAAATTTAGCACTAATTCTTACCAAAACAAGAACACCGGTTAACGAATGATTGGCTTGAGTCTCCAAGACGCCTACGTATCCACATGGGAATCAAAGCCACGTAGTTCTTCTCTTTGAGGACTCAAGAACACAAACATGGAGGTGGAAACTAGCCAAACCCGAAATGGCCATGGAAGAGGGAGAGAAAATGTGTTTCCTATTCTTGTCTTGTGTTTGTTATGTTGAAAAAAGATGACTTAAACATAACAAAACCCATACTTGTCCAACTAAAGGCATGGGACAAGTATGGTGTCAAGTAAGGTGTAAATAGGACAAAGTATGGCAAGACAAGATTGGGTTAGGTGGTGAATCACCAACACCTTAATCCTTGTCTTGCTTACTTAGTACTAATTAATCAAGACTTGATTAATTAGTTCCATGGGCCTTTCATGGGCCTCTTGGAACATGGCCCGTGGCCATTTCCAACGAGGTCCCGTGATTCGCTCATCGCCTCCATGCCTTCCATACCGGAAATGTCCAACATTATCCGACGCGATCAATCCCAAGACTCCAAGCCTTGTCTCGATCTATGAAGTCCTATTCACTTACGGGCACATGACCCAAAACCCAGTTTTGGTCATGTCCCGAGACAACTCCCTTTTGGCCATTCTCCATAAATGTGTCAATGAGTTTCATCCTCCGGTGTGACCCTTAGGTTTATGCATGTCAATAGATCAACGTAAAATCCCATTTTACTTGATCCTATTTAAGTGGCAACTAACGAGACTTTAGTATTGCCTGACACTACATAACGAATCGACCTTGTCGATTCTAACCTTTCCGTCGTCCCTGTCATTATCCTTTTATCTCCGATATCCTGATTGAGATAAGGCATAGAGCCGTCATCCTTATTATTCTCAATCACCGTTCCTTGATATGTGAGATGACTGAAGATATGATACCCAGTATCATGTGCATGGCCATGCTATTCTTCCAGTCACTCTCGATCAAGTGGCCGAGAACCGATATCTTTCCCATACCTTAGTATGAGGGATAAATCCCTTAGCCGTCTTTCGTGTCACTCATGTAGCCCGTCCCCAAGCCAATCCTGGCCGTTATGGAAGCCCTGTTACGGACAACGTTAGGCTCAGGTCAAACTCAGTTGTTGACTACATAGCGATCACAAAGACTCCTTGGTCTAAGGATACATGACAAGCTACAACACTGAATATGTTCATGACTTAATCTATGGCACATATTCAGGGCGGGTCGTCCAATATCATGTCCCACATGATATCTATGATCAGACTCCGGAATCCCATTCCAATGACTAACAGAACGTAAGCCATAAAGAGACATCTTTCATACTAGTCGCTTCTAGTGAAGCTTTGTTGACTAGGGACCCATCGAGTGTGATCTATCTCGATCTATGGTTCTATTCGCATGGTGGGCATAGATCAGAGCACACATCGATATTTACTCCAACACATAAGTAATATAAAGCCGCTTTAATTTTATTGCTAACGATGATATATACATTTGGACATTTAGGATTGAACTACGGGCACTAAGACTAACACTGAGGATGTACTGCCTGACACTATCTTGGGAGCTCCTCCTCATGCTATTGTTCCCTTTGCTGTTAATTTATTAATCTCACAAGGAGCCCTAGAAGACATTCTTGCAGACATTACTTTGCATCCTCATTTATTACTGGAGACAAATTTAAGGGACAACAATTCCTCTAGTGAGTTATTATTATCTAAGTCCCATTTATTACATTCTGGTGATTTGGTTGTTCAGGTTGATGCCACAAAATTTTCCACTCCCTTGGGTTCTTTCAACCAACTTATTGTTCAAGGCTCCTTTGAGAAAACTGTTGAGTTAATTCTGACTCCAGCCATCCCCTCTAATCTTCATCAAGTTGACAACACCAAAGCCTTAATCTCCATAGTGGTGGTTTCTGAGTCTGAACAAAAAGAGAGTTTTCAGGCTGGAAATCCTCTTGCTTCTCATTCAGTTACCTCCCTGGATAACCTGCCCAATCTTGACCATATGCCATCACATTATACACAAACCTTAGTAACTAAGGATGTTATACCGTTGTTAGTTACTTTGTCAGATCCTCATTTATGGAAGGGAGGGGCCCTTGATTTGGTCTCTATAAAGCTTACTTCTGAAGAGCAACAAGCATTTATGATTTATGCACCTCAGATTGTACTTCAAAGGGATGTTGTGTAATAACCACTCCCGGTCAACGCCAGTCAAACCTGCGAAAAACAGGAATTTTTTTTTTAAGACTGACACAAAATTGAACCTAAAATGACCCCGAGTGTCATACCGGACTTAAGTTGACCCCTTTATCGACCAAAGTGAGTTCCGGGGGACTCAGGGCAACTTTCTGATCAACTTGGGAAATGTTGACTTTTCGCTGGAAAAGTCAACCGAGCGACGTTTTGGTCCATTCGAGGACCGTTTTGGATCCAAAAAGCTTAGCCGTCGTCGCAGCGGTCTTAGTTGAGCTGTTTCTTTGTAGCCCGTCAAGTTTCGTAATTTCTTGGGAAAAGTGCCCGTTCGGGGCCCGAAACGTCCGATTTTCGCGAATCTGATTGGAAAATATCTTCTAGATATTGGTCCAAAAAGGTGTGGGACCCACCTAGCCACTTGTCAACCAAGTGGTGGTGTTAGGTTTATGGGGAAAAACAAGAAGACAAGGGAGAAGGGGGGGTTCGGCCATATAGGGAAAAGGGGGGGAAAAATAGGTTGAGTTGGGTTTTAGAAAGAGAAAGAAGAGAGAGTTTGGAGAAGAAGAAGAAGAGAGAAAAGAGAAGGAGTTGGGCTATGGTTTGACATCCAACCCTTGGATCATCTCAAGACAAAGAGCAATCATCTTCCCCTCGTCTTCCTCTTTGGTAAGAACCAAACCGATCGTTGTTTTGTTGATTTTCAAATGTTAGGGTTTGGTTATAATTGATGAGTTAGGGTTGTAGTAAGGCTGGGGGTTTGTTAGAGACATTTTGGAGGTGTTGGGAGGTGAGATTGAACGTTTTCTGGCGACCGGGAGCTCGGGAGGAGCTCCGGCCACCATAGGAGGTGGCTGGCCGGAGCTAGGGCCGGCCACCACCATGGTGGCCGAGCCCCATTGAAACCCTAGGGCCCACGGCCAAGTGGGTCGGGTGGGGCCCACGTGCTCGGGTGCTCGGGTTTTAGCGTTCGGGTGGTTTAAAACGTTCCCCGGACCATTTATCCTTAACCGAATCGAAAATTGGAATTAAATTGGAAAAGTTGTAATTAACGGGTTTTAGAAACTTTAAACGTTAATTAATCGACTCGGAAGTCGGAACTCGATTCCGTCAAGTACATTGGGACCCTTGAACTATTCTAAGACCGTAGAAACGAAAACGGGGACTTTTGGAGCCCCGGAAGGCCTTTTACAAAACCCGGGCAGATTCGCCATGTCGGGCGAATCGGGCCTTTACGGGTCTTTTATCGACAATGTCGAGTAATTGGGAAGTTTGGGAGTGATCGACATTGTTGGGGTTACGTTTGGGAGTCAAGTTTAATGATTTTCAGTTTATTCCTGCGAGTTGTTAAGTGTCTTTAAATTGTGTTCTTTTAGATCGTGCCACGGACCGAGGCAAGGGAAAGCTGGGTGAGTGACTGAGATCATCACCGGAGCTCGTTGGTTGGCTTTTGGGAGAACACGCACGAGGTAGGGAAAAGTAGCCGGATCTCGGCCCTGACTAGGGAAAGTTAACAGTAGAATTGCATGTGACACCGGGGTGTCGTGGGTTAAGTAGGTTTATCGAATATTAGAAAGGCATGATACGGGAGTGTAGTGAATATTAGAAAAGCATGTGACACTTAGTAGTGTCGTAGGAGCAGAGAACTTATCGATGTTAGAATTACCGGAGGCATATGACCATGCCCGGAGGTTGATTGCGAACTTATCGAGATTAGGAGTACTAGAGGCATATGACCATGCCCGGAGGTTGATTGTGAAACTGTTGATATTAGAACTGTTGGAGGCATTGTTTATGCCGGAGGTTGATTGTGTGTAGTTGTGTCTTGGGTGGCCTTGGGAGCCCGTGTTTTACTGTTGGTGTCTTGGGTGGCCTTGAGAGCCCGTGTTTTACTGTTGGTGTCTTGGGTGGCCTTGAGAGCCCGTGTTTTACTGTTGGTGTCTTGGGTGGCCTTGAGAGCCCGTGTTTTACTGTTGGTGTCTTGGGTGGCCTTGAGAGCCCGTGTTTTACTGTTGGTGTCTTGGGTGTCCTTGAGAGCCCGTGTTTTACTGTTGGTGTTTTGGGTGGCCATGAGTTCCCGTGGGGTTGTTGAACCCGTGTCTTTACCTATGGTGTTTTGGGTGGCCATGAGGGCCCGTGGGGTTGTTGAACCTGTGTCCTTACCTTTGGTGCTTTGGGTGGCCATGAGGGCCCGTGGGGTTGTTGAACCCGTGTCTTTACCTTTGGTGCTTTGGGTGGCCATGAGTGCCCGTGGGGTTGTTGAACCCGTGTCTTTATTGGCGGTGTGTCTTGGGAGGCCGTGAGTGCCTGTAGGGTTGTTGAGCCTGTGAGTTACTGTTTGTGTGTCTTGGGAGGCCGTGAGTGTATGTGGGGCTGTTGAGTCCGTGTTTTACTGTTGGTGTCTTGGGTGGCCATGAGTGCCTGTGAGTGTTGAACCTGCATTGTTACTGGTTGTTGAACTTGCTTGTGATTGTGATTGTGGTTACTTGAGGTTGGGGGCCCGCTTCATGAAACGGGGGTCCACGAGCACACGCTTCTGCATGTTCAGACGGGGTAGGGGGCCCGCCCGTCAATAAAGGGGTCCTGGCCGCGCGTGTGTGGTTTGGGTTTGTGAGCATTCTTTGGCTGGCTTACGAGTTAGAGTCTCGGTAAGTTGTAAGCATTCTTTGGCTGGCTTACGAGTTAGAGTCTCGGTAAGTTGCAAGCATTCTTCGGCTGGCTTACGAGTTAGAGTCTCGGTAAGTTGCAAGCATTCTTGGGCTGGCCTGACTGAGTTAGAGTCTCGGGAGGTTGCAAGCGTTCTTGGCACTGAGCAGTTGGCAGCTGGTATGCGATCCTTTGTGATCTTGTTTGGTGTGCGATCCTTTGTGATCTTGGGTGTTGTGTGGTGGCCTTTTGAGTCCTTGGAAGAGGTCGTGATCGTTATGTCGGGTCTACTTTACGTGTTAGGGTGTTGAGTTGGTCAAGGAAGGTAACAATGGGTGTGTGTTCAGTCGGAGTACCTGGGCTGGGGATAGTGTTCCCCGGTGTTGAGTTTGTAGTTGGTGTTACCGGCATTGTCTGCTAATTATGCCGTAGTCAGTCTGTTATCCGTGGTGGTGAGCGAACGCTCACCCCAAGCTGCTTTTCCTACAGGTACCGGTCGCAGGTTGGACTAGGTGAGCTTCTGAAGCTTAAAGAGCTAGGAGCGGGATTCTGGGTTTATTTTGAGTCTAGCGACGGATACCATACTTTTGTCCACTTGTTGGGATGCGTTTTAAGTTGTAAATATTATTTTGTTGAACTAAACTGGTATTTTAAAGTGATTTAATGGAAAAGGTTTCAAAGCGTTTTATTATTTTAAATGTTCGCGTCCCGAGTTCGGTTTACTGAAATTAGGGCGTGACATGTTGGGTCCCTAAGCCCTACTTTGGACCCACTTGGAATCAATTCTCTGATTAGTGGAGATACATGTCCAATTAATTCAAATTCTCCCCCATTTTGAATAGTAATTTCATTCAAAATCAAGTTGATGAAATTGCTAATCTTATGTGCCTAACTCAAGGCCAGTTAAGTACCAACAATACCAACTTCAGCTATTCCTCAAAGCTAGAAAAAAAACAGAAGGTTGCAACCCCTCATTTTTATACAACCAGATCCAAGCTCAAGTTAGATACTACTACTACTACTCTTCAACCTAATGACTTTTTGAAAGAAGACTCAGATGCTAAGAAAGATTGGGGCTTTGGTAAAGCTTTGGGGCTCAAAGCTAGAGGGGCTGAAGAAGCTCTATTAGAACAACTCAAAAAGATATATGACAAATATTGTCATAGGGTGGATCTGGAGCTAGGCTCTGATGATGATTATGTGGATTTGGATAAAGATGGAGATGTTAGTCCTGGCCTAGGGATCATCCCCACTGCCTGCCTGGATTAATTTCCTTATATGAAGGTCCTTTCTTGGAATATAAGAGGCTGCAATGCCACTTAGAAAAGAAAGGCCTAAAGTTGCTTGATTGGCAAGCAATCTCCAAATTTTATCATACTACATGAATCCAAATTGGAAAAATTCCCTTCTTATTTCCTCATATCTTATGAGATGGCTTGGGGATGGGAATCAACTTGTATTGATGTTGTGGGAATGACATGTGGACTTATTACTTACTAGAAACTAAATTACTTTTCTTTCACATATATAGAGAAGCTCAAAGGGGCTACGAATTGGTTTGGCACTTCTAAAGAAACAGGCAAACTCTATGGCTTTATTAATGTGTATGCCCCTTACGATAGAGCTGGAAAATTACATCTTTGGAATGATATTTCTTACTACTTATCAAACTTACATTTATTACCTCATTTGTTATTTGGGGGTGATTTCAATACAACCCTCTCCATCCTTAACAAATCATCTCTAAGAAGAGCCTCAACTAATATGGTTGATCTTCAAGACTTCATCAATTCTTGGGATCTCCTGGATTTTCCTTTAATGGCGGGGAAATTCACTTGGTTTGGTCATGAATCTTCTGCTTCTAGAATTAACAGATTTCTTATGAACTCAGATTTTGTATCAGATTTTAAAGCTCTCACACAATCTTGTCTCCCTAGATCCATCTCTTATCATATGCATGTTGTTCTCTACAATGATCAAGTGGATTGGGGCCCAAGACCCTTCAAATTTCTCAACATTTGGCTTGATGATGACTCCTTCCTCCCTACAGTTCAGAATTTCTGAGAAGTTACAAAAATACAAGGGTTGCCTCATTATGTGTTGTTTATGAAATTGAAATTCCTCAAGGTTAAATTAAAGGAGTGGAACATCCATGTGTTTGGGGTGGTAGAAGATGAAATTCCAGCTCTAACAAAATCTATTCACCAGCTAGATCTCTTAGTGGAGTCAAGATCACTAACATATGAAGAATGTTCTAATAGAGGTGCCATCAAAGCAGACTTGATCCAAAAATACATATTGCTATCAAAACTCTAGAGCCAAAAGGCTAGGAAGAAATGGTTCAATAAGGGTGATAAAGGGTCCAAATTCTTTCACAAATTAACAAATTTCTCAGGAGCTCAGAAAAGAATTGTGCAAATTCTTTACAAAGAAAGTTTGCTCTCCTCTCCTTCAGAAATTAAAGAGGCTGCTGCTGCTCATTTTAGTACCATATTTGATTTCTCTCCTGATCAAGAAATTGACTTGGATGAGCTCCCTTTCTCTATCTTAACAAGTGATCAAGCATCCTTGTTGGAAAGACCATTTTCTGAGGAAGAATTCCTTAAAGCTGTCATGGCTTGTGCTGGGGATAAGGCCACTGGTACTGATGGCATTTCCCTTCTTTTCTTTCAGTCCTGCTGGCTGGTCATCAAAGAGGATTTAATGGCTTTTATACACTTCTTCCACTCTACAGGTCCATTGAGTAAAGGTCTCAATTCATCTTTCATGATTCTCATACCAAAAGGTCCATCCCCTCTCACCTTTGATGACTACAGACCTATAAGTCTTATTGGATGCCCTTATAAAATCTTATCCAAAGTGCTATCCTTCATACTTAAATCAGTGATTGCTCAGCTAGTAGGTGATGAGCAGCCTGACTTCATTGCTGGAAGGCAAATTGTTGATGGCATAGTGATTGCCTCAAAAGTGGTTCAATTCCTCAAAAAATCCTCAGCTAAGGCTCTTCTATTCAAAGCTGACTTCCAAAAGTCCTTTGATAATATCAGTTGGAGCTTCTTAATGTTTTTTCTCATTAGAATGGGCTTTGGAATTAAATGGAGACTTTGGATTACTTCATGTTTAAGAGCTCATGTTTCCATAAATATCAATGGATCTCCAAGTCCTGATTTCCCCCTTCACAAAGGCCTTATACAAGGCTGCTCTCTATCCCCTCTCATCTTTGTACTACTTGCAGAAGCTCTCATAAAATCATGAGGTTGGCAGTATCTATAAGTTATATCCAAGGCATACAATTACAGGATTCTTTCTTAGTGATATCTCATCTTCAGTTTGCAGATGATTCTTTATTTTCTATTCAGGCCTCTAAGGATGGGATCACTTGTCTAAAATTGTCTCTTAAACTATTCCAAGTAGCTGCTGGACTGGCAGTCAACTTTGAAAAATCTGTAGCAATCCCCTTTAACTTATCTGAAGTTGAAGAAGATGATATGATGTAGATCCTTCAATGTTCAAAAGGTTGTCTCCCAATAACTTATTTGGGGTTTCCTCTTGGTGCAAATCTCAGAAGAATTAGTGCTTGGACCCCTATCATAAACAAATTAAAGGATTTGGAACTATGGCAAGCAAAATTGCTCTCAATGGGGGGGGGGGGGGGGGGGGTAGAATAATTTTACTAAAATCAACTCTTGGGGCCCTCCCTCCTTATTTTTTCTCCATCATCAAAGCTCCTAAAGGTGTCCTGAAAATTATGATTAGTTGGCAGAGGAGATTCTTATGGCATGGCAAAGCCAATCCCAAGGCTCTTTGTAAATTAAAGAGGGGACTTGTTTGTAGAACTAAGGAAGCTGGTGGTATGGTAATCAAAGAGCTCCATTTGATGAATACAGCCCTCCTCTCTAAATGGTGGTGGGGATTTGCCTTGGAAAGAAACTCCCTATGAAAGCTTGTGATTTGTTCCAAATTTGGCTGGGATCCTAAGGAATGGGACCTCTCTAATGAGGTGAAATCGGCTACAAACTCTTCTTATCCTAAAAACTAGAGAACCAATCCTATCCACACACACCTAAGATCCAACATTCACCATGATGCCACATCATCACCTCAATTTCACCCAAATTCACGCCACTTTCATCCATTGTCACACAAGTAAGGGCATAATTGTAAAAGCATGGTGCCATGTGGACAAGTGTCCATTTTTTTCTTAACCAATTCACTAATTTAATATTTCCCGATTCGTTTGAACTCCGATTAGCTTCAAACTTGCGCCAATATTTTTATTTTTTCAAGGGCTTTAAATCAAGATCAATCATGAATATATTTTGAAGCACGGAAATAAAAAGGTATATCGGAGTGATAAAAAAATGTTGAGTGTTGATAAATCTTCACTAATAAATGTTTTATATCGGAGGTATCAAACTAGTTCTAAATGTTGATAAAAACATGTACTGAGGTGATAAAAACCATGTTCAATTTTGATAATAAGTGTGATAAACTAGAGTTTAGCGTTGATAAAAAAACATGTGATGGGGTGATAAAAACACATGTAATTTAATGATAAACATAGTGTTTAGTGTTTATAAAACTGGTGTTCATAAAAAGCACGTGATGAGATGATAAAAATCATGATCAGTTTTGGAGAATGGGGTGATAAAACCAGTGTAGAGTGTTGATAAAACCAGAGCAAAGTGTTGATAAAAATTACCCAGATATAATTTCTTTAAAAATCAGCTCCGAAATAATATTTTTTTCGTGCTTCAAAAAAACCATGTGATGGGGATGATAAAACACACGTAATTGAATGATAAACCTAGTGTTTAGTGTTGATAAAACTAGTGTTCATGAAAAGCACACGATGAGGTGATAAAATCATAATCAGTTTTGGAAAATGAGGTGATAAAACCAGTGTAAAGTGTTAATAAAACCAGTGTCAAAGTGTTGATAAATTCAGAGCAAAGTGTTGATAAAAATTACCCAGTTTTTTTTAAAAAAAAATCAACACCGAAATAATTTTTTTTCATGATTCAAAATATATTCATGACTGATCTTTATTTAAAGCCCTTAAAAAAACAAAACTAATGGCGCAAGTTTGAAGCCAATCGGAGTTCAAACGAAGCGGAAAAAATTAAATTAGTTAATTGATTAAAAAAAATAATATGATAGTTTTACTAAAAAGCCCTTACCACTTATTAAAAAGTGCTGTTTTTTTGCAGTCAACAAATCAACTACTCAATTGCATCTCATCCATCCGTTCTTAAAATGAATGGCTTAGATTGGTTCTCTAGTTTTTAGGTTAAGACATGGTTTGTATTTGATTTCTCCTCCCTCTCTAATTTCCCATAAGTTGGTAAAGAATGCTTCATGTCACACATTCTGGAGTTACTGAAATTACCTTCTTTCTCTACTCTCTTTGGCTCCAATGATTTGAACTGGAGATTGGGAAATGGTAGTAGAATATTCTTTTGGAAGGATCTCTGGTGAGGAGGTAGTCTTTTCATACATATTTTCCCTAGAATTTATTTACTCTTAGAGGCTAAAAACTTAACAGTGGCATAAGCTTGTTTAGATGGTTCATGGGATCTTCATCTGAGAAGGGATCCAAATGGATGTGAGAATCAAGAGTGGGACCTTCTCTCCTCAGTACACACTCTTATTCACCTATCTAAGGAGGAAGATTTTTTGAATTGGAAATGGGATCATAAAGGATTCACTGTCAAGAGGCTTTATTCCTTGCTTGCACAGCAAGACATCCAATCTGCAGCGTCCCTAGTTTGGACAAAAACTTTGTGGATTCCTTCTATTCCTCCGAAAGTTATTGCCTTTTGTTGGTTGGCTTGCTGGGATGCAATCCCTTCGAAATGCTTCTTAGAATCTAGAGGCTTCTCCTTTCCCTTGGAAGACATCATCTGTCCTATTTACAGGATTGACTTTGAAGATGGAGTTCATATGTTATTCTCCTGCATAGAGGCTGGCTAGTCTGGTCTTCAATCCTCAATTGGTGGGGATTTTCTTGGGTTTTGCCAGGATCAATTCAGTCTCTATTCTCTACCTGGAAAACCTCCTTCAAATGCTATTACAGTTTCTCTTGGGAGAGCTTGGCTCATATCACTGGCTGACAACTTTGGTTGGCAAGAAATCTCTTTATTTTTCAAGGAATTCAAGTCACAACCGATCAGATCTTTCAACAGATAGTCCACATCTCATACAATTGGATCAAGTGGAATTATAAGAAATCTAATTTGTCCCTCTCCTTCCACCATTGGAGAATTTCCCATGCCTCCTCAATTAGACCTTTTGAGGTGCGTGAAGATAGTTTGCTTCTACCCCAAGGAAACTAATATTCCATATTTTTGGCTGGGGAGGTTTGGTCCATGTAGTAAGTATGCCCTTTACCTTGCTTGTATTGCAAGTAACCTTCAAGGTTGTTCTTACTCTGATTACTGGGGTTTCTAGGGGCTGGGGGATGGTTTTGGGTTTTCTTCTGAGGCTAGGTTAGTGAGGTAGTTGGTGAGGCTTGTGTTATCTCTCTTTTCCTTGTCCTCTCTGTGTGTGGGATCCTTCTGCTTGTTTGTGTGGGTAATTAGTTTCTAGGCTGAGTATTTTCTCCTTCTGGTGCTTGGTTTTGTTTGGCTTCTGTCCCTCTTTGCTCTGTTGTTTTCAGTTTGCCTGAGGTGGTTCTCTGGTTGCTGAAGTGGCCTCTGTGATCTGCTTCTTGCTACTGTTGGATGACTAGTTTTTTTTTTTAAAGTTTTGGTGCTAACACAATTGTTGTCCTCCAGTGGTCTCATCTCAAAATTGTTGTTAGGTGTGTGTTGTTTGCTCTGAGGAATTGGGAGTTGATTTGTGTTGATTGCTGGTTGTTTGAGGTTTGTTAAAGGAAAATCTTGTCTTTTTACGTTTTTGAAGGCTCAAAACTACTGTCTTAGTTGTTCGGAAGAGACTCTTGAGGTTGGGAAACTTTATCTTCATTTACATCTCTACTGATGAACCTGCAAAGGAGATCTCTTTGTTTGCTTGGTGCAATTCCCATTGCTGATACTTCTACCTAGGTGGCTTATCCACATCTTGGCCACCATATCTTCTTACTTGGGTCAGAAGTATCTTTCCCTTTGAAAGTTAGTCTATAGTTCTAGCCTTTTGTTGGGTTCTCTTTGCTTTTGTAGTTTAAGTAGTTGTTCTTTTCTTCTTGTAATGACTTTTGTATGATCATCTTTCAATTCAAAGAGGTTTAATTAATTTCAATTTGCTTTGCTGATAAAAAAAACTTATAATTCAATCTTTAGTGGCATTACGAGTTGTCTCCCATCGCTCTTATGTAAGGTCCATGTTTTCCTTCCAACAATACAAATCTGATTCGAACATGGTGGATATGTCATGTTCATCCAACGTATATTTCATATAAAGCTCGTCAGACTTTGGTTATAGTTTTCCAGTTTGCATAACTTTTCAAGCATTAAAATTTATGCATTGTGGCAAAGATGAGTCTTTATTCGCCACATTCCCTTTCTTTTGACAGCTTTCTGGCCCATCATACGCTATTGTTAGGGTAAGGGTGAGGGTCAAGAGGATTGAGGGGAACTTGATGACGAGGACCGTTCAAGTTGTGACTCATCGCCGACATCACCTTCATCTTTGGTTGACGACAATAGTGTTTGGGAGTTGTACATACTAGTTGTATTCAACCTTTGTCACTTTTCCTCGGCTATACTACGTCCGTTGAAAATTTGGGTTTACACCTAAAAATCTCCTACCAATGGTTGAACTCAAACTTTGTCGACGTTTCCCCCTCCATGTATGATTGTAAGGCAATGTTGTAGATATTAACGCCGTGAATCCATGGGTAAAAAATTTTTGGGCCTTTTCGAAATGAGTGTTCGTTTTTCTTACTCGGGGTGTAGTCTTGTTCTAGTGATTTGTCTCTAGGGTTGAATTGTGAAAACACTCGGGTTGAATTGTCTCTAGCTTATGAGTCGTGCACCTACTCGTATAATTAGGGACACGCGTTGTACGAGTTTAGCATTATTGGTGGTAGAATATGATACATTTGTTGAAATCCCCTGGACTGCTTAACAATGAATTCTATAAGGTAAATTTCTTGATGTCGTCACTTGACATGTTTTAGGATCAGGATGAGAGAATTTGAGAAGAACTGTTTTAGAGAAAATTGTTGACATGAATAGTGAGGTGGTTGATGGTATTACGAGATGTTGGTATTTATAGGAGGGAGAAAATAATTTTAAATAATTGTTATTATTTTTAATAATAAAAAATAAATAAAAATATTTTTGGCATAGCCAAAAATAATGAAGAATACGCACCGGTTCCACCTTTAGTTGACCAACGAAGGACTCAACAAACGTGGTCATTGTTAAGTCCTTTGTTGTCAATCTCAGAGCCATCTGAGCTTTGGTCAAAGATAACTTCGTAGTGGCGCATGGGCGAGCCAAGATACAAGCAGACAAGCATCGCTTTGAAAGGTCCTTCGTGGTCGGCAACTAGGTTTACCTCCGACTACAGCCGTATTGCCAGATAATTATGGCTCTTCGTCGGAATATAAAGTTGGCCGCTCGCTACTTTGGGCCTTTTGAGGTCATTGGCAAGATAGGTGCGGTGGCTTACACGCTCCGCCTAACGGATACATCACATATCCATCTGACCTTCCACGTGTCCTTGCTCAAGAGGAAGGTCGGGCCCCATCACACGGTCGTCACAGCCTTGCCACAGACCTCTACCACCAGTCAACTGAAGGTGGAACCGGTGCGTATCCTACGCACATGGATGGTCAAACGACATAACACCGTAGTGGTCCAAAAGCTTGTCCAGTGGTCCGAAGCCCTGCCAGAAGATGCCACGTGGGAAGATATTACGTGGCTCCGGGAGAACTTCCCCGGTCGGGCATTCGATGACGAGGCTTGGGGACAAGCCTCTTCTGAGGGAGGAGCAATGCCATGAAGCCAAAAGATGCACAACCAAAATGATGTCGTAGCAGCAGCGACAAAGGATCAACTTGCCACCTAACGAGGCTGTTGAGAAATTTTTAGACGTCGTGTCAAGCCGTTAGAGGGAGGGAGAGTTTGGTATGCCACGTGTCATGTACGAGCTATTGATATAAAGCTCGAGTGAGCATTATGAGTCATCATCTTTGTCCAAATAATGAGTGAACTTGTAGAGAGAGAGAGAGCGAACTTGGTTGTGAGAGAAGCGCCAGAGGCGTCTGTAATTCGCGAATTCTTCAATAAACTTCTTCTTCATCTCTATTTCTTCGTTTGGTACCAGCAAGATCCTGACACACGATACCCTTTCGTCTCGTAGAGGACATCATATTAAATGTGTTGAAGATTGATCCAAATTTAAGACACTTTGTGTCTTGGTCACCAAGTAACAAATTTAGGGAATTGTCTTGGCTTGATTAGCAAGTAACCAATATAAGGAATCCTATGTCGTGTTGTCAAAGTAACAGATATTAGGAAATTGGGTCTTAATTGTAGATAATTTTATGTTTCTCTATTTTGTATGAAGTGTCTCTACACCACCCCTATAAATACCACCTGTAAGCTGTCATGAGGGATAAGTTGAATCAGTGTAAATCCCCGACGTTGCGTAAACACTCTCCATACAGTGAAGTTTTGCTGGTCGGCTCCCGTGGTTTTTTCCTCTCCGTTGTTTGGAGGGGTTTTCCACGTTATATCATTGTGTTCTCTGCGTTTTGGTTTTTGATCTATTTCGTTTTATTGCCTATCGTTTTATAACAAAATGAACCTTCTAGATGGTCTACCGTCGTACTGATTTAACATAGTATACCTAGTCCTATCTATGTTTACAAGCTGATTGTTAGACTAGTCTCTATTAAGATTCCAAGCTAGTCAAACTCAGCTTATTTAATCATCTAATGAGTCACGAGATCGAGTTTTGAGTCTTGTTGTAGGTTTTGTTATTTAGACTTTTCTCTTATCATCTTAGTATTTGGTATTGTCTCTTATCTTTCGATTGTTCGTGTACTTTTGACATTGCTTAATATAAAACAATTTGGACTGTAAATTGAAAACAAGAAATTCTCTCTATAGCTCTACAGTAACCTTCAAAGCTACTGTTCCATCTCAAGAACACCTCAAGATCTTCATGTCTCCTTCAACCCTCCTTCCTTTTCGAATCTAACTATCTACACAACAACTCAAGAACTTTTGTTTTCTGCTAGTGATAGAGAAAGAAGCCAAATAAATCCAGCTGAAGTTCATTCCAAATCATAACCAAACTCATTTCATTCCCAAGAACTCACCAAGAACATCATGCTAACACTACAAGAGCTCAGTGGTGAGTTGATCTGCCCAGCAAGAGACCAAGTCCAGAGAGCATCTTTATCCTCCATTGGGCCACCTTCTGGATTTGAGCATTGTCTGAAGAAACCAACCAAACTCTGACTGAGAAAAAACAAGCATGATCAAACCTCTTCGATAGATAGAACACAAGAATATTCACCTGGAGGACACACCAAGCTTCTGGATGGAAGAAAGATGTTTTACGACAAATTCTTTCAGCCTATTGCCTCTGATACTGACTCAACTCCAACATCCTCAACAGTAAAGCTCAGAAATTTGCATTCCAAGTTCAAAGCTACAAATGGAAAAGCAAAAGCCACAAATTTAGAAACCCTTATTAGAGAAGAGGAAGCAAGTCTCTACAACAATCCTACACAGCTGCAACACCCTCATTCCTCAAACCAAGCTAAGCAAGGCACTAATCAACAGCTTGGAGACATAGCTGCGTATATCCACAATCTCCCCAGCAAAGCCACAGAGCCTTGGCTATACAATATCTTCTCTGAAGTTGGAGGTCTCAAAAGAGCTCACATAGACTCAAAACTCAACAAGCAAGGTAAATAGTATGGTTTTTGCTACTACTCCACTCACCAACAACTGCAGGAAGCTATCAACATCTTCAATGGCTTTTCCATAAATGGATACAAACTTTATGTCACAAAAGCAAGGACCACCATCAACACTTATTATGAAACCAGAACTCAAAGACCAATGGTGCATTCATGGTCTCCCTTAAGGCTTCAAGGCTCTATAGTGATCCAACAGCAACAACTCCTCAGAAACAGTCATTTAGCAGTTGCACATCAAAATTACTCAACTCAAACTATTATGTCAAGTTTTTCCCGTGAAGGAGTGATTGAAATACAAGTCAAATCTCTAGGTAACAGGGCTCTACTTCTGCATTGTCCTGACCCTCTATTTGATAAAGGACTAGTGAAGGAAGATGGCCTTTGGCTCAGTAAATGGCTTACAATTATCCCAGATCAAGAAAGACTTTGTGAAGAAGAAGGAAGATTCAAATGGGTTTCTATCTATGGCTTACCATATCAAGGTTGGTGTGAGGAGACCTTTTCTACTGCAGTTTCCACCTTAGGACATTATCTCTTTGCCCATCCAAACACTACTGCTGGTTCCCAGATTGGCATACCCCTTGTTCTTATACACACCAACAAGTATGAACATATTACATCCAAAGTTGAACTCTTTCTGGGACAGAAAAATTATACAGTTATGGTCAAAGAAACTAAACTTGAAGCGGTTGCTGAGATTATTGGTAAAAGGATGAGTGCTAGTGTTGAAAGATCTCAATTTGAGTTGAGCTCCTCTGAGGATGAGGGTGTCTTAGGTGAGTTAGGTGGGGGGAAAATTCTTCTTGATGATTCTGGTGCTGAAATTCCAGCTGAGTCAAATGATATGGAAAAGGAGTTATCTGAAGGTCTTCATTTGGAGGGAGTTGTTGGACAAGTAGCTTTAAATGAGGTCCTTCCAGTTCTAGAATCTGCATCACATGAGCAAGAATTTATGGTTGCAAATATTATTGTTCAACCTATCCAACAGACAGTTATGGAGGAGAATGTTCAGAGGAATGTTCCTCTTATTTCCCTGAAGAACCAGTCACCATTAATTCCTTTGGAGTTGAGTAAGATGGTGGTATTGGATACATGTGATGGAGCTTCTCAACTAGAAGTCTCTGACTCAATCGGAATATTATAGGGCACAATACAAATCCAATTTCTCAATGATTTAGATCTGAGTTCTTCTGGCATTGCAAAGACTCAGACCATTGTTCATGAGTCAGATACAACTCTCAAGTCAACTAAATTCTCTGGCACCAGTTCGGGTGGCAACCAAGTTTTCTCAACTGAGTTAGTCACATCTCAACCAATTCAGTCACTAAGCAAAGATGCAAGTACATAAGTCCATCAGCATTTATTACCAAGAAAGGATGAGAATGACCTCTATCTACTAGATGCTAAAGAGGGGACCTTGGGAAAGACTCTAATAAATGCAACAGAAGAGCAACACTTACCATCCTTGGGGACCACCAGCTCTCAACAGTTTGGCTTGGAAGACATTTTCAGATCCCAAAACACCCTTATTTCCCATCCTCATTTGCTACTACAAGAAACCCAAATCAAGGAGATTTCTGACTTCCTAGGGTTATCAAAAGGCATATCTAATAACTTGTCTAATGTAGCTTCCAAGAAAATTCCAAAAAAAGCCAAAGGAAAAAAGCAAAAATCACTTACCTCTCCGACAATTATGAAACCAGATCAAGTTTGAAGGATGGTCCGAGGATGAAGCAACCATTTCAGAAGCATAAGGAAGCAAAGAAAGCTTGGTCTTTTGGAAAGAAAATAGGGCTCTTGGCAGACTGCATTGATGATCAAATAATCCATCATTTAGCTAATATTGAAAATGATAAGCTAGGGTTTGAGCTGGATGACAGAACTAAAGAGGATGGTCTACAATTTCCACTCTCTAATACAGGTAAGGAGGAGATAAATCCAATCACCACCTTAGTTTCTCAATAATCAGGATAATGAAAATCCTCTCTTGGAATTTGAGAGGTGTGTCTTCATCACAAAAGAAGAAGACATTAGGTGACTTGATACGCAAGCAACAACCTCAAATGCTCTTAATTCAAGAAACAAAATTAGAGAACATACCCTTTGGCTTTTTGAGAGCCTATGGACTTGGTTGGGGATGGGAGATGGACTTTATTCCAGCCTCGGGTCTCTCTAGAGGATTAATTACATGCTGGAAAACAAATTCCTTCAAAATGATCACTGTTAAGAAGACCGATGGTGCCCTAGTCTGGTTAGGACAGTCTAAGGAGCTGAATAAAACTTGTTGCATCACAAATGTGTATGCTCCTTGCAAAAGAAGACGAAGGAGAGCTTTATGGGAGGAACTACTAGTTGAGCTGCAACTTATAACCACAACCTCAATGTTCTTGTTAGTAGCAGACTTCAATGCAGTACTCTCAACAGTAGAAAGATCAACCAACAGATCTTGAAACTCAGACATTGCCAATCTGCAAGCCTTCCTCAACTCAATGGCTCTTATTGACCTCTCTCTTACTGGTGGAAAGTACACATGGTTTGGCCGTGGTTCATTGGCTTCAAGAATAGACAGATATTTTATCTCTATTGACTTCCTCAGTAAGTTCAACACCCTCACACACAAATGCTTGCCTAGAAGCATCACCGATCACAAACCTATCTTGTTTTATGATGATCAAATTGATTGGGGCCCTATACCTTTTAAGTTCCTTAACATTTGGTTAGAAGATGACATGTTTTATAAAACTGTTGAAAGTTTCTGGTTCAATCTCAAGGTTACAGGCCTGCCACATCTGATCCTTTGGAAAAAGCTCAATCTGTTGAAGGGTATTCTAAAAGAATGGAACTCCCAAGTATTTGGCTATCTAGATACACAAATCCAGGGCCTGAGAGACAAGCTAGATAAGTTTCATTCTCTAGTTGAAGAAAGAAATCTCAATGCTCAAGAATGTAATGAAAGAGGTGCCTGCAAAGCTGAGTTGATCAAGAAAACTAACCTGCTTTCAAAACTTTGGAGCCAGAAAGCAAGAAAAAAGTGGTTTCATGAAGGAGACAAGCCATCAAAATACTTCCACATCCTAGCCAATTTCAAAGGAACCAAAAATAAAATTACTCAGATATTGGACCAGGAAGAATTACTCCAAGAACCAAAGAAAATCATGGATGCAACTGCAAATCATTTTAAATCCATATTCTCAAAGACTGTTACAATGTCAATGAATATTGATCACCTACTTTTCAAGTCAATAACACCAAAACAAGCAGAATGGCTAGAAATACCTTTTACCGAACAAGAAGTGGTGAAAGCCTTGATGGCCTGTGCAGGTGACAAAGCAACTGGGCCAGATGGATTCACACTCAAATTTTATCAGGTGTGTTGGCCAATTATCAAAATATATATCATGAATTTCATATCTTATTTCCACAGAACAGGGCAATTGGGGAAAGGGCTCAATTCATCTTTTATAGCACTCATCCCTAAGTGTGATGCTCCAATGACATTTGGAGACTTCAGGCCTATCAGCTTGATGGGAGGGCCTTACAAAATTCTTACTAAACTATTATCAATGAGACTTAAAGAAGTCATAGGCCCTTTGGTGGGTTTTGAACAAACTGGTTTCCTAGCAGGAAGACAAATCTTTGATGGAGGCAAACCAAGATCAAGGCTATCATATTTAAAGCATATTTTTAAAAGGCTTTTGACAACATACATTGGGGCTATATGATGAAGCTACTGCAAAGACTTGGCTTTGGGGTTCTATGGAGGTTATGGATGATTTTCTGCTTCAGAGCTCACATGTCTATCCTTATTGATGGTTCACCCTCACCTGACTTCCCAATGCACAGAGGACTTAGACAAGGATGTGCACTTTCACCACTATTATTTGCCATAGCTGCAGAAGGTCTGAATCAAATTATGAAGGCGGGATTGATTCAGTCTCAGTTCCAAGGAATACAAATGAGAAACACATGCCCTCAAATCTCACATCCACAATTTGCTAATGACTCTATCTTTTTCATCAAAGCATCAACTCAAGGAGCAACAAACCTGAAGCATGCTCTTGAGATGTTCAAGCTAGTTGTAGGTTTGAAAGTCAACTTCAGCAAATCAGCAATCATACCACTGAATTTATCACCATAAGAAATACAAGATTATGCAAAAATACTATCTTGTACAGTGGAGACACTACCTTTCAAATATTTGGGTTTCAGCCTTGGCTCTAATCCCAGGAGATTAATTACTTGGAAGCCAATCATTGAGAAATTCAAAAAATCATTAGGGCTTTGGCAAGCCAAAACACCATCCTTTGGTGGTAGAATAAATCTCATAAAGACCACCTTGAGTGCATTGCCACTATATTTTCTATCCCTACTGAAAGCACCAAAGTCAGTCTTAAGATCTATGGAAGCTTAGAAGAGGAGATTTCTATGGCATGGTTCAGCTCCTGCAAGAGTGTTTTGCAAAGTGGGATGGAATTAAATATGCAAACAAAAATCAGAAGGGGCGCTTGGGATTAAAAATATGAGATTGATGAACATAACCCTATTAGCAAAATGGTGGTGGAGGTTTGTCATTGAAGACAACTCACTTTGGAAACAGATCATTTGTGCTAGATATGGTGGAGGACTCAAGGATTGGGACCTGTCTAATTACACTGAGCTGGGAGGCTCAAGCTTTTTTTCACATATTATTTCACTGGCCAAGGATCCAAACTTTGCTGATTTTTTTTGGAAACAAAGGACTCTCTTGGACTCTGGGTAGAGGCACTAGAATCTTTCTCTAGGAGGATGTTTGGTGAGGGGAAGAATGAGGTTGTATCTGTGCCATACTCAATGTTACTAGATTAACTCCACAGGTTGATAAGCTTTGTTGGTCTAGAGATAATAAAGGCTTCAGTGTTCATAAAATGCACTCCTTGCTAGCAGCATAAGGAACCTCTTCTCTGAATTGAACAAGACACCTTTGGATTCCTGGGATCCCATCCAAGATTTCTGCATTTTGTTGGCTAGCTTGCCTTGAGGCCATACCATCTAAATGTTTTCTTGAAGGTAGAGGATTCACACTATCTCTACAGGACATCATCTGCCCACAATGCTCTTGGGATTTTGAAGATGGAGCACATATACTTTTACATTGCAAAAAATCTTGGGAAGTTATGAACCTAATCCTCATATGGTAGGGTATTGTTTGGGTCTGTCCTGCAGATGTCAGAACAGTTTTTGCTCATGGGCATATTTGGTGCCTTCAAAGTTTAGAAGAGGATGAGGTCAAATCATTCAAGCTCTATTCTAGCAGCTATGGCTCTCAAGGAATACCTTCCTCTTTAAAGGCCAACAAGAATCAGCTACACTCTTATTTGCAAAATTATTGAATATCACTTACAACTGGGAATGAGCAGCCTTTGACAAGGATTATCACTTCACTCTTCACGATTGGATCAAAAATCCTAGGATGGTTATCAAAAATTGAGTTCTGAGTTTCTCTATGGGGGGGGGGGGGGGGGGAGGGGGGGGGCTTGGGATGGTTTTCTGGGGTGGTTTGGGAGAGTGATTTGTGAGTTTTGGTAAGGTTTCACTCATGGTTTGGTTCTCTTGCCTCTTTTCCTGTGTGTGGGTTCTTCTCCTCCCTCCCCTCTTCTTCATTACCCTATTTTTGGTGTGAGGGTAGTCTTCTTCTTTAGGGCTAAGAGTGTCTTCTTCTTTTTTGGCTTTTTCTGCTCTGATCTTCTGGCAGTGCCATCTTCCTTGTTTGGTTCTGGTGTTTATTGTCTAACCTTCCACAAGCCTTTAGAGACCATCACTGTTCCAGGTGGCAATTGACCAAGCAAAGTTAAAATGAAGTCTTTAGCTCCTGTGGAAAATTTGCAAGGCCATTTTGAAAATTATGCAGCAACCTTCTACACTTGCTGTCTAGATGCACACTCACAATTTCAGATCATCAAGTACCAACACTAGGCTCCTCATTCTGCAAGTGACACAATCAACAAAACACAACAATTGTTGAAGAAGACTCACAAGTTGCTGTGAAAATATGAAAGCAGTGACTGCTATTCACCCCATCCATCTACTGAGGGGTGAAGGATCATCCAATGACACATGTCCACATCCTACAATAGATTGACAGATTACTACACTGATGTTCTATCCACTCATCCCTTTCTTGCTACGCAAACAACTACTTTTGTCTCAGATTACTACACCATCGTAGTGCTGATTCCTTTAGTTTGGGGCTTTTTGAGCTAGTATCCACTTGTTTTTGGTTTCATAGCTTTGAACTTTGGTCGGTTTGTTGCAATCTGTAGTGAGATTGCGTTTTTTGTAACCTTTTCTACCTCGGAAATTGAGGTTAATCTAAATTTGTTTTCGCCGATCAAAAAAAAAACTTTTGATACTGCTTGAGATTAATGATTTATAAATGACAAATTAACCATATATCAGTGTATTGTTGTCCGGTTAGACTCATATGATTCGGATGTCAGAAATGTTTAAACTTCAGCCTGGATCGCTAATCGAAATTCACAAAAGGCTCCTACCAAAAACTCAATAAGAAGAAAAACAGCAGAAATCATAATTCTTTTAGTTAACTACTTAAGCAATAAGCATAATCCCTAATCTGCACAGTGATTCTGTCATACTTGTAACCAAGGTTGTAAATGGCGCTAGGCGCTAGTCGGGCGGTGAGGACCCCTAGGCGTTAGGCCGGGACTAGTCGGGGCCTAGGCGGATTTAACTTTTAAATGTTTTTAATTATTAATAAATATATATTGAACAAATATCATCAAAATTTCAAAATATAAACTATATTTGTATGATATAAAAAAACATATAGTATCAAATTACAAAATACTAAACCCAATAATGCTCTCATTTTGATTATACTCTTTATTTTAATAAAAATATAAATTATAATGATGAACCACCAAAGAGGGACACGTGTCATATTCTTTTTATTAAGAAATGTAAGATCATTACAAACATATCGTCTCTCTCACCTTTTCATCTCTTTTTCGAATGTCCGATTTCACAAACCAGAGTCCCAAATTTTTGTCTAATTGGATGGGACGACGAGTCGGATGGTTTTCGGATTTTGGGGCATAAGCGAGGCGGCGAGTCGGACGTTCTTATAGATTTTGGGGCCTAGGCGGGGACTTTTACAACCATTCTTGTAACCATCATCAGCTAAAATTGTAGGAACATTAAAACAAAACTAGATTATTATTACTATTTCCAAAAAAAGTAGCAACTTGAACATATTATTTCTACAAAGAAAGATTATAAACTTGATCATGGAGCCAATCCACGATTAGTGTTGAACGCATTCCTATTAGAAAATTGACGACTTGGTCGCTTAAAAACACAACCTTTTAAATTACTTAAGACAGCGATGAATCGTCGCGAAACAACTTGTTGTAGGTGCAAGTTTGATAAAACCATTATTCTGACCAGAAATATTTGGCTTGAAAATTACAATATGTGCCACCAACGCATTCAAGACGCCAATATTGAAAACCACTACATGGCCATGTTGCATTATACTATAACATTCCTTGAAATAAGGCTTCAATTCCATGATAACTACATAATGATACCAATCTTCTTTCTTCAAAGATCAATACATCAACTTTTTCTTTAAATCTTCAGATTCCAGCGATCGGAGAAAAAAAAATGGGAGTGACAATAGTGCACCAAAGCTTCAAGATACAAGTGACTCCATCGAGGATTTTCAAGGCCTTGATCCTTGACTCCCATAACCTTTGTCCAAAGCTCATGTTCTCATCCATCAACAACATTGAGTTCCTTCAAGGTCAAGGAGAGGCTGGATCCATCAAACAGATCAACTTTACACAAGGTACGTTTTTAATTAGTTACTTGTGTACATCTTTACAAATTAACCCATAAGTTGAAATAAATATATATGTTTTGCAGCGAGTCCATTAAAATACGTGAAACACAGGATCGATGCAGTGGATGAAGAGAAATTTATGTGCAAATACTCGTTGATCGAAAGCGATAAGTTTATGGACAAACTTGAAATGGTGAGGTACGAGGTGAAGTTTGAGGGATACGGATACGAGGGATGTGTGTGCAAGGTGACGAGCGAATATGTCGCGAAAGAGGGAGTGCAAATCCAAGAATCGGACATTGAGCTTGGGAAAGACAGAGCCATCGGCATGTTGGAAGTTGTGGAAGCCTACCTTATGGCTCATCCTCGCGCCTATACATGATTCATCCCTATTCTCCTAAACTTAATTTGTGTTTCATGTCATCAACCTATATTCCTTTGTGTTTGTGTTCCTGAATAAATATTCAATGCAACCGTCGGTCAATTCGTGACAACGTTTTGCTCGCTTTTGAAATTATATATTACTCAAAACGAGAAAAACAAGGGGAAAATGGCTTCATAACTTTTAAATGAGACGTGAGCTAAACCTATGATCAAGTTGATTGGTCTTTCTTATTGAATATGATGTGGAGGTTTGGTTTTCAGGATAGGTGTGTCGGACTAATTACGAGTGCACTCAATCCGTCTTGTATGGAAATCGTTCAAGAAATGCTGATGTTCGTGGACTTACCCGAATTTTTCGAAATCTTATTAGCATATTTAATTATTTGAAAAAAAAATCCCCTTTCTTTAGTAGTTCCTACACATGGTATGAATCGTTAGGGTGTTGTCAAAGTTTGGACATTGCAGAAGTGTCAGATTAGTAATTTAGTATATTACGAGTTATTCTATGGGGGTATTCTGTTACTTGAAAATATAATCGATAGAATCAAAGGCAAAGGAAACTTGAGTGCAACCAGATGATTTGTTCTGGTTTTGCAATTCTTTATTTATACTGAAAGAACATGACAGCAAATTGAAAAGGCTAATGGCAGTTGCATTTGCCTATAATAAAAGCTAATGAAAAGGAATTAAAAAAAAAGAAACGTAAGTAACTGAAAGACGTAGTCAATTCAGTCTTTATTCTAGCAAAAACAAGATTAACTCCAACAAACACCCCCTTAATCTTGTTAGTATAGGGAGATGTCTTCCACTCCAAGCTTGCTCCTTATCTCTTCAAACTTGACCCGACCCAATGCTTTTGTGAGAATGTCTGCATATTGATGATCGGAGCTAACATGTTCAATGCTAATGATTCCAGCTTCTACACAATCACGAATAAAGTGATACCTCGTGTCGTCGCGGCTATGTACTATGCTTCGCAAGACGACAATGCAACTACCTTCTGTTTTTGCGAAGCCCATGACACCAAGCTTGAACCGATGAAGTACGCCACACCGGTTGTACTTTTTCGGCCATTGGTGTCTCCTGCAAGATCACTGTCGCTGAATCCGACTATCGGAGCCTTTGTGGTTGTCCTTTTATAAACAAGACCAAACTTCTTCGTACCTTTTATATATCTCAGGATATGCTTGACTGCTGCTAAGTGTTCCAAATTTGGTGTTTGCATGAACCTGCTTACTATACCGACAAAGTAAGCAAGATCCGGTCTGGTGTTCACCAAATATCGAAGACTTCCCACGAGGCTTCTATATGCAGTAATATCAGTTTGAGCCTTCTTGCTTTCCTTCTCCAATTTGAGTTTGTGCTCCATAGGGACTGTACACATATTACAATCATCCAACCCTGCAATTTTTAATAGCTTCTCTGCATACCTAGTCTGACAAATGGTTATTTCATTTGCAGTTTGCTTCACCTCAATACCCAAATAGTAACACAGCAACCCCAAATCACTCATGCTGAATAAACTTTTCATTTCATCCTTGAATGATATAATATCACGTACCTCCGAACCAGTAATGATTAGATCGTCAACGTATACACCAACGATCAATGTTGAGGCATTGACTCGTGTGTATACTGCGTGATCGAATGGGCATCTTTCAAACCCAAGAGAGACAAGGCTTCTATCCAGCTTATAATTCCAAGCTCTAGGTGCTTGACGTAGTCCGTACAAGGCCTTTCTAAGTTTCAACACATGATTTGGCTTCGATTTGTCCAAGAAACCCGGAGGTTGAGTGACATACACATCCTCCTTGAAATCTCCATTCAGGAACGCGGACTTTACGTCCATATGGTGAACTTTCCATCCACCATGAGCGGCTGTTGCGAGTATAAGTCTTATAGTCTCAATCCGAGCTACTGGCGCAAACACATCATCAAAATCGACCTCATGCTTCTGCACATAACCTTTAGCTACAATACGGGCTTTGTGTTTAAGTATATTACCTTCTGAATCTCGTTTGATTTTGAATAACCATTTAAGTCCGATCGCCTTTTGCTTCTCCGGTAATTCACAAAGCTCTCATGTTTGGTTTTCGCCAATTGATTTCATCTCTGTTTCCATTGCCTCTCTCCATTATTTGCTGATTTTTGCTTCATCTACGTTACTTGGTTCTTCTCCAAGCAACAAACATGTGGCTGAATCTATTTCCATGGTTTCGGCATATATGTCTGCAATTGACCTCAACTTCTTCGGACTTGGGCTTTGAGAGGATAGCTTGTTGGAGATATGGGCTCATTTTCCATTATTGGTGCATCACTCTGTTGCTCCTCATCAATCTGTGGAGCATCATTAAGATTTGTGTCCCAACACACATGAAATGTATTATGCAGTGTCTTCTCAGCTTGTTCTTCTTTCCAATCCCATTCGGACTCTTCATCAAACACTGCATCACGGCTTATCAAAAGTTTGTTAGTGTAAGGATTAAAGAAACGATAAGCCTTTGAACCTGGTTCGTATCCAATGAAGACTACAGGTATGCTACGATCGTCAAGTTTCTTCAAGTGCAGAGCCGAAACTTTGATGTATGCTTTGCATCCAAACACACGAAGATGCACCACGCTTGGCTTTTTCTGGTACCAGCCCTCATACGGAATTCTTCCTTCAACACTTTTTGTAAGTGTTCTATTCAAAATATAGATTGCCGTCATTACAGCTTCACCCCAAAACTTTGCAGGAACATTTTTGTGTTTCAGCATACGACGAGCCATCCCTACACTTTTCGTCAAGTTGTCCAAGACTAATAATATTGCTCCTTAGCCGAGGAATAAAATAAACACATGATAGTACCTTATGTTCCCCATTTATTCCTTCAAGTAAGATGGTACCTCGCCCTTTAATCTCTACCATCGATCCATCGCCAAATTTGACAGAGCCTTTAACATGCTCGTCCATACTTGAAAATGCAGCTGCATTTCCCGTCATATGGTTTCTTGCTCCTATGTCGAGGTACCAGCTATCTCTGTTCATCTTTTCTCCACTGTCAAGCTCAGGTATGATGTTTCTTTCATTGAGCATCACTACCTCAGTTTCGCAAATTTTAGCCATAAAGAGTGCAGGCTCATCATCTTCTCTTTCATCGTATTCTGCATAGTTTCCGACTTCTTTCTTTGATTGATTACATTCGTAAGCGAAATGACCAAAGTTAGAACAATTACAACATTTGATTCTTGACTTATCGAAGGTACGTGGCGATCTCGAGTCTCTTTCTCTCCCTTTACCGCGTCGACGCCCTCTATTCAGAGTGTTTCTGTGACTTCCTTTAGCTCTGTCCCCACTCTTTCTCACCTTTTCGGCCAAAGACTCCCATTGTGCTTTTGTGAGTAGTAACTGGTTTGACTCACGTTCTTGGTTCCGTCCCTTCATAGTAGCCTCGAATGACTTCAAACGACCCACCGCTTCAGCCACAGTCATCTTTGTCAAATCTCCCTATTGTTGTATTGTTCCAACGATGGGTAAGAATTGATCTGGGACTGTATTGAATAGCTTCTCCACCACTAAGCTCTCCGGCATCTCTGTACCAAGAGATCTAATTTCATTAACCAAATTAGTAAGCTTTGGGGAATACTCACCAATAGTTTCATGATCCGACATCATCAGTCGATCAAATTCTCTCTTAAGGACCATCACATTGGCAGCTTTTACTCGAGGCTCGCCAACTCTCATCTCTTGGAGCGTCTCCCACACTTGTCTCGCAGTGGTCTGGTCCGCTATGGACATCATCACCCCCTCCGGAATGGATTGGCATATGATTGCTAGTGCTCCATGGTCTTTCTGTTTGTTCACCGGTTCGTCGTCGTCAATAGCTTCCCAAACATCTGCTGTCTGCATGAATATCTTCATCTTAACTGCCCATATCCCATAATTGTTCTCACCAAGCATGGGATAGTTGATGGACACTCCTCCAGCTCTTCCTGGAGTTCCCACCGGAGTCGGATTCACATGTCCGCTTGAATCTCCGTCCTCACTGGTTGTTTGTTTCTTTGTCAATGACTCCATTTATTTCAAGCAACGATTATGCTATGATACCAATTGTTACTTGAAAATATAATTGATAGAATCAAAGACAAAGGAAACTTGAGTGCAACCAGATGATTTGTTCTGGTTTTACAATTCTCTATTTATACTGAAAGAACATGACGGCAAATTGAAAAGGCTAATGGCAGTTACATTTTCCTATAATAAAAGCTAAGGGAAAATGACACATAACCACCGCTAGCTATTACGTTTTTTCGCATCACCCCCATAACTATTTTTTGTGACATTTAAACCCTCTAACTTTATTTTTTTCACTTTAGTCTAACGTTATTAACATTCCATCCAATTAGTGTCAAAAGCCGAAAATACCCTCCGCTTATTATCAAATTTTCAAATTGATACCATTGGTTTAGCAAGACCTAAAAACTCTTAAATGTATACATTAATCCCTTCTCCTTATATCTCAATTCTATATTGGTCCTCTTTGCGATGTGGTTTTCATACATTCATCTTGAAAAGCTTACACTAATTTGATTCTCTAATAATAGTATATTACTTTCAGACAGTTTTGAATATCATTCTTAGTTAAAACCATTCACACTTGGTATTCTATCTTTTGCTGGGTTTTTTTCTAATCTGAATTTAGTCGAGATAAATCATTCCGAGGAGACAACTCGAAAAGGAAGCAGGATCCTTGTGCATGATAAGGACTTGATACCTGTCTGATAATTCAATTTTCTAGCTTTCGGTCACTTTAAATTTCTGAAAAGCTACAAAATTGTTGCACTCCATTGAAGATTAACTCTAAGACAGCACCAACATATCACTTCCAATTTCTGAAAAGTTACATTATGCCACTTGATTGAAGATTAATTCTTAGACAACATCAAGAGATGAATATAGAAGTTAGGCAAGAAAGCTTTTCAAGCTACATAAATCCTAAACCTTCAATCACATTGCGCCATGAAAGTTGTCATTGCTAGCAAAGAGAGAAAACAAGTGGGGAAGAAGGAGGTGAAGAGTGGGCGGCGTGGGGTTGAAATGAAATGGGAAGAGTTTAGGTTAAGTTAGATATAAGTAATGGGTAGTTTAGACATTTTAGGAAAATATAACAGCATGTGCTTTGCACATGATAATTTCCATCTAATTTTGGATGGAAAACGAGTAAAGTGAAAAAAAAAAGTAAAGTTAGAGGGTTTAAATGTCACAAAAAATAGTTAGGGGGTGATGCGAAAAAACGTAATAGTTAGCGGTGGTTATGTGTCATTTTCCCAAAAGCTAATGAAAAGGAATAAAGAAATAAACGTAAGTAACTGAAAGACGTGGTCAATTCAGTCTTTATTCTAGCAAAACAAGATTAACTCCAACATATTCAACATTCCGAAGAAACTATCTTTAACCTATTTTCAGTGGTAGGGATCGGCGGAGAAAGCCTTCCTCTCCCTCAACTGTCAGAGCAAGGTCTCACTCCAACAAGGAAAAATCATATCATATATGATGTTGATAGTATGTGTTTTGGCGCCTCAAATTTCTAACCCCAAAACCCTCTGCATTTAAATTTTAAAAAGTCAAAAGTCAAAATCTTCCTCACCACATGTGTATAAAACAAGATCGAAGTTGAAAGAAGCTGGAAAAATCACAAGCAAACCAAAACTTGTTGAAGCAAACTACATTGACTTATCTCACGAAAAAAAAAAGGTTGAGTTATCTCAAGAAAAGAAGGTTGGGAGCTTTGGAAAATCTATTGGGATAAGGGCAAGAGGAACTGAATATCAGATTTATCAACGACTTGATTTTTTGGAGGATGACAGAAACAAAAGGGTTGATCTAGAAGCTGACAGTGGAGATGACTTCTTGGACCTTGCTGGAGAATCTGATGGTGAAGGCCATATAGACAAAGGGCCTTCTTCACCAACCCTGCTTTGAATAAAACTATGAAAATCTTCTCATGCAATTTGAGAGGAATATCCTCCTCCCAAAAAAAGAGGACTTTAACTGATGTGATCCGCAAACAATCTCCTCAACTCATCTTTATTCAAGAATCTAAGATAGATTTAGTTTCCTTATCCTGTTTCAGGTCTTGTGGTGTGAGTTGGGGCTAGAAAATGGCATTTTACCTGTATTTGAAAGCTCAAGAGGAATCAGAACCTATTGGAAATCTACTGAGTTTCGTATGATCAATACAAAGAAGATTGATGGAGCCTTATTGTGGTATGAAAAGATCAAATCTCTGGACAGAGTACGTTGTCTCATTAATATCTATGCTCCCAACACCTATCTAGAAATAAGATCATTATGGAGGTAGTTATATTCTGAAATCTCTTCATTAAATTCAACAACTCTTTGTTTTTGGGAGGGGACTTTAATGCATCAATTGCATTAGAGGACAAGGTGAGTCAAAGGAAGGTTGACAGGGACAGAGATACTCTCCAAAACTTCATACACTCTTTGGCATTAATGGACCTTCCCCTATCAAGTGGTATATACATATGGTTTGGTCCTAGCTCAATAGCATCTAGGATTGATAGGTTTCTAGTATCGGGGGATCTTTTCACAAGTTTCAAAGACTTCACACAAACATGCCTTCCCAGATGTATTTCAGATCACATGGAATTAATTCTATTTTATTCTACACTTGATTGGGGTTTAAGGCTTTTTTAGTTCCTAAATATTTGAAGTGAAGATTCTAAATTTTCTCTACTTTAAAACAATTTTGGTCTTCATATATTGTTGCAGACCTCCCTCACTATGTGTTATGGTAAAAACTAAAGTTTTTGAGGGAAGATCTATAAGTTTGAAACATTGAGGTATATGGCTATCTGGAAACTACAATTGCTCATCTCAAGAGTAATATTGATAAGATGGATGCTATAGTTGAAGAAAAAATATGGTCTGCTTAGGAATGCTCAGATAGAAGGAAAATGGAGACAAAAGTAATCGTCAAAACCATGCTTCTCTCAAAATTATGGAGTTAAAAAGCTAGAAAAAAATAGTTCTTGGAAGGTGACAAAGGCTCCAAATTCTTCCACAAGATAACCAATTTCAAAGGGGACTAATAACTGCATCCGGTCTAATGTGGGGAGCTCTCAAGCACAGGGGTCGCCGAGCAGAAGAGGTTGCCCGTCAAAGCACCAGGGTTCATTACCCCAGACCCATGCTCAATCCTCTGTTGTACCGAAGGAGAACCCAAAGAGGCCCAATCCAAGCTCCTTGACGACTAGCCCTTCAATAGCTCGGCCCTACACGGAGGTGATGATACGAAGGAGAACCTTCTTCCGGGACGGTTTCGGTGTCCACAGCTTCCCCATCTGCCCCCACTGTTCACGAGCGATGATCATGGAGCTCGTCGTATTGTACTGAATGACAACCTCGACCTCCTCGTCATCCTCGATGGAACAGGATGGCGGGCCATCCAAGAGTGCTACAATGAAGGCATGTACCTCCGGTAATGCCCCAGTTGTAGGTGACGGTGGTTCCTCCAACGAGAGAGCCATCCTTCGACCACAAACCATGCTGACTAGGACGGATAGGCACGCTAAGACTAGTGGGATTCTATCGCGTTTAGGAAGACAACGACCCAGTCACAACGCCTCCATCGCCGTTTGGGGAAGGTCCTCTATTGGCACTTTCCCAGGCGTCGGATCCTGTTGAAGAGGCAAGAGGCTCAGCCCGAGGAGTCGGATTGTTGATAGGGGATGGAGGATGAGCGACGACCTATCGCAGCAAAAGAGGGTCAACCCGAGGAGGCGGAGCGCATGGAGGGTATAAAGGAGGAGCGACGGTCTGAGGTGGTGGAGGAAGGGTCAACACCGGTTACTTATGACCAATGTTGTAAAAGTCCTCGCCTAGTCCGCGTAGGCCCCCGCCTAAGCCCCAAAATCTGTAAGAACACCCAACTCGTCGCCTCGCCTAGGCCCTAAAATCTGAAAACCACCCGATTCACCGTCCCACTCGATTAGTCGGAAAGTTGGTTCTGGTTTGTGAAATTGGATCTTTCAAAAAGAGATGAAAAGGTGAGAGAGGCAATATGTTTGTAATGGTCTTGAATTTCTTGATAAAAAGGATATGGCACGTGTCCCTCTTTGGTGGTTTATCATTATAAATATATTTTTATTAAAATAAAGACTAAAAGAAAATTGAGAGCATTATTTGATATAGTTTTTCTGTAATTTGATATTTTATGTTTTTATATCATATAAATATAGTTTATATTTTGAAGTTTTGATTTTATTTGTGTAATATATATTTATTAATAATTAAAACAAATTAAAAAAAATTAAATCCGACTAGTCCCCGTCTAACGCCTAGGGGTCCTCCCTGTCCGACTAGCGCCTAACGCCTTTTACAACCTTGCTTATGACCGAAGTAACCGTCTTCGGCTTCACCGGACGTCCTCGCTGTGGCTTTTGTGCAGGTGATGGAGTAGAGGCATCCATGGAGAAGGGCACCAGTACAATAGAGGGAGAAGGGAACAGCAGAGCCGTTTGGCTAGGAAGCTGCGTGGATGAAGACCTAGTTAGAGTTGGATTCGGCCTTCTCCTTCGCCGAGGTTTTATGGCCTCCCCCAGCGTGGTTTGCCAGGGATTGGGTTACATCGGGCCTAGGGCCTGCAGAGTGGGCAGGAGGCTTGTCGGCGGTCGAAGCAGAAGAAGGGACCACCATGATCGTAAAGAAGGCGGTTAGGGCTAGGTTTAGGTCTTAAGCTCCGAGAGAGAATTTTTTTATATTAATGCTCAAAATATCTTTCTTTCTTTTTATGTTGTGGTTTCACCAGAGTTTCATAACCTTGATCTAAAATAATAAAAAAAAAACAAAAAATGATGGGGATAGGGGGAAGAGTGCATGCCCTAATTTGCGCGATTTTTGGTGATTCCCAGAACCCGTGTGCGACGACCTGAATTCGGCGGCCGGGAGCGACGGGGAGTGGGTATTTCGTTTCCCCGGTGATGGCGAAGGAGATAGGGTAAGCCTCTCGTGTGCTTTGTATCTTTGTCTGTGGTATACACTGGGGTTTCTCGAACAGTGGGCTTGGTTTTTTTGATTACGGTTGTCGGATAGTCGACAGATTCTCTAGCCCCATGACCGGTCGGTGAGCGAGAGTGGTTGTGTTGTGTCGTCGGTTGTGGTGCTTTGGGGATCGGCCTCGACACGCAGACCAGTGTGTGTGGGTAGGGTTCGTCTGTGAGGGTGTGACAGGAATCTCGGCTGTCAGGGTCAGGAGATCGGAGGGGTGGAAGGATCTTCTCTGGGTGGTCAGGTGGTGGAAGATCGTAGATTGCATTCCGTCGGCGTCCCGAACTTCTTTGTCTCGTTTCTTGATTAGACGGTAGGGGAGTCTACCGGCTTTCAGGGGTCGGGACTCGGAGGAGGCGTGATACTGTAGGTAGCGTCTGACTTTCAGGTACTGTACGTCGGAAGCGGTGGTTATCGGACCTGTGTCTCTGGTTTTGGGGAGCAGGCATTAAGGAAGGAGGAGAGTCTTGCATCCTCAGCATGTGAATACTCTCATGGAACTGTAGGGGATTGGGTAAGCTGGCTTCGGTAGAGTACCTGAAAGGGGTAATCCGGCGGAGAAAACCCCAGATCATCTTCCTCTACAGAACCTTGGCGAAGAAAGGGGAGGTGAATATACTCAAACTCAAAACGGGATACCAGGGTAGATGTGAAGTCCCGGCGGATGGACACAAGGGGGGGGGGTATGATCTTGATGTGGACGAGTGAGGTTTGTGTGATGCCTCACCCGGTTGGAGACAGATTTATTGATGTAATGATTAAGGGGTCGGGAGAGGAGCCATTTCGGTCTACGGGTATCTATGGGGAAGCTAAGCGGGAGCTGAGATGGAAAACATGGGGTAGGCTCCGGACCTTGGGGCCGCCTCTTCGGCAATAGATCAGTGGTTGTTGATGGGAGATTTCAACGACATATTAATGCAGAGAGAGAATAGGGGTGGTCTAAAGTATCCGGACAGTCTCATCGATGGTTTTAGAGGTGCTATACATGATATTAATGTCCAAGATGTACCATTGCAGGGGTATGGTTTCACGTGGCACAGTGGAAATTAGACGGCAACGCCAATGTTTGTACAATTGGACAGAGCTCTGATGTCCCCGGTGCTTCGGTAGATGTGGCCTCATGCACATTTCGCTAACTTGGGAATATCGACGTTTGATCATCTCCTGATCCTGATTGACTCGGAACGGAGAGTGGAACCGGTGGGATCACGTCATTTTCATTTCGAGGATCGGGCAAAACTTGGTGGGGATCTAGAGGATCGGGAAATCCTGATTAAAACTAAGGAGACAGGTGAAGCATTGGACCTATGGGGCAAGGATGTGTATAATGCCCTATCTAAGAAGATAGCCAGGTATGAGAGAGATATCTTGTGGCTAAATGGAAAAAGAGATAGAACAAGTATCAGGAGACGGAAGGCCCTGCCAAAGTTGTATGAGTCAGTATTGGAAAAGAAGGGGGGTTTTGGAAACAAAGAGCGAAACAAGATTGGCTGACGGAAAGTGACTAGAATACCAAGTTTTTCCAGGCTTCGGCGTCTCAGCGGAGGAACGTCAATAAGCTAACCGAGCTAAAGGATGAGAACGGTATGGTCTTAACCTGGGAGACGGGGTTGGGAGATCACATCCTGGATTTCTACAAAATGCTTTCCAGAAAATCGAGGCACACACAAATTTCAGGCCTCCCTCAATTCAAACAACAGGTGTCAGCAAATCAGAACATGTCCTTGATGGAAAGGGTTACATCTGAAGAAGTCAAGGAGGCCACATTCTCGATGGGACCGAACAAGTCGCTAGGGGCGGTTGGTCTTAATCCGTTTTTCTATCATAAATACTAAAGTACTGTTGGGGCGGACGTCACCAACTATGTGAGATGAACTTTCGAGGGGGAGGACATTCCCTTGGAAATGAACAAAACGATATTGGTTCTTATACCAAAGGTGGATTATCCGAAGACCCTGAAGGATCTCCGTCCGATCGCACTATGCAATGTACTTTTCAAGATTGTATCAAAGGTAGTGGCTAATCGGCTCAAAGGTCTTATGAAAGGAATTATGTCATCGTCTCAAGGAGTGTTTGTCTTGGGTCAAGCAATACTGGATAACATTATTTTTTTCCACCGAGACGCTCCACTTCATGCAAAACAAAAGGAAGGGTCGCGAGGGGTGGATGGCCATGAAATATTATATGAGCAAGGTATATGACAGAGTGGAATGGGGTTTCCTCTGGGACATCATGCGCAGTTTTGGTTTTAGCGAAGAGTGGATAGCTCTTCTCCGGAGATGCACGTACTCAGTCACTTACAATATCGTGTCGGGGAGTCGGCAAGCAGGCTTTGTACAACCGAAAAGAGGTATTCGGCAGGGTGACCCGTTATCACCGTACCTGTTTCTGTTCTGTATGTAAGGGTTATCACGTCTGCTTCAAGCGGCTGAGAGTCGGGGAGACATACATGGAATCAAGGTAGTACCTCTGGCCCCGGCACTTACTCATCTCTTCTTCGCAGATGATTGTTACGTCTACTGCAAAGAAACTCCCTCTGAAATTGAGAAGGTCCGATCTCTACTCCAAATGTTTGAGGAAGCCTCGGGGCAGGTGGTGAACCAACAAAAATCGTCGTTGTTCTTTAGCTCGAATACCCATATTGACATCAAGGCAGAGGGTGTATGAGTATTGGGAATCCTGGAATTCCCACATTCGTCTCCATATCTAGGGATCCCAAACATGATGGGGAGAAGCAGGAGACGAAGCTTACAATATATCCTGGATAAGATTCTGAGGAGAATTAAGTGGTGGGATGGGAAACTCCTTAACGGTTCAGGTAAGAACGTCCTCGTGAAGTCGGTCTTACAGGCCATACCTTCGTACGCTATGAGCGTGATGAAACTTCCGAATGGAACATTGGATAAGATAAATGTAGCTCTGGCGAAATTCTGGTGGACATCCATAGGTCACGGAGGGAAAGACATAATTTGGCAGTCGTGGGAGAATATGGCTAAGCCAAAGGAAGAGGGAGGCTTGGGTTTTAAAAATTTGCAGGACTTCAATACGACCCTTCTGGGTAAGCTGTCACGCCCCAAATTCGGTAGAACCGAACCCGGAACGCGAACGGTGAAACAATAAAACAAATTTCAAACACTTTAATAAAACCGATTAAAATCACCACTTTGAGTTAAACAAAATAATATTTTACAACTTAAAAGTACGTCCAAAATAAGCGGACAAAATAAACAAAGCGTACGCCGCTAAACTCCCAAAAAGAAACCCGGACTCCCACTCCCAGCTCTTCAAGCTTCGAGAGTTCCCCTAGTCCGTCTCGCGATCAGTACCTGTAGGAAAGGCAGCTAGGGGTGAGCGTTCGCTCACCACCACGGATACCAGACTGACTACGGCATACTAGCAGAAAATGCCGGAAACACAAACAACAACCCAAACACCGGGGACTACTATCCCCAGACTCAAGTAACCCGACTGTCACACGAACTGTTACTTTCCCCAACCAACTCAACACCCGGACACGTAATGTAGACCCGACACAACGGTTACGACCTCGACCCAATTCGCGAAAAATAACCACGCAACACCCAAGATCACAAAGGATCGCACACGGAAAACAAGATCACAAAGGATCGCACTCCAGCCGCTCAGTGCCGGTTGCTAACCGGCTGGGCTTGAGCCTGCCCCACGCAACTTCCCCCGATCTCTATCGGGCCAGGCGGTCAACCTGTTACCGATATATAACGCAATACTTCTCCGATAGCTAGTCGGAAGGGGAGCCGCCTTCCATCGTCGAAGAATGCACAACTTTATCGGTGGTTAACCCGGAAGGCTAGCCAAACCCCACGCGCGCGACCACAGAACCCTTTTATTGTTAGGCGGACCCCCAACCTCAGGCATAAGAATGCACAACTTTACCGATGGTTAGTCGGAAGGCTAGCCAACCCACACGCGCGCGACCACAGGACCCCTTTATTGTCAGGCGGGCCCCAAACCTCAGGCAATCACAATCAACACCCAAGATTCAATACCCCAAAGACACTCATGGCCACCCACGACACACCAATAGTAATACACGGGTCAACACCCCAAAAGCACACATGGCCACCCACAACACACCAACAGTAACACACGAGTTCAACACCCCAAAGGCACACCTGACCACCCACGACACACAAACAGTAAAACACGGGTTCAACTCCCCATGGGCACTCATGGCCACCCACGACACACCAACAGTAAAACACGAGTTCAACACCCCAACGACACTCATGGCCACCCACGACACACCAACAGTAATACACGGGTTCAACACCCCAACGACACTCATGGCCATCCATGACAAACCAACAGTAAAAACACATGGGTCCAACACCCCACGGGCACTCATGGCCACCCACGACACACCAACAGTAATACACGGGTTCGACACCCCAACGGCACTTATGGCCACCCAAGACACAAACAATAAAATACGGGTTCAACTCCCCACGGGCACTCATGGCCACCTAAGACACACACAATAAAATACGGGTTCAACTCCCCACGGGCACTCATGGCCACCCAAGACACAAACAATAAAATACGGGTTCAACTCCCCACGGGCACTCATGGCCACCCAAGACACAAACGATAAAGTACGGGTTCAACTCCCCACGGGCACTCATGGCCACCCAAGACACAAACAATAAAATACGGGTTCAACTCCCCACGGGCACTCATGGCCACCCACAAACACAAACAATACAATCAACCTCCGGGCACAACCAAATGCCACCAGTATTTCTATTGTTCGATAAGTTCACTTATCCTATGGCACTACTAAGTGTCACATGCCTTTCTATCGTTCGATACGTTCTTGTATCATACGACACCACTAGGTGTTGCCTGCATTTCTAGTGTTCGATAAACTTACTCATCCTACGACACCACTAGGTGTCACATGCATTTCTACTGTTAACTTTCCCTAGTCAAGGCCGAGATCCGGCTACTTTTCCCTACCTCGTAACGCCTTCCCAAAATTCCACGTCCAAGCTCCGGCGTGCTCCAGCATTACCCGCTTAGCCTCCTCTTTCCGCGGTCCTCGGTACGATCTAACAAGATCACAATTAAAACACTTTTTAAGTTTGCGGACAAAGCTGAATTTTAATGAATTTGACGCCCAAACTCAACCCCGACAATGTTGATCACTCTCAAACTTCTCAATTACTCGACATTGTCATTAATGGGACCGGAAAGGCCTGTTTCGCCCAGCTCGGTGAATCTGCCCGGGATTGGAAAACGCCCTTACGGGGCTCCGAAAATTCCCGTTTTCGTTTCTACGATCTTAGAATAATTCAAGGGTTCCAATGCAATCGACAGAATCAATTTTCGACTTCCAAGCGATTTAATTCGCGTTTAAAGTTTCTAACCCCGAAATTCCAACTTTCACACTTTAATTACGAAATTCGTTCTGGGTGTGAATTAACGACTTGGGGATCGTCCTAAACCACCAGAACACGAAAACCCGAGACCCGAGCACGTGGGCCCCACCCGGCCATCAACACCCGTGGGTAGCTGGACCGGTTCACCACCATGGTGGCCGGTCTTAGCTCCAGCCAGCCACCACCCACGGTGGCCGGAGCTCCCCCGAGCCTCCGGTCACCGGAAACCGATCTTTTTCGCTCCAAAACGTTCCCAACGAACCCTACACCTCGACTCATCCATATTTAACTCGTTTCAACCCAAACCCTAACTTTCAAACGTACTAAAACGAAAATCAATTAGGTTCTCACCATAGGGAATGATGACGGGAGCTCGATTCTTCAATCGTTGAGACGATCCGCCGGTTGGATCGTCGGGAAATCCAAAAACCCCAACACTTTCTTCTCTTTTTCTCTCCTTTTTCTCTCTTATTTCTCTTTCCTTTTCTCTCTCGACTTCTTTTTTTTTGAATTATGGACGTTAACACTCTTCCCCTTTCCTTTTGTTTTGGTTTAAAAACAACTAACCACCACATTTATGACATGTGTCATGTGGGTCCACCTTTATTTTGGTTTTAAAACGACTAACCACCATTTGCTTGACATGTGTCATGTGGGTCCCACATTTTTTGGAAAATATCTTCTAGATATTTTTCAGTCAAATTCGCGAAATTCGGCCGTCTCGGGCCCCGAACGGGCCCATTTTCCAAGAAATTATGAAACTTCACGGGCTACAAGGAAACGGCTCAACTAAGACCGTTGTGACGACGGCTAAGCTTTTTGGATCCAAAACGGGCCTCGAACGGACCAAAACGTCGCTCGGTTGACTTTTCCAACAGAAAGTCAACCTTTACCAAATTGGTCAGAAAGTTGCCCTGAGTCCCCCAGAACTCACTTTGGTCGATATCGAGGTCAACTTAAGTCCGGTATGACCCTCGGGGTCAAATTTAGGTTCATTTAGGTGTCTGTCCAAAAATTTTAAATTTTCCTGTTTTTTGCCGATTTGACCGGCGTTGACCGGGAGCGGTTCTTACAACCTACCCCCCTTAAAGGAATTTCGTCCGCGAAATTTAAAACAGACGTACCTCAGGCGTCGAACAAGTCGGGGTACTTCGCGCGAACCTCGTCCTCGCGCTCCCGAGTCGACTCAGCCTCGTGGTGCCGCCACTGCACCCGTCCTAAGCGGATAACCTTTATGCGTAGGACCTGCTCCCGTGGATCCATTTCCCAAACCGGTTTCTTCATATACGAGAAGTCACTCGTTACCTCCACATCTTCCCACTCAATGACGTGCGAGGGTTCCACATATACCTCCGCAACTGGGAATCGTGGATATTGCCAAGCTGCGGTGGTAGTGCAAGTCGGTATGCAACTGCTCTCACTCTGCTCAAGACCTCGAAAGGCCCGATACACCGCGGGGCTAACCTGCCTCCGCCGCGGTTGAAACGCACTAGTCAACCTTTCGGACTCACCTCAAGGGATACATGGTCACCGACTGCTGACTCGAGAGGTCGGCGCCGTCTGTCAGCATAGCTCCTGCCGAATCTGCGCGGTCTTCAACCGCTCACGCCTCGGCACGACTGACTCAGCTGTCTCTCGGTCCAGTTCTAGACCCACTAAAACCCCATCCCTCACTTCCGCTCTGCACATGGGCGACCGACACGGCCTACCATACAACGCTCCGAACGGTGCCATCCTGATACTGGCCTGAAAGATGTTGTTGTAGGCGAACTCGGCTAACCGCTCACGAAATCCATCGTGACGTGCCCTCATTTCCACTGTGCAACCCGCAGTGGTTGCAATAATCCAGCGGGACGCTGTTGTTCGGCTCTCACCTGCTGACGAGTGAGGCACCGCGATACTAATTCCGCAACTGCTCTCTGCATCTCGCTCCACTAGATATGCCGCTTGATGTCGCGCTCCTCTTAGTGCTACCCACGTGCACTGTCAGACGCGAATAATGCGACTCTCGCAGCTCGTCGACTCCACCGTTACGCGGTATGAACAAACCTCCACGATACCGTCACTCCCAATTAGCACGACGATCCCAGCCCTCGGCGTCAACACCGCCGGCAACACTCTCCCGGATCTCTGTCGTCTGTAACAATCGATATTGGCTCGGTACTTCGCCAGCCAATCCATTCCCAAGATCACCTCAAAGGCTGTCATTTCGTAAGTATCCTTCCCACGGATACACGAACAAGCTCAGTCACTGCCGAACCTCACGGACTCTCGCAGTCTCACTAAGACCTCGTTCCACTGCCGCCATCGTGCCCACCAACTCCGAACATACCGAATCCTCGGGGTGAGGACTCGATCCAGCATCAGGGCTCTTGAGCCCTCTCTCGAACCTCCTGTATTAGTTCGCTTCTCTAACTTCGCAGGCATGACAGACCCTAGTCAACACCACACCACCACCAACCGGCGTGTCCAGACGCGGGGGTGGACTCAACGGCTCTAAACTCAGCCCCAACACCTCAGCACAATTCGACGAAGCAAACGAGTGTGACGCCCCGATATCCAATAAAATGACGCCCAAATCAGAGACCGAACAACCACTTCATTAGTCACACCGATAAGGTATAGCACAACCCTCACACGATCCTCTATGCATTTACTTATAACTTTCCGCAACCAAACCTGTATTCGCTACTCGTCCCCTGCGGGAAAAGTAGTAAAGGGGATGAGCATTTTGCTCACCTCCACGGACACCCGTTCGGTTATGGCATACTAGGAAAGCACTAACGACTTACCAATCTAACCAGGGCAAACCACTACCTCAAAACCTGATACCAAAACGTCACACTGCTCAAGCTATTCATACCTCAAATACTCTCTCAAGTAAGGGAAACCTCGAAACGGGGATTATGTTCTCAATTCAGCAATTTACTATTGCTCACACCCTCAATACCCCAATTACCCGATCACGTAGGGAAACCTCAAACGGGGATCATATTCTCAACTCCGCAAGCCACTATTGCTCACAACCTCAATACCCCAATTACCCGATCAAGTAGGGAAACCTCAAACAACCCACTCATGTTAAGAAAACCTCAAACCACCTGTTCACGTGAGGGAAAACTCGAACACCCGTTCACATAGGGGAAAACTAGTTCGTATGGCGCCGCAGCGCATCAACCCTAATCCCTCTCTGTGGTGAGACTCTGACACCGAGGCGCTGTATCACTACCGTAGTTAATGATGAGTCTCGAACCCAAGACCTCACCCTTTAACACCGAACTTACGATCTCTACAACCAACACAAACTGCACAGTCAAGACGGTGGAACAAGACACGGATCCAGGACAGACCCCGTGACGGTCCTGTTTTCCAAATTCGTTTCAGACTCGATTTTTACTCCTTTTTACGCCTTCCCAAAATTCCACGCCCAAGCTCCGGCGTGCTCCAGAATTACCCGCTTAGCCTCATCTTTCCGCGGTCCTCTGTACGATCTAACAAGATCACAATTAAAACACTTTTTAAGTTTCCAGACAAAGCTGAATTTTAATGAATTTGACGCCCAAACTCAACCCCGACAATGTCGATCACGCCCAAACTTCTCAATTACTCGACATTGTCAATAATGGGCTCGGAAAGGCCCGTTTTGACCGGCTCGGCGAATCTTCCCGGGATTGGAAAACGCCCTTCCGGGGCTCCGAAAATTCCCGTTTTCGTTTACACGATCTTAGAATAATTCAAGGGTTCCAATGCAATTGACTAAATCAATTTTCGACTTCCGAGCGATTTAATTCGCGTTTAAAGTTTCTAACCCCGAAATTCCAACTTTCACAATTTAATTACGAAATTCGTTCCGGGTGTGAATTAACGACTTGGGGATCGTACTAAACCACCCGAACACGAAAACCCGAGACCCGAGCACGTGGGCCCTACCCGGCCATCAACACCAGTGGGTGGCTGGACCGGTTTTGGACCAACAATCAATTCTAAACCTTTAGAATCTGAAACCAAGATCCTTGATTCACTCGATTAAGCTGAACTAATGCTCACCACTTAATCGAGCTATGTAGGTAGGACTCCATCCAATCACATCCAATGTGACTCTTGGCTAGGGTATGCACTTATGTACACGGCTTACCCTATCTGTTACCCTAGCTCAACCTCAGGCTGAGAATCGTAGTCGGGTCCACCAATTTTCAACTATGGCCCATCACTATGTAGGTGCTCCGCTAATGCGCACGACACCCACATATGTCGTCCAAACCTACTACCCCGCTTTCCCATGGATGCTCCGCTAATGCGCACGACACCCATAGGACGGGGAGGTAGTAAGGTGTTGATGATTGGGAGGTATCGGACATGACCCGCTTTTACTTGTCCAGTTGTGTTCAAAACTTTGGCACATCCTAGATGCGATGAGCACATCAACTACATTCCAAATGAAATGATGCCTCAAATTACATCCAATGTAATTCTTCCTTTGAACCCGTCAACTACATCCAATGCAATGACGGTTCTAAGGGTTCACACACAAGGATCAAAATTCCAATTTTATCTTTGCATGTGAGGTGATATGCTCGGTAAATAAAGTTAAGCATGCAATTCTAAAACAAATAGAATTAAACATGCATAAACTAAACCAAGCATAAAGCGATAAATATGCACATAATAGCCCCCTAAACTAACTTCCACTAGCTTCTTGAGCTCCACCGACTCCAAGCCGATGCCAACACCCGAAAAGCCACCAAATGACCTTTTCGCCCTTTCTTCATCTTGAGTAAAATATTACAATTTAATACACGACTCGCAGGCCGGGAATAAATAAATATTACAAACAAGTGGTTCGACGACCACACCTTGAAAGAATAATTACACGCTAACACTAACGGCTCGCAGGCCGTGAAAAGCGATAAATAATTAAATCGAGCTCGGGACTATTATGTACACCATGCCAACATCACATCACACATCGTGTTATCAAACAAGCATGTTATCAAACATCATGTGATTTTCCGGTTTTAATTAATAGCCAAGTTTCGAAATTTTTTGATGCTCGGTTTATCGAAACCGTTCAAAAATGAAACTTTTGAACATTTGATCTTCGAGCTCGTCATGACGGTTCCAAACTCGTCATAACTAACAAAACGGTTAAGCCTTTGCATATCAACCATCCAATGGTCATGCTTGGCCTAGCTCAGTCCAACGGAGCCCCGTTCGGTCCCGGTTTCGGCTCCCCGAGAGTCCCGCTCCCGAGACCCGAAAAATCAAAAAAAATTTCAAAATTTCCAGATTTGAAATAATTTTCAAAAATTCATTTTACATGCATTAAATCCATAAACAAGTATTTAAAACATGTTATCAAACAATTTAGCAAAACAACACGCCAAAAACGAAACTTTCAAGCAAAACCGAAACTTTGAACACCGTCTTGTGAATCCCGAAGGTAGCACGGCTCTGATACCACTATTGGGTCTCGAGGTAGGGTTGGAGATGAACCAACTCGCAGCGGAAAATCAAGGAAAACCAAGAGACGATTAAAACCATGAAACAACTAACAAAGAATGGATTCACAAGAGAAAAATTCAGCACTAGTTCTTACCAAAACAAGAACACCGGGTAACGAATGATTGGCTTGAGTCTCCAAGACGCCTACGTATCCACATGGGAATCAAAGCCACGTAGTTCTTCTCTTTGAGGACTCAAGAACACAAAAATGGAGGTGAGAGCTTGCCAAACCCGAAATTGCAAGGGAAGGGAGAGAGAAGTTGTGTTTCCTATTCTTGTCTTGTGTTTGTTATGTTGAAAAAAGATGACTTAAACATAACAAAACCCATACTTGTCCAACTAAAGGCATGGGACAAGTATGGTGTCAAGTAAGGTGTAAATAGGACAAAGTATGGCAAGACAAGATTGGGTTAGGTGGTGAATCACCAACACCTTAATCCTTGTCTTGCTTACTTAGTACTAATTAATCAAGACTTGATTAATTAGTTCCATGGGCCTTGGTTGCATGGGCCTTTCATGGGCCTCTTGGAACATGGCCCGTGGCCATTTCCAACGAGGTCCCGTGATTCGCTCATCGCCTCCAAGCCTTCCATACCGGAAATGTCCAACATTATCCGACGCAATCAATCCCAAGACTCCAAGCCTTGTCTCGATCCGTAAAGTCCTATTCACTTACGGGCACATGACCCAAAACCCAGTTTTGGTCATGTCCCGAGACAACTCCCTTTTGGCCATTCTCCATAAATGTGTCAATGAGTTTCATCCTCCGGTGTGACCCTTAGGTTTATGCATGTCAATAGATCAACGTAAAATCCCATTTTACTTGATCCTATTTAAGTGGCAACTAACGAGACTTTAGTATTGCCTGACACTACATAACGAATCGACCCTGTCGATTCTAACCTTTCCGTCATCCCTGTCATTATCCTTTTATCTCCGATATCCTGATTGAGATAAGGCATAGAGCCGTCATCCTTATTATTCTCAATCACCGTTCCTTGATATGTGAGATGACTAAAGATATGATACCCAGTATCATGTGCATGGCCATGCTATTCTTTCAGTCACTCTCGATCAAGCGGCCGAGAACCGATATCTTTCTCATACCTCAGTATGAGGGATAAATCCCTTAGCCGTCTTTCGTGTCACTCATGTAGCCCGTCCCCAAGCCAATCCTGGCCGTTATGGAAGCCCTGTTACGGACAACGTTAGGCTCAGGTCAAACTCAGTTGTTGACTACATAGCGATCACAAAGACTCCTTGGTCTAAGGATACATGACAAGCTACGACACTAAATATGTTCATGACTTAATCTATGGCACATATTCAGGGCGGGTCGTCCAATATCATGTCCCACATGATATCTATGATCAGACTCCGGAATCCCATTCCAATGACTAACAGAACGTAAGCTATAAAGAGCCATCTTTCATACTAGTCGCTTCTAGTGAAGCTTTGTTGACTAGGGACCCATCGAGTGTGATCTATCTCGATCTATGGTTCTATTCGCATGGTGGGCATAGATCAGAACACACGTCGATATATTACTCCAACACATAAGTAATATAAAGCCGCTTTAATTTTATTGCTAACGATGATATGTACATTTGGACATTTAGGATTGAACTACGGGCACTAAGACTAACACCACCTTTTTTTTGAAAATATCTTCTAGATATTTTTCAGTCAGATTCGCGAAATTCGACCGTCTCGGGCCCCGAACGGGCCCATTTTCCAAGAAATTATGAAACTTCACGGGCTACAAGGAAACGGCTCAACTAAGACCACTGTGACGACGACTAAGCTTTTTGGATCCAAAACGGGACTCGAACGGACCAAAACGTCGCTCGGTTGACTTTTCCAACAGAAAGTCAACCTTTACCAAATTGGTCAGAAAGTTTCCCTGAGTCCCCCAGAACTCACTTTGGTCGATATCGGGGTCAACTTAAGTCCGGTATGACCCTCGGGGTCAAATTTAGGTTCATTTAGGTGTCTGTCCAAATTTTTTAAATTTTCCTGTTTTTCGCCGATTTGACTAGCGTTGACCGGGAGCGGTTCTTACATAAGCAATTGTGGAAACTCGTGACAGAGGAACAGAGCCTTGTGGCGAGGGTACTGAAGGCAAGGTACTTCCCGGATTCTTCTGTTCTGGACGCTCAGAAGAAGACAAGCCAAGGTTATGTATGGCAAGGCATAATATCGGCTAAGGAATTGGTTCTGAAAGGAGCTAGACGATCAATAGGTCCGGGCACAACAACCTCTATTCTGCGACATCCGTGGCTGGTGGGAGGGAATCCCATGATCACGACAAATAATCCAGAGCTGGAACGCCTTAATGTTTCGGGGCTCCTAAGGACATGCACGAGACAGTGGGATACTGATCTCATCCGCGATCTATTCAATGAGGAAGTCTGATTGGCTATAATGACAGTCCCGACAAGTATAACGGCGAACACCGACTCGTGGTATTGAACGGGCGAACACCTGGGAGAGTATTCCGTCAGATCGACATATGGTTTGATTCACCAGGCACAGGAAACCTTCACAAATCACACGGATATCTGGTCTACGATATGGGGAATGGAGGTACTGCCAAAGATTCGTACATTTATGTGGAGATCGTGCTCGGGATGTCTGCAAGTGGCAACCAATCTTCGCAGGCAGTGTGTGGAAATGGAGGCGACTTGTCCAATCTATCAAGGGGAAGAAGAAACGGAACTGCACCTACTGGTCAACTGTCCGCTGGCGTTGAAAGTCTGGGCACGATCGGGATTACGACTCCCTCAAGGTTCCATCACCTTGATTGAGTGGTTGTCAACCATTTTACAACTCAACCCTCCAACACATGGGGGAAGGGTAGGATGCATCTTATGAGAACTGTGGAAGGCCAGGAACAAGATAGTCTGGGAGAACATCCAGCAAACAAACAGCAACTGTCCAGACAACGTTGTCACTACACACGGGGTGGGTGGAAGCACAAATACGAAAGGCAAGGACATAGTCCACCCTTGGGAGACCACAATTGAGAGCCGATGCGACATGGAAATGCCCTAGTCAAGGAGCGTGAGTTATAAATACTAATGGCGCCTTGTTTGCAACGATAGGTCAAGTGGGGACAAGGTGGCTATGTAGGGACGAGAGGGGAAGTGTCATAAGAGCCCATTCAGCATCTTTTCATGGTCCTCAGAACCCAAGTCTGGTAGAGGCTTACGCGATTAGGGATGCGTTGACATGACTCCTGCGGAGGTCGGGACAACGAACCAGCATTAGAAGTGATTGTAAGGTCATAGTGGATATATGATCAATATGGGGAGTGGATCCACTTCTCTAATAAGGATAGTCGTGAAGGCCTGTATTTCCCTATTAAGTAGACTCGAGTGCGTGCAGCTCGAATTGGTTAGACGGATAGTGAACAAAACAACTTATTAGCTTGCCAGGGCGGCTTGTTCTTCCCCTATCTGGGAATGACGAGGGCGTTATATCCCGGAACCATTTCACAATATCATTATTGCCGACAATTAATAGTACGCCTATTTTGATCCAAAATAAATAGTACAATGTCTGTAATCAATAGTCATGAATAAGTTTTGATATTTAACCTCAATATATATATATATATATATATATATATATAAATTGAAACAATAACCAAGGATGCAAACCCCTTCCAGTTGGTCGACTTTCAAATCAAGTCTCTAGGGTTTCGTCTTCATCTGCTTCAATCTGTTCCAGTTCTCATCCTATATACACACCCTGTTTGCACTACCCTTCCATTGCTCTGCTCTTAGGGTTCTTGAATCGAGAAGAAGGAGCCATGTCGCTGAGGCCTAGCGCTAGAACTGAGGTTCGCCGGAACCGCTACAAGGTCGCCGTTGACGCCGACGAGGGACGCCGGAGGAGAGAAGACAACATGGTGGAGATCCGCAAAAACAAACGCGAAGAGAGCCTCATGAAGAAGCGCCGTGAAGGCCTCCAAGCCCAGCAATTCCCTGCCTCTGCCAACGCCACCACTGTGGAAAAGAAGGTTTCTTTTATTTATTTTTGTATTCGTACGAATACGTCTGTCTGGTGTTGGGTTGGGGATTGATTTGTGATTTTGGATTCTGAGTTCTTACCAGTTCATCTGTTTTTTTAGGTTGAGGTTGGGCGGTCTAGCAAAATTTAATTGATGTGCTGTGGTTTTCCCGTGTATATAAGTTTATGTGGTTGAAATTATGGGCTTTCAGTTTGCTATATGATACTGTTTTGTTGAGTATGGGTTCATAGAGCTGAACGGCAATTGTAGATTGTAGTTTGGGTGTACATTTTAGTGTTTTTGTTGAAATTGTAGGTTTATGAGTGGTATTGTTTGAGTTGCAGTTGGAAAGTTTGCCTGCTATGGTTGCTGGTGTTTGGTCTGATAATGGTCCTAATCAGCTGGAAGCTACTACCCAGTTTCGGAAGTTACTTTCAATTGGTAACTACATGCTATATCCCTTTTGTTTTTCTTTAAAATTTTTGCTTTAGCTACTTTTTTAGTAGTAGCTTAATCACGATATCTGATAGCTAATATTTATCAGAGCGCAGCCCTCCTATTGAAGAAGTTATACAATCTGGAGTTGTCCCTCGCTTTGTTGAGTTTCTTGTCAGAGAGGATTTCCCCCAACTTCAGGTAAGGTCATAGATTTGTGTAGTTAGTGGTGGTTACTTTTTTGACTGTCGAGTCAGTTGTATTCAATTATTAAAGTTTTGTCCAGTTTGAAGCGGCATGGGCTCTCACTAACATTGCATCTGGGACATCAGAGAATACCAAGGTTGTGATTGATCATGGGGCAGTCCCTATCTTTGTGAAGCTACTTGCTTCACCTAGTGATGATGTTCGTGAGCAGGTAAAAGTTGAAGTCCCTCACCCAAAAATACTATTTTCAGTTATCTGACAGTAGGAGAGTGTACAGTTGTGTACTTATAGGCATTTTTATTTTACCTTTTTATAAAAGGAAGGCTGTTTGGGCATTGGGAAATGTTGCTGGTGACTCCCCCAAGTGTCGGGATCTTGTCCTTAGTAATGGAGCCTTGATGCCACTACTGGCACAATTGAATGAGAATGCAAAACTTTCAATGCTAAGGAATGCTACATGGACGCTGTCAAACTTTTGCAGAGGCAAGCCGCAACCTCCATTTGAGCAGGTTGTCTGTCTGCATATGCATTTTGCTTCAAGCATTGATTATTACCTGTAAAGCATTAATGACTAAATTCTTGGTAAATGATTTTGCAGGTGAGGCCAGCTCTTCCAGCCCTTGAACGCCTTATTCATTCAAACGATGAGGAAGTTTTGACTGATGCCTGTTGGGCATTGTCGTATCTTTCTGATGGAACAAATGACAAAATTCAAGCTGTCATTGAGGCTGGCGTCTGCCCCCGACTTGTTGAGCTTCTCGTGTGAGTAAATGTTTAATGCATTTTATACCATATCCATTTGTTCTCCTCATTTCTAATCCCCAGAACTGGACACTTATGTGCATTTCAGTCATCCATCTCCATCGGTTCTCATCCCTGCACTCCGGACGGTTGGTAATATTGTGACTGGTGATGATATACAGACTCAGGTATGATTTTGTCTATGGTACTGTATTTTGGTCAGATCTTATATATGGTTATGATCTGCATTTAGCTCCTCAGAAGGAGACAACAGTTTGTTTGTTTGCATGGTATAGTGCACTGCTTTTAGATATTAAGTCTGTCTGGTAGTTAGGTGATAGCTTGAAGGAACCTTCTCTTATTTGATTTGTGACATCTGTTTGTGCAATTAATTGGTTGAGATGTAAATATCTGAAACTTTTATGACTAAGCAGTAGGTACCATAGTGAATCCATTAATGTGACATAAGTTGAAAGTTACTAAGGAAGTGCAGACCATGTCTTGTCGTTTGACTGTTCATAGCTTGCTACTTTTCTTTTTGGAACTGAGAGTGAGATATTTTAGTGTGTTTGAAATATGGAAGCCTGAATAGATTACGTTATAACATTTTGTTCAGAAGTTAAGATCTGTTCAGTGTATACCAGTTATAGAGGAGTTTGCTGTACTGTGATAATCTGAAACTTAATGGTCTTGGTCCGGAATTGCTTTTCTCAGAAATTTATAAACAAAACTGTAGAACAGAAACTGTTAGTTCTCTTTGGAACCTAGTTGTTGGTACCTCCTTAATGCATTGTCTGTTTTTAACAGACATGGTTTGAATTAATTAGCTGGCTCTATGCATGGTTGTTTATATTGGATGACATTAGTTTCTTCTTAATTTATACAGTTTTTTTTTAGAATTAAAAAAAATAATCTAGTTGTGTATTTTATTGCTGAATGCCAAATGAGGCAAAACATTCTTTACATACTCAAGCCCTAGCACTCTAGCTTTACACTATTGGGCTTTTTAAACTTTTGGTTTAAGATTAAAAACAAAATAACAGTCAAATATGGACTTGTCTATAGTTTGGTATTAGCCCCCGTTCTGCAATTTAGTTTTAAAGGGCTGAAATGGAATTGTATTACACATGCTAAATCGGTTGGGGAATGCAACTAAAATCTCGCTGCCAAGTCAGTATTCACAGGTCCTTTTCAAATGTGGACTTGTCTATAGTTTGGTATTAGCCCCCGTTCTGAAATTTATTTGTAAAGGGCTGAAATGGAATTGTATTACACATGCTAAATCGGTCGGGAAATGCAACTAAAATCTCGTTGCCAAGTCAGTATTCACAGGTCCTTCTCATCTGTGGTTACAGTTTTTAGGTCTGAAGGCTCAATTTATTAAGATTAATACAGAAGGTCAGGGGTGTTAGTATCCTCGTGATTTATTATGCTGTAGGTAATTATACCAGCTGCGGGTATATTAGACCCCAAATATATACGTTGTATTCTATCTCACTTTGTAGTCTGTCTTGTAGAAGTTAATATAGATTGAGATAATTTAGAAGAAATACTATGGCTGTTATGTCTCAGGATTTTAATCTACCTAGTGTTGCATAGGTCTAGTTGGGTGATAGTTGTTTTTGGCGTGGTGTATTTCCTTGTTCTGTTTACTACATTTTGCAAGTAACTTCTGCGTAAAGCACAGGCTACCAGGTTAGTTGAGGCAAGCATATTGCACTTACTGACAGCATTGAATGTGTTCCAATTTATGCATCTCTGTGTTCTTCATTTGTTTGGTTTTGCTAATGTCTCATGTAATCACGATACCGAAGCCATATGTTCATTGTTGGCCATATGTTACGAAGTTGTCCCTAAAACCGAACCATTCTTCGTTCTTTCAGTGTATCATCAACCATGGTGCCCTTCAATATCTTCTGAACTTGTTGTCTCATAACCATAAAAAGAGCATAAAAAAGGAAGCATGTTGGACTATCTCAAATATCACTGCCGGCAACAAAGAACAGATAAAGGTTAGTAAGTCCAAGAAATTGTACTTTATTCATTGGGTTCTTCATAGGATTGATATAACTTGAATTTACTACCTGCTACTATTCTGCCTGGAATGTCAATTCAAAAAGCGAGTTTGTAGAATGCTTAGTTTATTGCTATTAAAGTCCTATTGTATGCTGTCATGTGTAGATAGAAAACAACCAACTATTATTCATGCTGATAAGATTTTTAATCAACATTTGAACGTAGAACAATTTCATAAAAACTCCCTGCTTGGTTACCAGATTATAATGCAACAATTAATATTGTTTTGGGTTAATTACCTTTAGTACCCCTTATGTATTGGTAGCGCTTTGGACAAAATTTTGGTCAAGTTTACGCCATTTTGATGATCTGTGACCAATTCATAAGGGGTATTAAATGTTCTGTTATCAATACATAAGGGGTATTAACTGATTTGTGACCAATTCATAAAGGGTACTAAATGTGTGTTACCAAAACGGAGGGACTGTTTTTTAACGTTACCAAACTTAAGGGTACTAAAGGTATGTTACCAATAGAAAAGGGGTACAAAAGGTAATTAACCCTATTATTTTTTAAGTTCAATATTGAGATTTGATTGTCATTCCTTGATAAACTTTTTAATATTTACTAGCTCCAGGATTGATTTTTGATCTTTGAAGTTATTGCTAAATGTAGGCTGTTATAGATGCTGGTCTGGTTACTCCCCTGGTCAATCTGCTTCAGAATGCTGAGTTTGACATAAAAAAAGAGGCTGCCTGGGCATTATCAAATGCTACTTCTGGTGGAAATCATGACCAGATAAAGTATGATGTGTTCTTTTCAAATCTTTCCTTTGGCCTGTTATAGGTATCTGTACGGTACTAATTGACTTGTATGGCTCATAGGTATCTAGTCAGTCAGGGGTGTATCAAACCACTGTGCGATCTCCTTGTATGCCCTGATCCAAGGATTGTCACCGTCTGTTTGGAAGGGTTGGAGAACATCCTCAAGGTTGGGGAAGCTGAGAAGAGCTTGGGTAATTCGGGGGATGTGAATCTCTATGCACAGATGATAGACGAAGCTGAGGGGTTAGAAAAGATTGAAAGCTTACAGAGTCATGACAACAACGAGATCTATGAGAAGGCGGTTAAGATTCTTGAGGCATATTGGCTGGAGGATGAAGACGAGACATTGCCATCAGGTGACAATTCTCAGCCCGGTTTCCACTTTGGAGGAAATGACATTCAAGCTCCATCTGGTGGATTTGCCTTCAACTGAAGGGATTCTCAGTTCATTTGGAGGATGGATAAGCTGTCAGGGTCAGTGATAAGGTTGGGTCAAGTTGGGTCGGGTCGGGTCAAGTTGGGTCGGGTCAAGGCACCTTGCTGTGTCTCGTTTTGTCGGGTCAAGTCTGTCATGGTCGAAAAAGGTGCCAAGTCGGGTTAGTTTATGCTACAGCGTCTGAGCTGGGCCACACTGCATCACTGTTTTCTAACCTTGCCACCTGGAATGCTGCAAGGGATGGGAAGTTCATTGTTGCATGAACAAGGCCCCATGTGGTTTGTTCAAAGCGCCATTGGGGCTATGGTAATGAAGCACAGGTCCCCGGTCGAGTTGAGTCAGATATAGTTGAGTCAACTATAATATATTTCTTGAGTCCTAGTTGGTATATTTTGAGTTGTGTTATTGTCCTTGTTGGATTCATTTCGTGTGTATTGAGATGAAGGATGCTGAAGTCAACTGGAGTGTTGGGTTAGCGGTTGGCTATGGTCAAACTTTATTTTGGTTCTACCTTGTGATTTTAGTTATACTGCAATCGCAATCATTATTTTGAAAATTATTGGTAAGTAAATAAATTTAGCGTATATGGCCTATTTAACTGCATATTTGAAGGATTGATTGTGATATTAGTAGTTCACACTCTACCAGCGCTGTGAACGATATCACAGGATACTGTTATGTTTCACAGCGCTCGATCCAACTGCTTACAGTATAAATTCAGATTGGGGTATGTGTTCTACGGTATAAATTCACTGAAGGGAAACTCCTCTTAAGTAACGCATTTAAGCTTAAGTAACACGTTTAAGAGTTAATTGTAAAATACACTGTTGTAAAAGTCCCCGCCTAGGCTCTGCCTATGCCCCAAAATCTGTAAGAACGCCCGCCTCGCCTAGGCCCTAAAATTTGAAAACCACCCGATTCACCGTCCCACTCGATTAGTCGGAAACTTGGGACTTTGTTTTGTGAAATTAGATCTTTGAAAAAAAGATGAAAAGGTGAAAGAGATAATATGTTTGTAATGATCTTTGAAAAAAAGATAAAAAAGATGAAAAGGTGAAAGAGACAATATGTCTCTCTTTGGTGGTTTATCATTATAATTGATATTTTTTTTTAAATAAATAGTATGAAAAATGAGAGCATTATTTGATCTAATTTTTCTGTAATTTGATACTTTATGTTTTTTATATCATACAAATATAATTTATAGGGGTTACTCCATTTCCTAACGTTCAACTTTCAAAAATTGTTAAATCCTGACTCGATAAAACTGAAATTGTCATGTAGTAACGGTCAAACATCTTTGTGCACCAAGTGTTTCTAATTTTAAACGGACGTTAACTTGGCCAAGTAAAAAGTCGAGTTTGCCCTCAAATATGTTCTTCCTTCGGACGTTAACTTGGCCGAACTTCATCTTTTTGTGACCTCATCTCTTCATCTCAGCTCTTCGAACTTCATCTCTTCGTGACCTCAGCTCGCCCAAGCTCCATTATAAAATGAGTCACGTGAGACGCACATGAGTCACTGTTCACGGAAACAGTCAATTTAAATAGTACTTGTTGGTTTTTAATAATTTAGTTTTGAAATTTGGAACTATTTGACAATTTTCCAAAGTTTGAGTGCGGATTTGGCAATTAAGAGTACATCGTTAGGACATGGAGTAACCCCTAGTTTATATTTTGAATTTTTTTATTATATTTGTGTAATATATATTTATTAATAATTAAAAATATTAAAAAATCAAATCCGCCTAGGCCCCGACTAGTCCTCGCCTAACGCTTAGGGGACCTCACCGCCCGAGTAGCGCCTAGCGCCTTTTACAACCCTGGTAAAAACTGTACCGAAGTTTTATCTACGGACGAAAACATATATAAACTTTTGTCCACACTTGAAGAAAGTTTTGTTGACCGTCTTTTTTAGGAAAAATAATAGGGATGTTCAGAATGAAGGGTTTTGGACAGTTCTTTTTGGAATCAATAGAATTATTACGATACATACTGCATTCTAAAATTGTGTGGGCAATTCATAATGTATTCTATAGGTGTGTGAGCAATAGTTTAGAGTAGTTTTCAACAATTAACATGTTATGTTCTCTCTCATTCGCTTGTCAAAGTTCTCGTCCCTCCAGCGTACCTCCGACAACAACGTCCACTTTCGTCCAACAACCTCGTCTGCGCCCCATGTAGATCTAACGTTCTGGAAGCGAACGGGGGAGGGGTTGGCTTCTCCGGCCACCCAAGCCTCATCCTCCCTCGCCAGATGCACAGCTACGACGCCGCCAGCCCCGTCTCGCTCGTCCCGCAGATCCAAAACAACAAAAATACATGAAAACTACCGAAAATCGAAATATCCATGAATATAACCTACGATTCTTTTTTAACGTTCTCATGTGTTGAATGAGAATTTTTTGAGTTGTTTGTGAGTTTCTACTATGGATTGTTCGGTTGATTTAAACAATAATGGTAAAAGGAATTGAGAGAGAATGATGAAATATATACGAATAGTGTAGTCAATAGTAAAAATCGACACACTTTATAGAAAAAAAATCATATTAATTTTAATATTGGTCGTTGACACCGACTAATACCCGTGACACATGGATGAGAGGTCCATCGTCTTCATAGCATTGTCTCCCCATCGGATGCAATATCCTTAACACCACCGTCAACTTTTCGGTTGCCCCTTAAAATTGCCACCACCTTACAGTTGCCTACATATCGTTGCCTCCATTGAAAATTTCGATACACTCCCCCTTTTTATCATCAAATCATAGTTTCAAACTGTGATATGATTTGTCACAAACCATCGTCTACTTCAATTTTTATTCTTTTCTCTTCAGTTTCCATTTATTTATATAAATAGTCTACATTTTACGACGTATGATTGACTTATTGTTTTTTTTTTCTCTTTCTAGGTGGACCTATGGGACTATTTCACAAACTTATTTTTGATTAACGAAGTACTTTAGTTGGTTGTAGAGTCAAGTCTTGAATATGGTTGTTATAATTTGAAATCACAAATGGTTAACAACTCCAAATCCTAAAAATTAGTTTTCAAAAAAATGGGGGAAGAGAAGAGAGGTTATGTTTTGTGGAGGGAAAGCGGATGTTTTGGCGGGGAGAGCAAGGTCATTTTCGTCCTTCCGAAAAATTATGAAGCGCGCTAGGGTTTCGAGTTCCAATATAAGCTTCCTCTTCAGATCTGCCCGCGGCTTTGGTGCCTCTCGATTTTGATTCGTTTCTTCTTCCACAAATCTCTCACTTCCTCCCTCCCTCACTCTGTAGCTCACTCGATTTATTTTCGATCATCATAGCTTTGAGCTGCTATTTGCATATTCGTTTCTCAATTTCTTTTATCTTCCCCAGATAATGATTTGGGTTTCTAATTCCTAACTCTTTATCCACATCCATTTACTCATCTGGATCTTGCTATAGAAATGGTGCATCGGTCTGAGAAAGTAAGTGATCGTGATCCGTATTATGATTTGGAGAATGGGTCTAATCGAGCTCGATTTATGCAATTTCAGGGATCGGAGACCGATAAGGCCATCCCAGACGGGGTGTCGTCGAAAAAGACCTGCGCCGATTGCGGAACCAGCAAGACCCCTCTGTGGCGCGGCGGACCTGCCGGACCCAAGGTAATGAACGAGACCCCATGATCCTCATGTTGATTTGGATTTCAGTTGGGTTTTTTGAGACAGATGGTTGATGATATGTGCAGTCACTGTGCAACGCTTGCGGGATCAGGAGCAGGAAGAAGAGAAGAGCCATGAACAAGGGCGGATCGGAGGAGAAAAAGAGCAAGAACAAGCTGGGGGATATGCTGAAGCAGAGGCTGGTATCTATGGGCAGAGAGGTGATGATGCACAAGACCAAACTGAGAGAGGAAGAGCAAGCCGCAGTGCTGTTGATGGCTCTCTCTTATGGCTCCGTTTATGCTTAATGAAACATGATCTTAGTTGGTTGATAACTAACGTTTTGTGGGATGAGTTATGATTTGTGTTGTTGTGTAGTAGCAATTGAACTAGTCTAGTAGAGATCAAGGTTGTTGTACATTTCGTGCTCTATTTTCAGGTATCAAATTCTTTTATCAAATTGTGTTGGTAAATGGTAATGGTATAGATTGATGCTCCATCCTTTCTGGAACGTAACCTTATCCTTATCTTTTGGTATCTATCATGCTGACTTTGGGTTGTTGGACTATACATTTATTACATCCATAAACATTTGCATTTGTTTGATTGAGCCAATTTAAGGAAACAATTGTTGGATCAAACCATTCAATGTTTAGCAAACTCATTTGAACCTTTTTTCTACGTTTGTCATTTCAATACTATAAGGAGAATCATGCTCGAGTTTATTTGGTTACCCGTCCAAATATGTTATCCTTAATTTCAGATTAATAATTACACCTTTCATAGTGGGATTAGACTGAATCGATTTAATCTCAGTCCGATTAGGTTAAAATTTTAAAAAATTAGTCTAAATTTTACCCGATTCGTGGGTCTACTGTTTCTAAGATTATATTGGGAATAGACTGATTCGTTCTATTCTAAGTCTAATGTGCACTACAAACTATAAAATATTATGAAAATGTAATTTTATTAATTCTGAAAATAGGACACAAAGATACTACAACGTAAATCTGATAAACACATACCCTTCGATATTGAAAAACCACCTCCGAGCAACCCGAGCGGATTAAAACTAGAGGTTGGGAAACTCGTTCATCAGGCGCCATTTCGGGCATTCCCGAACAGTCGCCAACCACTCATGCTTGTTGAAGGGGAGAACGACATTACGGGCATAAACTCGGTTGGCCTCTTGGAGCACCTCAGCATCGGTAGCGGTTGGATTGAGCTCATATCGGGCTTGCATGCACGCCAATTTGAATCGTTGCGCTCGGAGGTTGGTCTTATGCCAGTGATCCTTTAACTGCTTATCAGATCGGGGGTATTGTTATGTTTCCATTGATTGTCAATCCTCATAGAGCTCGTGCCAGTACTCTCTTGTGGCACTCATATGCATCATCCATGCAACAACTAATCTCTTCTCCTCAAAGTCTGTCCATAATGGCGCCATCGATTCATTGGTGGAGAAAATATTTTGCTGCTGCCAATTCTGTTTTGGTGAGAGGCTTGAAGATGAAGAGTACTCGCCGATTCTTCACTTGGGTTTATTTAAATAGGGGATGCCCGAATCATAGGGTTTTCTTTCCAAAGAGATTAAATCGGTCCAACACTTATCTTGGCATAATCGGTCAAACTAATTTATGGAGGCAGATTCGGTCACATATAAAAGACAAACATAAAATGTTACATTTATTTCGTACTTTGCGGGTATGGTTCCGAGTACAAAATGAAACCGGACTAGTTCAAAACCAGGTACAAGAATACGAAATTAGAATATTGAACATGCTAGTTGTGGTTCGAAGCATCTAGAACATAAGGGCCTCGTGGTTGGCCTTCTCCAACGGGGTCCAGTCATTTGTGTCGAGCACAAATGCTTCCGCGTACTTGCTGGTCAATGATAGCTAATACTTCATCAGCTTCGCCTTTGTTCGCTCGAACCGACCACGTCGACGTTGTTCTCGGTGGATCCTCTACACTACTAGTACCAGTCTCGTATCAGCTTGGGAAACACCGCTCTCGTTCTCAGAGTCCATAAATTTTGTTGGACACTATTTTGGGAAATATTTGGTTTGTGTCTTTAAATAATGAGGATGAGTTGTCTTTTTATAGGAAACCGAATCAGCCTATAAGGCATTGCGAGGGTACACAGTTCAGATTACGATACGATAAAGTTGTTGAATTACAGGTAAACGGAACTACAATGAATTAAACTACGGAAATAAAATGAACACGTAACTAGAGGTCGTCATCCATAACGACCTCGTTCTTGAACAAATTCCAAATGTGTTCGATGAGATCACCCTTCAGTTGTTGGTGGACTGCTCGATTCTCTAGCTGGCTTGACTGGTTTTAGATGTAATCGTAACCGGGTATTGGCCCTAGATGGACGAGTATGATTGGTTCTTCGGATGTGAGTCGTTCTATGCCTCCTTGGAAGGTGTCACTTTCATCATCCACAATCATGTTGTGCATGATAATGTACGCTCATATGATCATAGAAAATTTCCTATCACCCCAACCTCGAGCTGGCCTACTAATGATATTTAAATGAGCTTGTAAGATCCCGAATGCCCTCTCCACATCTTTCCTTGCGACCTCATGTTTCTTTGCGTATAACATGTGTCTCTGTAATTGTGGTGCAAGGATAGACTTAACAAAGCACGCCCACAATAGGTAATTTATGTCAGTCAAGTAGTAAGGCGTGTTGTAGTTCGTACCATTGACCTAAAATGCGAGCGAGGGCTGATCACCTCGATATACGTGTGCAAATATGGACATTTGGTTCAACCTATTAATATCATTGTTTGAACCCAACATACCAAAGTATGCGTGCCAAATCCAGGTGTCGGGCCCCGTTACTACTTCAAGCATGACCGTTGGTCTAGAATGGTCGCCCCGCTCGTAAACCCCTTGATGCGCTTTCGAACAATTCTTCCACGCCCAATGCATGCAATCGAGGTTACCGACACAACTTGGAAAACCATGAATTGCATTAATACGAGTAATGTAAGCAATGTTATTATTGTTTTCTTTCCAAGGTAGGTTTCACCGAAGTCGTTGATTACAACGAAGCAAAACTGGTGCATGCACTCGAGGGACGTTGTCTCAACCATCTTCAGATACTCGTCTAGGCTGTCAGCCGAAGCACCGTAGCACAACATCCGTATAATTTTCGTACACTTTTGAATGGTTGAGAAACCGGGCTGACCACGACAATCAATTTTTCGTTGGAAGTAGTCATCATACTCGGACATGCCATCTGCAATTTCATGAAAACTGATTTCGCCATTCTAAAACATTTTTTATCGTCCATCGGGGTCGCTTCAAAGTAGCAAAACATAAGCCGATCGTGAGCAGTGCTGTGATCTCTGAAAATGTATTGTCTTTTCTGCTTCCCCCGAGTGGGGGCCATCATACGTGTCTCTGCCTCCCTAAATCCGTATAGACTCCAACATCCCTTCTTCTACTTCTTGGGTCCTTGCACGCAACGTTACGTAACACATTTTACCGCCATCATACTCCTCACTACTCAATGAATCCATAACGACAAGAAGAAAACACAAAGTATAGAGAGGAAATTTGTGGGATTATTTGTGTTGGGATGCACTACTCAAAATTGTAGGAGGCTATTTATAGAAGGTTTTAAAAAAAATTAAAAAATAAATCAAATCTTTTGGCCAAAAAAATTTGCTGACCAAGGACACGTGTCAGAATCGTCGGCCCACTACATATTCTGTGTTGATATGTGCACACATGGCGTTCGCTGATTCGTTTGGTTAACACCGAATCTGCATAATAGACTTTGCCCCGAGTTGGCAAATTCGTAGACCGTCTAAAGCGTCTTCCCCGACTCAACGTGAAACTAGACTACGATTTGATTGTACGAAAGGAAAAAGTAAATTTTTTGCTTGCGACGATACCCGATTCGATGGCGATGAGACCCTAATACAAATGGTCTTAGAGTTTGCAAATATTTTATCCTTAACTTCATATTCATAATTAGAGTTCAAGTCAATAGTGAACCAATGGCTTATAAAAATCTAGTATATAAGGATGAATGTTAAAAGTGTACACAACATTATCATTATGCACGTCATATCTTATCATAAGTTCTCCGAGCATCACGATCAAAATACTATCTACCCCTGTTTTTTACCATATAAATGGGATGTTTTATTAATAGTAGTAATGGATAACAGAGGCACTCATATGAAATAAAGTGCGAGGATGAGACAACATTATAGAACGACGTATCGTTCTAGACGTAGACCCTAAAATACCCAGCTAATCTAGGAGAAAAATGTGGGAGGAGATCCTCAGGTTGATAGTAGCTTGGCCGCAGCTCACAATGATCATTTCCTGACTCGACTTGAAGATGCCCGTGGTATTTGATACGAGGCATTTTACGGGATAACATGCATTTAGGGAGAACACCAGGAAATAGGGGATACAACTTCGGCTTGGCTCCGACCCCGTGCAAGGTGAGGTATGCGTCCCCACACACCCCGATACTCGATGTCAGTTGCCGATTCCACTATCTCTGACTCCGATTGCGTTTGTTAGGGTCCTGATCCAACATATGAGGATAAAGCGTCCTTTCACGGAGTCCCCAAATGATCGGGTGCGCCACAATCATAGCACCAAACCCAGGATTGTGTCTCCGATGAACTTGTGTGGCCGGCAGGCGGTTGAAGAGATGTGGAATCTCAACTGATCCATAACATCGAGGTAGTAAGCGGGCACGCGGAAAAGGCGGTGCAAGAGACATGGGCGGCGGCTCTGGTGGTAGAGGTAGTGACGATGACTCCGGTGTCAGAGGAGGAGGGAGCGTTGATGGCTCTAGTGGCAGAGGAGGGAAGGTGGAGGTGCGAGAGTATAAACAATGATGGGGATGGCGGCGACACTGATGGAAAAAGAGGCGGCTGAGGTGGTGGATTAGGAGGCGGATGCAGCGACGCTGGTGGTGTCCTTTGGATCATCAAGGGGTGACGGTTTCACCGTGGGGAGCTAGAGCCGGTTGTAGAGTGAGACATGACCACTGCTGCGATTGAATCTCGCAGACCCAAAAACTACGGTAGAGGCAACATAGGGTATGGAGGCCTGCTGCACTAGCGGTGGTGACGGACGAAACAAAAATTGAACGAGACGATACCCAAAAAATTGGATATGAAAGATTGACTAGGGCCGACCTTAGAGAGAGCATCACTCAACGACTTATAGTCGTTAACTACCAATGTATTTAATAAACTGTTTCCATTTATGTTTTAGAGAATAGAGGATAAATCGGCTAGAAACTCCTCTTATCCTAAAAACTGTGAGAACCCATTCTAGCCACACACACCTATGATCCAACATTCACCAAGATGCCACATCATCACCTCAATTTTACCAAAATACACGCCACTTCAGCATTTTTTCACACAAGTAAGGGCATAATTGTAATAGCATGGTGCCATGTGGACAAATGTCCATTTTTTTACCAATTCATTAATTTAATTTTTACCGCTTCGTTTGAAATCCGATTAGCTTCAAGATTACGCCAATATTTTTCTTTTTCTAAGGGCTATCTATCAAGTAGCATATTGAATATATTTTGAAGCACAAAAATAAATATTTATATCGGGGTGATAAAATAATGTTGAGTGTTGATAAATCTTTATTAACAAATGTTTTATATCGGGGTATCAAACTAGTGCTAAATGTTGATAAAAACATGTACTGGGGTGATAAAAAAACAAGTGATAAAGTGATAACAATCATGTTCAATTTTGATAATCAAGGTGATAAACTAGATTTTAGTGTTGACAAAAAAAAACATTTGATGTGGTGATAAAACACATGTAGTTTAGTGATAAACATAGTGTTAGTGTTGATAAAACTAGCGTCCAATGTTCATTAAAAAAACGCGTGATGAGGTGATAAAAATCATGTTTAGTTTTGGAATATGAGGCGATAAACCTAGTGTCCAGTGTTGATAAAAATTACCCAGATATATTTTTTTTTAAATCAGCCCCGAAATAAAATAGTGATAAACATAGTGTTTAGTGTTGATAAAACCAACGTTCAATGTTCATAAAAAAACACATGATGAGGTGATAAAAATCATGTTAAGTCTTGGAAAATGAGGTGATAAACCTAGTGTCCATTGTTGATAAAATCAGTGTAAAGTGTTGATAAAAATTATCCAGATATAATTTTTTTATATCAGCCCCGAAATAATTTTTTTTCGTGCTTCAAAATATATTCATGACTGATCTTGATAGAAAGCCTTGAAAAAAAATATTGGCGCAAGTTTGAAGCCAATCAGAGTTCAAACGAAGCGGAAAAAAAATTAAATTAGTGAATTGATAAAAAATAATATGATAGTTTTATTAAAAAGCCCTTACCACTTAGCAAAAAGTATTGTTTCTTTACCGCCAACAACTCAATTGCATCTCATCCATACATTTATGAAATGAATGGCTTGCATGAGTTCACACGATTTTTAAATTAAGAGCATCTCCAATGGTATACTATGACTAGTGGTATGGAGCCATGGTAGAAGCTTATTTTTGAGTTTCTCTCTCCTTCATACCACTGCCTCCTCCCATGGTCTCTCCAATGACAAACCATGACTAGTGATAGGGAGTCATTGTTTGAACTTGAAATTAAACTGTTTGCATTTTTTAAAGTCGTTGCCGCCACATGTCGGCGTAGGATTGGCCCGCCGACTAGCCTTGGGGCTGCCACGACTGGACGAGTCGTTGCAGGATCCTGCAACGACTACCTGCAACAATACCCCTTACCACGGCTGGTCGTGACAGCGAGCCGTAGTAGGGCCTGCAACGACGCCTTCACAACCATTGCAGCAGGTCTAACGAGAAGTTTCTATTTGATTTCTTTTCTTAAAGAATATATTTATCTTGTTATATTTTTTTAAAAGTTAAATGGTTTAGTACTCGGTGATAATAGTGATAAAAACTAAATCAGATTCAAAATTTTGAAAATCAAACTGAGAGTAACCTTCGTCTACTTTCTCTCTCTACAAAATCCGTGCAAAAGATATTCAAAACTTGATCGAGTGAGCTGCTAACCATGGCTCTCTGCAGCTTCATCTTCCTCTTCCTCTCCATTCTCACCATGACCCCCTCCTTCTCCCAAACTGTTGCTCCGTCTCCCGCCGCCGACTCCTGCAATGGGATCTTCTTGTCGTACGCTTACAGCTCTGGCGCCCAGCTCAAGCCCTTAGACCCCAAGAACCAGCCGTACCGGTTCGAGTCCACGCTCACCGTGCTCAACAACGGCCTCGATGATTTAAAGGCTTGGCAAGTGTTCGTGGGTTTCCAGCACGACGAGTACTTGGTCTCCGCTTCTAATGCGGTGCTCTCCGACGGGACTAGCTTGCCCGCCGCTGTCGGGAACGGCACCGTTTTTGCTGGGTATCCGATGACTGATCTGAAGACTGCCATTAAGACCGCCGGAGACGCGACCCAGATGCAGGTTCAGGTCAATCTCGTCGGGACGCAGTTCGGTGTCAACTCCCCGTCTGTTCCGATGCCCTCCAACATCTCTCTCGCCAATGACGGCTTCCTTTGCCCCAAACCCACAATGCAAGGTAAGCTTTTTGGGTTTGATTTTGGGGATTTTTTTTCAGTCTGGGTCTACTCGGAGTTGTTTTTTATTTATTTATTTTGGATCTGTTAAAAATTGAGATATTGCTTGCCTAATTGCTTCTAGGGGCAACATTGAACTCAAATATAACAACAGGGGTACTTAATCTTCGAGTCATTTTAAGGATAAAATCTTTCTACAGTGGAAGATTTTCTGTTTAGATGTCTGCAATGTGTATGAACATTTTCATCCATTGCGTGTTTGCTTATAACATTTCTGTAACACATTGCTAATTGTAGGTCCCTGTGATAGTATAATATAGTAACATTGTTATTGTATTGACTAGTTTTGTTGAAATTGAGGTTGCCATCCTGTTTACATTGTGTTAAGAGAGAACGAAAGGGCTTAGAGTTAAAAAATGCTCATTCTCACTGTGTTTAAAAAATGCTCATGCTCATTCTCTCTTTACATTGTGTTAAGAGAGAACGATGGTGCTCTAATTCTATTTTCTTCTTTCTTCACCAGGGAGAAGCGAGATGCAGGTTTGTTGCACCAAAGGCCCAAATGCTAAAACAAGCCATACTAAGGAAGACGAGAAGTTCTTGCCCCGGCGAGGCGGTGATCTCACTATCATGTATGACGTGATCAAGACATACAGTTCATCATATTGGGCACTGGTTACCATCTCTAATGAGAATCCCTTGGGTCGACTTGATGATTGGAAGTTGAGTTGGGAGTGGATGAGGGGTGAATTCATACACTCAATGAAAGGTGCTTATCCAAGGGTTGTTGATTCATCTGACTGCCTCTTCGGTACGCAAGGTACATTCTATCTGTCCTTAGACTTTGCAAATGTACTAAATTGTGAAAGAAGACCCACCATTATTGACCTCCCTCCAACAAAGGCCAATGACTCAACCCTTGGGCTGATTCCATCTTGTTGCCGAAATGGTACAATATTGCCTCAGTTGATGGACCCATGCAAGTCAGTCTCGGCTTTCCAGATGTGGGTCTACAAAATGCCACCTGATCTCAACCGCTCAGATCTCTCTCCACCACAGAACTGGAAAATCAGTGGCTCACTGAATCCTGATTACAAGTGTGGCCCTCCAGTACGGGTGAGCCCTAGTCAATTCCCAGACCCTAGCGGATTACCAGATACAACCGCATTCGCGAGCTGGCAGGTGGTTTGCAATATCACACAGCCAAAGGGGTCAAAACCCAAGTGTTGTGTCTCGTTTTCTGCTTACTACAATGACTCCATTGTGCCATGTAAAACTTGTGCTTGTGGATGCTCAAGTAACACGGGCAACACTTGCAGTGCAGCTTCTCCTGCTATGCTTCTTCCACCTCAGGCACTACTTGTCCCTTTTGAGAACCGGACTGCCATGACTAGAGCCTGGGCTCATCTTAAGCATCTGCCAAACCCAAACCCAATGCCCTGTGCTGACAACTGCGCGGTCTCTATCAACTGGCATCTCTACACTGATTATACTCACGGATGGAGTGCAAGGATCACAATCTTCAATTGGGGCGAAACCCAATTTGCTGATTGGTTTGCTGCAGTGCAGTTGGACAAAACGGCCCCTGGTTTTGAAGCAATGTACTCATTCAATGGCACTTCCATGGCTGGTGCCAACAACACCATCTTTATGCAGGGTCTAGAAGGATTAAACTATCTCGTGGCAGAAACCGACCCAAGAAAGGGTCCTAGGGTTCCAGGGAAGCAACAGACGGTGATTTCATTTACCAAGAAAAACACCCCGGGAGTTAATGTGGCTTCAGGAGACGGGTTTCCAACCAAAGTGTTCTTCAACGGGGAGGAGTGCTCACTTCCTTCAATATACCCAACAAGCAGGGGTTATAGAATGAATTCAGCTTCAGTCCGGGCAATCCTCTTAGCAGCAATGGCTTTCATGTTGGTTCAGCAATAGCTGTGAAGCACAATACATAAACTGCTCGGGTTTGGATTTGCATCTGGTGCTGGGCTTTTCTTTTTTCTCAGTGATTCCCGATCACCCAGAGACCATGAGGTGCTAGTATTAGTATATACAGGATGTTTACGTTCTCCGTAGGCTTGTTGTTTTGTATTCACCAAGGTGGAGATATATACAGCTGAATGCTAGCGACTATTATATTAAAATGTACACTTGGGTTGTTGAGGAGCTCTCTTTTATCTTTTTAGGTTAGAGGTTCCAATGCCAGTGCATATTGGGTATGTACAGAGCTTGTTGATGGTGTTATGTTGATTCTCAAGATTACTCGTCGTTGCCTTTGTCCATCTCTTGAGCAAATGCCTATTCTCAAGATCACCATGTGTCAAAATATATAAATAATTATGGGTCCAATTTGAAATGATAGATATTTAGGGGTATTTACAGTCGGTTAATGGGACCTGTTGCCGGAAAAAACCCGACCGGTAGTGACCGTTTTTTGCTGGCACCGACCCCGAAATCAGAAAAGGTGTCGGTTTTTAACTCGATCTTTCAACGGCCGGTCACTGGTTATAACCGGCACCAACCGAGTTTACGTGATGAGAGAAATTCCGACCAAATTTTCAAGTCCTCCATAGCAAATCTGATAAAATAAGAAAGAAGCCGAGGAGGTAGAAAAAAAAGGAGAAATGATGTACACAACACACTTCCGTAGATTGATACCCTTATTTTTGGCCGCAATTGTCATGAAAACGTAGAAAAAGAAGGTGAATAGAAAGGAAGCGGCTGTAAAATAGGGTAAGGGTGTTCAAAAACATTCTGCGATCTGCTCCGTCCGCTTATCTGTCCGTTCTACTATCCACATGTTATTCATCTGCATATGAGTGAATGGATGGTGGATCGAATTTTATTAATTGGCAATGATATGGGCGGATTGCGGGTTAAGGTAGATAGATCCGTGGATGATCCACCCGCCCGCATATGCTACTAAACTCAATTTAATACATATAGTCAAATCAACCATACTACAATGCCCACCACTAGTCGACCAAACTACATGTGTGAAATTAATATTTTTGTAGTAAAATCTGGTGTAACATTTTTTTTAATGTAACGAAGTGTCTTAAAATTGATTGAATCAAGGAATGATATTAGTTTTTTCCAAAAATCGTTTTCATCTTAAGTTTTGATAACAATATGTGGGTCACGCGGATTGTATCTAATCCAACCGCATATTTTACGGATGAAACCCGCCAAATGTTCATTTGTCATGGACGGGCCGTGGATCACAAAAATTCAAATATGCATCCTCGCGGATGGATGAAAATCCCCTTCTTTTTTGTAGTTTGTCTTCAACCAAATGCCAGGGATTAGGGTAAATGTGTCAATGCATGAACCATATGCTTTGAAAACATATTTGAATCTTGAATATGAATCCACCTCTAAATGTGTGATTGTGTCCGGATTTTTCTTTTTAACCATGTATAAATAAGATAAAAGAAGTACAAAACGTGACTCGAGAAAACCTCTAAGTTTTTTGGCTGCAATTATTCATGCCTTCCAAGCTTCTGGTACGTTACGGTCGTGTGATGCTCATTTTGCATCGGAACTTAAACTCTTTTTGGCCTCAGTGTGTCATTTTGACCTCAAAAGCTTGACATCAATACATCAGCAACCACTTCTGTAGTTGCTCCACGATGTTCTATCCTTCGATCACTTACCGAGCAAGTATGAGTGTTGCAATATGTTCCTATGAAGAAGCACTCAAACCCTTAATTTTTACTACACGCACCATATATCTAGACTTCGTGCCAACACATTTTACAGAATACAATGACGTGGTAGGTTAATTTATTTTCATTTAAAAGCGAGCTTTCACTACCAACTTTTAAACTTGACTCATCTGTGAAACCGATCAAGTTTTCTTGTTTATCAACCATTTATAACAGAAGCTTTTAGTCTATAGTATCATACATTTCATTAACAATTCAACGTCCTCTTCGGTGGCAGCCAAACTTAACTATTGTGGAGTATTTGATGATGTTGCTCCCGATCGATGTGTAATAGGCTCACATCGAATACAAACGTGTTCCATCGCTACACCACTCCAAATATTAAAGTTGAATTAATCATTATGGACAACCGGTTCAGCTTCCGCACCACATGTACTAGCTTTTTATAAATATGACGCCGTGATCCACAATAAAAGCCTCAACACATTCATCGTTATCTATGTTAGCTGGCCGAAAAAATTCTTTAACATTACCATGCATGAAAAGTAAGCAACTGAGTTTCTATTCTATATCCTTTTTGTCCACTTCGATCTTCTGATACAATTTATTCGTTAACATTATCAAAGCTATATTGGAATCATCAAGAATGAGACAATAAGTTTATTATTAGTTAGTATCCAATTACATATCCCTAGCTCTTCCTTATATTCCCCGCCATATATAGAGACAGAGACTTCAAATTAAATAAGTTGGTTCATTTATGCAAAATCTTGATCGGATTGAGAGGATGATCGACCGAACACGTTTTATAGTGTAAAATTTAGATCAGTTGGGGTTCATGGTCGATTGACCAAGGTTTAGTGTGTAGGTCCATGAAAAATCTTGATCGGATGGAGAGGACGGTCGATCGACCAGGTTTAAGAGTGGAAAATCTCGTCCGTTTGGGATTCTTGGTCGATAGACCAAACTTCATTTGTGGGAAGTCGCTAGAGTTCTCAATCGACCATGTACATGGTCGATTAGCCCAATGAAATTTGGACTTAGTTATTGCCAATCAAAATCCAGTGATCTTGATTGAGACTGTCGATCGAGACCTAAGTGATGTAGATTGAGATTTCAGTCCAGAAACTAAAAATGATTGAAATTCATGAAACAAAACTAGACTGGACTCACGAAGAAAGGATGTTGCATCATCATTCTAAAGTAATAATATTCATTACATGTATATATATATATACGTTTTCCCATCCTCGTATCCACGAATTCAAAAGTTGGACCAAGAAAGCGTACTCGATAAGTTGCAAAAGGTCAGGTAACCAACAACCACCAAAGTTTAGGGTAAAGAAAAAAAAGGTAATTATACAAAGATAGAACAGGAATAAAATAAAAGGAGGTTATGGAGCAAATAAAATAAAAAGTATCAATTAAAGCCATTTTGATATAACTTCAACATGTGATCATGCAAACACGGTATAATCACATAACTGCGGAATCATGATCACTTACCTTCAGTCATTGCTTTCCTTGGAGAAGAAGATTTGAAGAACAAACTTGATGTTTTTGCTTCTGGTCAAGTCCTTGCATACTTATATTCTCACTCTCTTATGTTGTATGAGTTCGTGACAAGAATTGTCTGTCTGGACTTGGGGACCAAAACCATATATTTATACCCATATTTCTAACTTTCATCAATGGTTAAGAAATGAAGAGGTATATTTCATAAGTTGTGTTTGTTGGCAATTTGAACCATAAATAATGACCATGTACTTTATGATATCAAAAGAGAAAATAAAAGTTACATTCTCCCACTTTATCAATATTGATGTCCAATGTCCAACAATAAGAACCCAAATGCATGAATCATGGTGGTATGTCCTTTTAATATAAATAATTAGTACCTCCCATCTATCACAATGCATGTGTTTCTCATACTTTATGAATGAACCCAATGTTCATTCTTGGTCCAAACTTAATCGATGATTTCATAATTAACCAACTTAATATATACCGAATGTGTACACATTTATAAATAATAATCATCTTTGCAACAATATTTCAAAAGACAAACATTGTTCCAACAACGACGAGTTTACATCTGGAAACCAAGTCTCATACTCTTAACATGATCCTCAAATTTTCCTGGTGGCATGCCTTTACTCAAAGGATTAGTTATGATTAAGACATTACTGATATGCTCAATGATAATACTTTTGTCTTTCACTTTATCTCTTAAAGCCAAATACTTTATGTCGATATGCTCGTTTCGACTTCCACTTTTGTGGTTCTTAGCCATGAACACAACAACTGAATTATCGCAATACAACTTTAGGGGCCTTCTAATAGAACCCGTTATTCTAAGCTTGGAAATGAAACCCTTAATCCATACACCGTGAGAAGTAGTCTCGAAACAAGACACGAACTCGTCTTCCATGGTAGAAGTAGCAATTAAGGAATATTTTCCACTTCACCACGACCCAACTTCATTAGCTAACATACAAATGTATACATAAGTTGATTTCCATAAATCAACACAACCAGCAAAGTCGGAATCAGAATAGCCGATCACTTCTAAAATGTTCGTTCGTATATATATTAGCATGTAATCTTGAGCTCCCTTAAGGTATCACAATACCTAATTTGCAGCTTTTCGGTGCTTAATGTCTGGATTACTTTGATATCTCCCAACATACCCATATTGAATGCAATATCTGTTCTAGTTAGACTTGTGCATTCATTAAGCTTCCAACAGCTGAAGCATAGGGAATGTTCATCCTTTTTCCCGTTCCATGTTATTTTTCGGACATTGGTTTAAGCTGAATTTATCGCATTTCACAATAGGAGCTACATTGGGTGAACAATCTGTCACCTGAAATCTTTCCAAAACTTTGATATTATATGTCTCTTGAGACAAACCCAGAGTATCGTTACTTTATTGCGATGTATGTTTATCCCAATATTGTAAGATGCATCACTTAAATCTTTCATATCAAAGTTCTTGGATATAAATTGTTCCACCTCAAAGACCATATTTCTATCATTACTAGCAACCAGTATACCATCTACATATAATATCAAGAAACAAGACTTTCTCCCACTAACCTTATGGTATATACAATTGTCCATAATATTTTCTTCGAAATCGAATGAAGAAACAACGTCATGGAACTTCAAGTACCATTATCGTGATGCTTGTTTCAAACCATAGATTGATCTTTTAAGCTTGCAAACTAAATTCTCACCCTTACTCGAGGTGAATCCTTCAGGAAACTAAATGTTTCATGAACACCTCTTCCTCTAGTTCTCCGCTCAAACAGGTCGTTTTACTTCCATTTGTTGCAATTCCAAGTCAAAGTATGCAACTAATGAGATGATTACTTGAAGCGAGTCTATCTTTGATACAAGAGAAATAGTCTCCTTGTAATCGATTCCTTCCTTATAGATTAAATTCTTTGGCAACTAGTCTGGCCTTGTATATCTCGATGTTACCGGATGAGTATTTCTTGGTTATAAAGACTCATTTACATCTAATGGCTTTTGCACCTTTAGGTAACTCGACAAGATCCCAAACTTCATTCGATACCATCGAATTCATTTCATCATTCATAGCATTATACCATTGACTCGATTCATTATAACTTATAGCTTAGGAAAACGTTTCGGTATCATTTTCGGCTTTAACATTGAAGTCCAATCCTTGTAGATACACATAGTAGTCCCCAAGGTATGCTGATTTCCTTATTCTAATATATCTTCTTAATGTTGGTTCAACATTTTCCTGAGGATCAGGTTGACCAACTGTTGTTCATTGAAGAAAAGTTCTTCCTGAAAAAATTGATCTACTAGATCATTATCAGCATGTGGAAGTTGCTCTAATGATAATGATTTGATCGACTGATGTAGGAGGTTGCTCAATAATAGTTTCACAATTTGAGCTCTACAACCGAGCCCTTCCACTGATCAGATCAAACTAAAGAAACTTCGCATTTCTTGATTCCTCAATCCTGGTGCTATGAGATGGACAATAAAATCTGTAACGCTTGGATCGTTCCGCATATCCAACAAAATAACCGCTAAGGGTTCTAGGATCCAATTTCTTTTCTTATGGGTTGTAAATTCTCACTTCATACGGGGATCCCCATACGCATACATGGTACAAACTTGGTTTCCAACGTTTGAAGAATTCAAAAGGTGTCTATGAAACAGACTTGATTGGAACATGATTTAATATGTACACATCCGTCCTAAGTGCGTCAGTCCACAAGAATAATGGGAGATTCGTATTACTACACATACTCCTTACCATCTCCATCAAGGTCTGATTTCTTCTTTCAGCTACACCATTCTCACTTGGAGATCCTTGATTGGTGTATTGAGCAACTATTCCATGCTCTGAAGAAACTTAGCGAATGGACCCGGTGCTTGACCACCTTCAGTGTATCTATGGTAGTACTCTCCTGCTTTGTCATTCTTGACAATCTTGATTTTATTCTCACATTGATTTTCAACTTCTGTTTTGAAAATCTTAAATACGTCTAATGCTACACTTTGTGGTGAAGCATATAAACATACATATATCGTGAGAAGTCATTGATAAAGGAGGTGAAGTATTTCAGACTACTTTTCATAGCCATGTCGGGACAATAAATATCTGTATGGATGATTTCAAGTAATTCAGATCTTCTATGTGCACCCTTTTTGGATATCTTGGTTTGCTTTCCCTTTATGCAATCCACACAACCTCAAAATCACTAAAGTCTAAAGTACCAAGTAATCCATCCTTTACCAATCCTTTGGTTCTATCCTTGAATATATGTCCCAATCTCCAATGCCACAACATTGAATATTCCTAATTTTCAACGGATCGTTTGTGCCATCGTAACTGAGTTATTGGTGTTACTTTGCACATTCATCATAAATAAACCATTGCACAAAATTCCATTTCCCACAACATCAACGTTACGGAATAAATTTATGGGATAATTCCACATCTGTAAAGACCGGGAAATATTAAGTTTTAAATCGTTCGTTGGTAACGTCGTGGTTAGAAAGCGGGATAAATTGTGGATCAAAAGCAAACAAAAAAAAGGGAGAAAAAAAAAGAGGAACAGAAGCGGTTTGGGCCAGGCTGACTAGGCCAGCCAGTTGGGCCAAGGCCCAGGAAGCGCGTCAGCCCAGCCCATCTCGAGCGAAACCAAACCCTAACGATCCCTCTTCCTCTTTCAGATACACTCACGCCTCCCGAGGATCGGTGTTCCTCTTCTCTCTCGTCCTCGCGATTCTCTTCCTCTCCCTTTCGATCTCACTCATCGCCGCCGAGTATCACCGTGTCCCGCTCACGGTCTCTAACCGAAGCCTCGCCCGCGTCTGGTACAGCCACGCCGTCGGGCGAGCCACTCGACCCTGATCTGGACAACACCGCCGCCGGAGACCCTCGCTCGATCCTTCTCTTCCGGGATCAACTCGTGTCGTGCCGGCGACAAGGTGTCAGCACAGGTAATCGTCGCTTCAGGCTCGTTCTCCTCTCCCGGGCTTCTTCCCTTCGCTCGAGCCTGGCGTCGTCTCATCTCTCGCCGGCGAGCTTCGCTCCCTCGTCAGATCCGTGACGGAGAAGCCGTGAATCGCGCACCAGACGTCGCCTCCCTCACCCAATCCACGTTGGAGCTCTGGCGTCTCCTTCCCAGCTCACATCTGCACCCACCGAGCCCCACTGCCGTCGTCGCCGCCGGAGAACGGGACCAAACCCTAACCCCAAGCTCCTTCATCCTCAGTGCAGGCCAGAGCAAATTGGGCCTTGGGCCGTGTTCGAGCTCGGGCTAGGCGGATTTCGAGACAGACTGGGCCTCGGCCCAGGTCAGGCCTCGGCCCAGGGCAGGTTCGGCTTTGGGTCTGGGTCCGGGCCTGGGTCAGGTCGGGCCTGTACTCGGGTTCGGGCTCGGACCGGGTCCGGTACGGGTTCGGACTCTGGTCGGGTCTGGACTCGGGTTCGGGCTCGGACCGGGTCTGGTACGGGTTCAGACTCAGATCCGGGTCGGACTCGGGTCGGATCCGGGTCAGACCGGTTTTAAAGCCCTAATTAATTAAAAATCAGTATAATTAATGATTAAATTTGATTAAATTAAATTTGAGAACTCAACGGACTTGACAGATAACTTGTAGGAATTGGTGGATGAATTCAAAGGCTTTTTTTTGGTAAAATTAGAGGACATAACCGTTAAATAAAGGTGACTTATCTGATAAATTTTGAGGACCGTTACGGACTGGATCGGGACTGATTTCCGTCTCTTTTGTTAAAATCAGGCTAGGACCTCGATCGTGGAGAAGACCAGAGGTAGGCCCGGACGTCAGCAGCTAGGAGACGCAGCTGTGGTTCTTCTTGAGGTAGGGATTATCTCGAAACCCGCTTTATTTCGGATGAACTAGAATGCATATAGGGAAACCTAATAACCGGTTAAAGAACTAGTATGCATGTAGGATGTGAATAACTAGCTTAGACGTGTAAATTGTGAACATTTACAATTCTATCTTGGGAAATTGCCGTGCTGGTAGAATCGGGCCATGTCGCGCCCGTAGGATTGTTTGCTGAATGTATTTGCTCGTGTGCTCTGTGATGCTTGAACGGTTAATAAATAACGAATATGAAAACGAGTAGAGTTGAACGTGATGATGCATATTGTGAGTAAGTAACTACTCCTGTTTGTATGATCTGTTGATTTGGGGATGTTGGGGAATGAATACCGGTCAAGCCGGTGTGGTTACCACGTGGAGTGTGGTGTCGGTAAGTGATGGTAAGTGCGGAGCAGTTGTGAGTATAATTTAAGGGTCAAAGCATATTATATTCGGTGTAACATGTTGTTGCTATGTGTGGGCAAGCGTGCCGTGATTGTTATGGTGTGAATCCTTGGTTGTGATATGGTCGGGTGAGTGATAGACCGACGTGATCATGATTGTGGTGGTGGTACCGTGGTTGCTTGTAGTTGTGATTATGATTTTGATTTTGATTGTGGTTGTTCTGGTGATATTTGGTTGAGTTGTGCCCGAGAGGTGTGTCGTACCTTCCGTTGCGCCGCCGGTAAAGTGTGAGAGACGTACTTCCGCAAGGTGAGTCGTACCTTCCGGAGCGCGATCGGTAAAGTGTGAGGCTTGGTGTACTGTGATACACGAGACAGGTGGTTTCCCTACCTTCCGACCGTGAGTCGGTAAAACGCTATGTCCCGTGAAGAGGTGGTTTCCCTACCTTCCGACTAGCACTCGGTAAAACGCTGTGTTGTGCCACGATGAGGTTGTTCCGCGATGCCGCGAGAGATGAGGCCGCGAAGAGGCGATTTCCCTGCCTTCCGTCGATCGGTAAAACGATGTGTTCCGCGATGTGGTCGACCGCCCCTCCTGACTGTGTGTTAGGGGAAAGTTGCGTGCGGCTGCGCCGGGCCGAGTGGGTTGCTCCCGAGACTGTGCATGGGTTACGAGTTGTATGTTTTGATGATGTTTGGTTTAACGAGTGGTTTTGTGTTTGTGGCTATGAGTGTTTCCTTGTTATGAGTTGTGTGTGACCGCGAATGGCTTGGTTTTGATTGTTTGACGATGAGTTCATGTGTGTAATTTCCGTGTAAGTTAAAGTGTCGTCTTTGTGGTCATCCGTGAGTCGGTTGTGAAGGGGGCTTTGGACGAGGATTTCCGGGATAGTTTGTGGTTGGTTAAAGTAAATGTTGTTTAATTTGGAGTATTGTTTCCGTTGTCGCCTTCTCCTTTTAAGTGTCCAAAGGGTAGTTGGAAATGTAATTGGGTGTCTTAGTTGGTTTGTTCTCTTCGTTGTGTGCCTGGTTTAATGATTGGTGATTGAGTTAAAGTTGGTATGGTTGGAACGTTGAGCGTCAGGTTTAAAAAGGGTTTTGTCTTTAAATTGGCTTCAGTGTCGCATCGTTATATCAAACTTTTAATATGACTTAAACTTGTGGAATAACTTTCTGGTAAATCTGTTTGAGGTGGTTTTCGGGGCTTTTCCCTACTGAGCGTCAAGCTCACCCCTTAATGTGTTTTCTACAGGTGTTAGCTTTGACTTGGAGTAGAGGACATCCCGGAGCATGGGGCTAGCGAGGGTCCGGGATTATCTTTATTTTGAGTTCGTAGAGACGTACCTTTTTTTCTTGAATTATTGTATTGACTGAGCTGTGACTCAGGGTTTTGAACTTCCGTTGTTTTATGTTATTTCATCTTATTCAGATATTACTTATATCTTTTTACTGCTTTATTTAAATTCGCTAAGTCACGTCTCGGGTCCGGTCAATACCGGATTTGGGGCGTGACAACATAAGTACCCTAAAACTTTTATTTTTCATTTAGAGTACCCTAACACTTTTTTGTGCCATCTCAGTACCCTAAACTTTCATTTATTCCATTTTAGTACCCATTGTTAACTTTTCATCCATTTTTAACAGAAATTGGTCATGTGCAGTGCACATGACCTTAATTTTTTTTCTTTTCTAAATACCAAAACTACCCTCTTGACATTCTAACCCTAAAAACCTCTTTAACTCCATGCCTCATTCCCCATTTCAACACCACGCCTCCTTCCCTATTCTTCTTATTGTTGCTCTCTGCGAACCCTTAGCTTCTTCAACTCCATGCCTCTTTCTCCAAGCTTGATTCATTCACTGTATCTGTGACATTTGTTCATGAATCATCAAATCAAAGAAGTGTTGTCCAGAAATTTGGGCCTTTGCGGAGTTGGGTTCATAAATGGACACGGAGACGCCAAAGTCGGGGACGACGGTTTGATTCTCGATCTCGATTTCGTTGATGTCGGATTGGGAAGAAGAGTGGGGGTGGTTTGATTCTCCATGTACTCGCAGATCCGGCCATGGCGTCGCTAGATCTGCTCGCAACGACCGAGAACTCGCTGGACCAAACTCGAGCTCCGCCTCCACCGCAAGGTCCTCCGCCTTTAAACTCTCCCTCCAGACGCGTCCCCACCCCGAGCTTCGTCTCCTCCAAGCTCTGTACTCCAAACTGAATGCCGTGCTTCGTTCAGACGTGGGAGGAAGAAAATTGACAATTTAAAATTAATTATAAAATTACTAAAGATTAAAGAAAATAAAAAATAAGAAATGATTATAAAATTAATAGAGATTAAAGAAAATACAAATAATAAAAATTAATTATATGAAAAAATCTGAATTTTTTTAAGTAAAAATATATATTGTTAGAAAATTAATCTAATTTTTTTTAAATCTAAAAATGATTTTTTATAAACAAAACTGTTTTTAAATAAAATTTGATTTAAAAAAAAAATAAAAACTGATTTTTTTATAAATAAAAAGTTAAATTCAATGGCATAAGTTTGAAAATTGGATTGTTAGTGAGGGGTATAATGGTCATTTTACATGTTGTGGATGGAAAATCAAATGGAAAGTTGATGACGGGTACTAAAACGGAATAAATGAAAGTTTAGGGTACTGAGATGGCACAAAAAAGTGTTAGGGTACTCTAAATGAAAAATGAAAGTTTTAGGGTATTGATATGGTATTATACCTAAATTTATTGATGTATCACGGAAATCAAAGGCATAGCAAAAAGGTAATAATTTAGATATAGATTCAAATTCCTGGAAAATCCAACTACAAAGAATGTATCATGTAAAGTTAATAAATAACCACTAAATAAAGTTATTTGACATGTTCCAACATATTTGACAACTGAGCGCATTTTGTAGCCTTAATAAATACATCGCTCATTTGTTGCATCGATGTTGAAACATGGATTGAAGAACCATAGTCAATCCACCATGTGTTAACATGAACATAAGTCACGTCGAACTCATCCTTAGGATGCCATTTTGCCTTCTTCCGGGTTCTAAGCATGACAGTCTCACAGTTCTCCATCATCAACTGGCTTTCCTCTTGCACACACATTCATGAGTTCATTCATCGACCATTTATCCTTATGTGTCTTGTAAGATATTTTGAAAGGACCTAATCGATGACGAAGAGTGTTCAAAAATGTAATGCACCCAGAAGGTGTCAGACATATCGACTTCCAATGTCTTTAATTTTTCCGCAATGTCCCTCATTCTCATTATATGCTTGCGTGCACCACCGAGACCTGTGAGCTTAGTAAAGGAAAACCGTCCGATGAGAGTACTAGCTAAGGACTAATTCGAAGTCTAGAATTGCTCATCAATCGTTGCGAGAAAGGAACGAGCATTTCCATACTTTTCCACCGATCCCCTTATGCCTGCAGATATATGAGTCTTTAAGAACATGGCAGAAAGTCAATTAGACTTCTACCATTTCTCATGTAGCTCACTTTTCACTCCGTCGGTATCTAGGGCTGGTTACTCATCCTTCTGGATGACATAATCCATATCGATCACTCCTACAGCGAGAGGTACCCTCTCTTTCCGGATGGAGTAATAGTTTCCTCATTCAACATGTGAACCTCTACTTTGGAGTCATTATTATTCAAAGAATTCGATGCTGTAAACATTACACGCACAATATAGAAAAGAAGCACATAAATGAGACTGACTATCATCCTTTACAAACATAAGCATATAAAAATGTATATATCGACGTACAACTTGCCTATGGGTTAAAGTCATACGCAAACAGAACATTCACATAAATCATCCAATAAAACTATCAAAATCATGTCCCTTTTCCTAATTCCTGTGGGTAGATTAGGAAATATAATTTTGATATTTTATTCTGATAAATTATATAGAGTTTAATAGAATATCATGTGGGATCGATTCCATTAAATCCGATATAATTAATCACAACTTTAATGATTTATTTTCGTACATATATATTATTAATCTAAAGATGATGTGTCTACTATTTAACCAAACAATATACACATACATAAGTCAAAAATGGATAATTAAACACCAAAAACATGACAATTTTAGGTGAAAAATCAGCTTAAGGGTCCAACTGCTAGATCAAATAAATTCCAATGAGCGAAATTAACAAAATTCTTATTTAGCTCATTAGTAAAGGTCCCTTCCTCATTCTGCCTGACAGTTGCCATAAAACATCAAATACATTTTATGACGCGTGTATGACTGGAAATGTCACACGGCCAAGCAGTATACCCTTCCCATGTTCTTGGTAGATCCTGGGTTCTTTTATTATTTATTTGTCTTTATAAAATTCACAATCGTCCTGAAACCGGAATCCATATCGGTACCTACCCACACTCGAGTCTGTGACCCGATCAATGACCCAAAAACCAGTCAGATAGCCTTCAACCTCCAGTCGAGTAAAAAACAACTCGGTTCAGACCCAGTTCCAGACCCGATCGAAACTCCTCAAAAAGGCATTGAAAAAATCGTTTTAAAGCCCAGAATTCATGTAAATGCAAAACACAATAATCATACATATTGATCAAAACCCAACAATTGCATGGACTTGAAAATGCAAAACAAGGCAGATGAATAACATGCTCTGATACCAACTGCCAGAACTTCAACATGTGATGTTTTCCTTGGAGAAGAAGATTTGAAGAACACATTTGATGTTTTTGCTTCTGGTCTTCCAAATCCTTGCACACTTATATTCTCACTATGGTGTATGAGTTCGTGCCAAGAATTATCTGTCTGGACTTGGGGACCAGAACCACATATTTATTCCTATATTTTAATTTCATCAACGGTTAAGAAATGAAGAAGTATATTTCATAAGTTGTGTTTGTTGACAATTTGGACTATAAATAATGATCATATACTTTACGATATAAAAATAAATAAATAGAACTTACACATTTTACAAGATATCCCGAAAAGGCTAAGCATCTTGCATTCAAATGCATTGAAACAACTCACAAAAGAATACCCAGAGACTTATGTCTTGAGCAATCAAATGAAATTATTTACACCACAGTTAAATTCCCATGTGAAAAGAAGAAACAAAATGAACAAACTTGACATGTTATTAGACTAGTTATGATCCTACAAGTCTGCAGATAGCTCAAAATACGCCAGAAAGTACATCTCTGACCATGACTTGGAATGTGCCCAAACTTCACAGCACCCACAAAGTTAGCTCCGTTTTGCCACCAAAAGCAGTTAAAATTTTGCATATACATGCTCCAGCTGCATCTTAAGCTGCTTATCGAATTGCTTTGGACAAGATGAATCTCTCCCTCCATCAAATCATAAATTATCCAAACTAAACTGGCAGAATATACTCTTTTTACCAGTTGGTATCAAGCAATTTTCTCTCTCGAAGTAGGTAACTTGAATCCCATCCCTCGGTTTACAGACAACTATATACATCAGAAACTGAAGTTGGAAAGAGGAACGCAAGCTTCTCCTACACGGGAATATTATCCATTGAATACCCATCAAAATCTAACTCGTTTTCAGATGGTCCAAGCCCTTCTTGCTGCTGGAATATAACAAGCAATTTCTATAAGCAATCAACCAGTTGGGTTTAATCAACATCATTATATGGAGTTCTTTAGAGAAAAAAGGGGGTTGCCCACTCCCACCTTTGCGGGGGTCTGTATGGGGATGCTGTTTTAAAACTCAAAAGCCTTGCCTTGTCACTGCTTTATTCAGCGAGGCTGTTTCCAGACTTGAACATGCGACCTCTGAGGGTGACAACATTTACAGTTGCACCAAGGCTCACCACCCTTACTATATCGAGGTTTTTACTGATAATAATTACAATTACACCTAGATGGATATATAGACAAAAAAAAAACTTACTTGTTTGAGAAGTGCACTCATGAGGTCGTCTTGACCAAATTGATCATGATAGAGGAGAGCCGTTGTCTGAAAGCTTGTTTCAGGGAATCTTTCAGTCTTTACCCGTACTGAGTTGTCCCCCACGAGATTGTTATGATGTTGACCAATGTTGGCATTTCGGATAATACTGGTTGCTTCCCCTGCCGAGAACATGGCCCTGCCTATGGTTGATTGTCCACTTCCTTGGGTGGATGAAAATCCTTGTTGAATTAAGCCTGACGATGAGACAACATCAAGGTTACCTTGTAAGGAGTTTGAGTCAAAAGTCAACCCTGCATTATGCAACCCCCAATCATTTGACTTGTGTTGCTGCAAGTTACTGAAAATATCATAACTTGGTACAAACCCTGCAGATCCTTTCATATCTGAATGAACCTCTTCTTGAAACGGCCCCTTGGATATACCCCGAGCACTTCCTAGAGGCATACTGCTTCCCGGTAATTCTTGGGTCTGAGTAATAGGATAGTTCAAGATCGAAGAAGTTTGTGAAACGGAACTGTACCCTGCTCCTCTGCTATTCTCTCCAACTCCATTTCTCGTTAAAGCCCCACTGCTGTTAGATAGCATAGATGATGGAAGGCGAGGAACGTGATTTCCAGTTGCTTCATTTAGTATTGGACATCTTGACTGCATCAACAATGAGCTACCCTGTCCTCCGTGGGCATTGACTTGCATATTCATATTGCCAAATGATTGTGCCGATTGTTGCAAATTGGCAAGCTGTTTAGGCTCCATGTTCGTCGGGATTCCGTGGAGCAAGTTCATTTGCTTGCTTGTATTGCTCAGGTGTTGCTGTGGGCCCTCTCCAAATCTTAGTTTCGGATTTTCAAAGCTGAAAAGATTCCTTTGATCAACAAGAGGCATGGGCATGCCGGGTTTAGTGGTTGCTCTACCAAAGCCAGCTGCTTGGAGGGTAGCCAAACTCTGAGCCGGGAGTTGACCAAGAACTTGAAGGTCAATCCCATTGAGCGAAGACATAGATCCGAAAGATGCAGCCTCCTGGGGACTGAGGAAAGAATTGCCCACCCCATTCTGGTGCTGAGATACCCCGCTTAGCCTTCTAAGATACAACCGATATTTCTGTACCAAAACCCAAGTCTTGAGTTTTAGTCATAAGAAAACACAATTTTCAAATATATATGACAATGTGCCATACCTGAAGGTGGCTTGCAACGTTTTCTCGAGTGAGGCCGGGAACATTCATCAACTCCAGAATTTTCTTTGGCACAGCCTCTGTATTTACAGATATCAAATGTGTAAGCATAGGATGTATGAATATAAATAGAGAAAAAAAAAAGGGTTTTAAACCCATACTGTCGATGCCAAGTTGATTAACAGCGGCTACAAACTGTTGATGGAGCTCAACAGACCAAACTACACGCGGCTTTTTTAGGGTGGACGTGTCATCTCTATCATCTGCTTCGTCGTCCTCATCCTTCCTCCTCTTGGAGTTCCTCCAACTGCCTTCATTTGCTGATGAAGAGTAATCTGCATCCTCTGTTAGCTTCTGTTGCCGATCTCCTTCCTCCACGCTTCCTGATTGCTCCACATCCTTCCAATCGTTCTTCTTCTTTCGAACCACATGTTGCCATATATTCTTTAGTGCCTCAATGCGGACTGGTTTAATCAAGTAGTCACATGCACCGTGAGTCACACCCTTCATCACAACATTCTTCCCGTCATCCGCCGACATCACTGCACAACAAGAATGGAATCAATCTAAAATGAACTATTATACTTTTTTGGGTGTCAAGTGAAATGAAGGGGGCACTCACTGATAACAGGGAGGTCCATTTCCAACCCAATGTGCTCGAGGAGTTTGAATCCATCCATGTCTGGCATATGAACATCACTTATAACTACATCAAACCCATTTTTGTTCTCTCGGAGGAGAGATAATGCAGACTCTGCTCGGTTGCATTTTGTAACTGAAATATTATAAGCAAATCAAAACAACCCATAGAAAGATTAGCAAGAGTACAAGAAGAAACACCTCCAAGCTCATAACAAAACACAAGTAAAGGAGGGTACTCTTATTCATAGAAGTTAATCAGAAACTCAATTGATCTCTCAACATGTACCAAACAATTGGATCGAATTGATCTCAGATACAAATCAACAAGCCCAAGCAGTAACATATTATAACACAAATTTCACAATAATTTACCTATGCAAAAATCACAATAATTCAAGATTTGACCTATAAAAACACAAGTAAGAACCCAAATCTTAACGGGTCCATTTCTGATCCTAAAACTACAATAAACTAGCATCTCAACACAGGAAATCCCTACTATGCACCAACGGTACAGAAACTAAGATCAATTTACTGGAATAGAAGTTGAACAATCTATAAACACACCCACCAAAACCATAAATTGAGCAAAACCCACATCGATTAAGCAAAAACCCATGAAACCAGAGTAAAATTCAAATCGAAAAAAACATATAAAAAGCAGATAGATTTGAAAATCAAAGCACCTTGATAGAGGCAATTCCGGAGCATCTTCTCCAAGATGAGGAGACAAGTTGGATCATCATCAACAACCAAGACCCGCAGACCAGCAGGAAACTTATCAGTAGTGGAATCTGCAGGTTTCCAAGCACCACTAGAGCTCGCTGTGGACAGAGATCCTTTACCGTTGCCCAGATTCATCTTCTCAACCAAAAGTTAAGTAACAACGGCAAAATTTGAAGCACAAAAAGAGTCAATTTCATATAGCTCAACTTGTCACAAACAACAAAATGAAAAATTGATTGATACCCAGTTCCAGATTCACAAAACCCAGAACAGATACGAAGAAAATAGAGCTAAAGGAACAGCGAGAGAGAGAGTACGGAGGAGGAAGAGAAGCTGAGAGAAAATAAAATAAAAATTATTATATATCTTTTCTTGCTTTCTAGTGAGATTGGAGAGTTGAATACCTGGCTTGTTTGTCTGTGTGTGGAAGCTGAATATTATTTATTTTATTTTTAATGAAATGAAATAGGAAAACAAATAAGTAAAATGAATATTAAATTGAAAAGGTGGGACAGTATTGAAAAAATGGATCCAGCTCACACAAACATTTAACAACCCAAACCAGTAGAGAGCTACATGGATTAATATATATATAAAAAAAAAATAAGTTGATGGATATAACAGAGAGACACAACAGCACTAACGTTAAACTCGTCTCAACTGTTAACGACGTTTGTACAACAGTAAAAAACCGGTGCCTCAACTACTTCCCCAATTGTTTCTCAAAATAACTCATTTTTATCCTCAAGCTATGTTTATCACATAACTTTAATATGTGCTTTGCTTAATTTAGTTGGTCAACCATTCTTTGTTCAGACAGTTTTTGTTAAAAGTTTGAAGATAACAATTGAGTTGTCTAACATTGTTTTGTTTTCAAACATGGTAGCGGAATCAGATCCAAACCACCAGTATCTTGTAAAAAAAATACCACCTATAGGAACTTGCTAGCCCCTAATAGTGTAGCCCTAGTTCGCACGCAGTGATCTTCAATCTCCGTGAGCCAAGTCTGGTCCATGGTGTGGTGGCGAAGAGGAATCGCAGGTGTATTGTTGAAGGACGATTACAAAAAAATTCTCTTTATAGCTTTAGTAGTTCTTCAGATTCAAGTTCTCCTTCCAATGACTTCCTCTCCCTCTACACGGTCACCATCTGGTTTTGAAGCTCCATGTTTATCGGAATATAACACTATTGCTGGAGACTCTTCTCCCTTGCAAATAGATTCAATGATACGAGAACGCATTAGAGATACTTTTGGAAAGTTTGATTCCACATGTGATTACTTCAGGAAAGACAAGCAGGGCAATTGGAAGAAATTGAGAGCAGTTCCCCAAGAAGAAATCCAACCACAACCATCAAAGAAACACCTTCGAGGTTGGGGACAGGATTCAAGCTCTGATTTTGAAAGAAAATGAGAAGAAGACTTGGACCACCCATTTAACATGAAGGAGACAAAGGTTGGTCTAATATAAAAACAGGTTCTCTTGAATATTGGGCGTTTATTTGTAATATTCCCCCAAACTCTTCATGTTTATGAATAGAAGAACAATTCAAGGAGGCATGTAAGATCTTATCTGTGCAGACACCAACAAAACCAAATCTCAGAGGGAGATGGTTTGTCTTTATTAGTTTCAAAGAAGAACAGAGTTTATTGGCAGCCATTGAAAACTACAGGTGGCATCAATGTGGACATAGAGTATTGGTTGTCAAGGTTTGGAAGAAGAATAAGAAAGTTTTTCAACAACCTCAGAAAGTTTGGAGAGAAGAAGTTCAACAACCACAATTGGTAGGGAGAGATTTGGAACCCCCACAACATTTATAAAACTTATAGACCAGAGTTCCATCTCCAAGAGGATCAGTGGTTATTGCTCAATATTTAATTGTTCAAAGATCCCATCTTGTCATATCCTTTAGAGATCTCAATGCTCAAGCAATCATGATAGAGATAGCCATGTAAGGTGTTTGTGAGTTAGAAGTTCAAGATGTTGATAGTAGATGTGTTTTATTTCATTGTCTTGATGAACAGGTGGATAGACTTTTGATCAAGGATAATTTGAATTGGCTTCAGAATTAGTTTTATTAATCCCTCATCATCAGTTGTTGTGTAAGAGAAAAGGAATTTTCCAGTGGGTTACAATTAAAGGGATCCCTTTTCATGGCTGGTGTGAAGAAACAATGGCAGTTGTAGTGAAAGAAATTGGCCAGTTAATATATACACACCCTTCCTCTCCCTTAGGAACTAATAGAGATATGGCCTATACTCCCTTAGTCAAACCAATGAATAAGGTGAAAAAATTTCTTCTACGAGATGAATGTTTTGAAGCCTTGGTATCTTCTACAGATACCAATCTTCTCTCTCGTTGGGATCTTTCAGCTCTGTCAAATTCATCCTCTTCAAATACAAGTGAGAATTTTTCTTCCTCAAGTCATTTTTCAACTCCTACTCGGACATTGAAGGAATCTGGTTCAGAAGAGGTTAGAACTCCTTCCCCTAAGATTGTATTGTCTTATAACCCTACTTTGGATGGCAATAGAGTTATTGCTAATGTAGATGTCCAGGAAGTTATTGTAGAACAATATGTTCAACAATTTATTGTTTTAGATATGGACAAGGAACTTCCTTTCTCTGATGTAGCGGAGATAAATATATCATCAAGAATGTTCTGAAAACTCTCACAGACTTGAGGAAGCTGAAGATTTGGTCTTAAATGTTGTAGTGAAGGATACACTTGATACCCCCTTCTTAGAGTCAGTTAACAAAACAATCTCTCTTCATTCTCTTTTACTGATCACTTCCTCCCAATCTGCCTCAATTCCTCCTTCAATAAGCATGCCCCTTGAAGTTGTAGAACCAGTTTTACACAGTAGTGAAGGGAGTATTAATGAGATGCTAAAGTTGAGATAAACAGTATTTTAGAGGGTCCTCTTGAATCTCTAAACCAGGAAAAATATGTTTTGTTAGAGGGAAATAAAAATACAAACTTCATTTTATCTAGAGCTAGGTGGTCCAATTCAGGAAAAATTCACTCACAACTCAAAAAAACTCCTACAAAAAGAAGGTCTAAAAAAACCCTAAGTCTCCTATGTCTATGATACAAGATCTAAGAGAGGAAAAGAAACTCTCCTCTTTCATCTCTCATATACAAGATCAGTTGGCAAAAAAACATCCCCTTGTTTGCACTGAGGAAGCCAAAAGCCCTTATGAATATTGCAAATCAATTGGACTGAAAGCTTTTGTAGCAGATGATCTGGTTATAGATCAATTCGACAATTTAGAGGCAAAGATAAATCAGAGGGTGATTCCAGAAGCTGATTTGGGGGACTATTTTGTAGATTTGGAAGGGGAAGAGGATGCTTGACTGGACGAGATTAATGTTAGTCTTAGTGCCCGTAGTTCAATCCTAAATGTCCAAATGTATATATCATCGTTAGCAATAAAATTAAAGCGGCTTTATATTACTTATGTGTTGGAGTAATATATCGATGTGTGCTCTGATCTATGCCCACCATGCGAATAGAACCATAGATCGAGATAGATCATACTCGATGGGTCCCTAGTTAACAAAGCTTCACTAGAAGCGACTAGTATGAAAGATGGCTCTTTATGGCTTACGTTCTGTTAGTCATTGGAATGAGATTCCGGAGTCTGATCATAGATATCATGTGGGACATGATATTGGACGACCCGACATGAATATGTGCCATAGATCAGGTCATGAACATATTCATTGTCGTAGCTTGTCATGTATCCTTAGACCAAGGAGTCTTTGTGATCGCTATGTAGTCAACAACTGAGTTTGACCTGAGCCTAACGTTGTCCGTAACAGGGCTTCCATAACAGCCAGGATTGGCTTGGGGACGGGCTACATGAGTGACACGAAAGACGGCTAAGGGATTTATCCCTCATACTGAGGTATGGGAAAGATATCGGTTCTCGGCCGCTTGATCGAGAGTGACTGAAAGAATAGCATGGCCATGCACATGATACTGGGTATCATATCTTCAGTCATCTCACATATCAAGGAACGATGATTGAGAATAATAAGGATGACGGCTCTATGCCTTATCTCAATCAGGATATCGGAGATAAAAGGATAATGACAGGGACGACGGAAAGGTTAGAATCGACAGGGTCGATTCGTTATGTAGTGTCAGGCAATACTAAAGTCTCGTTAGTTGCCACTTAAATAGGATCAAGTAAAATGGGATTTTACGTTGATCTATTGACATGCATAAACCTAAGGGTCACACCGGAGGATGAAACTCATTGACACATTTATGGAGAATGGCCAAAAGGGAGTTGTCTCGGGACATGACCAAAACTGGGTTTTGGGTCATGTGCCCGTAAGTGAATAGGACTTTACGGATCGAGACAAGGCTTGGAGTCTTGGGATTGATCGCGTCGGATAATGTTGGACATTTCCGGTATGGAAGGCATGGAGGCGATGAGCGAATCACGGGACCTCGTTGGAAATGGCCACGGGCCATGTTCCAAGAGGCACATGAAAGGCCCATGCAACCAAGGCCCATGGAACTAATTAATCAAGTCTTGATTAATTAGTACTAAGTAAGCAAGACAAGGATTAAGGTGTTGGTGATTCACCACCTAACCCAATCTTGTCTTGCCATACTTTGTCCTATTTACACCTTACTTGACACCATACTTGTCCCATGCCTTTAGTTGGACAAGTATGGGTTTTTTTTTTATGTTTAAGTCATCTTTTTTCAACATAACAAAGACAAGACAAGAATAGGAAACACATTTTCTCTCCCTCTTCCATGGCCATTTCGGGTTTGGCTAGTTTCCTCCTCCATTTTTGTGTTCTTGAGTCCTCAAAGAGAAGAACTACGTGGCTTTGATTCCCATGTGGATACGTAGGCGTCTTGGAGACTCAAGCCAATCATTCGTTAACCGGTGTTCTTGTTTTGGTAAGAGATAGTGCTGAATTTTTCTCTTGTGAATCCATTCTTTGTTAGTTGTTTCATGGTTTTAATCGTCTCTTGGTTTTTATTGATTTTCCGCTGCGAGTTGGTTCATCTCCAACCCTACCTCGAGACCCAACAGTGGTATCAGAGCCGTGCTACCTTCGGGATTCACAAGACGGTGTTCAAAGTTTCGGTTTTGCTTGAAAGTTTCGTTTTTGGCATGTTGTTTTGCTAAATTGTTTGATGACATGTTTTAAATTCTTGTTCATGGATTTAATGCATGTAAAATGAATTTTTGAAAATTATTTCAAATCTGGAAATTTTGAAATTTTTTTGATTTTTCGGGTCTCGGGAGCGGGACTCTCGGGGAGCCGAAACCGGGACCGAACGGGGCTCCGTTGGACGGAGCTAGGCCAAGCATGACCATTGGATGGTTGATATGCCAAGGCTAAACCGTTTTGTTAGTTATGACGAGTTTGGAACCGTCATGACGAACTCGAAGATCAAATGTTCAAAAGTTTCATTTTTGAACGGTTTCGATAAACCGAGCATCAAAAATTTTCGAAACTTGGCTATTAATTAAAACCGGAAAATCACATGATGTTTGATAACATGCTTGTTTGATAACACGATGTGTGATGTGATGTTGGCATGGTGTACATAATAGCCCCGAGCTCGATTTAATTATTTATCGCTTTTCACGGCCTGCGAGCCGTTAGAGTTAGCGTGTAATTATTCTTTCAAGGTGTGGTCGTCGAACCACTTGTTTGTAATATTTATTTATTCCCGACCTGCGAGTCGTGTATTAAATTGTAATTTTTTACTCAAGACGAAGAAAGGGCGAAAAGGTCATTTGGTGGCTTTTCGGGTGTTGGCATCGGCTTGGAGTCGGTGGAGCTCAAGAAGCTAGTGGGAGTTAGTTTAGGGGGATATTATGTGCACATTTATCGCTTTATGCTTGGTTTAGTTAATGCATGATTAATTCTATGTGTTTTAGAATTGCATGCTTAACTTTATTTACCGAGCATATCACCTCACATGCAAAGATAAAATTGGAATTTTAATCCTTGTGTGTGAACCCTTAGAACCGTCATTGCATTGGATGTAGTTGACGGGTTTAAAGGAAGAATTACATTGGATGTAATTTGAGGCATCATTGCATTTGGAATGTAGTTGATGTGCTCATCGCATCTAGGATGTGCCAAAGTTTTGAACACAACTGGACAAGTAAAAGCGGGTCATGTCCGGTACCTCCCAATCATCAACACCTTACTACCTCCCCGTCCTATGGGTGTCGTGCGCATTAGCGGAGCATCCATGGGGAAGCGGGGTAGTAGGTTTGGACGACATATGTGGGTGTCGTGCGCATTAGCGGAGCACCTACATAGTGACGAGCCATAGTTGAAAATTGGTGGACCCGACTACGATTCTCAGCCTGAGGTTGAGCTAGGGTAACAGATAGGGTAAGTCGTGTACATAAGTACATACCCTAGCCAAGAGTCACATTGGATGTGATTGGATGGAGTCCTACCTACATAGCTCGATTAAGTGGTGAGCATTAGTTCAGCTTAATCGAGTGAATCAAGGATCTTGGTTTCAGATTCTAAAGGTTTAGAATCGATTGTTGGTGTTTAAGCTTGATCTTCATAAAATTTATTCAGTTTACTGATTAAATTTTATCTGTTGTAGATCAAATGGCAAATTCAGCGAACATTAATAGTTTGTCATTAAAAACCATTCTTGACAGGGTCAAGCTAAATGGGACAAACTATTTGGACTGGTACAGAATTTTGAGGATAGTCCTGAAGTCTGAACGCAAAGAATATGTCCTTGACAAGGCTGTCTCTAAGACCATATCAGAGTTACATGAAGTGTCATTAATTGCTGAAATGAATATATCAGGGATCTGGGATCCAAGGATATTCTGATGGTCAACAAGGGAATTGGAAGTGGCAAGGGCGGGGCCCATGCGCACTTGGCAGGAAAGATGAGACAGCTGAGAATGTCTGCTTCTATTGCCAATAGCCTGGTCATTGGAACCGGGATTACAGGAAGTTCATGGCTGATCTGAAGAAGGGCAGTGGGACTGCGCCTTCATCAAATAGCGTGGATGATCTGAAGAAGGGCAGTAGGACTGCGCCTTCATTAGGAAACCTGGATGATCTAAGGAAGGGCGGTGGGACCGTGCCTTCATCCGGTATTAACTCTATAGAGCTACATCTCTCTACTTCCAAAGATTCATGGGTATTAGATACCAGGACTGAATCTCACACATGCACTTATATATGGTGGCTGAAAGTAGGAGAGGTTTGGAAAGCACGAAGTGGACTTCAGAGTTGTGGCAACTGTTGTAGGATAGTCTTGCTTTGCCAAGTGGCCTTGTCTTAGTATTGTATAATGTATATTGCATACCTACTTTTAGTAGGAATATTATATCTGTATCCGTGTTTGACAAGGAAGGATATAATGTTAATATTGGAAATGGAGTTTTCAATGTTCTATGCAATGATATGTTTTATACAAGTACTGACTTAGTTGGAGGATTGTACATATTAGATATGGGTAACAATGCCTCAAGTTCTATATATTCCGTTAATACCAATAGGTCTAAATCCAACGATTTAAACCTAACTCTGTTAAGGCACTGTCATTTAGGTCGCATAAACAAGAAGCACCTATTAGCACTTCAGAAGTGCGGACTTTCAGGTTCATTCGAATTCCATTCGATCGATAGGTGCAAGGTTTGTTTGATGGGCAAAATGACTAAAGTGCCCTTTTATCGATCGCGATGAAAGGGCGGGTGAATTATAGGGGCTGATACACTCGAATGTGTGTAGACCAATAAGTTCACTTGCCAGGAGAGGTTTTAGCTACTTTATCACATTTACTGATGATTACAGTAAATATGGTTATGTCTATTCGCTGAGACATAAGTCTGAAGCTTTTGATAAATTCAAAGAGTTTAAGACTAAAGTAGAAAACCAGCTCGACAAAGGTATTAAGGCACTTCGATTGGATCGAGGTGGAAAATACTTGACCACAGAGTTATTAGATCATCTAAAAGAGAATGAGATCCTTTTGGAATGGACTCCTCCTGGGACACTGTAGATGAAAGGTGTAGCCAAACGGAGAAATCGGACATTGTTAGACAATGGTCCGTTCCATTATTAGTTGGACTGATCTCCCAATCTCTTTATGGGATTATGCTCTAGAGACGACCGCATTCATAGTGAATCGGGGTTCGACGAAGGGTGTGGAAGGGACACCATTTTAAAATGATATGGGATGATGCCCGCTTTGTCCTTCCTAAAAATTTGTGGTTGCGAGGCTTATGTGAAACATTTGGTTTTGACTAAGCTCGAACCAAGATCTGAGATATGCACCTTCGTGTGGTATCCCAAAGCAACAAGGGGATACTACTTCTACAATCCCAGTGAGAACATGGTGTTCGTCGCTTGGGGTGGGGTCTTTATGGAAAAGGAGTTTTGTTTCCAAATACGTCATTGGGAGGACTGTGCATCTCGAAGAAATTCAGGATGGTACAGATCTGTCTAAACCAATTGATAACCCAGTAGAAAGGAGCCAGAGATTGTCGTAGAGTAAGAACCAATTACTGTTACAATTCCGGAAGGTCCAAGGCGATTTGAAAGGATCAATCTTCCACCTCCAAGATATGGTATCCGGAGGTGACAATGAAGACATGGTGGATCACGATGATCCAGCCACCTTTCAAGAAGTCGTGGATGGGCCCGACTCCGAGTTATGGCTGGGAGCCATGAGGGAGGAAATGCAATCCATGTCGGACAACCGAGTCTGGGAACCGGTTGATCCCATCAATGGTGTGAGGACCATCGGATGCAAATGGATCTTCAAGGTGAAGATGGACATGGACGGCAAACCTCTGACCTACAAAGCTCAACTGGTGGCGAAAGGTTATAGGCATGGATTGACTATGAGGAAACCTTCTCCTTAGTGGCTATGGTCAAAATCGATCCAAATTCTTCTTGACATAACTGCGTATCATAATTACGAGATATGGAAAGTGGATGTCAAAACCGCGTTTCCTAAATGGAAATTTGACTGAGTACGTTTGTATGTCTCGGCCCAAAGGTTTTGACGATCCGAAGAATAAAGGAAAGATTTATAAGTTGTTGAAATCCATTTATGGATTGAAACGAACTTCTCGGAGTTGGATCCTTCGTTTTGATGAAGCTGTAATTGGATTTGGCTTAATCAAGAACGAGGATGAATCTTGCGTTTATAAGAAGGCTAGTGGGAGCAAGATTACCTTTCTGATTCTCATTGAAAACGACATCCCAACCTTGCACGAGACTTAAGCTTGGTTGAGGAAGTGTTTTTCAATAAATGACTTAGGCGATGCTTCTTATATCTTAGGAATTAAGATATGTAGAGATCGCACCAAGAGGGTCTTGGATTTAAGTCAGGGAACCTATGTGAACAAGGCATTGAGTAGGTTCTTAATGCTCGATTCAAAGAAAGTACTCTTACCCACTAGTCATGGCATTTATCTCAGCAAGACTCGGTGTCCTAAGACAGCTGATGAGCTGAAAAGGATGATGAGAATCCTATGAGCCTAGGGGCAGGATCGATCATATATGCCATGACATGTATGAGACTGGACGTCTCGTAAGCCTTATGTTGTACCAGTAGACATCATTTTGACCCGGGGAAAAGATGATGCTGAACTAGTCGTCGAAGGATGAGTAGACACTAGTTTTCCAAGACAAATCCAGATGACTTTAGAAGTCAGTCAGGATATGTGTTTACGCTGAATGGCAGAGCTTTAGCTGGGAGAGCGTAAAGCAAGATACCATTGCCGAATCTACGACAGAGGCCAAGTACATGGATGCTGCAGAGGCAGCTAAGGAGGCTATGTGGATTTGGAAATTCATGGCAGGGCTGGGTGTAATTAAAAACCCATCCAGCCCGGTGAATCCATTTTGCGACAACACAAGGGCCATTGCGCAAGCTAAAAGCCCAGATCGCATAACAAATCCAAACATGTACTGCGGCGTATCCACCTCATCAGAGAAATACTGAAATAAGGTGAAGTGAAGATAACCTATATTGCAACAGATGATAACATAGCCAACCCTTTGACTAAGGCAGTGTCACTGCCTGAACATGTTAGACATGTAAAGTCGATGGGTACATATTGGAGTTTAGATTGGAACTAGGGCAAGTGGGAGATTGTTAGTCTTAGTGCCCGTAGTTCAATCCTAAATGTCCAAATGTATATATCATCGTTAGCAATAAAATTAAAGCGGCTTTATATTACTTATGTGTTGGAGTAATATATCGATGTGTGCTCTGATCTATGCCCACCATGCGAATAGAACCATAGATCGAGATAGATCATACTCGATGGGTCCCTAGTTAACAAAGCTTCACTCGAAGCGACTAGTATGAAAGATGGCTCTTTATGGCTTACGTTCTGTTAGTCATTGGAATGAGATTCCGGAGTCTGATCATAGATATCATGTGGGACATGATATTGGACGACCCGACATGAATATGTGCCATAGATCAGGTCATGAACATATTCATTGTCGTAGCTTGTCATGTATCCTTAGACCAATGAGTCTTTGTGATCGCTATGTAGTCAACAACTGAGTTTGACCTGAGCCTAACGTTGTCCGTAACAGGGCTTCCATAACGGCCAGGATTGGCTTGGGGACGGGCTACATGAGTGACACGAAAGACGGCTAAGGGATTTATCCCTCATACTGAGGTATGGGAAAGATATCGGTTCTCGGCCGCTTGATCGAGAGTGACTGAAAGAATAGCATGGCCATGCACATGATACTGGGTATCATATCTTCAGTCATCTCACATATCAAGGAACGATGATTGAGAATAATAAGGATGACGGCTCTATGCCTTATCTCAATCAGGATATCGGAGATAAAAGGATAATGACAGGGACGACGGAAAGGTTAGAATCGACAGGGTCGATTCGTTATGTAGTGTCAGGCAATACTAAAGTCTCGTTAGTTGCCACTTAAATAGGATCAAGTAAAATGGGATTTTACGTTGATCTATTGACATGCATAAACCTAAGGGTCACACCGGAGGATGAAACTCATTGACACATTTATGGAGAATGGCCAAAAGGGAGTTGTCTCGGGACATGACCAAAACTGGGTTTTGGGTCATGTGCCCGTAAGTGAATAGGACTTTACGGATCGAGACAAGGCTTGGAGTCTTGGGATTGATCGCGTCGGATAATGTTGGACATTTCCGGTATGGAAGGCATGGAGGCGATGAGCGAATCACGGGACCTCGTTGGAAATGGCCACGGGCCATGTTCCAAGAGGCACATGAAAGGCCCATGCAACCAAGGCCCATGGAACTAATTAATCAAGTCTTGATTAATTAGTACTAAGTAAGCAAGACAAGGATTAAGGTGTTGGTGATTCACCACCTAACCCAATCTTGTCTTGCCATACTTTGTCCTATTTACACCTTACTTGACACCATACTTGTCCCATGCCTTTAGTTGGACAAGTATGGGTTTTTTTTTTTTTATGTTTAAGTCATCTTTTTTCAACATAACAAAGACAAGACAAGAATAGGAAACACATTTTCTCTCCCTCTTCCATGGCCATTTCGGGTTTGGCTAGTTTCCTCCTCCATTTTTGTGTTCTTGAGTCCTCAAAGAGAAGAACTACGTGGCTTTGATTCCCATGTGGATACGTAGGCGTCTTGGAGACTCAAGCCAATCATTCGTTAACCGGTGTTCTTGTTTTGGTAAGAGATAGTGCTGAATTTTTCTCTTGTGAATCCATTCTTTGTTAGTTGTTTCATGGTTTTAATCGTCTCTTGGTTTTTATTGATTTTCCGCTGCGAGTTGGTTCATCTCCAACCCTACCTCGAGACCCAACAGTGGTATCAGAGCCGTGCTACCTTCGGGATTCACAAGACGGTGTTCAAAGTTTCGGTTTTGCTTGAAAGTTTCGTTTTTGGCATGTTGTTTTGCTAAATTGTTTGATGACATGTTTTAAATTCTTGTTCATGGATTTAATGCATGTAAAATGAATTTTTGAAAATTATTTCAAATCTGGAAATTTTGAAATTTTTTTGATTTTTCGGGTCTCGGGAGCGGGACTCTCGGGGAGCCGAAACCGGGACCGAACGGGGCTCCGTTGGACGGAGCTAGGCCAAGCATGACCATTGGATGGTTGATATGCCAAGGCTAAACCGTTTTGTTAGTTATGACGAGTTTGGAACCGTCATGACGAACTCGAAGATCAAATGTTCAAAAGTTTCATTTTTGAACGGTTTCGATAAACCGAGCATCAAAAATTTTCGAAACTTGGCTATTAATTAAAACCGGAAAATCACATGATGTTTGATAACATGCTTGTTTGATAACACGATGTGTGATGTGATGTTGGCATGGTGTACATAATAGCCCCGAGCTCGATTTAATTATTTATCGCTTTTCACGGCCTGCGAGCCGTTAGAGTTAGCGTGTAATTATTCTTTCAAGGTGTGGTCGTCGAACCACTTGTTTGTAATATTTATTTATTCCCGACCTGCGAGTCGTGTATTAAATTGTAATTTTTTACTCAAGACGAAGAAAGGGCGAAAAGGTCATTTGGTGGCTTTTCGGGTGTTGGCATCGGCTTGGAGTCGGTGGAGCTCAAGAAGCTAGTGGGAGTTAGTTTAGGGGGATATTATGTGCACATTTATCGCTTTATGCTTGGTTTAGTTAATGCATGATTAATTCTATGTGTTTTAGAATTGCATGCTTAACTTTATTTACCGAGCATATCACCTCACATGCAAAGATAAAATTGGAATTTTAATCCTTGTGTGTGAACCCTTAGAACCGTCATTGCATTGGATGTAGTTGACGGGTTTAAAGGAAGAATTACATTGGATGTAATTTGAGGCATCATTGCATTTGGAATGTAGTTGATGTGCTCATCGCATCTAGGATGTGCCAAAGTTTTGAACACAACTGGACAAGTAAAAGCGGGTCATGTCCGGTACCTCCCAATCATCAACACCTTACTACCTCCCCGTCCTATGGGTGTCGTGCGCATTAGCGGAGCATCCATGGGGAAGCGGGGTAGTAGGTTTGGACGACATATGTGGGTGTCGTGCGCATTAGCGGAGCACCTACATAGTGACGAGCCATAGTTGAAAATTGGTGGACCCGACTACGATTCTCAGCCTGAGGTTGAGCTAGGGTAACAGATAGGGTAAGTCGTGTACATAAGTACATACCCTAGCCAAGAGTCACATTGGATGTGATTGGATGGAGTCCTACCTACATAGCTCGATTAAGTGGTGAGCATTAGTTCAGCTTAATCGAGTGAATCAAGGATCTTGGTTTCAGATTCTAAAGGTTTAGAATCGATTGTTGGTGTTTAAGCTTGATCTTCATAAAATTTATTCAGTTTACTGATTAAATTTTATCTGTTGTAGATCAAATGGCAAATTCAGCGAACATTAATAGTTTGTCATTAAAAACCATTCTTGACAGGGTCAAGCTAAATGGGACAAACTATTTGGACTGGTACAGAATTTTGAGGATAGTCCTGAAGTCTGAACGCAAAGAATATGTCCTTGACAAGGCTGTCTCTAAGACCATATCAGAGTTACATGAAGTGTCATTAATTGCTGAAATGAATATATCAGGGATCTGGGATCCAAGGATATTCTGATGGTCAACAAGGGAATTGGAAGTGGCAAGGGCGGGGCCCATGCGCACTTGGCAGGAAAGATGAGACAGCTGAGAATGTCTGCTTCTATTGCCAATAGCCTGGTCATTGGAACCGGGATTACAGGAAGTTCATGGCTGATCTGAAGAAGGGCAGTGGGACTGCGCCTTCATCAAATAGCGTGGATGATCTGAAGAAGGGCAGTAGGACTGCGCCTTCATTAGGAAACCTGGATGATCTAAGGAAGGGCGGTGGGACCGTGCCTTCATCCGGTATTAACTCTATAGAGCTACATCTCTCTACTTCCAAAGATTCATGGGTATTAGATACCAGGACTGAATCTCACACATGCACTTATATATGGTGGCTGAAAGTAGGAGAGGTTTGGAAAGCACGAAGTGGACTTCAGAGTTGTGGCAACTGTTGTAGGATAGTCTTGCTTTGCCAAGTGGCCTTGTCTTAGTATTGTATAATGTATATTGCATACCTACTTTTAGTAGGAATATTATATCTGTATCCGTGTTTGACAAGGAAGGATATAATGTTAATATTGGAAATGGAGTTTTCAATGTTCTATGCAATGATATGTTTTATACAAGTACTGACTTAGTTGGAGGATTGTACATATTAGATATGGGTAACAATGCCTCAAGTTCTATATATTCCGTTAATACCAATAGGTCTAAATCCAACGATTTAAACCTAACTCTGTTAAGGCACTGTCATTTAGGTCGCATAAACAAGAAGCACCTATTAGCACTTCAGAAGTGCGGACTTTCAGGTTCATTCGAATTCCATTCGATCGATAGGTGCAAGGTTTGTTTGATGGGCAAAATGACTAAAGTGCCCTTTTATCGATCGCGATGAAAGGGCGGGTGAATTATAGGGGCTGATACACTCGAATGTGTGTAGACCAATAAGTTCACTTGCCAGGAGAGGTTTTAGCTACTTTATCACATTTACTGATGATTACAGTAAATATGGTTATGTCTATTCGCTGAGACATAAGTCTGAAGCTTTTGATAAATTCAAAGAGTTTAAGACTAAAGTAGAAAACCAGCTCGACAAAGGTATTAAGGCACTTCGATTGGATCGAGGTGGAAAATACTTGACCACAGAGTTATTAGATCATCTAAAAGAGAATGGGATCCTTTTGGAATGGACTCCTCCTGGGACACTGTAGATGAAAGGTGTAGCCAAACGGAGAAATCGGACATTGTTAGACAATGGTCCGTTCCATTATTAGTTGGACTGATCTCCCAATCTCTTTATGGGATTATGCTCTAGAGACGACCGCATTCATAGTGAATCGGGGTTCGACGAAGGGTGTGGAAGGGACACCATTTTAAAATGATATGGGATGATGCCCGCTTTGTCCTTCCTAAAGATTTGTGGTTGCGAGGCTTATGTGAAACATTTGGTTTTGACTAAGCTCGAACCAAGATCTGAGATATGCACCTTCGTGTGGTATCCCAAAGCAACAAGGGGATACTACTTCTACAATCCCAGTGAGAACATGGTGTTCGTCGCTTGGGGTGGGGTCTTTATGGAAAAGGAGTTTTGTTTCCAAATACGTCATTGGGAGGACTGTGCATCTCGAAGAAATTCAGGATGGTACAGATCTGTCTAAACCAATTGATAACCCAGTAGAAAGGAGCCAGAGATTGTCGTAGAGTAAGAACCAATTACTGTTACAATTCCGGAAGGTCCAAGGCGATTTGAAAGGATCAATCTTCCACCTCCAAGATATGGTATCCGGAGGTGACAATGAAGACATGGTGGATCACGATGATCCAGCCACCTTTCAAGAAGTCGTGGATGGGCCCGACTCCGAGTTATGGCTGGGAGCCATGAGGGAGGAAATGCAATCCATGTCGGACAACCGAGTCTGGGAACCGGTTGATCCCATCAATGGTGTGAGGACCATCGGATGCAAATGGATCTTCAAGGTGAAGATGGACATGGACGGCAAACCTCTGACCTACAAAGCTCAACTGGTGGCGAAAGGTTATAGGCATGGATTGACTATGAGGAAACCTTCTCCTTAGTGGCTATGGTCAAAATCGATCCAAATTCTTCTTGACATAACTGCGTATCATAATTACGAGATATGGAAAGTGGATGTCAAAACCGCGTTTCCTAAATGGAAATTTGACTGAGTACGTTTGTATGTCTCGGCCCAAAGGTTTTGACGATCCGAAGAATAAAGGAAAGATTTATAAGTTGTTGAAATCCATTTATGGATTGAAACGAACTTCTCGGAGTTGGATCCTTCGTTTTGATGAAGCTGTAATTGGATTTGGCTTAATCAAGAACGAGGATGAATCTTGCGTTTATAAGAAGGCTAGTGGGAGCAAGATTACCTTTCTGATTCTCATTGAAAACGACATCCCAACCTTGCACGAGACTTAAGCTTGGTTGAGGAAGTGTTTTTCAATAAATGACTTAGGCGATGCTTCTTATATCTTAGGAATTAAGATATGTAGAGATCGCACCAAGAGGGTCTTGGATTTAAGTCAGGGAACCTATGTGAACAAGGCATTGAGTAGGTTCTTAATGCTCGATTCAAAGAAAGTACTCTTACCCACTAGTCATGGCATTTATCTCAGCAAGACTCGGTGTCCTAAGACAGCTGATGAGCTGAAAAGGATGATGAGAATCCTATGAGCCTAGGGGCAGGATCGATCATATATGCCATGACATGTATGAGACTGGACGTCTCGTAAGCCTTATGTTGTACCAGTAGACATCATTTTGACCCGGGGAAAAGATGATGCTGAACTAGTCGTCGAAGGATGAGTAGACACTAGTTTTCCAAGACAAATCCAGATGACTTTAGAAGTCAGTCAGGATATGTGTTTACGCTGAATGGCAGAGCTTTAGCTGGGAGAGCGTAAAGCAAGATACCATTGCCGAATCTACGACAGAGGCCAAGTACATGGATGCTGCAGAGGCAGCTAAGGAGGCTATGTGGATTTGGAAATTCATGGCAGGGCTGGGTGTAATTAAAAACCCATCCAGCCCGGTGAATCCATTTTGCGACAACACAAGGGCCATTGCGCAAGCTAAAAGCCCAGATCGCATAACAAATCCAAACATGTACTGCGGCGTATCCACCTCATCAGAGAAATACTGAAATAAGGTGAAGTGAAGATAACCTATATTGCAACAGATGATAACATAGCCAACCCTTTGACTAAGGCAGTGTCACTGCCTGAACATGTTAGACATGTAAAGTCGATGGGTACATATTGGAGTTTAGATTGGAACTAGGGCAAGTGGGAGATTGTTAGTCTTAGTGCCCGTAGTTCAATCCTAAATGTCCAAATGTATATATCATCGTTAGCAATAAAATTAAAGCGGCTTTATATTACTTATGTGTTGGAGTAATATATCGATGTGTGCTCTGATCTATGCCCACCATGCGAATAGAACCATAGATCGAGATAGATCATACTCGATGGGTCCCTAGTTAACAAAGCTTCACTCGAAGCGACTAGTATGAAAGATGGCTCTTTATGGCTTACGTTCTGTTAGTCATTGGAATGAGATTCCGGAGTCTGATCATAGATATCATGTGGGACATGATATTGGACGACCCGACATGAATATGTGCCATAGATCAGGTCATGAACATATTCATTGTCGTAGCTTGTCATGTATCCTTAGACCAAGGAGTCTTTGTGATCGCTATGTAGTCAACAACTGAGTTTGACCTGAGCCTAACGTTGTCCGTAACAGGGCTTCCATAACGGCCAGGATTGGCTTGGGGACGGGCTACATGAGTGACACGAAAGACGGCTAAGGGATTTATCCCTCATACTGAGGTATGGGAAAGATATCGGTTCTCGGCCGCTTGATCGAGAGTGACTGAAAGAATAGCATGGCCATGCACATGATACTGGGTATCATATCTTCAGTCATCTCACATATCAAGGAACGATGATTGAGAATAATAAGGATGACGGCTCTATGCCTTATCTCAATCAGGATATCGGAGATAAAAGGATAATGACAGGGACGACGGAAAGGTTAGAATCGACAGGGTCGATTCGTTATGTAGTGTCAGGCAATACTAAAGTCTCGTTAGTTGCCACTTAAATAGGATCAAGTAAAATGGGATTTTACGTTGATCTATTGACATGCATAAACCTAAGGGTCACACCGGAGGATGAAACTCATTGACACATTTATGGAGAATGGCCAAAAGGGAGTTGTCTCGGGACATGACCAAAACTGGGTTTTGGGTCATGTGCCCGTAAGTGAATAGGACTTTACGGATCGAGACAAGGCTTGGAGTCTTGGGATTGATCGCGTCGGATAATGTTGGACATTTCCGGTATGGAAGGCATGGAGGCGATGAGCGAATCACGGGACCTCGTTGGAAATGGCCACGGGCCATGTTCCAAGAGGCACATGAAAGGCCCATGCAACCAAGGCCCATGGAACTAATTAATCAAGTCTTGATTAATTAGTACTAAGTAAGCAAGACAAGGATTAAGGTGTTGGTGATTCACCACCTAACCCAATCTTGTCTTGCCATACTTTGTCCTATTTACACCTTACTTGACACCATACTTGTCCCATGCCTTTAGTTGGACAAGTATGGGTTTTTTTTTTTTTATGTTTAAGTCATCTTTTTTCAACATAACAAAGACAAGACAAGAATAGGAAACACATTTTCTCTCCCTCTTCCATGGCCATTTCGGGTTTGGCTAGTTTCCTCCTCCATTTTTGTGTTCTTGAGTCCTCAAAGAGAAGAACTACGTGGCTTTGATTCCCATGTGGATACGTAGGCGTCTTGGAGACTCAAGCCAATCATTCGTTAACCGGTGTTCTTGTTTTGGTAAGAGATAGTGCTGAATTTTTCTCTTGTGAATCCATTCTTTGTTAGTTGTTTCATGGTTTTAATCGTCTCTTGGTTTTTATTGATTTTCCGCTGCGAGTTGGTTCATCTCCAACCCTACCTCGAGACCCAACAGTGGTATCAGAGCCGTTCTACCTTCGGGATTCACAAGACGGTGTTCAAAGTTTCGGTTTTGCTTGAAAGTTTCGTTTTTGGCATGTTGTTTTGCTAAATTGTTTGATGACATGTTTTAAATTCTTGTTCATGGATTTAATGCATGTAAAATGAATTTTTGAAAATTATTTCAAATCTGGAAATTTTGAAATTTTTTTGATTTTTCGGGTCTCGGGAGCGGGACTCTCGGGGAGCCGAAACCGGGACCGAACGGGGCTCCGTTGGACGGAGCTAGGCCAAGCATGACCATTGGATGGTTGATATGCCAAGGCTAAACCGTTTTGTTAGTTATGACGAGTTTGGAACCGTCATGACGAACTCGAAGATCAAATGTTCAAAAGTTTCATTTTTGAACGGTTTCGATAAACCGAGCATCAAAAATTTTCGAAACTTGGCTATTAATTAAAACCGGAAAATCACATGATGTTTGATAACATGCTTGTTTGATAACACGATGTGTGATGTGATGTTGGCATGGTGTACATAATAGCCCCGAGCTCGATTTAATTATTTATCGCTTTTCACGGCCTGCGAGCCGTTAGAGTTAGCGTGTAATTATTCTTTCAAGGTGTGGTCGTCGAACCACTTGTTTGTAATATTTATTTATTCCCGACCTGCGAGTCGTGTATTAAATTGTAATTTTTTACTCAAGACGAAGAAAGGGCGAAAAGGTCATTTGGTGGCTTTTCGGGTGTTGGCATCGGCTTGGAGTCGGTGGAGCTCAAGAAGCTAGTGGGAGTTAGTTTAGGGGGATATTATGTGCACATTTATCGCTTTATGCTTGGTTTAGTTAATGCATGATTAATTCTATGTGTTTTAGAATTGCATGCTTAACTTTATTTACCGAGCATATCACCTCACATGCAAAGATAAAATTGGAATTTTAATCCTTGTGTGTGAACCCTTAGAACCGTCATTGCATTGGATGTAGTTGACGGGTTTAAAGGAAGAATTACATTGGATGTAATTTGAGGCATCATTGCATTTGGAATGTAGTTGATGTGCTCATCGCATCTAGGATGTGCCAAAGTTTTGAACACAACTGGACAAGTAAAAGCGGGTCATGTCCGGTACCTCCCAATCATCAACACCTTACTACCTCCCCGTCCTATGGGTGTCGTGCGCATTAGCGGAGCATCCATGGGGAAGCGGGGTAGTAGGTTTGGACGACATATGTGGGTGTCGTGCGCATTAGCGGAGCACCTACATAGTGACGAGCCATAGTTGAAAATTGGTGGACCCGACTACGATTCTCAGCCTGAGGTTGAGCTAGGGTAACAGATAGGGTAAGTCGTGTACATAAGTACATACCCTAGCCAAGAGTCACATTGGATGTGATTGGATGGAGTCCTACCTACATAGCTCGATTAAGTGGTGAGCATTAGTTCAGCTTAATCGAGTGAATCAAGGATCTTGGTTTCAGATTCTAAAGGTTTAGAATCGATTGTTGGTGTTTAAGCTTGATCTTCATAAAATTTATTCAGTTTACTGATTAAATTTTATCTGTTGTAGATCAAATGGCAAATTCAGCGAACATTAATAGTTTGTCATTAAAAACCATTCTTGACAGGGTCAAGCTAAATGGGACAAACTATTTGGACTGGTACAGAATTTTGAGGATAGTCCTGAAGTCTGAACGCAAAGAATATGTCCTTGACAAGGCTGTCTCTAAGACCATATCAGAGTTACATGAAGTGTCATTAATTGCTGAAATGAATATATCAGGGATCTGGGATCCAAGGATATTCTGATGGTCAACAAGGGAATTGGAAGTGGCAAGGGCGGGGCCCATGCGCACTTGGCAGGAAAGATGAGACAGCTGAGAATGTCTGCTTCTATTGCCAATAGCCTGGTCATTGGAACCGGGATTACAGGAAGTTCATGGCTGATCTGAAGAAGGGCAGTGGGACTGCGCCTTCATCAAATAGCGTGGATGATCTGAAGAAGGGCAGTAGGACTGCGCCTTCATTAGGAAACCTGGATGATCTAAGGAAGGGCGGTGGGACCGTGCCTTCATCCGGTATTAACTCTATAGAGCTACATCTCTCTACTTCCAAAGATTCATGGGTATTAGATACCAGGACTGAATCTCACACATGCACTTATATATGGTGGCTGAAAGTAGGAGAGGTTTGGAAAGCACGAAGTGGACTTCAGAGTTGTGGCAACTGTTGTAGGATAGTCTTGCTTTGCCAAGTGGCCTTGTCTTAGTATTGTATAATGTATATTGCATACCTACTTTTAGTAGGAATATTATATCTGTATCCGTGTTTGACAAGGAAGGATATAATGTTAATATTGGAAATGGAGTTTTCAATGTTCTATGCAATGATATGTTTTATACAAGTACTGACTTAGTTGGAGGATTGTACATATTAGATATGGGTAACAATGCCTCAAGTTCTATATATTCCGTTAATACCAATAGGTCTAAATCCAACGATTTAAACCTAACTCTGTTAAGGCACTGTCATTTAGGTCGCATAAACAAGAAGCACCTATTAGCACTTCAGAAGTGCGGACTTTCAGGTTCATTCGAATTCCATTCGATCGATAGGTGCAAGGTTTGTTTGATGGGCAAAATGACTAAAGTGCCCTTTTATCGATCGCGATGAAAGGGCGGGTGAATTATAGGGGCTGATACACTCGAATGTGTGTAGACCAATAAGTTCACTTGCCAGGAGAGGTTTTAGCTACTTTATCACATTTACTGATGATTACAGTAAATATGGTTATGTCTATTCGCTGAGACATAAGTCTGAAGCTTTTGATAAATTCAAAGAGTTTAAGACTAAAGTAGAAAACCAGCTCGACAAAGGTATTAAGGCACTTCGATTGGATCGAGGTGGAAAATACTTGACCACAGAGTTATTAGATCATCTAAAAGAGAATGGGATCCTTTTGGAATGGACTCCTCCTGGGACACTGTAGATGAAAGGTGTAGCCAAACGGAGAAATCGGACATTGTTAGACAATGGTCCGTTCCATTATTAGTTGGACTGATCTCCCAATCTCTTTATGGGATTATGCTCTAGAGACGACCGCATTCATAGTGAATCGGGGTTCGACGAAGGGTGTGGAAGGGACACCATTTTAAAATGATATGGGATGATGCCCGCTTTGTCCTTCCTAAAGATTTGTGGTTGCGAGGCTTATGTGAAACATTTGGTTTTGACTAAGCTCGAACCAAGATCTGAGATATGCACCTTCGTGTGGTATCCCAAAGCAACAAGGGGATACTACTTCTACAATCCCAGTGAGAACATGGTGTTCGTCGCTTGGGGTGGGGTCTTTATGGAAAAGGAGTTTTGTTTCCAAATACGTCATTGGGAGGACTGTGCATCTCGAAGAAATTCAGGATGGTACAGATCTGTCTAAACCAATTGATAACCCAGTAGAAAGGAGCCAGAGATTGTCGTAGAGTAAGAACCAATTACTGTTACAATTCCGGAAGGTCCAAGGCGATTTGAAAGGATCAATCTTCCACCTCCAAGATATGGTATCCGGAGGTGACAATGAAGACATGGTGGATCACGATGATCCAGCCACCTTTCAAGAAGTCGTGGATGGGCCCGACTCCGAGTTATGGCTGGGAGCCATGAGGGAGGAAATGCAATCCATGTCGGACAACCGAGTCTGGGAACCGGTTGATCCCATCAATGGTGTGAGGACCATCGGATGCAAATGGATCTTCAAGGTGAAGATGGACATGGACGGCAAACCTCTGACCTACAAAGCTCAACTGGTGGCGAAAGGTTATAGGCATGGATTGACTATGAGGAAACCTTCTCCTTAGTGGCTATGGTCAAAATCGATCCAAATTCTTCTTGACATAACTGCGTATCATAATTACGAGATATGGAAAGTGGATGTCAAAACCGCGTTTCCTAAATGGAAATTTGACTGAGTACGTTTGTATGTCTCGGCCCAAAGGTTTTGACGATCCGAAGAATAAAGGAAAGATTTATAAGTTGTTGAAATCCATTTATGGATTGAAACGAACTTCTCGGAGTTGGATCCTTCGTTTTGATGAAGCTGTAATTGGATTTGGCTTAATCAAGAACGAGGATGAATCTTGCGTTTATAAGAAGGCTAGTGGGAGCAAGATTACCTTTCTGATTCTCATTGAAAACGACATCCCAACCTTGCACGAGACTTAAGCTTGGTTGAGGAAGTGTTTTTCAATAAATGACTTAGGCGATGCTTCTTATATCTTAGGAATTAAGATATGTAGAGATCGCACCAAGAGGGTCTTGGATTTAAGTCAGGGAACCTATGTGAACAAGGCATTGAGTAGGTTCTTAATGCTCGATTCAAAGAAAGTACTCTTACCCACTAGTCATGGCATTTATCTCAGCAAGACTCGGTGTCCTAAGACAGCTGATGAGCTGAAAAGGATGATGAGAATCCTATGAGCCTAGGGGCAGGATCGATCATATATGCCATGACATGTATGAGACTGGACGTCTCGTAAGCCTTATGTTGTACCAGTAGACATCATTTTGACCCGGGGAAAAGATGATGCTGAACTAGTCGTCGAAGGATGAGTAGACACTAGTTTTCCAAGACAAATCCAGATGACTTTAGAAGTCAGTCAGGATATGTGTTTACGCTGAATGGCAGAGCTTTAGCTGGGAGAGCGTAAAGCAAGATACCATTGCCGAATCTACGACAGAGGCCAAGTACATGGATGCTGCAGAGGCAGCTAAGGAGGCTATGTGGATTTGGAAATTCATGGCAGGGCTGGGTGTAATTAAAAACCCATCCAGCCCGGTGAATCCATTTTGCGACAACACAAGGGCCATTGCGCAAGCTAAAAGCCCAGATCGCATAACAAATCCAAACATGTACTGCGGCGTATCCACCTCATCAGAGAAATACTGAAATAAGGTGAAGTGAAGATAACCTATATTGCAACAGATGATAACATAGCCAACCCTTTGACTAAGGCAGTGTCACTGCCTGAACATGTTAGACATGTAAAGTCGATGGGTACATATTGGAGTTTAGATTGGAACTAGGGCAAGTGGGAGATTGTTAGTCTTAGTGCCCGTAGTTCAATCCTAAATGTCCAAATGTATATATCATCGTTAGCAATAAAATTAAAGCGGCTTTATATTACTTATGTGTTGGAGTAATATATCGATGTGTGCTCTGATCTATGCCCACCATGCGAATAGAACCATAGATCGAGATAGATCATACTCGATGGGTCCCTAGTTAACAAAGCTTCACTCGAAGCGACTAGTATGAAAGATGGCTCTTTATGGCTTACGTTCTGTTAGTCATTGGAATGAGATTCCGGAGTCTGATCATAGATATCATGTGGGACATGATATTGGACGACCCGACATGAATATGTGCCATAGATCAGGTCATGAACATATTCATTGTCGTAGCTTGTCATGTATCCTTAGACCAAGGAGTCTTTGTGATCGCTATGTAGTCAACAACTGAGTTTGACCTGAGCCTAACGTTGTCCGTAACAGGGCTTCCATAACGGCCAGGATTGGCTTGGGGACGGGCTACATGAGTGACACGAAAGACGGCTAAGGGATTTATCCCTCATACTGAGGTATGGGAAAGATATCGGTTCTCGGCCGCTTGATCGAGAGTGACTGAAAGAATAGCATGGCCATGCACATGATACTGGGTATCATATCTTCAGTCATCTCACATATCAAGGAACGATGATTGAGAATAATAAGGATGACGGCTCTATGCCTTATCTCAATCAGGATATCGGAGATAAAAGGATAATGACAGGGACGACGGAAAGGTTAGAATCGACAGGGTCGATTCGTTATGTAGTGTCAGGCAATACTAAAGTCTCGTTAGTTGCCACTTAAATAGGATCAAGTAAAATGGGATTTTACGTTGATCTATTGACATGCATAAACCTAAGGGTCACACCGGAGGATGAAACTCATTGACACATTTATGGAGAATGGCCAAAAGGGAGTTGTCTCGGGACATGACCAAAACTGGGTTTTGGGTCATGTGCCCGTAAGTGAATAGGACTTTACGGATCGAGACAAGGCTTGGAGTCTTGGGATTGATCGCGTCGGATAATGTTGGACATTTCCGGTATGGAAGGCATGGAGGCGATGAGCGAATCACGGGACCTCGTTGGAAATGGCCACGGGCCATGTTCCAAGAGGCACATGAAAGGCCCATGCAACCAAGGCCCATGGAACTAATTAATCAAGTCTTGATTAATTAGTACTAAGTAAGCAAGACAAGGATTAAGGTGTTGGTGATTCACCACCTAACCCAATCTTGTCTTGCCATACTTTGTCCTATTTACACCTTACTTGACACCATACTTGTCCCATGCCTTTAGTTGGACAAGTATGGGTTTTTTTTTTTTTTATGTTTAAGTCATCTTTTTTCAACATAACAAAGACAAGACAAGAATAGGAAACACATTTTCTCTCCCTCTTCCATGGCCATTTCGGGTTTGGCTAGTTTCCTCCTCCATTTTTGTGTTCTTGAGTCCTCAAAGAGAAGAACTACGTGGCTTTGATTCCCATGTGGATACGTAGGCGTCTTGGAGACTCAAGCCAATCATTCGTTAACCGGTGTTCTTGTTTTGGTAAGAGATAGTGCTGAATTTTTCTCTTGTGAATCCATTCTTTGTTAGTTGTTTCATGGTTTTAATCGTCTCTTGGTTTTTATTGATTTTCCGCTGCGAGTTGGTTCATCTCCAACCCTACCTCGAGACCCAACAGTGGTATCAGAGCCGTGCTACCTTCGGGATTCACAAGACGGTGTTCAAAGTTTCGGTTTTGCTTGAAAGTTTCGTTTTTGGCATGTTGTTTTGCTAAATTGTTTGATGACATGTTTTAAATTCTTGTTCATGGATTTAATGCATGTAAAATGAATTTTTGAAAATTATTTCAAATCTGGAAATTTTGAAATTTTTTTGATTTTTCGGGTCTCGGGAGCGGGACTCTCGGGGAGCCGAAACCGGGACCGAACGGGGCTCCGTTGGACGGAGCTAGGCCAAGCATGACCATTGGATGGTTGATATGCCAAGGCTAAACCGTTTTGTTAGTTATGACGAGTTTGGAACCGTCATGACGAACTCGAAGATCAAATGTTCAAAAGTTTCATTTTTGAACGGTTTCGATAAACCGAGCATCAAAAATTTTCGAAACTTGGCTATTAATTAAAACCGGAAAATCACATGATGTTTGATAACATGCTTGTTTGATTACACGATGTGTGATGTGATGTTGGCATGGTGTACATAATAGCCCCGAGCTCGATTTAATTATTTATCGCTTTTCACGGCCTGCGAGCCGTTAGAGTTAGCGTGTAATTATTCTTTCAAGGTGTGGTCGTCGAACCACTTGTTTGTAATATTTATTTATTCCCGACCTGCGAGTCGTGTATTAAATTGTAATTTTTTACTCAAGACGAAGAAAGGGCGAAAAGGTCATTTGGTGGCTTTTCGGGTGTTGGCATCGGCTTGGAGTCGGTGGAGCTCAAGAAGCTAGTGGGAGTTAGTTTAGGGGGATATTATGTGCACATTTATCGCTTTATGCTTGGTTTAGTTAATGCATGATTAATTCTATGTGTTTTAGAATTGCATGCTTAACTTTATTTACCGAGCATATCACCTCACATGCAAAGATAAAATTGGAATTTTAATCCTTGTGTGTGAACCCTTAGAACCGTCATTGCATTGGATGTAGTTGACGGGTTTAAAGGAAGAATTACATTGGATGTAATTTGAGGCATCATTGCATTTGGAATGTAGTTGATGTGCTCATCGCATCTAGGATGTGCCAAAGTTTTGAACACAACTGGACAAGTAAAAGCGGGTCATGTCCGGTACCTCCCAATCATCAACACCTTACTACCTCCCCGTCCTATGGGTGTCGTGCGCATTAGCGGAGCATCCATGGGGAAGCGGGGTAGTAGGTTTGGACGACATATGTGGGTGTCGTGCGCATTAGCGGAGCACCTACATAGTGACGAGCCATAGTTGAAAATTGGTGGACCCGACTACGATTCTCAGCCTGAGGTTGAGCTAGGGTAACAGATAGGGTAAGTCGTGTACATAAGTACATACCCTAGCCAAGAGTCACATTGGATGTGATTGGATGGAGTCCTACCTACATAGCTCGATTAAGTGGTGAGCATTAGTTCAGCTTAATCGAGTGAATCAAGGATCTTGGTTTCAGATTCTAAAGGTTTAGAATCGATTGTTGGTGTTTAAGCTTGATCTTCATAAAATTTATTCAGTTTACTGATTAAATTTTATCTGTTGTAGATCAAATGGCAAATTCAGCGAACATTAATAGTTTGTCATTAAAAACCATTCTTGACAGGGTCAAGCTAAATGGGACAAACTATTTGGACTGGTACAGAATTTTGAGGATAGTCCTGAAGTCTGAACGCAAAGAATATGTCCTTGACAAGGCTGTCTCTAAGACCATATCAGAGTTACATGAAGTGTCATTAATTGCTGAAATGAATATATCAGGGATCTGGGATCCAAGGATATTCTGATGGTCAACAAGGGAATTGGAAGTGGCAAGGGCGGGGCCCATGCGCACTTGGCAGGAAAGATGAGACAGCTGAGAATGTCTGCTTCTATTGCCAATAGCCTGGTCATTGGAACCGGGATTACAGGAAGTTCATGGCTGATCTGAAGAAGGGCAGTGGGACTGCGCCTTCATCAAATAGCGTGGATGATCTGAAGAAGGGCAGTAGGACTGCGCCTTCATTAGGAAACCTGGATGATCTAAGGAAGGGCGGTGGGACCGTGCCTTCATCCGGTATTAACTCTATAGAGCTACATCTCTCTACTTCCAAAGATTCATGGGTATTAGATACCAGGACTGAATCTCACACATGCACTTATATATGGTGGCTGAAAGTAGGAGAGGTTTGGAAAGCACGAAGTGGACTTCAGAGTTGTGGCAACTGTTGTAGGATAGTCTTGCTTTGCCAAGTGGCCTTGTCTTAGTATTGTATAATGTATATTGCATACCTACTTTTAGTAGGAATATTATATCTGTATCCGTGTTTGACAAGGAAGGATATAATGTTAATATTGGAAATGGAGTTTTCAATGTTCTATGCAATGATATGTTTTATACAAGTACTGACTTAGTTGGAGGATTGTACATATTAGATATGGGTAACAATGCCTCAAGTTCTATATATTCCGTTAATACCAATAGGTCTAAATCCAACGATTTAAACCTAACTCTGTTAAGGCACTGTCATTTAGGTCGCATAAACAAGAAGCACCTATTAGCACTTCAGAAGTGCGGACTTTCAGGTTCATTCGAATTCCATTCGATCGATAGGTGCAAGGTTTGTTTGATGGGCAAAATGACTAAAGTGCCCTTTTATCGATCGCGATGAAAGGGCGGGTGAATTATAGGGGCTGATACACTCGAATGTGTGTAGACCAATAAGTTCACTTGCCAGGAGAGGTTTTAGCTACTTTATCACATTTACTGATGATTACAGTAAATATGGTTATGTCTATTCGCTGAGACATAAGTCTGAAGCTTTTGATAAATTCAAAGAGTTTAAGACTAAAGTAGAAAACCAGCTCGACAAAGGTATTAAGGCACTTCGATTGGATCGAGGTGGAAAATACTTGACCACAGAGTTATTAGATCATCTAAAAGAGAATGGGATCCTTTTGGAATGGACTCCTCCTGGGACACTGTAGATGAAAGGTGTAGCCAAACGGAGAAATCGGACATTGTTAGACAATGGTCCGTTCCATTATTAGTTGGACTGATCTCCCAATCTCTTTATGGGATTATGCTCTAGAGACGACCGCATTCATAGTGAATCGGGGTTCGACGAAGGGTGTGGAAGGGACACCATTTTAAAATGATATGGGATGATGCCCGCTTTGTCCTTCCTAAAGATTTGTGGTTGCGAGGCTTATGTGAAACATTTGGTTTTGACTAAGCTCGAACCAAGATCTGAGATATGCACCTTCGTGTGGTATCCCAAAGCAACAAGGGGATACTACTTCTACAATCCCAGTGAGAACATGGTGTTCGTCGCTTGGGGTGGGGTCTTTATGGAAAAGGAGTTTTGTTTCCAAATACGTCATTGGGAGGACTGTGCATCTCGAAGAAATTCAGGATGGTACAGATCTGTCTAAACCAATTGATAACCCAGTAGAAAGGAGCCAGAGATTGTCGTAGAGTAAGAACCAATTACTGTTACAATTCCGGAAGGTCCAAGGCGATTTGAAAGGATCAATCTTCCACCTCCAAGATATGGTATCCGGAGGTGACAATGAAGACATGGTGGATCACGATGATCCAGCCACCTTTCAAGAAGTCGTGGATGGGCCCGACTCCGAGTTATGGCTGGGAGCCATGAGGGAGGAAATGCAATCCATGTCGGACAACCGAGTCTGGGAACCGGTTGATCCCATCAATGGTGTGAGGACCATCGGATGCAAATGGATCTTCAAGGTGAAGATGGACATGGACGGCAAACCTCTGACCTACAAAGCTCAACTGGTGGCGAAAGGTTATAGGCATGGATTGACTATGAGGAAACCTTCTCCTTAGTGGCTATGGTCAAAATCGATCCAAATTCTTCTTGACATAACTGCGTATCATAATTACGAGATATGGAAAGTGGATGTCAAAACCGCGTTTCCTAAATGGAAATTTGACTGAGTACGTTTGTATGTCTCGGCCCAAAGGTTTTGACGATCCGAAGAATAAAGGAAAGATTTATAAGTTGTTGAAATCCATTTATGGATTGAAACGAACTTCTCGGAGTTGGATCCTTCGTTTTGATGAAGCTGTAATTGGATTTGGCTTAATCAAGAACGAGGATGAATCTTGCGTTTATAAGAAGGCTAGTGGGAGCAAGATTACCTTTCTGATTCTCATTGAAAACGACATCCCAACCTTGCACGAGACTTAAGCTTGGTTGAGGAAGTGTTTTTCAATAAATGACTTAGGCGATGCTTCTTATATCTTAGGAATTAAGATATGTAGAGATCGCACCAAGAGGGTCTTGGATTTAAGTCAGGGAACCTATGTGAACAAGGCATTGAGTAGGTTCTTAATGCTCGATTCAAAGAAAGTACTCTTACCCACTAGTCATGGCATTTATCTCAGCAAGACTCGGTGTCCTAAGACAGCTGATGAGCTGAAAAGGATGATGAGAATCCTATGAGCCTAGGGGCAGGATCGATCATATATGCCATGACATGTATGAGACTGGACGTCTCGTAAGCCTTATGTTGTACCAGTAGACATCATTTTGACCCGGGGAAAAGATGATGCTGAACTAGTCGTCGAAGGATGAGTAGACACTAGTTTTCCAAGACAAATCCAGATGACTTTAGAAGTCAGTCAGGATATGTGTTTACGCTGAATGGCAGAGCTTTAGCTGGGAGAGCGTAAAGCAAGATACCATTGCCGAATCTACGACAGAGGCCAAGTACATGGATGCTGCAGAGGCAGCTAAGGAGGCTATGTGGATTTGGAAATTCATGGCAGGGCTGGGTGTAATTAAAAACCCATCCAGCCCGGTGAATCCATTTTGCGACAACACAAGGGCCATTGCGCAAGCTAAAAGCCCAGATCGCATAACAAATCCAAACATGTACTGCGGCGTATCCACCTCATCAGAGAAATACTGAAATAAGGTGAAGTGAAGATAACCTATATTGCAACAGATGATAACATAGCCAACCCTTTGACTAAGGCAGTGTCACTGCCTGAACATGTTAGACATGTAAAGTCGATGGGTACATATTGGAGTTTAGATTGGAACTAGGGCAAGTGGGAGATTGTTAGTCTTAGTGCCCGTAGTTCAATCCTAAATGTCCAAATGTATATATCATCGTTAGCAATAAAATTAAAGCGGCTTTATATTACTTATGTGTTGGAGTAATATATCGATGTGTGCTCTGATCTATGCCCACCATGCGAATAGAACCATAGATCGAGATAGATCATACTCGATGGGTCCCTAGTTAACAAAGCTTCACTCGAAGCGACTAGTATGAAAGATGGCTCTTTATGGCTTACGTTCTGTTAGTCATTGGAATGGGATTCCGGAGTCTGATCATAGATATCATGTGGGACATGATATTGGACGACCCGATATGAATATGTGCCATAGATCAGGTCATGAACATATTCATTGTCGTAGCTTGTCATGTATCCTTAGACCAAGGAGTCTTTGTGATCGCTATGTAGTCAACAACTGAGTTTGACCTGAGCCTAACGTTGTCCGTAACAGGGCTTCCATAACGGCCAGCATATTTTGAATTTTAATGTTGAGCCCATGCGAGGCCGAACTTCCTACCTCCTTCCAGTGTGAGGACCTTCCTCTATTCTTCGAAGCTAGAGGTGAAACCCTATCACTTCTGGTCTTCGAAGTCGAACATGGTCTAAGAGGTAATACTGGAGTACCCATAAGTTTCATGTCAATCCGATCCATAAAGGATTGAACTGACGTCGACCTCACAATCAATGGGGAATGCCACGATTGGATGCACCACAAGTCATACAGAGAGGGCATTTTTTTTATGCATGCAACATTTAGATGGTCATATTTTGTATTTTAATTTATTCAATGTTTCTTAATTTATAATTAAGTTATTTAAGATTATATTATTTTTTGCTTTCTTAATTTAATACTTCGTAATTTAATATTACATTAATTTTTTATTCTTAATTTAATATTTTATATTTCAATAGTTCTAATTAAGATTAGTTAATCTCGGATTTATTAGTTTTAGATTAATATTACTTAATTAATATTACAATAATATCGGAATCATTAATTTAAGATTTTTTTTATAGAAAAAGATTTTTATGTTATTAATCAAAAAGAAAAGAGCTAATACAAAAAACAGGCGACCCCGTCCCCCTTCATAAGCTCTGAAGCAACTGCCGAAGACAAATTCGGTTTTGAAACCGTAACATAGACTACGATAAAAAATGTAAAGACATAACCAAATGAGGAATTATGTCTACGATGGTGCCTGAAAGCTACTTGATCCCATGTTGAGGAGTCGTTTCTCGTGAGGAGTATGTTTGAACATAAGTCTGAATAGAAGGTAGATGAGTACCAATTAGATTCAAGGAGCCCTCCCTCCTAAGGTATGTTAATATCTGCTCACTAATCATTAGATATGGCAGGGCTGTTTACCAACCCTCGTATGTTCTTCGAGTGGTTCGTTTGCAGATGCCCTCTTCCTGACCACACCCTAACTAAGGAATCCACTAACGGGTGTAAAGGTCCCGTCACAAGGATAACAATCCCTCTAGACTAGGGAAGAACTCGATCCCAAGTCTCACCCAACCTTCCTACCTGTGGCTTAAGTAAGATGTTTGGTGTTACTAGGGATCCGGTCCTTAGATATGGTAGGACAGTAAGTAAGATGTTTGATGTCACATGTTCAAAACCTAAGGCACTCGAGGTGGTGGTATGGGACTTTTACCTAGTCAGTCGTTAAATTTTGACCTAACTTATCTATCTTTTCCACAGTCAATGACATATCAAATTAGGGAACTCTCGACGTCTCCCTATCACATTCCCAAACCACATTCCAAATACGCCCACAATTGAAATAAAAGATGGGCAGTCTCTCATACGTAAGTCTCACCCGTACCGGTTGTCAGACTTCCTAAAAACAGAGCACTATTGAGCGTCGTAACGGACGAGCTAGGGGCATCCAGATACGGACATGAACTTTGGCTCCCTAGTAGAATCCCCATTAGTCACACAGGACCTACACATATTGTCCTAGGATGTTTCCAATCAAGGTCCTCGTATCTTGGGTCATGACCAAGGGTGGGATGCCCCTAGCTTGGACCCATAATTGGATCCGAACTAGTCGGGGAATTTCCACCCTTATCGGGTTAATGATATCTTCTAGAATAAGTGGTACATTGTCAAAGCTCCAAGGTTCACCTTGTCGGACCCAATCCTTAGCTTCCTGGGAACAAAAGAAAAGCACGAACGTTATGTGCTTTTTGTTCATGGTCACAAGTCTTGTCACGCCCCAAATCCGGTATTGACCAGACTCGAGACGTGACTTAGTGAAATTAAATAAAAGCAGTTTAAAAGTAATTAATATTTCAAAAAGGGGAATAATACAAACCAACAGAATATCCAAAACACTGAGTCCTACGCTCAGTCACATACAGAATTCGAAAAATGAACAATACGTCTCTAAGACCAAAATCAAAACAACTCCCGGACTCTCGCTAGCCTCATGCTCCGCGATATCCTCTAATCCAAATCATAGCTAGCACATGTGGAAAACATGGTAAGGGGTGAGCTTGACGCTCAGTAGGAAAATACACAACACTTGCCCCAATAAAGTAGTATTAGCACGCTTCCAAACTAACTTTTAACAATTTAAAGGAGAAGACGACAACGAGACATGTAACCCAAATTAAGCACCCTTCACTTTACGCGACCGCAAACTATCCCGTAAATCCCCGTCCAGAACACTTTCACGACCGACTCACGGATAACCCAAAGACGATACTTTCAATTACACCGAAACCACACACATGAAACTCATTATCAAACAATCACAATCAAGTCAATCGCAGTCACACACAACTCGTAACCATTGCACGGTCTCGAGAGCAACCCATTCGTCCTGGCGTAGCCGCACGCAACTTCCCCAACACAAAGTCGGGATAGACGGTCGACCTCATCGCGGACACAACGTTTTACCGATACACGGAAGGCAGGGAAATCGCCTCTTCGCGGAACAACCTCATCACGGACACAACGTTTTACCGAGTGCTAGTCGGAAGGTAGGGAAACCACCTCTTCGCGGGACACAACGTTTTACCGACTCAAGGTCAGAAGGTAGGGAAACCACCTTTCTCATGTAACCAAAGTACCCACAATCACAATCACACTCACAATCACGATCACATTCCGAACATACTCACACAAACATCCCGTACTTACCATCACTTACCGACACCACCCTCAACGTGGTAACCCCACCGGCTTAACCGGTATCCATTTCTCAAAACCCATAACCCACATATTACACAGATAGCATCAAATCGTTCAAGACTCTAATATGCCTCACTAAGCTCGCCTCTACTCGTTTTCATGCTCGTTATTTATTAACCGGTTTAACAGCACAGAACATACAAGCAACACAATCGACAAACAATCCTACATGCACGACATGACCCGATACTACCAGCACGACATACCAACAACTACGGCACAACATGGCTCGTAGGTGGTTCGCAGTTTACAAGGCTACGCTAGTTAAACATATCCTATATGCGAGCTAGTTAACACGACCCTTAGGCCCAATACAACCCTTAGACCCAATACGACCCGTAGGCCCAATACGACCCGTAGGCCCAACCCCGATGATATGTGTCCTACGGGGATGTTTCCGGGAAGATATCTAGGCCGATGTGCGTTTCCGGTATGATATGATGGAGTCGGGATGTGTACAGCCGGCGTAGTTCGGGGACTGCGGTACGGGACGTGTGCTGGTTGCTTTTGTGTGTACTTTTGTTGTTTGGTTAATGTTTTATTGTGTGTAAGTGGTCGTTTAAGGGCGTTGTAAGTTGATTATGAGACCAGGTTTGGCAGGTAGTTGTGCTGTACTAGTATGCCCTAATTGGACGGTTACTCGTGGTAGTGAGCCAATGTTCATTACCTTAACTACTTTTTAACCTGAGAAAAAGCTCACCCCCTTGTTGTCTTTCAGGTGTTGAGCGGGATTTGTGCTAGCAGGACACATCTGAGTTTGGGAGCTGGCGAGGGTCTTGTCTAGTAGGTCTAGAGACGTGCAGTTATTTTTGAACTAAACCTTATGTACTGGTTTTATGAGCTGTTGACTCTTCCGTTTTGGTTTATTATTATATTTTTGAGACTTACCTATTTTAAATTGTCCTTTTATTTATATATTTTAAGTTTGCGTCTCGAGTCCGGTCAAAACCAGATTCGGGGCGAACAATTTGGTATTGTTACAAACTGGCCCTAAGCTTTAGTGACCACTTTCAGCATAATATCCTTCTTATACCGTAGGCACGTAAGTAATTTGTCGACCATAACAAATATTTTCCATGCAAGGGCCTCTGGAGCAATCAGAGTGAACAGAACCTCAATAATTGTATTCTCATCCTTCTCCAAGGAGCATGTAGAAAATTCTTCTTTTAGGTCATCTACTAATGTTGGAGGGATGGTCGTGAAAAGGGATGACAACAACCTTAGGAGGAAGAGATTGGTGGAGGAACCTGTCAACTCTGATGAGGACATCGAAGCTATAGCAACTCCAAGGACGAAGCTATCAACAACACCGAGAAAGAAGCTATCAACAACATTTTAAGCATGCGACTAGCACCAAGGACAAGGTCAGGAACTAGAGCATTAAGAGAAGAATTCAACAAACAAGTGGAGAGCTTAATTACACTCATAGAGCATGGGGAATTCCAAGAAGACGTGATCACCAAGGCAAATCAAGAAGACATTCAAGAGCAATTCAAGACTTCAACAAATCTGTTTTTGCCTCTTCTTCAAGGAATTAATGAAGCTACTTTGTTCATCATTTTCAAAGGAGATTCAACCCTTCAAACCATTCAAGAACATTAAATATCCAAGGTATGCATTTGAATTAAGATTATTAGTGAGTTACTTTTACTGTTTTGCAGATTTCCACCCTTTAGTTTACCAAGAGTCTTTAGTTATTGATTACAGTCAAATGTAATCAATTTTTTACCCTTGAAGGTCACCTGCTACTAGACTATTTAATAAAGTACTTCTCGGCATGTATTATGTAAGTTTTATGAAATAAAAATTCGACTTTTTTCTTCTAGGATGAGCCTTAAAGAATTTCAATCTTCATGTGTGTGTATCCTTGAAGTTTGAGTGTTTTGACTTATCACAGACTTTCCATAATTTGTGTGGCGTCAATCAATCCACCATCTATTTCCCTAGTTACTTAGATTCTTCAAAGAGTGTTGTACGACCAGTTGAAGCAATCTCCAACTTTGATTCCATCTTCATCCATTGGTTCCTCAGAAAGTGTTGTACGGCAAGCTAAGGTTCTCCATCATACCACCACTATCCTATATATTTTATTAGCAAGGCTTTCTCTAATCATACCACCATGTTCTCGTATCATACTCCGAGGGTGTGTGCTCATGATGTCGAGGGTCAAAACCTGATAGGGGAATCTGTTGGGTATCGAGGTAGGTTAGGAGACGAACCAACTCACAGCGGAATGAAAAATAAAACCAAGAGACCATTAAAACCATGAATCAACTACCATAGATTAGAATCACAAGAAAAAATCTGCATTTTCATACCACAACAAGAACATCGGGTAAAGATTGATTTGGCTTTAGTCTCTAAGACACCTACGTATCCAATTGGGAATCAAAACCACGTAGTTCTTCTTATGAGGACTCAGGAACATCGAAGATGGAGAACAAACACCCCCTTGGCCGAAATTGAAGAGGGAGGAGGGAGTTTTTGTCTTTCTATTTTGTGTCTTGTGTTTGTTATGGGTGAAAAGGATGACTTAAACCAATTAAGTCCCATCAACATAATAAACAATAATATAGGACAAGCATGATGTCAAGCATGGTGTAAATAGGACAAGTATGGTGCTAAGTATGGCTAGACAAGATGGGGTTAGGTGGTGAATCACCAACATCTTAATCCTTGTCTTGCTTACTTAGTACTAATTAATCAAGACTTGATTTATTAGTTCCATGGGCCTTTGATTCATTTTCCTCTCATGGGCCTCTTGGAACATGGCCCGTGTCCATTACCAACGAGGTCCCGTGATGCGCTCATCGCCTCCAAGCCTTCCATACCGGAAATATCCAACATTATCCGACGTGATCAATCCCAAGACTCCAAGCCTTGTCTTGGTCTGTAAAGTCCTATTCACTTACAGGCACATGACCCAAAACCCAGTTTTGGTCATGTCTTGAGTCAACTCCCTTTTGACCATTCTCCATAAATGTGTTAATGAGTTTCATCCTCCAGTGTGACCTTTAGGTTTATGAATGTCAATAGATCAATGTAAAATCTCATTTTACTTGATCATATATAAGTGGCAACTAACGAGACTTTAGTATTTCCTGACACTACATAACGAATCAACCCTGTCGATTCTAACCTTTCCGTCATCCCTATCATTATCCTTTTATCTTCAATATCCTGATTGGGATAAGGTATAGAGCAGTCATCCTTATTATTGTCAATCATCGCTCCTTGATATGTGAGATGACTGAATATATAATACCGAGTATCATGTGCATGTCCATGCTATTCTTTCAGTCACTCTCGATCAAGCGGGCGACAACCGATATCTTCCCCATACCTCAATATGAGGCATAAATCCCTTAGCCGTCTTTCGTGTCACTCATGTAGTCCGTCCCCTAGCCAGTCCTACCCGTTATTGAAGCCCTGTTACGGACAACGTTAGGCTCAGGTCAAACTTAGTTGTTGACTACACAACGATCACAAAGACTCATTGGTCTAAGGATACATGACAAGCTACGACACTGAGTATGTTCATGACTTAATCTATGGAACATATTCAGGGCGAGTCGTCCAATATCATATCCCCCATGATATCTATGATCAGACTCTAGAATCTCATTCCAATTATTAACAGAATACAAGCCATAAAGAGCCATCTTTCATACTAATTGCTTCTTGTGAAGCTTTGTTGACTAGGGACCCATCGAGTGTGATCTATCTCGATCTATGGTTCTAATCGCATTGTGGGCATAGATCAGAACACACATCAATATAGTACTCTAATACATAAGTAATATATAGCCGCTTTAATTTTATTGCTAATGATGATATATAAATTTGGACATTTATGATTGAACTACGGGCACTAAGACTAACAATCTCTCACTTGCCTTAGTTCCAATCTAAATTCCAATATATTCCCATTGACTTTACATGTCTAACATGATCTGGCAGCGAGAGTGCTTTTAGTCAACGGATTGGCTATGTTATCATCAGTTGCAATATATGTGATCTTCACTTCACCTCGGTTTAGTTTTTCTCTAATGAGGTTGATATGTCGCGGTACATGTTTGGATTTTTTATGTGATCTGGGATTTTAGCTTGCGCAATGGCCCTTGTGTTATCGCAAAATAGATTCACTGGGCTTAGGTGGGTTTTTAATTACGCCTAACCCTGTCGTGAATTTCCAAATCCACACAGCCTCCTTAGTTGCCTCTGCATCACCCATGTACTCGGTCCCTATCGTAGAATCAGCGACGGTTTCATGTTTCACGCTCTTCCAGCTGAAAGCACCAGCATTCTCCATAAACATATGTCCTGACTGACTTATAAAGTCATCTGGATCCGTCATGAAAACTAGCGTCTACTTATCCTTTGACGACTAGTTTAGCGTCATCTCTCCTCATGAGTTAAACTGATGTCTACTAGTACAACACAAGGCATACGAGACATCTGGTCTCGTATATGTCATGGCATATATGATCGATCTCCACCCCCCTAAGGGCATGGGATTCACATCATCATTTTCAGCTCATCGGGTGTTTTAGGACACTGAGTCTTATTGAGATGAGCGCCATGATGAGCGAGTAAGAATCCTTTCTTTGAATTGAGCACCGAGAACCCACTCAATGCCTTGTTCACATAGGTGCTCTTACTTAAGCCCAAGATATAAAGAGCATCTCCTAAGTCCTATATTTCATGCAAGATTGGAATATCGTTTACAATGAGCACCAGAAAGGAAATCTTTTCCCACTAGCCTTCTTATAAACACAAGGGTCATCCTCGTTCTTGATGAAGCCAAATCTAATTATTGCTTCATCAAAACGAAGGTTCCAACTCCGAGAAGCGTGTTTAAATCCACAAATGGATTTCAACAACTTATAAATCTATCCCTTTATTCTTTGGATTGTCAAAACCTTCGGGCTAAGACATACAAACGTCCTTAGTCAAATTCCCGTTTAAAACTGTTTTTGACATCCATTTTCCATATCTCGTAATCAAGATATGAGACTATGTCAAGAAGAATCTGGATAGATTTAACCATGGCCATTGGTGAGAAGGTTTCCTCATAGTCATTCCCTTGGATCTGCCGATAAGATTTCGCAACCAATCAGGCTTCATAGGTCTGAGGCTTGTATTCCATGTCCATCTTTACCTTGAAGGTTCATTTGCATCCGATGGTCCTCACAGGATCGATTGGATCAACTAGTTCTCAGACTTGGTTGTCCGATATAGACTGTATTTCCTCCCTCATGGCTCCCATCCATAACTTGGAGTTAGGCCCATCCACGGCTTTCTTAAACGTGGCCGAATCCTCATGATCCACCATTATCTCACCGTCCCCTCCAAACACAAAATACCCATATTTAGGAGGTGGGTGACTGAGCCTTCCAGATCGCCTTGGACCTTCAGGAATTGCTACATGAACTGGTTCTTGCTCTACGACCACTTCAGGCTCCTCTACTGGGTTGTCAAGTGGTTAAGAGGCATATGCACCATCTTGAACTTCTACTAGATGTACAACGCTCCCACTAATGTCTTTGGAAACAAATTCCCTTTCCATAAAGACCCCACCCCTAGCGACAAACATCATGTTCTCACTAGGTTTGTGAAGTAATATCCCTTTGTTCCTTTGGTATACCCCACGAAGGTGTATTTCTTAGATCTTGGTTTGAGCTTAGTTGAAACCAAACGTTTCACACAAGCGTCGCAACCCCAAACCCTTAGGAAGAACAAAACGGGCTTCTTCCCGTACCATTTCTAAAAGGGTATCCCTTCTACATCATTCGTTGAATCCCGATTCACTATGAACGCGACCGTCTCCAGAGCATAACCCCAGAAAGAGATCGGAAGATCAGTCCAACTGATCATGGAACGGAACACTGTCTAACAATGTCTGATTTCTTCGTTCGGCTACACCTTTCAACTACAATGTCCCGGAGGAGACCATTCCAAAAGGATCCCATTCTCTTTTAGATGATCTAAAAACTCTATGGTCAAGTATTTTCCACCTCGATCCAATCGAAGTGTCTTAATACCTTTCCCAAGCTAGTTTTCTACTTCAGTATTAAACTCTTTGAATTTATCAAAAGTTTCAGACTTATGTCTCATCAGATAGACATGACCTGTCACGCCCCGAATTCAGTATAACCGAACCCGGAACGCGAACGGTGAAGCAAGTAAAACAAAGTCTCAAATAGTTTAATAAATCGCTTTAAAAGCACCACTTGTATTAATCAAAACAATATTTTACAAACTGAGTTTTAATTTAAAAAGAAAATGAAAGAACACTAAAACATGAGTGTACATCGCTAGACAACCCCGACAGCTCGGACTCTCGCTCCCAACTCTTCAAGCCTCGAGAGATCCTCCTAGTCTGCCTCGCGAACGGTACTTGTAGGAAAAGCAGCAAGGGGTGAGCGTTTCGCTCACCACCACGGACACCAGACTGACTACGGCATACAGCAGAAATGTCGGGAACTCCGGAAACAAACAATAACACAGGGGACCACTACCCCAAATAACATATTAAACCCGACTTTCACACAAATCACTACCAATTTCCCCAACCATCTAAAACCCGTGCACGTAATGGAGACCCCAAATCAGAGACCGAACAACCATTATATTAGTCACACCGACAAGTTAAAGCACATACCTCACACGATCCTATGTGCATTTACTTGTAACTTTCCGCAACCAAACTAGTATTCGCTACTCGTCCCTACCTCAGAGGCCTGCGGGAAAAGTAGTAAAGGGGATGAGCGTTCCGCTCACCTCCACGGATACCCGTTCGATTATGGCATACTAGTAAAGTATCAACAACTTACCAATCTAAACAGGGCAAACAACTACCTCAAAACCTGAAACCAAACCGTCACAACTGCTCACGATATCAATACCTCAAATACTCGCTCACGTAAGGGAAACCTCGAATGGGGATCATATTCTCAACTAAGCAAAACATTATTGCTCACCATATCAACACTCTAATTACCCGATCACATAGGGGAAACCTCAAAACGGGGATCATGTTCTCAACTACACAAATCACTATTGCTCACAACATCAATACCCCAATTACCCAATCACATAGGGGAAACCTCAAACAACCCACTCACGTGAGGGAAACCTCAAACCATCCGTTCACGTGAGGGAAACCTCAAACAACCCGCTCACGTGAGGGAAACCTCAAACCACCCGTTCACGTGAGGGAAACCTCAAACAACCCGTTCACGTAGGGGAAACCTAGTTCGTACGGCGCCGCAGCGCATCAACCCTAACCCCTCTCCGTGGTGAGACCCTCACACAGAGGCGCTGTATCACCACCGTAGGTTATTGATGAGTCTCGAACCCAAGACCTCACCCTTTAACACAGAACTAACGACCTCTACAAACAAACACAATCGTGAATAAAGTCACGCAATATCAACAATATCAACACACAAACAATGCACGCAAGATCACAAAGGATCAACACACATACTACACAGTTTCCGGTAGCAATCCGGCTGGGCCTGGCACTTCCCCACGCACTTTCCCCGACACACAGTCGGGCCAGACGGTCGACCTCATCGCGGCACATAGCAACACTTTTCCGATTGCTAGTCGGAAGGAGGGCCTCCTTCATCGCGGAATCTCAAGCCTCAACACTTTACCGATCGCGCGCCGGAAGGTACGACACACCTCACGGGGAACACAGCCCTCGGCACTTTACCGGTCGCGCATCGGAAGGTACGACACACCTCTCGGGCACAACTCATCCAGGTATCACCAGAACAATCACAATCACAACCAAATATCACACAATACTCCGCAAATAGCAAAATTAACATCACGACTAACTACCACTCAGCAAGTCAGTCAACAACAAACGGGTTCAATACCCCACAGGCACACATGGCCACACACAAACACAATCAGTTCACTCAACCTACGGGCACAACCAGGTGCCCACATGTGATTCCTATCGCACGGTAAGTTTACTTAACCTACGGCACCACCAAGTGCCACATGCATTTCTATTGTTCGATGAGTTCACTTATCCTACGACACCACCAAGTGTCACATGCATTTCTATTGTTCGATAAGTTCACTTATCCTACGACACCACCAAGTGTCACATGCATTTTTATTGTTCGATGAGTTCACTTATCCTACGACACCACCAAGTGTCACAAGCATTTCTATTGTTCGGTAAGTTCACTTATCCTACGACACCACCAAGTGTCACATGCATTTCTACTAATAACTATCCCTAGTCAAGGCCGATATCCGGCTACTTTTCCCTACCTCGTAAAGTGTTCCAAGTCCGATGTTCACACTCCGGAAATGCTCACGATCACCCGCTTAGCCTCTTCTTTCCACGGTCGGTGGCACGATCTAATATGATCAAAATAACACATTTTTCAAATATACAGGCAAAACCGAATTTAATGAACTTAACGCCCAAAAGCCACCCCGACAATGCCGATCGCTCCCAAGCTTCCCAATTACTCGACATTGTCAACAAGGGGCCCGGAAAGGCCCGATTTGCCCGGCTCGGCGAATCTGCCCGGGATCGGAAAACGCCCTTTCGGGGCTCCGAAAATTCCCATTTTCATTTCTACGATCCTAAAATAATTCACGTGTTCCAACGCAATTGACGGAATCAATTTCTGATACCCGAGCGATTTAATTCCGCGTTTAAAGTTTCTAACCCAAATTTCCGAATTCTCACAAATTAAATCCATAATTCGTTCCGGGTGTGAATTATCGACTCGGGGATCATCCAAGACCACCCGAACACGAAAAACCCGAGGCCCGGGCAAGTGGGCCCCACACGGCTACACCGGAAAATGCTCCTTTTCGCCCCAAAATGTTCCTAACGAACCCCAAACCTCAACCATTCATCCTTAAACCAATTCTAACCAAAACCCTAGAATTTAAACACATCGAAATGAGAAGTTTTCGGGTTATTACCGTAGGGAACGATGAGGGGATGATGAATACGCGAGAATTGAGACGATCCGTCGGTCGGATCGTCGGGAAATCGAGCCCAAACTTCTCTTTTTCTTTCTCTTTCTTCTTCTCTCTTATTTCTCTCTCTTCCCTCTCCTTTTTTCTGAAATTGTCGAACACTACTCTCAACCATTCCTTTTTATTTTGTTTAAAATCAAACCACACCAAAAAGACCATAATACCCCCATTTCCCTTTACCTTTTGTTTTAAAGTCCAAGGGTATACTTGTCTTTTCAACTCCAAACCACCACTTTTATGACAAGTGTCATGTGGGTCCCACTAGTTAGAAAAATATCTTTGTAGATATTTTTGAATCGTTTTTTGCGAAATTCGGCCATTTGGGCCCCGTGCGGGCCCATTTTCCAAGAATTTACAAAACTTCGCGTTCTACAGGAAAACGGCCCAACTAAGACCGCTGTAACGACGGCTAAGCTTTTTGGATCCAAATCGGGCCTCGAACGGACCAAAACGTCGCTCGGTTGACTTTTTCGGCAAAAAGTCAACTTTTCCCGAATTGGTTAAAAAGTTGCCCTGAGTCACCCAGAACTCACTTTGGTCGATATCAGGGTCAACTTAAGTCCGATATGACTCTCGGGGTCAATTTTAGGTTCATTTAGGTGTGTCTCGAAATTTTAAATTTTTTCCGTTTTTCTGCCGATTGACCGACGTTGACCAGGAGCGGTCCTTACATGACCATATTTACCGTAATCATCAGTAAATGTGATAAAGTAGCTAAAACCCCTCATTTTTTTATTTTGATCAGCAATTTTTATATATATATATATAAAAGTAAAACTCTCTCAAGTAGAAAGAGGAATACAGCTTTTAGATCCAACTACAGACCAAGCACAAAAAAGTTCACGTAACTGAAATAAAACACGAGCATGGCGCTCATAAACCTGACACGAGCATGGCGCTCATAAACCTGTGAACCTGACACGAGCATGGCGCTCATAAACCTGACACGAGCATGGCGCTCATAATCCTGACACGAGCATGGCGCTCATAAACCTGACACGAGCATGGCGCTCGGAAAACAACCACGAGCATGGCGCTCGGAATACAACCACGAGCATGGCGCTCGGAATACAACCACGAGCATGGCGCTCGGAATACAGACACGAGCATGGCGCTCAATAAACTACCACGAGCATGTCGCTCGGATTACAGACACGAGCATGACGCTCAATAAACTACCACGAGCCAGGCGCTCCGTACACAAACACAAGCAAGCCACTCGGAAAACCAACACGAGCATGACGCACAGACTACAACCACGAGCCTGCAACTGCGAGAAGCTCCTCGGACGAGACCGCTAACAACCGAACAGACGAAGGAACCCAAACTCAGCCCTCCAAGACCAATCAAAACACCCCCACCTCTTACCAGCACTTGAATATATAACACCTCATCTCATCAAATACCCAATCCAAATAAATAGAAATGGCATTGACACGCCGGCGGCCTGCACCGCACACGGCTGAGATAAGTCGGTGGCATATAGCCACCGATACTAAAACCCCTTAGAATCAGAATCCACAAGACTTTGAACAACGACACATAAGCCTAACACCTCGTCGGAGGCCAACACCTAAATGACCGACGAGGCCTCCCCAACAAAGGGTTAGGGAGCGACGAAGACTTAAGCAGAACCAAGACTAGGAGGCAAGCAGTGTATACACAAGTACTAAGCAAGAAAAGGAGGTGAAGAGAAACCTTACCCACCGAAACCTTGTGAACGGGAGAAGCACCTCCAACGAAAGTCCGAGCACAAACCAGCGTCGGCAAGACCCTCACACCAAACCAGTAGGGAATGAGCAGATTGGGCCAAGGATCAGACCCAAGAAACAGGACCGGGCCTAAGGCCAAGCCAATTAAGCCCTGGCCACGAAGACAGCCGGATTCCACCAGCAGAACCACAGATTCGGCAAACCCCGCTGTTGAACCGGCGAGCAGCACCCACCGCTCCGGCCACCGCACTCTACCGGAGCGAGCGACGCCAGGGAAGCCCGACCACGGTAGATCTGAACGAAGACCGCCAGAATCCACAAGCAGATCCGCAGATCCGGCAGACCCTGCTGATGAACCGGCGACCAACACCCACCGCTCTGTCCACCGCCCTCTACCGGAGCGAACGACACCGTGGAAGCCCAGCTACCATAGATCTGAACGAGGCGATGGATCTGAAGCGTTGAGCCAACAAATCCGGAAAGGACGCGCGCCGGTCGGCCCAGTCTTCACGGTCGAGCAGAAGCCTTTGATTCCGGAAGAACCATCCTCCAGCTGCACGAAGAAGAAAAGCTTCGGCTGGCATGAATAGACGGAACTCGGGTTGTAGCCGAAGGAGGAGAAAAAAAACTCCCAAAAGCAAAGAAGGGGGACGAGGAAGGAAGGGGGTGAGAGGAGGTCACCACCGGCACCAACCTTGGCCGGAGCCGTGGCCGGAGCCGGTGGAGACGAAGAAGGGCAGTCTGACGGCTAGGGTTTCAGAGTAGGGAATAGGATAAGTTAGAGAGAAAAAAGTTCAATTGGATCAACATGATTAGAGCAGATGTTGGTTCTTTATTTGCTAAAACCCCTCATGGAAAGCAAACTTAGTGGTATACACACATCCGAGTGTTTCTGCCCCAATAATTCACCCGTCCTTTCATCGCAACTAATGAAGGGCGCTTTAGTCATTTTTCCCATCAAACAAGCCTCACACATATCAATAGAATGAAATTAGAATGGACTTAAAAGTTCGCACTTCTGAAGTTCTGATATGCGTTATTGTTTGTGCAACCCTAACGATAGTGCCTTATAAGAGTTTCGGTTTAAATTGTCGGATTTAGACCTCTTGGTATTAGCGTTATAAATAGAGCTTGAGGCATTTCTACCCATATCTAATATGTACAATCCTCCAACCATGTTAGCACTAACATAAAACATATCATTCATAGAATATTGAAAATCAAAATTATATTCTTTCTTGTCTAACATGGACACATATATAATTTCCTACCAAGAGTAGGTATGCAATATTCATCATGTAGCACAGAACTAGGCCTCTTGGAAAAGAAAGACTTATGTATCCTACAGCTGTTGCCGCAACTCTCACTTCATGCTTTTCAAACTTCTCCCACTTTCCAACCATTGCACGTGCGTGCGTATGTGAGATTCAGCCCGAGTATCCAGTACTATGAATCTGGGAAGTAGTGAGATGTAACTCTATAAAGCTAATACCTGATGAAGGCGCGGTCCCACTGCCTTTTTTCAGATCATTATGGTTTTTTTCCCGCAATCCATTTTCCGTTGACTGAGCTTCTGGCAGTAGAAGCAGACAGTCTCATCCTCCTTAGCCTTCCTTAAGAACCCTTATTCCTAGGAGGTTTAGGGGCGATCAAGTGTCTCATCTTTCATGCCAAGTACGTAGGGGCCTTTCCCTTGCCACTACCAGTTTCCTTATTGAAACTGGATCCCTTTCGGACCATCAGAATATCCTTGGATCCTAGATCTCTGATACTTTTCCCATCAGTTACAAGTACACCATGTAACTCTGATATGGTCAATCCATATCATGATTTTGATAGTTCATGGTGAACTCGACATACGCACGAGGAAGGGAGCGCAGAACCCTATCGACTGTCATCTCTGATTCTATCTTAAGACTCAGTCCATTAAAATGTTCGAGATGCCCCTTCATTTTCTGGACATAAGGGATAGCCTTTTCAAGGTCATTTAATTTGCGTTTATATGTGAGGACCATCCTCAAACTTCTATACTAGTCCAGATAGTTTGTCCCATTAAGCTTGACCCCGTCAATCATGGTTTTTAATGACAAACTATTGTTTACTTTTTCCATTTGATCTATACGACATATAAAATTTAATTAGTAAACTGAATAAATTTTCTAAAGATCAAGCTTAAACATCAACCAATCGATTCTAAACCTTTAGAATCTAGAACCAAGATCCTTGATTCACTCGATCAAGCTGAACGAAGGCTCACCACTCAATCAAGCTTTGTAAGTAGGACCCCGTCCAATCGCATCCAATGTGATTCTTGGCTAGGGTATGTACTTAAGTACACGACTTACCCTATGTTATACCCTAGCTCAGCCCTGGCTGAGAATCGTAGTCGGGTCCACCAATTTTCAACTATGACCTGTCACTATGCAGGTGCTCCACTAAGGCGCACGACACCCACATATGTTGTCCATACTTATTACCCTGCCTTCCCATGGATGCTCCGCTAAAGCCCACGACACCCATAGGACGAGGAGGTAGTAATTTGTTGAGACTTTGGGAGGTATCTGACATGACCCGTTTTTTACTTGTCTGGTTGTGTTTAAAACTTTGGCACATCCTAGATGCGATGAGCACATCAACTACATTCCAAATGTAATGATGCCTCCAATTACATACATTGTAATTCTTCCTTCAAACTCATCAACTACATCCAATATAATGACGATTCTAAGAGCTTACAAACAATGATCAAAATCCAATTTTATCTTTGAATGTGAGGTGATATGCTCGGTAAATAAAGTTAAGCATGCAATTTTAAAACACATAGAATTAATCATGCAAAAACTAAACCAAGCATAAAGCAATAAATGTGCACATAATAGCCCCCTAAACTAACTGCCACTAGCTTCTTGAGCTCCACCGACTCCAAGCCGATGTCAATACCTAAGAAATCACCAAATGACTTTTTTTTCCCTTTCTTCGTCTTGAGCAAAAGATTACAAATTAATACACGACTCGCAGGTCGGGAATTAATAAATATTATAAATAAGTGGTTCGACGACCACACCTCGGAAAAATAATTACACGCTAACTTTAACGGCTTGTAGGCCGTGAAAAGCGATAAATAATTAAATCGAGCTCAGGGCTATTATGTACACCATGCCAACATCACATCACACAAAGTGTTATCAAACAAGCATGTTATCAAACATAATGTGATCTTCCAGTTTTAATTAATAGCCAAGTTTCGAAATTTTTTGATACTCAGTTTATCGAAACCGTTCAAAATTGAAACTTTTGAACATTTGATTTTTGAGTTCGTCAAGATGGATCCAAACTCATCATGACTAAAACAAGGTTTATCTTGGCATATCGACCATCCAATGGTCATTCTCGGCCTAGCTTAGTCCAACGGAGCCCCGTTCGGTCCCGTTTTCGGCTCCCCGAGAGTCCCGCTCCTGAGACCCGAAAAATCAAACTTTTTTCTAAAATTTCAGACTTGATATAGTTCTCAAAAAATCATTTTTCATGCATTAAAACCTTAAACAAGAATTTAAAACATGTTATCAAACAATTTAGCAAAACAATGTGCATAAAGCGAAACTATCAAGCAAAACCGAAATTTCTCAAGACCGTCTTGTGAATCCTGAAGGTAGCACGGATCTGATACCACTTTTGGGTCTCGAGATAAGGTAGGAGATGAACCAAATCGGAGCGGAATGAAAAATAAAACCAAGAGACCATTAAAACCATTAATCAACTACCATAGATTGGAATCACAAGAAAAAAATTCATTTTCATACCAAAACAAGAACACCTGGAAAAGAATGATTTGGCTTGAGTCTCCAAGACGCCTACGTATCCACTTGGGAATCAAAGCCACTTAGTTCTTCTTATGGGGACTCAAGAACATCAAAGATGGAGAACAAACATCCCCTTGGCCGAAATTGTAGAGGGATGAGGGAGTTTTTGTCTTTCTATTTTGTGTCTTGTGTTTTCTATGTTGGAAAATGGTGACTTAAACCAATTAAATCACATCAACATAATAAAAAATAGTATAGGACAAGCATGATGTAAATATGACAAGTATGGTGCTAAATATAGCTAGATAAGGTGGGGTTAGGTGGTGAATCACCAACATCTTAATCCTTGTCTTGCTTACTTAGTACTAATTAATCAAGACTTGATTAATTAGTTCCATGGGCCTTGGTTTCATTTGCCTCTCATGGGCCTCGTGGAACATGCTCGTGTCCATTACCAACGAGGTCCCGTGATCAATCCCAAGACTCCAAGCCTTGTCTTGATCCGTAAAGTCCTATTCACTTACGGGCACATGACCCAAAACCCAGTTTTGGTCATGTCCTGAGACAACTCCCTTTTGGCCATTATCCATAAATGTGTCAATGAGTTTCACCCTTCGGTGTGACCTTTAGGTTTATGCATGTCAATAGATCAACGTAAAATCCCATTTTACTTGATCCTATTTAAGTGGCAACTAACGAGACTTTAGTATTGCCTGACACTGCATAAGGAATCAACCCTATTGATTCTAACCTTTCCGTCGTCCCTGTCATTATCCTTTTATCTCCGATATCCTGATTGAGATAAGGCATAGAGCCGTCTTTCGTGTCACTCATGTAGTCCGTCCCCAAGCCAATCATGGTTGTTATGGAAGCCCTGTTACAGACAACGTTAGGCTCAAGTCAAACTCAGTTGTTTACTGCATAGCGATCACAAAGACTCCTTGGTCTAAGGATACATGACAAGCTACGACTATGAATATGTTCATGACTTGATCTATGGCACATATTCATGTCGGGTCGTCCAATATCATGTCCCACATGATATCTATGATCAGACTCCAGAATCCCATTCCAATGACTAACAGTACGTAAGCCATAAAGAGCCATCTTTCATACTAGTCACTTTTAGTGAAGCTTTGTTAACTAGGGACCCATCGAGTGTGATCTATCTCGATCTATGGTTCTATTCGCGTGGTGGGCATAGATCAGAGCACACATCGATATATTACTCCAACACACAAGTAATATAAAGCCGCTTTAATTTGATTGATAACGATGATATATACATTTGGACATTTAGGATTGAACTACGGGCACTAAGATTAACAATGAGCGCATCACTGGACCTCGTTGGGAATGACCGTGGGCCATGTTCCAAGAGGCCCATGCAACCAAGGCCCATGCAACTAATTAATTAAGTCTTGATTAATTAGTACTAAGTAAACAATACAAGGATTAAGGTGTTGGTGATTCACCACCTAACCCCATCTTGTCTAGCCATACTTTGTACTATTTACACCTTACTTGACACAATACTTGTCTCATTCCTTTAGTTGAACAAGTATGAGGTTTGTTATGGTCAAGTCAACTTTTTTCAACATAAAAAACACAAGACAAGAATAAGAAAAACAACTTCTCCCTCCTCTCCATGGCAATTTCGGCCAAGGGTGTGTTCCACCTCTATTTTTGTGTTCTTGAGTCCTCAAAGAGAAGAACTACGTGGCTTTGATTCCCATGTGGATATGTAGGCGTCTTGGAGACTCAAGCCAATCATTCGTTACCTGGTGTTCTTGTTTTGGTAAGAAATAGTGCTTAATTTTTCTCTTGTGAATCCATTCTTTGTTAGTTGTTTCATGGTTATAATCGTCTCTTGGTTTTCATTGATTTTCCGCTGCGAGTTGGTTCATCTCCAACCCTACCTCGAGACCCAACAAGAGGTATAGAGGTCATAGGATGGACATAGGCATGGGTTGGTGGTGGGGTCAGCGCCATCTAAAGACTAGAAACATGTTCTAGGGCTAGAGAACTCCTTTAGGGTTTTGGGTACATCATTTAAGATTACCAAATCAACATTACATTAATTTAAGACTTTTTAAATTTAATATTTTCTAATTAATATTTTCTAATTATTTATTTATTAATTTAAGATTAAGATTACTTAATTGATAATACAATAATTTCAGACATTAATTGAAGATTTTATCATTTAAAATTACGAAATTAAGATTATATTAATTTAAGATTTTTTGAATTCAACATTTTTTGAATTTAATATTTTGTAATTAAAGATATTGCTTTAAGATTAATAACTTAAAAATACATTAATTTCAAATTTTAGAACCGCATTAGACAATATTGGTCTCTATTATGGAGAATAAAACATATTAGACCATCCACTAGGTAAAATTCAATTAAATTAAATCAAAAATAGACTGATTCGGGCTATTCCATTTCTCATTGTGGATGCTTTTATAGTCAGATCGACACTCACCAACACATGTGATTGATTAAATAATTAATATATAATAATGGGATAGAGTTTAAAACAATTTATATAGTATTTACAAATCATTTTTAGAATGAGTTCCATTATGGTTTGTAAATTGCATGAAAATGGTTTGCGAACCTATAAGAATGGTTTATAAATCCTAAGAAAATTGTTTGACATCCGTCATTTTCTATAACATAAAATAACCTCTTAAATGGTAGGGTTTTCAAAATAATTTTCTAGGATTTACAAACCATTTTCAGGATTTATAAACCATTTTTAGGAAGTTCCAATATGGTTTGTAAATTACATGAAAATGGTTTGCAAAAGTATAAGGATGGTTTGTAAATCTTAATAAAATGGTTTGACATCCTTCATACGGAGTAGGAATGATGGATCTTCAAACCATATTCTTAGGATTTACAACCTATTTTAAACAATTTACAAACCATTTTGTTAGTATGGAACCTATCTTAAACAATCAAACTGGCTTGAAACAAAGTGGGGATGATGGATCTACAAACCATTCTTATAGGGTTGGTGAAACATTTTAAACAATTTACAAACCATTTTCTAAGTATGGAACCTATCTTAAACAAGCCAATTGTGTTCAAACAAAGTGGGAATGATGGATCTAGAAACCATTCTTATGGGATTTTTTAAATCATTTTCATACGTTTTACAAACCTTTTTCTTTGTATGAAGCCAATCGAAGTTCAAATAAAGTGAGAACAATGGGTCTACAAATCATTATTATAGGGTTTGTGAACTATTTCCATATGATTTACATATTATTATCCTAGTATGGAACCTATCGGAGTTTAAAGAAAAATATTCATGCTATTTACAAACCAATCAAAGTTCAAATGATGTGGGATGATGGATTTATAAACCATTCTTATAGGTTTGCAAACCATGTTTATGTTATATACAAAACATGTTTGTAACCTATTATAAACCATTGATAGTTGATTTTTAGTCGTGGTTCAAAACATATTCAATATTGGTCTTGATTGTTAGCTCTTGGAAAAAGATAAAATTTGATGAAACATGATAAAAATAATGAATTTGTAAAGAAAAAAAAATGAAATTTTGTCCAGATGCTAACACATGTCCAAATTTGCCTTTTTCAGCCAACCCATAATTTATTTCGGCCATTTTCATCTTAACCATTTGATTTTATATCCAACAGATCAAATTTAGTTCGCACATTCGCACCATACACACGATTTGCACCTGAAATTGTCCATATATATGTATGTATATTATTCATTTCTATATATATTATTCATTTCATCCTACAAGCTCTCCGACACAAACTTTATCAAAATGTAACAAAATTCTCAAGAAAGTTGAGAATATACATAGCTGCTTCAAAAAATAGAATGCCTCAACAGTAATTTCTAAATCTAAAATTTGGGAGAGAAAATGAGTATTTTGAGAGATGAGTGGTTTGGGGAAAAACTATAGAAATGGAGGTATTTTAGAGAAAAAAGTTTGGGTTTTTTAGGTCGCAAACACGTTCAGTTTGTTTCAATGGATTCTGTCCACTTAGCTGACAAAATAAATTATCTTCGGGCATGATGCTAACTAGCCTGTGATTTAGTTAGTTGGCAGTGGACAACTTTGCGGACGATTACAAGATTGTCAACTAAGTGACAACTTGGCCGACGAAATCAATCATTTTCGACAAAATTTCCTACAATACCAAAGACATCATCAAATTCAACAAAGTAGGGGATCACATACGGGGGTCATGATGCGCGAATCATGTGGTGACAGGGATGAATTGTGACGTGCGCCCCTTAAATTGAGGTGTGTTCCATAATGTGAGACTCGAGTATGAGACTCATGAGTTGAGTGGATATTGGGCTTTTGTTCGTTTTCTCGATTCGAAGTGTAAATCAATGTTTTTTGTGATCAAAGACATAAAATAAATTATTTAGAACAATACGAACCTAATGACTATAAATTTATAAATTTTGGACACCGTTTACACAAAATCGGATTTTTTTGGTTGGCTGGTTACGACTCACGACTCGCGAATCACCGCACCATAATTTTTAGTCGTGGTTCGGATTGTGAATCGTGAACCATGATTTAGTAGTTCGCGAGTCGCGATTCACGCACGCCACAACGTACAAATCATGGTTCGTGATTCACGATTCGTGAAGTGATCCGCCTACTGTAAATGCTCTAAGGGATATTTTAGATATTTTAGATATTAGGGAGGAAGACGAAGAATACTTAGTTTTTTTACATAATAAATATTTTAACGGATTAATATTCAAATTTTGTTTTCATTTTTAATAGACGTTTTAAGAAGAATTAATTCCAATATATAATCTCTAATTTTAATTTTTAAAATTGATTTTCTCTATAAAATTATATTTATTTATTCAAAAAATAAACAAATCTATTTTCTTTCTAAAAATAACATTTTAAGTGACTATATTAAATGATGTGAAAATATAATGGTCTTTTTAAACTGTAAAAAAAATATATACCATTCATCAGTGGACAACTCATGATGTATAATTATTGATTCTTTCTACTTAGAAGTCGCTCTCTCTTCGAAGTCGTTTCCAAAAAAACCCTACCTAACCCCTAAATTGTCGACTCCTTCTTTTGTCGCCGAATTTTTGAACATTTGAGATTAAGAGAATTATACTATTATCATCTGACTTTTTGGCCTGCTATCCCCTTTTATCTCAAGCCTGCCTTCCCAAAAGCATCTCAGATCATAAGCCTATTACACTCTCAAATCTTATCTTGGAGTGGGGGCCTAAACCCTTTAAGTTCTTGAACATTTGGATTGAAGACCACAGATTTCTCAAAGTTGTAGAAAACTTCTGGAACTCATATGTTGTATCTGGTCTACCACATTTTATACTTTGGTAGAAGTTAAAATTTCTAAAGGGATATCTCAAAACCTGGAATGTTGAGGTTTTTGGGATTTTAGAAACCTCCATATCTGATCTCAAAACAAGCATTGATAAGTTGGACTCTATTATTGAATCAAGAGAATTGTACCCCCAAGAGTGTTCACAAAGTGGAGCTTGGAGAGCAGAGCTAATTACAAAGACCAAACTTCTCTCCATGTTGTGGACTCAAAAGGCCAGAAAGAAGTGGATCAATGAAGGAGATTAAGGCTCTGAATTCTATCCCAGGATAGCTAACTACAAAAGAGTTCAAAAGAAAATTTCTCAGGTTTGGTTTAAGGGTGAACTCTTATCAGATCCTATTCAAATAAAGAATGTTGCAGGCTCCCATTTTGTGCTGAAATTGGCAGTCCAAGCTTCTTCAATCAAATACTACAGCTATCAAAAGATCCAAGGTTTGTGGACTTATTTGGCTCAAAGGCTTGCCTTTGGAAATTAGGTGGAGGCAACAAAATTCACTTTTGATCTGATGTTTGGTGGGGAGACTCCACTTTGAGGATGCTATTTCCTAGAATTTTCCTCCTATCAAATTCTAAGAAAGATCTAATAGAAGACTGGGATTTGAAACTCAGAAGAGATTTTGGGGGCTGGGAGAAAGATGAATGGGACATGCTCTCCTCACTTCTCATACTGATCTCTCCAGGCTCAAATGAAGATGTAATGTACTGATTCATGATGACAAAGGATTCTCAGTAAAAAAATATGTACTCTTTGATTGCTCCCCAAGGCAGTGCTATTCCTACTTGGTCAAAAATACTTTGGACCCTAGGTGTTCCTCCTAAAATTGTGGCTTTCTGTTGATTAGCTTGTCTGGAGGCTATACCTTCAAGGTGCTTCCTGGAATCTAGAGGCATGTCCTTTTCTCTGGATGATCTCATCTGTCCTTCTTGCTCTTGGGATTTGGAAGATGTTGCACATATAATTCTGCACTGTAAAGTAGTTTGGGAGGTTTGGAACCTTGTTCTTTCTTGATAGGGGGTTTCTTGGGCAATGCCTGGTGATATTAACTCTCTTTTCTGTTCTTGGATTCATCTGATCAATGCAAAATTTAAGAAGCTGTGGGGTAAAATCATAAAACTTGCTTGCTGGAAAATTTGGTTGGCCAGAAATGACAGAGTATTCAATGGTATGGTTTTATCTTCTGCAACAATTTTCATCAAAATTCAAAGTCACAACTATTCTTGGGAAACTACATCCTTCAAGCACAATTATTCCTTCCCTTTTGAGAACTGGTTAGCTGACCCTCAGCTTATCTTGTGATGAGACATTGCGAAATCTGATTTTCTCAGTTTTTTGATTGGTTCCTCTTATCTCCTTATTTGTTCTGGAGTGTGAGGGGGTTGGGATTGAGGGTGGGGTTAGGTACTGATGTGAGGGAGTCTCTCTTGGGGTTTCTTGTTTCTTGTTGAGTGGGGGTATTTCAGTTGTTCTAGGTCTGGCTTGGAGTGTGGGTTGCCCCTGTGTTGTTTTTGGTCTTTTTTTGTGTCTTGGCTGGCTTGCTTGGTAGTGTTTGTTTATGTGCAGGTTATTTGTGAGGTTATTTCAGCTACAAGCAACTCATTTCTCAGCATTTGATATCAATGCTATTTTATCTTGCTGAGGATGGCCTTGTATTTGGATCAATCCTGTCATCACCTCATTTAGGCTGCAAGTTCACTTCTTCTCGGATAACTCCTCAGTTAAATAGTGTTGCAGCTCATCCAGTTTTTCTTGCTGCAAGAAGAAAACACATTTTCATTGCTGCTGTTTGTTTCAACCACATCTGGTATAGATGCTCAACCTCAAGTATAGATCATGAATTTACATGCTCATGCTCAACCTCAAGTGTGGATCATGAATTTACATGCTCAACACCCCCCTCACAAAAATCTGTTGGACCCTCAACAGTTTCCATAAACAATCTTATAGTTTCTTACCCCTTCCTTTTGATCCTCTTTTGAATGAATCAAGATCGTTTGTTGGTTTGGATGCCTTGAATTTCCCTCGTGCTCAAGGATCTCTACAGTAGAAGGATCCTCCACATTATGGGCATTTGCAGACCCTTCCATTAGAGTTTCAATTTACCACCCTTATGTACCCTTAGTCCTAAACATGGTACTTGTAATTTTCTTCTCTTTCGGTTTGATCTCGCTCTTGTTTAGTCTCTGTCGCTAGAGGCTTTTGTCCTCCCTTTTCAACCTTTGCATTGGGGGAGATTTATAATACCATTTTGCTTAACAAAAACAAAACTTGGCGGAGATGTTCCCTCAGGAGTAGAAGTAGAAAAATATGGACAAATATTATAAAAAGATTTATATAGAAAAATAGATGGATAAATAAAAGGGTGTAAATGTGTAATAGAGCACGCTAGTATATGAAAGTGATGCTCCCCCGGATGAAATAATGGGAAATTATCAAAATATGTCACCTAATCTCATCCGGATGAAATTTGTAAACAAAATCATAAAGGCACAACAGTTGCAGTCACCATAATAACATCATTATAACACTATGTCACACCATATTCAAAGTTGAGCAAGTATGGTTTACATACTCTGACATATATACATTCCTAACTCTTCATCATCATCAGCAGCAGCAGCTATACTCGAAAGAAAAAAAAGTCTGGTACTCACATTCCGGGTCATAATAAAAAGGACCTAATCAACATGGATGGATTATCATAAGAGGTTCGTTTGCTTGGATACCAGGATCAGCATCACCCTTGTGCCATAACTAGTGCAAATCATAATGGCAGGAAACAATACAAAACACTGGGGATATAGTTTTGCTGTGATTAAGAGGAGTCCAAGGTCCCCACTTATCTCGAGTACGAATTATGGGACATGAAAAACCTGTAATCGGGATGGATAACTTGCAAGAGCTTCAGCCAATTGTCTGCCGCTCGCAATAGTGAGTTGGCCTTCTGACATTGGTGAGCTCCACTGGAATTCCATTCTGATACTTTGAACTTGTGGAAAGCCAGCCCAAATATGGGCAGCGATAGTTTCGATGCTATGTTTGTACTGTGATCCTCCCAAACACTAGAACCACGTACATGTACGCTCTCACCCCGCATACCTGTCAGCCACCAAAGACAATCTCAGCCATTAAATTTCCAAATCAGAAGTTCAAGCTTTGGAGGGAGAGAGAGAGAGAGAGAGAGAGAGGCATACTCTGTGAAGATGTTGACAGAGAATGAAACGTTAGAAAGCAGGCATCTAGGTTCTGTAGCGTTGGACCTGTGGGGATCCTATATATTGGATACCTTCACAGAAAATGTAAAGGAAAAACAATTTGTTCACATGGTACATTCTATTTGCAGTGAACCACGGATAGTGACTAATTCGGTCAAAGAAAACCTACCATGCAACAGATATCCAACTCGAGGGAGATAAATCACAACTTCTGTATGTCTTCAGTTCAGGGAATTGAGACGCAAGGACAGAAATCTGTTGTGTGCCACTGGCGTTAGGATTTAGAAAAATGGGAACTTCAAAATATTCTATCCAAGAGGGAATAAGAACTTGCCTTGTCTGCCAAAGGTTCCCGGTTGAAAGGCGGAGTACGTTCCAAGTACTCAAAAACTAGCTTGCCTGGAGGGCTGCAAACCTCACCTTCATCACTGGACGAACCTTTAAAAGGTTTATTTCTCAAGCAGGTGTTATTTAACTGGACACCAAGACCTGCCCCACAGTCACTACTGTCATCACTACTTGTCTCCCTAGAGACGTCAGTATCACTCTCTTCACCAGGCCTTCTGTCCAATAATGGAACCAAAAACAGCATCATGCAACCATAGGTTTTCCCAAATTATTAAGTTGATTCACTTTTTTTCAAATTGAGGATCACTTGTTCTTTATTTTACTACAGCGAACTACTTTCCACTATGGCAGGAACTGATTTGAGCAAATAGAGCAGAACCACCTATTAGTTTTGAGTGATATTCAAAATTAGTTCCAGTGAGGGAGATAAGCAATGGATTTTAACAGGCTTGGATATTAAAGAACTATTGGTTAGTTTTACTGTTATTCAAAATTAGTTCCGATGAGGGAGATAAACAATGGTTTTTAATAGACATGGATATTAAAGAACTATCAATTAGTTTTAAGGGATACTCAAAATTAGTTCCGATGAGAGAGTTAAACAATGTTTTTAACACTCACAGACTTGGGTATGAAAGAAGTAAGGACCCAAGAAGAAGCACCTCATTTGAGTTACAAGGGAAGAGTCGCATAAGTTCAAGACCAATGTTGTACTCTTCAGTAAAAAATCCGAAAGATAACCTCTCTACGAACTATTTTCACTCACAAGCCCTGCACTGGCCAATAGGCAAGTAAAGGAACTTGGAAGTATATGAAATGTTTTATGGGAAAAAAAACAAAATGGGTAAAGATAGGTGGGGTGAACTAGTTCCAAAATTCTACATGATTCTGTCAGTTACTTCTGTAAATTCAGGCTAGTATCAAAAACTGTTGTCCACTTAGACTAAAAATAGTCATACAAATCAAAATTGCTTAAACAAACATAGCAATAAAATGGTACTTCTGGAGGGAAACTATGTCAGTGCAACCAAGGGAACAAACAAAAAAAGTACTACAAGCGGAAGGGAATATTAAAAGCAAAAGAGTTGCAAATGCAAAAACAAGACCCACATGATACCCTATTCAGGGATCAATGTGAAAATTCTTTCGAATAGAGCAAAATGGTTGGGTCTACTTGGGCGGTCCAAATATTTTTGCTCCTCCAAAAATGGTAGTAAGCAAGGATCATGTTTCTCCTCTAAGAAATAAAAAATAGCTAAATGTAAACACATCGACTGGGTCGCTCCATTGGAAGCAAAATGTTGCAGGATCATCCCTTCTAATCTTCTTACCAACAAAGGAGAGCAAAATTTGAGAACTTAATATAAGGAGATTATTTTTTTTTTCTTTTGAAAAACAAGTTTTGACATGTTAACCATGATAATTGGGGTTTACACTTCATGCTTGTAGTAAAGGCATAAGGATATAACAGTAGCTTCCTTCAAATAAATCAAATGCACTTATTCAACTAAGAATTCGCAAGATAGAAAATACTGCCTTCAAGGATTCGTTTGTGAGTTTGAAGAAAGAAGAATAGTTGGGATCTCCTATGACTCATAATTTCTGGAGATCGAAAGTTGAGTAGATACTTCGTCTGCTCATTATAATGAGCAAGACAGCAGAATAAATAGGCGCTTAGGCAGAACTAAGTAAACAAAAATGATCCAAAGTTTTTTACCATATAAATTAAAATTTACAAACAATCATATCGTGTTGAAATTGTTTGTTTACAATTGGTATTAACCAAGTTTCTAAGACTCAGTAACAGTCAAGACTCGGTGAGGTGCGGATTAAGGATTTTTTTAACTTATCGTGGAGATACAGGCAAAACGCGTTTTGTATAAAATAAATATATGATACATATATTAAAGACAAAAGGTAGCACTAGTTTAGTAAAATAGGATGGTTCCAAACACATCTTAATTCATATTCTTTGAAATTGAACTGTATTTGAAAAGTGAATTGAACTTGTTATCAATAATCTCTTTTTGAGTTTGTGCTATCATCCGGTCTTCGAGTACAAATTATCATATACACTTCAGAATTGTATATGAAAACTAGTTGACTGAGTTTTGACCGATTTTCACATATAGGTGGACAACGGTCAAAACTCGGTGGTTAAGTTTCATCGAGATATCAGGGAGATAACGTGTCATATAGAACACTGGTATTAACCAATCATCTAAGTTATCAACTGCTGCATCCTGGAATACAGATATGATTTGTTAAAACCCATGTAAATTGCTTACCTCAACCTTGGTGAAGGTCTTGATGGGTCTATATACAACTGAATACCCGACAAGTATGGAACATAATACTGCACTACAGAGTCATTCCCGTTCAATAGTAGAGGAACTCCGGCTCCATATGCACTCCACTCACTAAAGGACTCCCACAGATCCCCAAGCAGAAAGTAGGGATGAAAATCAGCTTCATTGGTCTTCCACCCTTTCATGCTTGTCTACAGAATTCCCAACCAATGCCACAAATTCAGAAAAATAGATGGAATAGAAATCATGACGTGGCTAAGGAATCAATCACAAAACTTTGGGATGAACAAAATAAACTTTTTAAGCACCACTTCCCTTTTTCTTGCTTCCAAAGATACAAGAGTTTAATCAGGCAAATAATTAGCTCAAGGTGTACTGATTCACAATTTATGTTCTATTGGGCATTCAGCAATGCTGGAAGAACCAAATAAGTTGTAGACAATATTCTAGTGTTGTGCACTGGAAAATGATAAAAAGCTCTATCCTAGTTTTCTGAGGAAACAACCAAAACCCACCAAACAGTAGGTTTGAAATTTCGATTACCTTGGGGAAAAACTGGGTTTGAACCAGAGGAGTAGTGTACTCCAAGAAACGATCCAAATTGGTCGAATCGGTCCCACCTAGAACAGGCACAGAACAGCTCGATTGCGAGGCGCATTCAGGCTCGGTAAGAGCTCGCTTATCTGACTGGCCCGTAGAAGAGATGGTAGGTACAATCGCGACCTGCCGCCGATTCAGCTCCTGCTGCTGCTTCTGCTCCTGCAGCAACTGTTGCTCTTGTTGCTGCTGCAGCAACTGCTGCTGATGCCTTCTCACCGCCGGCGGGTAGTAAAATCGGTTCTCGCCGCGGCTGGTTCGGGCGATGGAGCGAGACATTTGATCTGATCGGGAGGTGAATTTGAGGGGTTTATTGCCAATTTAGGGTTTTAGAGAGCTCTGCTCTGAAGCAAGAAAGGAGAGATTTTTTAGGGACGAGAAGGGTCGAGAAGTTGCTGTCTCTATTGCGCTGCGTGTTTGTGGGCTTCACTGCGAGATGCAAATGTGAAATGCGAAACCATCACTTTTGGGAAAAAAATAAATATTTCATTTTATCTTCTATATAAACATTTATTTTTAAAATATTATGAAATATTTCCTATCTTAATTTTTTTTTTTGATAAGCTAAGAATTTTATTAAGCTAGAGTTCTATAAGAATATAGAACACAGCAGGAAAGGATCCAAAAAAGGATCAATTCCTCAAACCAATACAACTCCGCAGAGTAAACAAGGATAAGAAAAACTACTTCCTATTTGGATTTAAACAAATAAACCGGTTAGAAACCGGAACAGGGGGTAAAGAGAGAATTGGAGTCGGTGCCTCAAAATCCTCGATCCCGTCCTCGACGTCCTTCACAGGCAAAACGCGAAGATTTACTGCCTTTCGACCGACTTTCGAGCTATAACTCCAATTGCCGGTGCTATCTTGTTTGGCAATGTCTACCATGTAACATCCCAAATTAGCCCCATTATCAGCAGAGGTCCTAGCTCGTGTCTGGTAGACCACGATCGGTGGTTTAGGCAACTTCGATTGACTCTTCTTCGGGCATCCTCGTTTCTTTGGCCCGGCGCTAACTATCGGTTTCTCCAATGCCTCCTTCCATGGACTTCCCTGAAAGCCGACTTCCATACTCGATTCACCAACCTGAGGTAAAGAGTCAGTACGCGAGCCAATATCTTCCCCAATTCGGCTAAAAGCAGTAGCCAAACTTGGATCCATCCCAACCAGCGAGCGGGCCTTTTCAGATGGACTTAGCACACCCTCCTTCTCAGCTGAGCCCAATCCCACAACTGGATCAGGCCCAACCGGACAAGAGCTCAACCCAGCCCCTCCAGGCCCACCGCGTTCAACGAACTTGTTTGGTAACGTAACCAGAGGAAACTCGGACGTCGTGATCAACGGATTCAAACCCGATAAGGGAATCCCGATCTGGACTGGATTCTCATCCAACGAGGCAATCCCATGATTCACGGAGTCGGGATCGCGAGTGTCAATTGCAGGAAAACACAGATCTTCGGGAACCTGAAAACACGGTGGAGGAGTGATCGTCGGCCGAGATGTGGGTGCCTGGGCGATGGCTTCCTCACGAGGAAGCTCCTGTCTCGCATTGGAAAACCGGAGAGCCACTCCGGAGCGATCTTTTGGGTCAGGACGCAAAACAAAGCACATGCTCTATTTTTGCTCTCCGGTTGACAGAGTCGCCTGAGGACGCAGGAAACGCCGAGAGAATGCTACGAAAAGGACATGGCCGTTCAGCTTGAATCCATTCAGTGTTTCGATCGCCTGTACAGCTGCGTAATTCGAGGAGAAACCGATGAAACCAAAAAAGTGCCCTTTTATCTTAATTTATTATAACAAAGTCAAATACTAAAAAGTTTTTTTTTGAGAAAAAAAATTGAGGATCGATAAGATTGTTTTTTTTCAGACGAAAAATATTTTGTTTGTATACCATTTACATTATGATCTTCATGCTATTGTAAATTGTGATGTATACACTAAATTTTCAATTCTTTGAAATTGTGAACATTTTATTGAATGATTCAATATTTGTTCATGATTGATCATTATTATCATCTATGGTATACGTTTAACCAACCTTGTAAGCATGAAAAATGATTATATCTATGGACGTAAAAGCTTGTTGACTTGATTTTGATAGACTTTGTATTCGCCTATTATTGGAATTTTTTTAAGGGCAATTTTCATCTCAATACCCTAACTATAGGGTTAGCGTCATCTCAATACCCTAACTATTTTTAGTGTCACCTCAATACCTTAGAATGTCAATTTGTGTCACTTTAGTACCCAAGGCCTGACGGAGTTAGAAATTGGACGGAAATGAGCTCACGTGTCCCGCACGTGGGTATTTACTCACGCGAAAAGACAATTCTACCCTCGCTTGACCCAAAAGACCCATCAGTTGACTCTCAGCTCTCACTCTCACTCTCACTCTCACTCTCGAACTCTCACTCTCAGACGACGACGAACACGACGCGAGGAAGAAGAAGGTTGGGCGCACGTTTCATCGCAGAAGACGTTGAAGCTTGGAGCACGAATGGGGAAAGTAAGTTTTCTCAGTTTATTTAGGGTTTTTTATTTTGAAATCTAGGGTTTCGTTTTCCAGTTTTGACAGATTTAGGGTTTGAGTTTTGTGTTTTTATTCCGATTCCGTGCAGAAATCTGTGAGTGGAGCTCGTGGGGGTGGAAAAGCACCATGAAATCCACGATATCCACCTCTAAATCTAGACCCAGATGGGACTCCACGCGTATGTGTAGAAATTAATTATGGGGGGAAATTTGTAGGGCCTGAGAATAGATATGAGGGAGGGTCTATGAGGGTATTTGTGATGGCTGAAGATGAATGCAGTTTTTTCAAGTTGACTGCCCTAGTGCTCGAAACAGGATCTTAGCCCACAAGTACCCTGCATTTTAAGGGTAAAAAGGGAAATGTAGTCAGGAATATTGAAGATGATAAGTTTGTAGGTAGATGGTTGAAGACCTATAAAGGTAGTAGGGCAGTTCGTAGGTTGTACGTAATAGATGGTATTCCACCACTTCATGTGGTGTCTCCTAGTGGGGTGATTATTGGAGGGAGTGAGGCAACCAAAAATAGTAATATTGGTTTGCAAGTAATGAAGCCCAGGGAGAGAAAAAAAATTATATGAAGACGAGAATGAATATTTCTCGAAGGTTGAACTTAAGCGTATGTTAAAACGTGGCCACAAGCTAGACAAATGGTGCATGTTGGAGGGAAGGAGGATCATTCAGCAGATTCCTGATGAGAATGACAATGATGGGGCAGAGGAAGGTTCATCTACCCATTTTGGTAAGGAATTTATGAATTTATGTAATTTGCAAGGTAAAATATAGAGTTAAAGAGTGTTTAATTCTTGGGGTTGAACTGATGAGTTTGTACGGTGTCTAGATTATGACATAAATGAGTTTTTCAGTGATGGAACATATGATGATAATGCTGAAGGGAGAGATTTTGGTATGTAATTGCAATTTTTTTATATTCTGTAGTTGTATAAATTGTTAGGGGATTTCTTAGTTTTTGATAAGAGTTGTTTAATTTGTTTGTGGCATGAGATGATGACACAGATGTTGTACCTGGTGATGAAACAGATCATGAGCATTTTGAAGGGCCAATTTATGGTATTATATGCAATTGTGATATAAGTTGTAATCCCTCGATTTTTTTTTGGTGGTTGTATAGAAGTTTTTTACATTTGTACGTATTTTGCAGGAGATGATGACACAGATGATGTATCAATTGATGAAACAACTGCTGAGAATGCTGAAGGGCCAATTCTGGGTATGCGTTTGCAATTTCCATATATTGTGTACTTTTGTGCAAAGTTTTTGGGTTTTGTAGATGTTCAGTAGTTCTGTGTGTTTGTTGCAGGAGACAATGACAGAGAAGAAGCACTCTCTTTTGAAACAGCTGCTGAGAATGGTGAAGGTCAAGTTCAGGGTATGAAGTTGCAATTTCTATATATTGTGTACTTGTATGCTTCATTTTTGGGGTTTGGTTAGATATTTACAACAGTTGTTGTGGGTTTTGTAGGAGACGAAGAAGAGGAGGTTACTAAGGGTAAGGACCCAATTATTGATGAAGTAACCGAGGGCATACCTGTGAAGGAACCCCCACCAATGACAGATGGAGAAGCTGAAGTTGAATCTGAGAAAATTGCTACTGAACGTAAGAGGAAAGGGAAGGCCCCAATGACAGAGGAGGACAACAATGATGAAGAGAGGTTCATAGAAGGCATCGATGAGTGTGGAGATATGGGTATGGATATGTTATGTGCATTATTATCCATAAAATATTGCAATTATAGGTTATGACAGTACAATATAACACAATTACCCTCATTTTTGTTTGTTGTAGGAGATGACGAGGAAGAGCTCTTGAGAGAGGAAACCATATACCCAGAGTGGTTGAACAATGAAGTGTATGACAGTGACGGTGAATTACAGTATGGAGTAGAAGGTTGCAAAGATGCAAAGGAAGCATATAGGAAGAATACTTCCTGATTCCCAATCATACTACCATAGTAGTGCTTGATTCTATGCTCATTCACCAAAAATGGGGCCCCTTTACCATCGGTGATTTCGACGGCTCCCTTAGAGAGAACCCTCAATACCCAAAAAGGCCCACTCCACTTTGAAACAAGCTTACCGGCTATGAGCTTAAGCTTAGAATTATAGAGCAAAACCCGATCTCCTTCTTTAAATTCTCTGGGATTGATGTTCTTGTCATGCCATGCCTTTGTTCTCTCCTTGTACAATGCTGCATTGTGATAGGCTTGAGATCGGAATTCCTCCAGTTCATTTATCTGTACTACTCTGTTTAAACTACAAGCTAGGGGATCAAAGTTAACGAATTTAATTGCCCAAAAAGCTTTATGTTCTAATTCAACAGGTAAATGACAAGATTTCCCATACACAAGTCTATAAGGAGAACAACCAATAGGGGTTTTAAATGTCGTTCTGTAAGCCCAGAGAGCATCATCAAGCTTGGTAGACCAATCCTTCCTAGATGCATTGACGGTCTTTTCCAAGATGCTCTTTAATTCCCTATTGGTCACTTCTACTTGACCACTAGTTTGGGGATGATAGGGTGTGGCCAGTCGATGGTGGACTCCATAGCTAGCTAAAAGCTTCCAAAAATATTTGTTGCATAAGTGTTTTCCACCATCACTAATTATTGCCCTAGGTACACCAAACCGGGAAAAAATATTTTTCTTTAAAAAAGCTAATACCGGTTTATGGTCATTTGTGAGCAGAGCCACTGCTTTTGCCCATTTGGATACATAATCCACAGCCACAAGAATATATTCATTATTGTTCGAGCGTGGAAAAGGTCCCATAGAATCTATTCCCCAAAGGTCAAATAATTCTACCTCAAGAGAGACGTTCATTGGCATCTCCTGCCTCCTAGAGATATTACCTGTGCGCTGGCATCGATCACAGCATTTGACATATACATAGGCATCATGAAAGAGTGTAGGCCAATGGAAACCTGACTGAAGCACCTTACGAGCTGTTCTGGAAGGACCAAAATGCCCTCCTACTTCTCCCCCATGACAGTGGAAGAGGATCTCTTGGATTGCAGAGTCAGGTACACACCTCCTTATCATTTGATCTGCACAAACCTTAAACAACAGAGGATCATCCCATATATAATCTTTTGCATCATGTATAAATTTCTTTTTCTGGTGGGATGTTAGATCCCCGAGTACTATCCCCGAAACCAAATAATTTTCAAAATGTGCAAACCATGGGGCTTTTTGGTCATCTACTTTATAGAGGTGTTCATCAGGGAACTCCTCATTTATATGCATGTTAGTGTTTTCGTAAGGATTTTCAATCCTAGATAGGTGATCATCAACTACATTTTCTACCCCTTTCTTATCCTTAATTTCTAAATCAAATTCCTGGAACAAAAGAATCCATCGCAGTAATCTAGGTTTAGCATCTTTTTTACTCAGCAAATATTTCAGGGCAGCATGATCAATATATACTATTACCTTAGACAAGATTAGATAGGAATGAAAATTTTCACATGTAAATACTACAGCAAGTAATTCTTTTTCAGTTGTAGCGTAATTTACCTGAGCTTCATTCAATACTCTACTAGCGTAGTAAATTGTATGGAATACCTTGTCTTTTCTCTGTCCTAGGACAACCCCAATAGCTAGATCACTAGCGTCACACATGAGTTCGAAAGGTAGAGACCAATCGGGGCTTACCATAACAGGTGCATTTACTAACTTCTCTTTAAGAGTTTTAAAAGTAGTTAGACAAGCATCATCAAAAACAAAAGGAACATCTTTAACAAGTAAATTACTTAGTGGTTTAGATAGTTCTGAAAATCCCTTTATGAATCTACGATAAAAGCCTGCATGTCCTAAAAAGCTCCTAACTCGTTTTACTAAATCAGGCGGAGGTAATTTCCCAATTACATCCACCTTAGCTGTATCTACCTCAATCCCTTTTGGGGAGATTTTATGTCCTAAGACTATTCCTTGTGTAACCATGAAATGACATTTTTCCCAATTAAGCACCAGATTTGATTCCTCACACCTCGTTAATACAGCATCTAAATTACTTAAGCAGTTGTCATATGAGGAACCAAACAAAGAAAAATCATCCATGAACACTTCTAGATATGTGCCTACCATGTCATGAAATATTGCAAGCATGCATCTTTGAAATGTAGCGGGAGCATTGCATAAACCAAAAGGCATTCTCCTATAAGCAAATGTACCATAAGGACAAGTAAAAGTAGTTTTCTCTTGGTCTTTAGGGTCTATGGCAATTTGATTATACCCGCTATAACCATCTAAAAAGCAATAATAGTCATGTCCTGCTAATCTCTCTAACATTTAATCGATAAAAGGTAGGGGAAAATGGTCCTTACGGGTGGCATCATTCAATTTCCTATAGTCAATACATATTCTCCATCCTGTAACAGTCCTAGTTGGGATTAATTCATTATTGTCATTTTTCACTACTGTAATTCCCCCCTTTTTAGGCACACACTGAACTGGACTAACTCATGCACTATTAGAAATAGGATAGATGATACCTGCATCTAGGAGCTTGATTACCTCCTTTTTCACTACTTCTTGCATCAGCGGGTTTAGTCTTCTTTGCGGCTGCACACTCTGCTTGTGATCATCTTCCATGAGTATCTTGTGCATGCATATGGCTGGACTTATCCCGTGGATGTCTGCAATGGTCCATCCAAATGCCTTTTTATGCCCCTTCAGAACTCTCATCAACTTTTCTTCCTGTAGAGGTGACAATGCAGCAGAAATTATTACAGGTAAAGTGTCATTGTCATTTAAAAACACATATGTAAGAGACTCAGGAAGGGTTTTCAATTCAAGTTCCGGGGCTTGTTCTATCGAGGGCTTCAACTTTGGCCCCGAAGTTGCTTCCAATGTGATAAACTTGGGGGTTTTACGAGTGTTCCAAGGTGGACAAGCCTCCAACATCTGGATCACTTCATATGCACCTTCTTGTGAAGATACACACAGTTCATCAATACTGTCTACTAAACATGCCTCAAGAGGAGTCTCAAATTCACACATATTAAAATTCTCTTGAATAACATGATCATAAGCATCGATTCGAAAACATGTACTATCAGGACTAGCATGTTTCATAGATTTAAACACATTGTAGACTACTTCTTCCTGACCATATCTCAAGGTCAACTTACCTTGTTCCACATTTATAAGTGCTCGAGCTGTGGCCAAAAATGGCCTACCCAAAATCAGTGGAATCTCATAGTCCTCAGCCATATCCAAGATTATAAAATCAGCAGGAAATATAAATTTACCTACTTTGACTAACAGATCCTCAATAATACCTCTTGGATATTTTATAGATCTATCTGCTAGTTGTAGGGTTACTGATGTTGGTATAGGTTCCTCTCCTAATCCCAATTTCTTAAAGACAGATAAGGGCATTAAATTTATGCTTGCTCCTAAGTCACATAAGGCTCTAGCAAAAGATAGTTTCCCAATCTCACATGGCAAAGTGAAACTAAGCTTAGGGGGTAACTTATTGAGTAGTACTGCAGAACATTCTTCACTAAGATTCACTGTCTCATGTTCCCCTAATTTTCTCTTGTTAGTAATGATATCTTTAAGAAATTTAGCATAAATTGGCATACTCTGTATAGCATCAAGAAAAAGGTATATTGATTTCTAACTTCCTAAACATGTTCAGAAATTTAGAATATTGCTTATCTAATTTATTTTTCTTGCACACAGAGGGAAAAGGAAGTGGTGGAGTCCTCGTTTCTGTCTCAACCAAGGACTCCCTTACCTTCTTACCTTTGGCGGGCCTTTGATCCTCAGTAGACTCTGAGCTTGCATTCTGCTCCAGTTCCTCAACATTGTCTTCTTGCTCTGGAGTCTTTGCTACCTCTGGCTCCTTTTCTGCCACATGTCCTTCTAGCTGCTTCCCAGACCTCAAAGCTATTGCATGAGCTCCTTCCCTAGGATTCTTCTCAGTATTGCTGGGTAGGCTTCCAGGTGCTCTCGTATGCATAGCTTGGGACAATTGCCCAACCCGAGTCTCCAGAGCTTGGAAACGAGCGCGAGTCATCTTTTTCTCTTCCTTGTCTCTCCTATTCTTCTCCTCGTCTCTCCTATTCTTCTCTTCGTCTCTCCTATTCCTCTCTTCGTCTTTCTTATTCTTTTCTTCAAATTGAGTCAAAAGTGAGAGCATCATCTTTTCCATTTTTGAGGAAGACTCTTGGGAATTGGCATTCTGGGTATTCTGTTGATAGTGCTGATTTTGGTTCCTCTGTTGATAACCCTGCCCTTGAGATCTTTGTGGATAACCAGAGGGATTTGAATTCTGTCCCTGAGGTTTCCATGAGAAATTGGGGTGGTTCTTCCACCCTGAATTATAAGTGGACGAGTATGGGTCATTTATCAACGGATCAATCTTGGCCTTGGACATGCCCTCCAAGTAGTTTGCAGTTTCCTCCTGTGATGGATCGCCCATTTGATCGAATTGACCGAACTGTCTTTGTATATGGTCCACCTTTTGTGTCATGATTTGCATCTGTTCTATCATCTTGTGCATAATCGAGGAGTTTACTGCATTGACTGTGCCTGGTACCGCTCCTCTCTCAGAGTGCCATGCGTTGTTGGACACCATCAAATTCAGGAGTTCGACAGTTTCTTCTGGTGTTCTTTGTACAAAAGACCAACTCGCTGCGGAGTCCAACTGAGCTTGACTTCCTGGATTCAATCCCGCATAGAAAGTCTGCATGTATAACCACAAGGGGATGCCATGATGGGGACATTGCCTCAGGTAACCTGAGAACCTTTCACATGCCTCAACCAGCGACTCATCGCCTTGTTGCTTGAATGAATTAATTGATGCTCTTAGCTGCACTATTTTCTTTGGAGGGAAGTATTGGTTCAGAAATAGTTCTGCCAGCTGATCCCAGGTTCTGATGGTTCCTAGTGGAAAGGGTCTTAACCAATGACTCGCTTTATCTTTCAATGAGAAAGGAAAAGCTAGGAGCCGTATTGTCTCTTCTGGGACTCCATTCGTCTTGAATGTAGCGCATATCTCTGAAAATGTTGTCAGATGGCCCAGAGGATCCTCGTGTGCATTCCCATGAAATGGGTCACTCCTTAGCAGATGCAAGAGTGAGCTATCAATCTTGAATTGATTGGCTGCAATTGTTGGGGATGCAATACTTGATCCACCCCCAATAGAGAAGGGGGTACCGTACTCCATCAGCACCCTTTGTCTTGGTGCTGCTTCAATCACAGGTAGATTGTTTCCTTGCTGCCCCAAGAGTGCTTGTTGATTCCTACCAGGAGGTTGTGGCGTGTGCTGATCTGTGCCATCTTGCCTCAACTAATTGATCAGTTCATTCGGGTCGTTCCCAGGTGGGAGGTTCATTGTAGCTTCTTTCCTCTCCCTTCTCAATAGCCTAGCGTCAAGATCTGCAGTAAATAGGCTCGGAGATTGGTGAGATCGCAAGTGCATAAAAACAAAATAAAAAAAATAAAACTAAGTGAAACAGTCTCAACACAGATTAGAAATATAAAGTGTTGCCTTAGTTGCTCCCCAGCAACGGCGCCATTAACTTGACGCCCTGAGAATTAACCCAAAAAAAGGGCGCGGCAAGCGCACCGGTCGTCAAGTAGTATTTCGGTTCAAGTCCGGTTATCGTACCCAAGGGAGCAGTAAAACAGTCACTCGATTTATAATCTGTTATTAATCTATTTCTGAGAATAGTTGGTTTTTGTTTTGAAAATTCTAAATGACAAGTTGTAAAGCAAATTGAAATAAACTAAGAACGAAGTTCAAGTGTTGTGAAATTCAGGAAAGAAAGGCAATCTAAGGCTTTTAACGGGGTCACAATATGACTATTGACTCGCAGGGGTTTGTGTTTACACTGTGCAAATAAGGTAAGTCTAAAGTTAACGGAAGTTCTCTCGACTGGTCCTAAACATCTTTCGATCGAATTAGGTCCCTAGTATAATCTGACCACCTAGTTATTTCTAATCTAGGTGTAGTGAGACATACAGCATTACGATTCATGAACTCCTCTAACTTTCGGTTTATACGCCTATAGCTGTTACACTCGTGTTAACCTAACTTTATTAGAGACTAGATTTAAACCCGAGTTACATAATCCTTAGTCCTTTTATCACTCTCAGCTTTCGATTATTGAGTGCTAAAACCTAATCAACTATCAAGTGGCCAATTTGATGAAGCATTAAATTCAAATTATGTAAACATTATCCTAAACACAAATTGCACAATGTAACTACAAACCCATTGAATCAATTACTCATATTGCTTCCCTTAGCCCTAGATCAATGGAAGCTTAGCTCATGATGGAGAAGAAGAACAAGCAAAGTAAAGAAGAAGACATGTAGATAAACATAATGAAATGAGTTTGATACACAATACCCAAATACCAAATGTAAAATCACAATAGTCTTCAATCCTAGCTCTAAGATGCACTTTTCTTCCTTCAAACTCCAAGCCCTAGCTCCAAAGTTCTTCTTTTTGCTCCCAAAATTCGTCACCCTTGCAAATAAGTCTTCAATTAGAATATATAGGGCACTTGAAAAATGCAGGTCTGAACCCGAGTGGCACGGAGCGTGATACGGAACATGCCCCATTCCGGCCCTCTAAGTGGCACGGAACGGGTCATGTACCGGCCCTTTAGGTCACACGGAACATATCATGTGCCGTCCCTTTAGGTGATATGGAGCATGTCATGTGCCGGATCAAAACAGAGAGCACGCCTCTTTTTTCCCTTCAGGCACCCGGTATCCCGCACGGAACATACGGCACTCCGGCCCGGTACGTAGCACGGGACATGTGATGTTCCGGCCCGGATTTCCATACGGTAAGGGCGTTGTTCCGGCCCGGATTGCCATACGGTAAGGGTGTTGTTCCGGCTCGGTCTCCCACACGTTCCGTGTGGCTCTGAGGATCCGAAGGAAGCTCCCCGTTTTTGGCTCCGTCTTTTGTCCTACAGTTGCTCGGCTCATTTGTTCCCACAAATCCCCTTGTTTCGCTCCAAATACTTTGAAACTTTAGAATCAAGGCTTACTGCAAGAAAGTAAGAAGAAATGCATTAAACACCATATTCCCGGGACCGAAAAGCTTAAGATGTGGGCTTAAAAACATCGAAAACGATGCATTTTTCGTCCACATCAAACCATATACTCAGAGTGGTTGAACAATGAAGTGTATGACAATGACGGTGAATTACAGTATGGAGTAGAAGGTTGAAAAGATGCAAAGGAAGCGAATGATCAAAATTCAGACTCTAATTTAGAAGATATTATGGAAGTCGAAGATGAGGATGATGAGGCTGATGAAGCAACAGAGAATGTGGAGTCAACAAATGTAATGGACCCCAGATGGTTAGATGGACGTCGAGTCTGGGACATGGATGACTTGAGGAAGAAGGTACCGATGGGTTTAGGCCAGCTTTTCAGGAATGCGTATGTGTTCAGGAGGCTGTTCATAGCCTACGCAGCTAAAGAAAGCTGGCAAACCCGTACAAAGAGGAATGAGAAGCGGAAGATTGGAATACTGTGCAAGAACAAGCCATGCCTTTTCTGGTGCTGGGAAGGATCCTACAAAGGGACAGACGTCCTCGAGATAAGGAAGTGGGAGCCACACCTCAAATTCTGCCCAAGACAAATGAGAAACCGATCAGTGATCGCTGATTTTCTAGCAAAAAGGTTTGAGAAGGAGATTACCCGATCACAGAATATGGACCAGGATGATTTGGCCAGTTTGATCAATGAGAAGTTGAAGATTAAAGTCAGTTCGACCATGTTGTACCGTACATTGAGGAGAGCCAGGCTGCACACAGAAGCGTACATGGCAGACCAGTACAGAGATCTTTTCACGTACTGTGAAATGGTTTGTAGGACGAACCCAAGCAGCAAGGCTGTACTCATGGTGGAACACGAAGTATACCCACCTGACCCAGTAAGGCAGCCTCGTTTTTTGAGGATATACATTCGATACCAGGCACAGAAGGATGGTTTTCTTGCTGGGTGTAGACCCATCGTAGGTGTGGATGGGTGCCATCTGAAGGGTAGGTACGGTGGCCAGCTCCTAACAGCAGTTGGATTCGACGCAGATGGGGGCATGTATCCATTATGCGTTGTTATGGTTGAGCAGGAGAACAAGGAGTCGTGGAAGTGGTTTTTGGAGCAGTTTTTTGACGACTTTGGTACTGATGCATTGAGGCATTGGGTGTTCATCTCCGACAGGCATAAGGTATACACGTATTTCCTTTGTATTGTTTGATGTATTTTGGTTTTGTATTAGGTGATTAATGTTCCATCATTGGATGTGTAGGGGTTGGTGTCACTGTTCAAGGAGTGGCTGCCCAACACGGAACATCGTTTCTGCTTGAGGCATCTATACGAAAACTGGTACATCAAGTTCAAGTCCACAGAACTAGACTCCCTCCTTTATGGCTGTGCAAATGCTTCATCAATGGAGAGGTTTGAGCAGAGAATGAAGGCCATTAAGGAGAAGAATGTGGCTGCCTATAATTGGCTACGGGCAATTGACCCCTCAGGTTGGTCCAAGTCTTTTTATACTGTTAGGGCTTGTTCTGATATTCAAGTGAACTCGATGAGTGAATGTTTTAACAACTGGATAAAGAAGGGTAGGGCTAAGAGTATATTAGACCTATGTGAGTTCATTAGGATTAAGATCATGAAACTGTTCTACAAGAGGAGCCACAAATTTGATGGGTTAAAGGGTAACCTCACACCATATGTAGCTACCATCTTAGAGGCGAACAAAATTAAGTAAACTGACTGTGAAGCCATACATAGTGAGGACCTACTTTTTGAGGTTAAGGAAAAGGATAGGAACTATGCAGTTGACATCATTGAGAAGAAGAGTTCATGTAGGGCTTGGGGTTTAACGGGGATACCCTGTGGACATGCCATTGCTGGGTTTGCAGTTGTTAGGCTTCAACCAGAGGAATATGTATCCAGTTATTACCATGTCAAGACCTACAAAACCATTTGCTCACACTTTGTGCAACCAGTACCTATCAAGGATGATTGACCAATTATACCTCACTACCCTAAGATTTTGCCTCCTATTGTGCACATCCCACCTGGTAGACCTAGGACAAGGAGAGTGAAATCGAAGGCTGAGGAACTAATATCCAAGGCTAAAGGGACATCTAAAAGGCTTAAGTGTTCAGTGTGTGGGCAATCTGGTCATAACTCCAGGACATGTTCAGCCAAGGACCACGGCGAGATCACAACTAAGAGGAAGGAAAGAAAAAGAAAAGGATTGAAGAAGGAAAAGGGCATGAAATCTGGCTTCAGTACGAATGATGAAGAGTTCGAAGAGCTCATGTGTATAAGGAATGAGAGAGTTGAGGTGAACTTGAATAAGAGAAGAAAACATGAGTGCACAAAAGATGAGATTGAAGCCAAAAGACAAACTGCAATTGAACGACTGAGTAAGAGGAGTAAGAGAACAAAACTCACCCAAGATGAACCTGCCACACCATCAACTTTAGGGAGCCAATCTGGTAGCCATGGAATTGGCTTAGCTGAAACAGAATTGAACAAAATCAAGAAGAAAACTCAGGTATGAAACTGCAATTAACATTACTTTACCTTCTTGCTTACCTGAGTTATGGTTATTGTTGCTCACATCTCTACTGTTTTGTATCTTGAACTTCTGCAGACCCCTTTTGTGTCTCTCCAAGGCCAAGGATCTGGGTCAAGAATTACCGAGGATGCCCAGTTTGTCATCCCACAAGGTGGACAAAGGCAAGGATCTGGAGAAAGAGGCAGAGGTAGAGCCACAGCCAGAGGAAGAGCAAGGGGGGCAGCCAAAGGAAGAGGAAGATGATCTTCAACCAAATCTGCTTCAACTCAAAGCTCTGCAGCAACACCTCCACCTTGGAAAGCTTAGGGTTTGTTAGTGTTAGAGACAGGAGCACATGGGTGAATGTGCACTTTTATGGACTTTTGTGGTGGTGGGTATGTAATTAATGTCAAAAGGATAGTGTCCACATGTGTGATGGGACTACCTTCTTTATACATGTCCTTTTTTTGTAAGACTTCACATTTGCCTTTGGGTTGATAAACAACACTATTTCAACCCATATTTAAAGATGCAATTTCATTTTGAGTACCCATTATAATAAATTGCATTTCCAGGTGTATGAATTACAGGTTGTCCACACATAACCACAAGGTTCATGTCAAAAAACTGAAAACTGACTTTTGCAGCTTAGTACCCATACTACTTAAACTGTTACTTCAACCACTTAACAAGGGTTGGAGTTACCTGATGTCTTGTCCATTTGTATGAATTACACTTTCTCAACATAACCACATGGTTCATGTCAAAAAACACAAAACTCACTTTTGCAGATTAGTACCCATCCGACTTAAACCTTTAATTCAACCACTCAACAAGGGTTGGACTGACATGATTTCATGTCCATTTGTATGAATTATAGGTTCTCAACACATAACCACATTGTACAAGACAACAAACACTAAACTGACTTTTGCAGATTAGTACCCATTCTACCTAAACTGTTAATTCAGATTAGTACCCATATCCTTAGCAGACCACTGAACAGAAACACAATTAAAGATTGAAATAGGAGAATTTATTACTTAATAGGAGAATTTATACTCCATGATTCTTCAACACATACATCATAATACCATTCAAACTATTTTCTACTTCCTAACAAAATACAAAACCAGTCCTATAAGCATTAGCACCACCAAAACAAAATTCCTGGGCAAGTCTTTCTTCATATCCACTTCCATCCTAATCTTCAAGTTGATTTGTTCTTCTCCAGCTGATTTGTTCTTCAAGTTCATTTGTTCATACCCAGCCCCATCTTCACGTGCCTCCTCATCAATCCAACAAAAAAAAATTCACACTTCCATCCACGTTATGCACAAAACATTCACCTCAAATTATCCATAAATCCTCAAACCACAAAAAACCCTAATTTTCAAATCCATTGAAATCAAATTGCATACTTACCTTGTAATTCCCACAACCAACAAACCTTCGTACAGGATTGTCCTTCGTCCTCGAGGTGCGAATGGCTGCTGGAACTCCACAGTAGCAATCCAAACCTTCATGTTCTTCGGACCACACCTTGCCGCCTTCAATTTCATCGACTTCGAACCTCCAACCCCAACCTTCACCTACCTCTTCACGCCCCGACCACCCCAGATTTCGTAGTCCCTTCCACCTGCATGTCGTCTTCGACGTTCAGCTCGTCTTCGATGTTCAGCACCAGGATTCGTGTCTGAGAAGTCGTGGGTGTGTGTTAGAAGATAAGGAAACTCAGTCGAGGGTAGAATTGTCTTTTCGCGTGAGTAAATACCCATGTGCGGGACACGTGAGCTCATTTCCGTCCAATTTCTAACTCCGTCAGGCCTTGGGTACTAAAGTGACACAAATTGACATTTTAGGGTATTAAGGTGACACTAAAAATAGTTAGGGTACTGAGATGACGCTAACCCTATAGTTAGGGTATTAGATGAAAATTGCCCTTATTTAACGATCTCCATCTCAACCCCTTTTTCTAACTAACATAAATTTATAGGACCTCTTCTATCTTTGTCGGTTGGCTTGATCGTTGTCGACAGACCTTTTCCCCTCTTGTCTTTTCTTCCTCCTCTTTCCTTTTCTTCATTTGTTCCTATTTTGCTTCTCACGGGGATATTTCGCATGACTGTGCTTTTGTTCAGTCGAGTTGGCTTGTGTGGTCGTCGGAGGTGACTCGTTTGGTTCTTTGTGGCAAAGCAACTCAAAGACATGTTCTGTCTTGCTCGTTTCAGGTTTTGAGCCTTGATCCACCTTCGGTGTCCCGGTTGGTATGGCCTCTCTTGTCGTTGGTGCTAGCTTGCTACCGGTATAGTTCAGACGCTCTACTTGCTCGGCGTGGGTAAGTTGGATCGGTAAATTTCTCCCCTTGGTCTTGAGTCAACGTATACTTTTCCCCTAGATCTAGCTACTTATTTTGTTCTTCTTGTGTTCCCCTCTTTTCGTGGTGGGGCTCGTCGGTCTTGAAGGTTTTGGCCTTCGAGGAGTCTTTGGATTGTACCTTCATTTGAAGACAAATGGGTGATGGTATTTAGGGGTAATAGCATTCTGGTGGTTTTTGTCCACTGGTGGGTCTTTGTCGTTTTAGCAGTGTTGGTAGTTGGCGTGTAAGTGGCCATCAACTCATTGAGTTGGTGGTCCTGATGAGATTGACGTTTGCTTCAAGCTCCAAGTAAGGGTCGTGGATGCTCCGTTCGATTTTCGGTTGTTCGTGTGGGAGTAGTTATGGCCATGTTGGTTTAATTTGGGCTTCATGGTAGTCTTATCTTGGTTTCAGACCCGTTTTTATTTTTACTTTTTTTCCTCTTGTTGGGTTCGTTTTTATCTTTATGCTTCACGATTAGTAAATCGGGATTTTTAATCCGTTTTCGCTCATTAGTTTTACCCCTGATTGGGTTTGTTGTATTTGCTTTCTTCATGGTTATAATATCTAGGTCTTAGACCTGTTTTAGACTCCTTGATTGGGTCAGATTTTAGTTTATTGAAGTTCCATCATAGGAATACTCGGTCTGTTTGTTTATTCAAAGTGTTGGCTGCTAGACTCTTGCTGTCACGCCCCAAATTCGGTAGAACCGAACCCGGAACGCGAACGGTGAAACAATAAAACAATTTTCAAACCCTTTTAAGTAAACCGCTTAAAATCACCATTTAGTTAATCGAAATAATATTTTACAACTTAAAAGTACGTCCAAAACAAGCGGACAAAATAAACATGTACGTCGCTAGACTCCCAAAAAGAAACCCGGACTCCCGCTCCCAGCTCTTCAAGCTTCGAGAGTTCCCCTAGTCCGTCTCGCGACCAGTACCTGTAGGAAAAGCAGCTAGGGGTGAGTGTTCGCTCACCACCACGGATACCAGACTGACTACGACATACTATCAGAAAATGACGGAAACACCAACAACAACCCAAACACCGGGGATTACTATCCCCAAACTCAAGTAACCCGACTGTCACATGAGAACTGTTACTTTCCCCAACCAACTCAAACCCGGACACGTAATGTAGACCCGACACAACGGTTACGACCTCAACCCAAAACTCAAATACAAACCAAGCAACACCCAAGATCACAAAGGGTCGCACACGGCAAACAAGATCACAAAGGATCGCACTCCAGCTACTCAGTGTCGGTTGCTAACCAGCTGGGCTTGAGCCCGCCCCACGCAACTTCCCCCGAACACAGTCGGGCTAGGCGGTCGACCTGTTAGCGATATATTCCGCAATACTTCTCCGATAGCTAGTCGGAAGGGGAGCCGCCCTCCATCGCCGAAGAATGTACAACTTTACCGATTGTTAGTCGAAAGGCTAGCCAACCCCCACGCGCGCGACTACAGAACCCCTTTATTATCAGGCGGGCCCCCCAACCTCATCGCAGAAGAATGCACAACTTTATCGATGGTTAGTCGGAAGGCTAGCCAACCCCCACGCGCGCGACCACAAAACCCCTTTATTGTCAGGCGGGCCCCCAACCTCAGGCAATCACAATCAACACTCAAGGTTCAACACCCCAAAGGAACTCATGGCCACCCACGACACACCAACAGTAATACACGGGTCAACACCCCAAAGGCACACATGGCCACCCACGACACACCAACAGTAGTACACGGGTCAACACCCCAAAGGCACTCATGGCCACCCACGACACACCAACAGTAATACACGGGTCAACACCTCAAAGGCACTCATGGCCACCCACGGCACACCAACAGTAATACACGGGTCAACACCCCACGGGCACTCATGGCCACCCACGACACACAAATAGTAAAACACGGGTTCAACTCTCCACGGCCACTCATGGCCACCCACGACACACAAACAGTAAAACACGGGTTCAACTCCCCACGGGCACTCATGGCCACCCACGACACACAAATAGTAAAACACGGGTTCAACTCTCCACGGGCACTCATGGCCACCCACGACACACAAACAGTAAAACACGGGTTCAACTCCCCACGGGCACTCATGGCCACCCACGACACACAAACAGTAAAACACGGGTTCAACTCCCCACGGGCACTCATGGCCACCCACGACACACAAACAGTAAAACACGGGTTCAACTCCCCACGGGCACTCATGGCCACCCACGACACACAAACAGTAAAACACGGGTTCAACTCCCCACGGGCACTCATGGCCACCCACGACACACAAATAGCAAAACACGAGTTCAACTCCCCACGGGCACTCATGACCACCCACAAACACAAACAATACAATCAACCTCCGGGCACAACCAAATGCTACCAGTATTTCTATTGTTCGATAAGTTCACTTATCCTACGACACTACTAAGTGTCACATGCCTTTCTATTGTTCGATACGTTCCCGTACCATACGACACCACTAAGTGTCGCCTCCATTTCTAGTGTTCGATAAACTTACTTATCCTACGACACCACTAGGTGTCACATGCATTTCTACTGTTAACTTTCCCTAGTCAAGGCCGAGATCCGGCTACTTTTCCCTACCTCGTAACGCTTTCCCAAAAGTCCACGCCCAAGCTCCGGCGTGCTCGCGATCACTCGCCTAGCTTTCCCTTGCCGCGGTCCTCGGCACGATCTAACAAGATCACAATTAAAACACTTTTTAAGTTTGCAGAAAAAGATGAATTTTAAGGAATTAGACGCCCAAACGCAACCCCGGTAATGTCGATCACTCCCAAACTTCCCAATTACTTGATATTGTCAACAATGGGCCTGGAAAGGCCCGATTCGCCCGGCTCGGCGAATCTGCCCGGGATTGGAAAACGCCCTTCCGGGGCTCCGAAAATTCCCGTTTTCATTTCTACGATCTTAGAATAATTCAAGGGTTCCAATGCAATCGACGGAATCAATTTCTGACTTCCGAGCGATTTAATTCGCGTTTAAAGTTTCTAAACCCGAAATTCCCAACTTTCACAATTTAATTCCAAAATTCGTTCCGGGTGTGAATTAACGACTTGGGGTTCGTCCAAAACCACCCGAACACGAAAACCCGAGACCTGAACACGTGGGCCCCACCCGCCCATCAAGACCCGTGGGTGGCTGGACTGGTTTTTGACCGGTTCACCACCATGGTGGCCGGTCCTAGCTCCGGCCAACCACCACCCAGCTCCGGCCAGCCACCACCCACGGTGGTCGGAGCTCCCCCGAGCCTCCGATCACCGGAAACCGATCCTTTTCGCTCCAAAACGTTCCCAACGAACCCTACACCTCGACTCATCCATATTTAACTCGTTTAAACCCAAACCCTAACTTTCAAACGTACCAAAACGAAAATCGAAAGGGTTATCACCGTAGGGAATGACGATGGGAGCTCGATTCTCCAACCGTTCAGACGATCCGTTGGTTGGATCGTCGGGAAATCACAAAACTCCAAACTTTTCTTCTCCCTTTCTCTCCTTCTCTCTTCTTTCTCTCTCCTTTTCTCTTTTTTTTGAGGTATGGCCGACCACAACCTTATGGGTCTTCCTTTGTTTTGTTCAATATTACCTAACTCCACCACTTGTGTGACAAGTGGGTCCCACCCCTTTTGGAAAATATCTCCTATATATTTTTCAGTCAGATTCGCGAAATTCGGCCGTCTCGGGCCCCGAACGGGCCCATTTTCCAAGAAATTACGAAACTTCACGGGCTACAAGGAAACGGACCAACTAAGACCGCTGTAACGACGGCTAAGATTTTTGGATCCAAAACGGGCCTCGAACGGACCAAAACATCTCTTGGTTGACTTTTCCAACAAAAAATCAACCTTTCCCAAATTGGTCAGAAAGTTGCCCTGAGTCCCCCAGACTCACTTTGATCGATATCGGGGTCAACTTAAGTCCGATATGACCCTCGGGGTCAAATTTAGGTTCATTTAAGTGTCTGTCCCAAAATTTTAAATTTTCATGTTTTTCACCGATTTGACTGGCGTTGACCAGGAGTGGTTCTTACCCTTGCCCTCTTATTATATCTTGGAAAGTGTATGGGTTTATAAATAGAAAAAATGATATAAAAATCATCTTTATATGGTACTAGTACTGATCAAATGTTGATTCTTTAAATGATACATCTCTTAATAGCTACTTGTATCTGTTAGTCTTACTGCCCGTAGTTCAATCATAAATGTCCGAATGTATATATCATCATTAACATAAGTAATATTGTTAATGGTGATATATACATTTGGACATTTATGATTGAACTACGGACACTAAGACTAACAGGCAGCTCATCCCACCGAAAGCCCATGGAACCAACTAGTTAATTCTTAACTAAATAATTCTAACTATTTAGTTAAATTAGGCTGTTGGTGATAAAATTTGATTCTCAATCGCCAACTCTCTACCAACTACATCCATTTTACACCATCCTTCTCCTAATATACTAGCTGTTTATTATGTTGATGGGAGATATGATTTAAGATTCAATTCTTATCAAAATAAGACATAAGAAACAAAGAGAAAAAAAACACCAACTTTTTCCTCTCCCACTAGATTTCGGCCAAGACCAAGTTCTTACTCCATTTTTGTGTTCTTGAGTCCTATAAGGTTAGAGTTACATGACTTTGATTCCTTGAAGGATACGTATGCATCTTGGAGATTGAAGCCCAATCATTCCTTACCCGGTGTTCTTGATTTGGTAATAAATGCTGATTTTTTTCGTCATATGAATCCATTATTTGGTAGTTGTTTCATGGCTTTAATGATCTCTTGTTTTGATTTTTATTCTGCTGCTAGTTGGTTCCTCTTTGACGCTACCTCGAGACCCAATAGTGGTATCAGAGCCGTGCTACCTTCGGGATTCACAAGACGAAGTAAAAGTTTCAGTTTTGTGCTTGTAATTTCGGTTTTGGCATGTTATTTTGCAAAAAAAAAAATGATAACGTGTTCTAGTTTATTGTTGATGTGTTTATTGCATGAGAAATGGAATTTTGAAAATTAATTCAAATATGAATTTTTTTGGACAAATTTTGATTTTTTGGGTCACTAGAACGGGACTCTCGGGGAGTCGAACCCGTGACCGAACGGGGCTCCATTGAACAGAGCTAGGCCGAGCGTGACCATTTGATGGTCAGAACACCGGGTCCAAACTTTTTAGTTAGTCTTGACGAACTCAAAAATCAAATGTCTAAAAGTTTCAATTTAGAACAGTTTCAACACACCGAGAAATAAAAAATTTCAAAACTTTGCGATTACTTAAAATCGGAATTTCACACGATGTTTGATAACATGGTTGTTTGATAACATGTTGTGTGATGTGATGTTGGCATGGTGCACGTAATAGCCCCGAACTCGTTTTAATTATTTATCGTTTTACACGGTCTGCGAACCGTTAGTAATAGCGTGTAATTTTTCTTTATAAGTATGGTCGTTGTACCACTTAATTGTAATAATTATTATTTCCCGACCCGCGAATCGTGTCTTCAATTATAATCTTTTGCTCATGACGACAAAGGGAGATAAAGATCAATTGGTGGCTTTTCGGATTTTGGCATCGACTTGGAGTCGATGGAGCTCAAGAAGCGAGTGAAGGTTAGTTTAGAGGGCTATTATGTGAAAATTTTATTTCTTTATGCTTGGTTTAGTTTTTTATGAGTAATTCTAAATGTTTATTAGTGTAAGGACCGCTCCTGGTCAGCGCCGGTCAATCGACGAAAAACGGAAAAATTTAAAATTTTGGGGCAGACACCTAAATGAACCTAAAATTGACCCCGAGGGTCATATCGTACTTAAGTTGACCCCGATATCGACCAAAGTGGGTCTTGGATGACTCAGGGCAACTTTTTGACCAATTCGGGAAAAGTTGACTTTTTGATGAAAAAGTCAACCGGGCGACGTTTTGGTCCGTTCGAGGCTTGATTTGGATCCAAAAATCTTAGTCGTCGTCACAGTGGTCTTAGTTAGGCCGTTTTCCTGTAGAACACGGAGTTTCGTAAATTCTTGGAAAATGGGCTGCACGGGGCCCGAGACGGCCGAATTTCGCGAATCGGACTGAAAAATATCTACCAAGATATTTTTCCAAGCTGTGGGACCCACTTGACACATGTCAAGCAAGTGGTGGTGGGTTGTTTTAAACCAAAGAAAAAGGGAAATGGATGAGAAGTGTTCGGCCATTTATAAAAAAAAAAAGGGAAAAAGGAAAGTTAGGGTTTTTGGTGATTTCCCGACGTTCCGACCGACGAATCGTCTCAACGGTTGCGTATTCGAGCTCACGAATCGTCATTCCCTACGGTGAGAACCCGAATTTTTCTCGTTTTGGTACGTTTGAAATTTAGGGTTTGAGTTTAAACGGTTCAAATATGGTTGGGTTAAGGATTGGTGTTCGTTAGGGGCGTTTTGGGGCGAGAATGGACGGATTCCGGTGATCGGAGGCTCGTGGGAGCTCCGGCCACCGTGGGTGTTGGCTGGCCGGAGCTAGGACCGACCACAACAGTGGTGAACCGGTCCAGCCACCCATGGCCAGTGGTGGCCGGGTGGGGCCCACGTGTTCAGGCCTCAGGCTTTTCGTGTTCGGGTGGTGTCGGACGATCCCCAAGTCGATAATTCACACCCGGAACGAATTATGGAATTAATTTGTGAAAATTGGAAATGTCGAGTTTAGAAACTTTAAACGTGAATTAAATTCGCTCGGACGTCGGAAATTGATTCCGTCGATTGCGTTGGAACACTTGAATTATTTTAGGATCGTAGAAACGAAAACGGGAAGTTTCGGAGCCCCGGAAGGCGTTTTCCGATCCCAGTCAGATTCGCCGAGCCGGGCAAATCGGGCCTTTCCGGGCCCATTGTTGACAATGTCGAGTAATTGGGAAGTTTGGGAGTGATCGGAATTGTCAGGGTTGCGTTTGGGCGTCAATTTCATTGAATTCGGTTTTGCATGCGCATTTTAAAAAGTGTTCTAACTTGTGATCATGTTAGATCGTGCCGCCGACTGCGGAAAAAGGAGGCTAGGCGAGTGATCGCGAGCGCGCCGAAGCTTGAGCGTGGACGTTTGGAAAGCGTTACAAGGTAGGGGAAAGTAGCCGGATATCGGCCTTGACTAGGGAAAGTTATCAGTAGAAATGCAAGTGACACTGTTGGTGTCGTAGGATAAGTAAACCTGTCGAACAGTAGAAATGCATGTGACACTGTTGGTGTCGTAGGATAAGTAAACATGTCGAACAGTAGAAATGCATGTGACACTGTTGGTGTCGTAGGATAAGTAAACTTGTCGAATAATAGAATTGCATGTGACACTTGGTGGTGTCGTAGATTGAGTGAACCTGTCGAACAATAGAAATGCATGTGGCACTTGGTGGTGTCGTAGGGTTAATGAACTGATTGTGGTTGTGTGTGGCCATGAGTGCCTGTGGGGTGTTAAACATGTATGGTTGTTGACTGACTTTCTAAGTGGTAGCTAGTCATTATGTTATTTTCGCTGGTTGTTGAGCATTCGTATGATTTGTGTGATTGGAGTGGAGGTTTGGCCCGCCTGTCGACTTGCCATCGATAAAGGGTGCCACGGTATGGCCATGAGTGCCTGTGAGGTGTTGAACCTGTATGGTTGTTGACTGACTTGCTGAGTGGTAGTTAGTCGTGAGGTTAATTTTGCTATTTGCGGAGTATTGTGTGATATTTGGTTGTGATTGTGATTGTTCTGGTGATACCTGGATGAGCTGTGCCCGAGAGGTGTGTCGTACCTTCCGATGCGCGACCGATAAAGTGCCGAGGGCTATGTTCCCCGTGAGGTGTGTCGTACCTTCCAGCGCGTGATTGGTAAAGTGATGAGGCTTGAGCTGTGCCCGAGAGGTGTGTCGTACCTTCCGATGCGCGACCGGTAAAGTTCCGAGGGTTGTGGTCCCCGTGAGGTGTGTCGTACCTTCTGGCGCGCGATTGGTAAAGTGTTGAGGCTTGTGTTATGCCCGTGAGGTGTTTCGTACCTTCCGATGCGCGATCGGTAAAGTGTCGAGGGTTGTGGTCCCCGTGAGGTGTGTCGTACCTTCTGGCGCGCGATTGGTAAAGTGCTGAGGCGTGTGGTTGTGCAGTATGTGTGTTGATCCTTTGTGATCTTACGTGCATTGTGTGTGTCGATATTGCGTGACTTTGTTCATGATTGTGTTTGTTTACAAAGGTCGTAAGTTCTGTGTTAAAGGGCGAGGTCTTGGGTTCGAGACTCATCAATAACCTACGGTGGTGATACAACGCCTCTGTGTCAGGGTCTCACCACGGAGAGGGGTTAGGGTTGATGCGTTGCGGCGCTGTACGAATGAGGTTTCCCTCACGTGAGCGGGTCGTTTGAGGTTTCCCTCACGTGAACGAGTGGTTTGAGGTTTCCCTCACGTGAACGGGTGGTTTGAGGTTTCCCTCACGTGAGTGGGTTGTTTGAGGTTTCCCTCACGTGGACAGGTGGTTTGAGGTTTCCCTCACGTGAGTGGGTTGTTTGAGGTTTCCCCTATGTGATCGGGTAATTGGGGTATTGATGTTGTGAGCAATAATGAGTTACTTATTTGAGAGCATGATCCCCGTTTTGAGGCTTCCTCTACGTGACCCGGTAATTGGGGTATTGATATGGTGAGCAATAGTGTTTTGCTTAGTTGAGAATATGATCCCCATTCGAGGTTTCCCTTACGTGAGCGGGTGTTTGAGGTATTGATATCGTGAGCAGTTGTGACGGTTTGGTATCAGGTTTTGAGGTAGTTTTTTGCCCTGTTTAGATTGGTAAGTTGTTGATGCTTTACTAGTATGCCATAATCGAATGGGTATCCGTGGAGGTGAGAGGAATGCTCATCCCCTTTACTACTTTTCCCGCAGGCCTCTGAGGTAGGGACGAGTAGCGAATACTGGTTTGGTTGCGGAAAGTTACAAGTAAATGCATATAAGATCGTGTGAGGGTTGTGCTTTACCTTGTCGGTGTGACTAATGGAATGGTTGTTCGGTCTCTGATTTGGGGTCTACATTACGTGTCCGGGTTTTGAGATGGTCGGGAAGTTTTTAACAGTTGTATTGCATGACCGTCAATCTAAATTGTGTTTTTGGGGTAGTAGTCCCCGGGGTTGTTGTTGTTGCCGGTGTTCCCGACATTTTTGTGGGTATGCCGTGGTCAATCCGGTAGCCGTGGCGGTGAGCGAAGTGCTCACCCTCTGCTGCTTTTCCTGCAGGTACTGGTCGTGAGGAGGACTAGGAGAACCCTCGAAACTTGAAGAGCTGGGAGCGGAAGTCCGGGTCTTTGGGTAGTTAGCGACGTACCTTGTAGCTCGTGTTGTTCATTTGTTTTGAACGTATTTTCCGCTGTAAAAATATTTTTTTTGATTAACGTAAGTGGTAACTTTAAAAAGGTTTATTAAAATGTTTGAAAATCGTTTTACTGTTTCACCGTTCGCGTTCCGGGTTCGGTCATGCCGAATTCGGGGCGTGACAGTTTGGTATCAGAGCTTGAGGTTTCACACCTCGGACTGTACGTCAATTAGGTGGGGAGAGTTGAGTCATTAAAAATCCCGTCGTGTGTTGGTTGCGAAAGTCGAAAACCGTGTGTAGACTCGTAGTGACATGAGTCTTGTTTGATGTTGTGTGTATGTGCAGTACTGTTGTTACTGGCATAATGATTGTGTAATTTTCATGATGTTGTGTGTATGCTACGTGAAACGTTTTTAGACTGTCACGGCTCGACTCAGGGGCGCCCTTGTAGTCGAACGTGGCGGTATTGATATCAAGTGGGTACAACGTAGTTCGGGGACGCCTGGACCGGGTTGTAACTACGTGATGTCAAAAATGAGATTTTACGATGAAAAAGAAGTAAATTTTAAAACTGATTGGCCTTGTGGGTGTAAGTTTTAAATTGGGTTGGCCTTGTAGGCGTATGTTTGAAAACTGACTGTGATGTGTGTACGCTGATATTGCGTTGTGCTGTGGGTGAATTTTTGTTCGTGCGTTTTGTAAGTATGTGATTGAAAGTGTGTGGCGCACGAGTGTGCGGGTTGATTTTGATAGGAATAGGATGCGACTCTGCTAAGGGTAGACTTGGCATTGTGTGACGAGCGCGATTATGAGAACCGTGTGTTTTAATCGGTTGAGTATAGGCCGGAACGTCTAGGCTGGGTGAACGCTAGGGTGGTGAGTGTGTCACCATTGTGAGAGTCGCGAGTTAAGCAAGTGCGTGGGTTATGGACCCACCACACGGTGGCCGGAGTACGAGGCCAAGTTTACGGCACTGTCCCGCTTTGCACAAGTGATGGTGGTGGCTGAAGCGAACCGATACATGAGGTTCGAGAGAGGGCTCAGAGCCCTGATTCTGGATCGAGTCCTCACCCTGAGGATTCGGGTATATTCGGAGTTGGTGGACACGACGGCGGTGGTGGAGCAAGGTCTCAGAGAGACTGCGAGGGTCCGTGAGGTTCGACAGCGACTGAGCTTGTGCATGTATCCATGGGGAGGATACTTACGAAATGACAGCCTTTGACGTAATCCTGGGAATGGATTGGCTTGCGAAGTACCGAGCGAATATAAACAGTTATCGGTGATGGGTGACGGTATCAGCAGGAAACACGAGGGTCTCGTGTGTATTGGGCAGCAAGAACGGAGTTCTCCTATCGTCATTGTCCGTAGTGGAGGAAGTGTCGACCGCGCAGAGCCGAGAGTTACCGCGAGTAGTGTGCGAGTTCCCTAAGCTCTTTCCTGATGAGTTGATCGGGTTGCCGCCAGTTCGCGAGGCCGAGTTCGGGATTGACCTAATGCTAAGGGACTGCACCAATATCACTGGCGCCGTACAGATCCGCGCCAGTAGAGTTGATTGAGCTGAAGCGTCAGTTCAACGAGATCCAGAAGGAGGAGTTATCCGTCCGAGCACATCGCCGTGGGGAGCGCCAGCACTCTTCGTGAAGAAGGAGAGTGGAGCGCTGAGGATGTATACAGACTACCGGAAACTGAACCGGGTTACGGTGAAGAACCGATAACCTATGCCGAGAATTGACGATTTGTTCGACCGGTTAAGAGGGTCGACATGTTTCTCGAAGATCGATTTGCGATCCGGATACTACCAGTTATCAGTCCGGGAGTGGGACATGATGAAGGGGCGAGGCACGTTCGGGCTTGCGATAGAGGAGGCTACTGACGGTAAAGCCATGTGTTCATTGATGGCTCAGCCCACACTGCTTGCCCGAGTGTTGGAGGCGCAGGCTGAGGATGTCGAGACGACAGAGATCCGGGAGAGAGTTGTCGGCGGTGTCGACGCCGAGGGCTGGGATCTTTGTGCTAATTGGGAGTTGCGGTATCTAGGGGTGTTGTTCGTGCCGCGTAGCTGCGGAGACGACGTGCTGCGAGGGTCACATCATTCGCGTCTTACAGTGCACTTGGGTAGCACTAAGATGTATCGCGACATCAGGCGACATTTCTGGTGGAGCGGGATACGGAGAACGGTTGCAAAGTTAGTATCGCAATGCCTCACTTGTCAACAGGTGAGAGCCGAACATCAGCATCCCACTGGATTATTGCAGCCACTGTCGGTTGCACAATGGAAATGAGAGCACGTCACGATGGATTTCGTGAACGGTTAGCCGAGTTCGCCTACAACAACAGCTTTCAGGCCAGTATCGAGATGCCACCGTTCGAAGCGTTGTATGGTAGGCCGTGTCGATCGCCCATGTGCTGGGTAGAAGTGAGGAATAAGAGTTTACTGAGTCTAGAACTGGCCTGAGAGGCGACTGAGTAGGTCGAGCCGAAACGTGAGCGATTGAAGACCGCACAGAGTCGGCAGAAGAGCTATGCTGACAGACGGCGCTAACCTCTCGAGTTCGCAGTTGGTGACCATGCATCCCTAGAGGTGAGTCCGAAGAATGTACTAGTATGTTTCAACCGCGACGGAGGCAAGTTAGCCCCGCGGTATATCAGGCCTTGGGAGCAGTTGCATACCGACCTGCACTACCACCGCAGCTTGGGAATGTCCACGTTTCCCAGTTGCAGAAGTATAATGCGGGACCCTCTCACATCATAGAGGGGGCAGATGTCGAGGTGGTTGGTGATGTCTCATATGAGGAGACGCCGGTTCGAGTAATAGATATACGGGATCAGGTCCTGCGTGGCAAGACTTTCCGTCTAGTACGGGTACAGTGGCGGCACCATGGAGCCGAGTCGACTTGGGAGCGCAAGGGCGAGGTTCGCGCGAAGTACCCCAACCTGATCGACTCCGGAAGTACGTTTGTTTCAAATTTCGCGGACGAAATTCCTTTAAGGGGGTAGATTGTAAGGACCGCTCCTGGTCAACGTCGGTCTATCGGCTAAAAAACGGAAAAATTTAAAATTTTGGGGCAGACACCTAAATGAACCTAAAATTGACCCCGAGGGTCATATCGGACTTAAGTTGACCCCGATATCGACCAAAGTGATTTTTGGGTGACTCAGGGCAACTTTTTGACCAATTCGGGAAAAGTTGACTTTTTGCCGAAAAAGTCAACCGAGCGACGTTTTAGTCCGTTCGAGGCCCGATTTGAATCCAAAAGGCTTAGCCGTCGTCACCTCGGTCTTAGTTGGGCCGTTTTCCTGTAGAACGCGAAGTTTCGTAAGTTCTTGGAAAATGGGCCCGCACGGGGCCCGAGACGGCCGAATTTCACGAATCGGACTGAAAAATATAAACCAAAATATTTTTCTAAGCTGTGGGACCCACTTGACACATGTCAAGCAAGTGGTGGTGGGTTGTTTTAAACCGAAATAAAAGGGAAATGGATGAGAAGTGTTCGACCATTTAGAAAAAAAAAAGAGAAAGAAGGAGAGAGAAAGAAGAGAGAAGAAGGAGAAGGAGAAAAAGAAAAGGGAAAAAGGAAAGTTAGGGTTTTTGGTGATTTTCCGACGTTCCGACCGACGAATCGTCTCAACGGTTGTGTATTCCGTTAGCCTCGGTGCCCGTAGTCCGATCGTAAATGTCCAATTGTAATTATCATCGTTGGCAATATAAATAAAGCGGCTTTTATATTACTTAAGTGTTATGTCGTGTGTGTTTCCGATCAGTGCCCACCATGCGAATAGAACCATAGATCAGAATGGATCACACTCGATGAGGTCCCTAGTCAATAGTCTTCGTTGGAAGCGACTAGTATGAAATATGACTCTTGATGGCTTACGTTCTATTAGCCATAGGAAAGGGTTCCGGAGTCTGATCATAAACATCATGTGGGACATGATGTTGGACGACCCGACCTGAATATGTTCCATAGATTAAGTCATGAACATGTTCAGAGTCGTAGCTTGTCAGGTATCCTTAGACCGAGGAGTCTATATGATTGTTATGCAGTAAACAACCAAGTTTGACCTGAAAGCCCAACGTTGCACCATGACTGGGCTTCCATAACGGCTAGGATTGGCTTGGGGAATGACTGCAGGAGTGACATGATAGACGGCTAAGGGATTTATCCCTCATACTGCGGTATGGGAAAGATATCTGGTTCACGGTCGCTTGATCGAGAGTGACTGACAGGAAAGCATGGTCATGCACATGATATTGGGTATCATAAGGTCAGTCATCTCACATATTAAGGAACATGGATTGAGGATAATAAGGATGACGGCTCTATGCCTTATCTGAATCCGGATATCGGTGATAAAGGGATAATAACAAGGACGGCTGAAAGGTCAGAATCGACAGGGCGCGATTCCTTATACAGGGTCGTGCAATACTGAGTCTCGTCAGTCGCCACTTTGGTATGATCAAGTAAAATGAGATTTTACGTTGATCTTACCGACATGCATAGACCTAAGGGTCACACCGACAGTTTGATACTCGATAAGAACATGACGAACCTAAGTTGGAGGGAATTGTGGCGGGGATCGCCATAGTGGACCGGCTAGCATATTGGGCTCGGCATTGGATCTCTTGGAGAGGCCCATGGTCGGCCCATATAGTCTAGGCCCAACAAAGACTTAAGTCATTAGATGACAATTAGTCTTGTTGATCAAAATTGGGTGGGACCCAATTTCCACTAAACTAATAAACTAGATAGTTTATTAGCTCCACCTAGCATCTTGGCATGGACACTTGTCTTAAGTTGAGAGTTAAGTGATTCCACTCAACTAAGCATGCAAGAGAGGTTGGAGAAGACAATATGCAAGTGTAGAGAATTAGAGAGAGAGTCTTCTTCTTCTTCCTCTACCTTGGCCAAAACCCCCTCCAAGCTTCAAGGTTGGTTTTTCATGTTCTTGAGTCATCAAACTCAAGAACTACGTTGGCTTTGATTCCGTTAAGGATACGTAGGCGTCCAAGGGGCTCAAGCCATTCAAAGTTGGGTGTTATTGAACCAATTTCGGACAAGTAGAGGGTGCTGATTTTCAGCACAGTTTTGTCCGACCAGTCACTTTGAGGAGCTCGATCGGAGGTTCATCCGATGTCCGATGAAGCTGATTTTTGGAGTGAACGTTCTCCACATATGGGTATTCAATCTGACCAAAGGGATTTGAGTTTCAACGGTTCGTTTTCGATATACACCAGCTGCAAGATGAGGCACTTGCAAATGTGATGTTCACATACCTTTGGTGAATTTTCAGACTTGTTTTTCATATTTGGTAGACTCATCTCGATTGATTCGTGGTTAATCTTCCGCTGCATTTTGTGTTTAACATGTCCACGACATCGAGACCCAACAGTGGTATCAGAGCATGGCTACCAACGGGAAAAACAAGAGCTGAAATTTTCAGTTTTGGTGCTGGAAATTTTGGGGTTATTGCTGGTTTTTGGTTTAAAGTGCTTAAAATTGCATGTTAGCTTCTTAATTTCATGTTTTTGCATATATGGATGTATGCTTGATTGGTAACATGATTTAATTTCTTGCATGTGGTTATTATGCATGAAATTGGTGATTTTTGAAATAAAATCAAATCTGATTTTTTTGGACAAAGTTTAAATTTTGGGGTCACGAGACCGGGACTCTCGGGGAGCCGATCCCGTGATCGGATGGGGCTCCGTTGGAAGGAGCTATGCCGAGTCGTGACTATTGGATAATCGGAACGCCGGGGCTAAACCATTTGGGGAATTACGACGAGTTTGGAACTGTCATAATGAACCACAAAATTAAACGTTCGGAAAATTAATTTTTGAAACCGGTTTCGATAAACCGTGTAATAATTTTCGAAACTTGGAAGCTAACTAAAATCAGTCATATCTCGTTGTTTGATAACACGTTGTTTGATAACACGTTGTTTGATAACACGCTGTATGATGTGATGATTTATGCATGGTGAACGTTACTAAGCCCCGGGTAGTTTTATCGCTTTTATCGGACTGTGTGCCGATAGTGTTAGCGTGTAACTATTCTTTCAAAGGTGTGGTCGTCGTACCACTTGTTTGTAATAATTATTATTTCCCGACCTGCGAGTCGTGTATTTTATTGTAACCGTTTTGCCGACTTGGAGACCAAGGAGCTCAAGAGGCGAGTGGGAGACCGCAGGAAACGGCTTGGAGCAGATGGACATTAAGGGGCGAGTGGGAGGTCCACGTTGCCGGCTTGAAGTCAAGATTGCTCAAGACCGGGTTGGGAATAATTTAGGGGGCTTTGATGTGCACGTCTTTATGCTTGATGCTTGGTTTAAATTTTGCATGATTGTATGGTTAGAATGCATGCTTAGATTTAAAATTTCAAGCAAATCACCTCACATGCAAAGATAAAATTGGTTTTGATCGTTTTCTTGTGAATCCTTGAACCGTCTTTACATTGGATGTAGTAGACGAGTTCAAGGAACAATTACATTGGATGTAATTGGAGACGTCATTACATTTGGAATGTAGTTGACGTTCTCGTCGCATCAATGATGTGCCAATCATTCAAACACGACAAGACAAGTAAAAACGGGTCATGTCAGATACCTCCCAGTTTATCAACAACTTCCTACTTCCTCGACCTATGGGTGTCGTGCGCCTTAGCGGAGCACCTACATAGTGACAGGCCATCGTTGAAAACTGGTGGACCCGACTACGATTCTCAGCCAGAGGTTGAGCTAGGGTATCAGATAAGGTAAGCCCTGTATTCAAGTACATACCCTAGCCAAGAGTCACATTGGATGTGATCGGATGGAGTCCGGCCTACATAGCTCGGTTGAGTGGTGAGCCTCAGTTCAGCTCAATCGAGTAAATCAAGGTTCTTGGTTCAAGATTCTGTAGGTTTAGAATCGCCTGTCGGTGTTTTGAACTCGATCTTCATGATTTATTCAGTTTACTGATTAAATTCAGTTTGTCGTGTGGATCAAAATGGCTAACACATCAGCGTACAACGATAGTTTGTCATTGAAAACCATACTTGACGGGGTCAAGCTTAATGGGACAAACTATCTGGACTGGTATAGAGTTTTGAGGATAGTCCTCAAATTCTAAACGCAAAAGGACATATCCTTGATAAGGCTATCCCTTATGTCCATAAAATGAAGGGGCATCTCGAACATCTTAATTGACTGGGTCTTAAGATAGTGTCGGAGATAGCAACAGACATGAGTCTGCGCTCGCTTCCTCGTGAGTATGATGAGTTCATCGTGAGCTATCATATGCACGATATGGACAAGACCAAGTCAAAGTTACATGGCACGTTTGTAACTGCTGAGAAGAATATCAGGGATCTAGGATCCAAGGATATTCTTATGGTCAGAAAGGGATCCAGTTTCGGGAGGGAAACTGGTAGTGGCAAGGGCAAGGCCCCTGTGCACTTGGCGAGAAAGATGAGACACACGATCGCTCCTAACCCTCCAAGGACCGGGGGTCCTCAAGGAAGGATAAGGAGGATAAGATTGTCTGCTTCTACTGCCAGAAGCCTGATCATTGGATTCGGAATTGCGGGAAAAACCAGGATGATCTAAAGAAGGGTAGTGGGACTGCGCCATCTTCAGGTATTAACCTAATAGAGCTACATCTTGCTACTTCGAAAGATTCATGGGTATTGGATACCAAGGGTGAATCTCACATACGCACTAACGTGTAGTGGTTGGAAGGTAGGAGATGATTGGAGAAGAACAAATTGGACCTCAGAGTGGACAACAAGTAAGGGTTGTAGCGACTGTTGTAGGATCCATGGGTCTTCATCATCCAAATAGCCTTGTTATGTTTTGAACAATATATTGCATACCTATTAGGATCATTATATCTGTATCCGTGTTAGACACCGAAGGATATAATATGGATATTGGAAATTGGATTTTCAATATTCTATGCAATGATATGTTTAAAACAAACATGGTCGGAGGATTGTACATATTGGATATGGTGACAATGCCTCAAGCTCTATTTATAAGGTTGATACCAAAAGGTCTAAATCCGATAATTTAGACTGTACTCTGTTAAGGCACTGTCATTTAGGTCTCATAATCAAGAAACGCATATCAGCACTTCACAAGTGCGGACATTGAGGTCCATTCGAATTTCATTCGAATAATAAATGCAAGGCTTGTTTGTTGAGCAAAATTACTAAAGCGCCATTCATCGATCGCGGTGAAAGGGCGGGTGAATTATTGGGGTGATACACTCGGATGTGTGTAGACCAATAAGTTCGCTTGCCATGAGGTGTTTTAGCTACTTTGTCACATTTACTGATGGTTGCAGTAAATATGATTATGTCTATTCGATCAGACATAAGTCTAAAACTTTTGATAAATTCAAAGAGTTCAAGACTGAAGTAGAAAACCAGCTCGGGAAAAGTATTAAGGCTCTTCGATTGGATCGAGGAGGAGAATACTTAACTACAGAGTTTTAGATCATCTAAGAGAGAATGGGATCCTTCGGAATGGACTCCTCCCGGGACACCGTAGTTGAGAGGTGTAGCCGAACGGAGAAATCAGACATTGTTGGACAATGGTCTGATCCATGGTCAGTTGGACCGATCTCCCTATCTCTTTCTGGGGTTATGCTCTGGAGACGACCGTATTCATTTTGAATCGGGCTCCTACGAAGGTTGTGGAAGGGACACCATTTGAGAAATGGCATGGGGGGAGGCCCGTTTTGTCCTTCCTAAAGATTTGGGGTTGCGAGGCTTATGTGAAGCGGTTAGTTCACAGCAAGCTCGAACCAAGATCTGATAATGCACCTTCGTGGGGTATCCCAAGGAATCAAGGGGATATTACTTCTACAAACCCAGTGAGAACATGGTGTTCGTCACTCGGATGGGGTCTTTGTGCAAAGGGAATTTGTTTTCAAAGACGTCAGTGGGAGGGTTGTACATCTAGAAGAAGTTCAAGATGGTACAAATGCCTCTAAACCACATGACAACCCAGTAGAGGAGCCTGAAAGGGTCGTAGAGCAAGAACCAATTCCTGTAACAATTCCTGAAGGTCCGAGGCAATCTGGAAGGATTAGTCACCCACCTTCGAGATATGGTTGTTTTGTATCTGGAGGTGACAGTGAACTAATGGTGGATCATAAGGATCCAGCCACCTTTCCAGGAAGCCGTGGATGGGCCCAACTCCGAGTTATGGCTGGGAGCCATAAGGGAGGAAATGCAATCCATGTCGGATAACCAAGTCTAGGAACTGGTTGATCCCATCGATGGTGTGAGGACCATCGGATGGAAATAGATCTTCAAGGTGAAGATAGACATGGATGGCAAGCCTCTGACCTACAAAGCCCGACTGGTTGCAAAAGGTTATAGGCAGATCCTGTGGATTGACTATGAGGAAACCTTCTCACCAGTGGCTATGGTCAAATCTATCTAGATTCTTCTTGACATGGTCTCGTATCTTGATTACGAGATATGGCAAGTGGATGTCAAAACCGCTTTTAAAACGGGAATTTAACTGAAGACGTTTTATGTCTCAGCCCGAAGGTTTTGACGATCCGTAGAATAAAGGATAGATTTATAAGTTGTTGAAATCCATTTGTGGATTGAAACAAGCTTATCGGAGTTGGAATCTTCATTTTGATGAAGCTGTAATTGGATTCGGTTTTGTCAAGAACGAAGATGAGCCTTGCGTTTACAAGAAGGCTAGTGGGAGTAAGATTGCCTTTCTGGTGCTTTATGTCGATGACATACTATTTTATCGGAATCGACGTCCCTGTTTTAAACGAGACCAAAAGCTTGGAGGGGACGTGTTTTGCGATGGACTTAGGCGAGTCTGCTTATATCTTAGGGATTAAGATATATAGAGATCGCACCAAGAGGGTCTTGGGATTAAGTCAGAGCACCTATGTGAACAATGCATTGAGTAGGTTCTCAATGCTCGATTCAAAGAAAGGATTCTTACCCGCTCGTCATGGCATTAATCTCAGCAAGACTCAGTGTCTTAAAATACCTGATGAGCTGAAAAGGATGATGCGAATCCCATGCGCCTGGGAGGGGCAGGATCGATCATATATGCATGACATATACGAGAGAGGATGTCTTATATGCCTTATGTTGTACCAGCAGTAATAGATACACGGGATCAGGTCCTGCGTGGCAAGACTTTCCGTCTAGTACGGGTACAATGGCGGCACCACGGAGCCGAGTCGACTTGGGAGCGCAAGGGCGAGGTTCGCGCGAAGTACCCCAACCTGATCGACTCCGGAAGTACGTTTGTTTCAAATTTCGCGGACGAAATTCCTTTAAGGGGGTAGATTGTAAGGACCGCTCCTGGTCAACGTCGGTCTATCGGCTAAAAAACGGAAAAATTTAAAATTTTGGGGCAGACACCTAAATGAACCTAAAATTGACCCCGAGGGTCATATCGGACTTAAGTTGACCCCGATATCGACCAAAGTGATTTTTGGGTGACTCAGGGCAACTTTTTGACAAATTCGGGAAAAGTTGACTTTTTGCCGAAAAAGTCAACCGAGCGACATTTTGGTCCGTTCGAGGCCCGATTTGAATCCAAAAGGCTTAGCCGTCATCACCTCGGTCTTAGTTGGGCCATTTTCCTGTAAAACGCGAAGTTTCGTAAATTCTTGGAAAATGGGCCCGCACGGGGCCCGAGACGGCCGAATTTCACGAATCGGACTGAAAAATATAAACCAAAATATTTTTCTAAGCTGTGGGACCCACTTGACACATGTCAAGCAAGTGGTGGTGGGTTGTTTTAAACCAAAATAAAAGGGAAATGGATGAGAAGTGTTCGACCATTTAGAAAAAAAAGAAGGAGAGAGAAAGAAGAGAGAAGAAGGAGAAGGAGAAAAAGAAAAGGGAAAAAGGAAAGTTAGGGTTTTTGGTGATTTACCGACGTTCCGACCGACGAATCGTCTCAACGGTTGTGTATTCTGTTAGCCTCGGTGCCCGTAGTCCGATCGTAAATGTCCAATTGTAATTATCATCGTTGGCAATATAAATAAAGCGGCTTTTATATTACTTAAGTGTTGGAGTAATATGTCGTGTGTGTTTCCGATCTGTGCCCACCATGCGAATAGAACCATAGATCAGAATGGATCACACTCGATGAGGTCCCTAGTCAATAGTCTTCGCTGGAAGCGACTAGTATGAAATATGACTCTTGATGGCTTGCGTTCTATTAGCCATAGGAAAGGGTTCCGGAGTCTGATCATAAACATCATGTGGGACATGATGTTGGACGACCCGACCTGAATATGTTCCATAGATTAAGTCATGAACATGTTCAGAGTCGTAGCTTGTCAGGTATCCTTAGACCGAGGAGTCTATATGATTGTTATGCAGTAAACAACCAAGTTTGACCTGAAAGCCCAACGTTGCACCGTGACTGGGCTTCCATAACGGCTAGGATTGGCTTGGGGAATGACTGCAGGAGTGACATGATAGACGGCTAAGGGATTTATCCCTCATACTACGGTATGGGAAAGATATCTGGTTCACGGTCGCTTGATCGAGAGTGACTGACAGGAAAGCATGGCCATGCACATGATATTGGGTATCATAAGGTCAGTCATCTCACATATTAAGGAACATGGATTGAGGATAATAAGGATGACGGCTCTATGCCTTATCTCAATCCGGATATCGGTGATAAAGGGATAATAACAAGGACGGCTGAAAGGTCAGAATCGACAGGGCGCGATTCCTTATACAGGGTTGTGCAATACTGAGTCTCGTCAGTCGCCACTTTGGTATGATCAAGTAAAATGGGATTTTACGTTGATCTTACCGACATGCATAGACCTAAGGGTCACACCGACAATTTGATACTCGATAAGAACATGACGAACCTAAGTTGGAGGGAATTGTGGCGGGGATCGCCATAGTGGACCGGCTAGCATATTGGGCTCGGCATGGAATCTCTCGGAGAGGCCCATGGTCGGCCCATATAGTCTAGGCCCAACAAAGACTTAAGTCATTAGATGACAATTAGTCTTGTTGATCAAAATTGGGTGGGACCCAATTTCCACTAAACTAATAAACTAGATGGTTTATTAGCTCCACCTAGCATCTTGGCATGGACACTTGTCTTAAGTTGAGAGTTAAGTGATTCCACTCAACTAAGCATGCAAGAGAGGTTGGAGAAGACAATATGCAAGTGTAGAGAATTAGAGAGAGAGTCTTCTTCTTCTTCCTCTACCTTGGCCAAAACCCCCTCCAAGCTTCAAGGTTGGTTTTTCATGTTCTTGAGTCATCAAACTCAAGAACTACATTGGCTTTGATTCCGTTAAGGATACGTAGGCGTCCAAGGGGCTCAAGCCATTCAAAGTTGGGTGTTATTGAACCAATTTCGGACAAGTAGAGGGTGCTGATTTTCAGCACAGTTTTGTCCGACCAGTCACTTTGAGGAGCTCGATCGGAGGTTCATCCGATGTCCGATGAAGCTGATTTTTGGAGTTAACGTTCTCCACATATGGGTCTTCAATCTGACCAAAGGAATTTGAGTTTCAACGGTTCGTTTTCGATATACACCAGCTGAAAGATGAGGCACTTGCAAAGGTGATGTTCACATACCTTTGCTGAATTTTCAGACTTGCTTTTCATATTTGGTAGACTCATCTCGATTGATTCGTGATTAATATTCCGCTGCATTTTGTGTTTAACATGTCCACGATTTAAAACCACCATTTGGTTAATCAAAATAATAATTTACAACTCAAAAGTACGTCCCAACAAGCGGACGAAATAAAAGGCGTACGTCGCTAGACTCAAAAAGGAAACCCGGACTCCCGCTCCTAGTTCTTCAAGCTTCGAGAGCTCACCTAGTCCGTCTCGTGACCAGTACCTGTAGGAAAAGCAGCTAGGGGTGAGCGTTCGCTCACCACCACGGATAACATACTGACTACGACATACTAGCAGACAATGCCGGTAACACCAACAACAAACCCAACACTGGGGGACTACTATCCCCAACTCAAGTAACCCAACTGACACACAACTGTTACTTTCCCCAACTGACTGAACACTCGGAACGTAATGTAGACCCGACACAACGATTACGACTTCCTCCAAAGACACGAAAGATAACCATGCAACACCCAAGATCACAAAGGATCGCACACCAAACAAGATCGCAAAGGATCGCACACCAACTACTCAGTTCCCACGCAACTTTTCCCAACACACGCTCTTACTAACCAGAACACACGTCACCTTCGTGTAGCCTGCTGACACTGTCACTCGTCGCCTGTAGTAGTCGATATTGGCTCGGTACTTCGCCAGCCAATCCATTCCCAAGATCACGTCAAAGGTTGTCATTCCCAGCACGAGAAGGTCACTAGGGCACGGACAGTCTGCGACTCTAATTTCGCAGGCACGACAGACCCTAGTCAACAATACATCACCCCCAACTGGGGTGTCCAGGCACAGGGGTGGACTCAACGGCTCTAAACTCAGCTCCAACCTCTCAGCACAACTCAACGAAATAAACGAGTGCGACTCCCCGGTATCAAATAAGAATAACGCCCATAAATGATACAATAAACACGTACCCTGAATGGTCTCGCGGTAGGTAGTGGATCCTGGGGCCCGGGAGTCGGTAACTGCGTACACTCTTCCCTGCGACGCCTGCTGCCTCTGACCCGGCGCACTGACTGCTGGATACCCAGATCTCTGCTGCTGTCTCAGAACTGGCGCGCTCGTGGACGGCTGCGAGAACTCGACTGCTGACTCTGACGCAGGCGTTCCCTGGGTGACTGCATTGTATGCGACTGCTGCGGTCGCTGCGCTGACGTTGCCCCAATCGGCTCACGGCACCTTGTACTAGTGTGCCCAAACCGGCCGCACGGGAAACACCTGAGCTCGTCGGCCCGCGGCCCCGAGCCCTAGCCAGTCCGGCTGATCACTGGTAGCGCCGCGGGCCCTCCTCCCATCGGACACTCTCGATGTATATGGCCTGGCTGCCCACAGGTGAAGCATATCGGCTCCCTCTCTGAAGGGACTGGCCCTACTGACTCCACCGACCCCATCTGTCTCGCTCCGCCCTGCTGAGCCTGTGGCCGGAAGAACCTCGTGGTCCTCTGTCTCCTCGGGTCTCGGGACTCGGACGGCCCCGCAATACTGGTCGGCCGCTGTCGAACCTCACGGGTCCTGGCTGCCTCTCGGAGACCCTGCTCCACTTTCGCTGCAGTGTATACGAGCTCTGAGTACTCTCGCAACCTCAGGATGAGAACTCGATCCCGAATCACCGGCCTCAGCCCCCCCTCGAATCGCCGGCAACGGTTCAGCTCTATCGCCACCATTTCTGGTGCGAATCGGGTCAGGGCCGTGAATCTGGCCTCATATTCTGCCATTGACGTCCCATCCTACTGCAGTTCCAGGAACTACCGATGTCGGTCCACCCGAGCCGACTCGGGGAAATACTACGCCAGAAAGACCGTCTGGAAGATACCGTAGTCGTGCCCGACTCTGTCCCTCACACGCCCCAACCAATGGTAGGCGCTGTCCCTCAGCTGATGAGCTGCAAAGGACACTCTGTTGCGACCATCCTTCATGCCTGAAGTGTCCAGGTCCCGCGTGAACTGCTCCAGCCATCTCTCGGCTAGGTCGGGGTTCGGCTCCCCGAAAAATGTGGGTATGCCCAGCTTCAGGAAGTCCAGCAGTGTCCGGGCAGTATGGCCTTCGGCCTGAACGGGCCTCGCTGGAACAGTTGCTGTCTCCGGAGCTGGCGATGCCGACTCTCTACTGGCGATGATCGCCACCAAACTCTGCACCGTCCTGGTCAGCTCGTCCAGGGCGGTCGTAGTGGGAGGGTCTGCGACTAGCGGGAGCTGGGCGTGCCCGCAGATGGTCCCGCGTCGCTCCTCCTATCCTCTCCGACAGGAGTACCCTGGCCTTCCGCGTACTCAGCGGGCTCGACGGTGGGCATCCGTCCTGGTGCCCCTCCTGACCGTCCCCTCCTGCCACGCGTGGGCGCCCGTCCCCGTGTCACGGCTGATCGTCCTCGCCTGCCACGAGCCATGTGGTCGGTATCCTCTGCACGGATACACGCAAACGTTTAGTTTGCGAACTTAAACAATGACGACGTGTTCTATATATTAGCGTTCACACGGTCTACGCCTACTCTACCGTACTTGTTAGTAAAACATCACCCTGCTCACGTCGTTACAACCTCAATTACTAGTACACATAAAGGAAACCTCAAAGCGACCCGACACACTCGTGAATCGCGTCACGCAATAACAACACGAAAACTGCGTAATCAAAACGGTGGAACAGACAGGGATCACGGATCCGTGACAGACCCCGTCACGGTTGGGGTCACGGAGCCGTGACGAAGGCCCTAAAAATAGCCTTAAACGACACATATGCTCGGCCACCAATTTAACAAACACACGCACAATGACTCACAGACCAAATCAAGTCACTCAACCTCAATCACAAGCCGACAAGGCCAATCAACAACAACACACGCCCACCGGCCCAACCAAAGTCGAACCACGCCCACCGGGCCAACCAAAATCAAAACACGCCCACAGGGCCAATCAAAATCAGAACACGCCCACAGGGCCAACCAATTTTCAAAACTTTTCCTTTTCATTATAAAACCTCATTTCTTGACATCACGTGGTTACAACCCGGTCCAGACGTCCCCGAACTACATTGTACCCATTTGATGTCAGCACCGTCACGCTCGACTACAGGGGCGCCCCTGAGTCGAGTCGCAACAGCTTAAAAACGTTCACGTAGTAACACACAAACAGTATGCCAGTAATAATTGTACTGCACATACACACAACAACAACCAAGACTCAACACACTACGGGTCTACACACGGTTTCCGACTTGCGCCCCCAACGCATGACGAGACTTTTACTAACTCGACTCTCCCACCTAATTGACGTACAGTCCGAGGTGTGAAACCTCGAGCTCTGATACCAAGATGTCACGCCCCAAATTCAGTAGAACCGAACCCGGAACGCGAACGTTTAAGACAATAAAACATTTTCAAACCTTTTAGATAAATCGCTTTAAAACCACCATTTAGTTAATCAAAATAATAATTTACAACTCAAACGTACGTCCCAACAAGCGGACGAAATACAAGGCGTACGTCGCTAGACTCAAAAAGGAAACCCGGACTCCCGCTCCTAGCTCTTCAAGCTTCGAGAGCTCACCTAGTCCGTCCCGCGACCAGTACCTGTAGGAAAAGCAGCTAGGGTGAGCGTTCGCTCACAACCACGGATAACAGACTGACTACGACATACTAGCAGACAATCCCGATAACACCAACAACAAACCCAACACCGGGGACTACTATCCCCAACTCAAGTAACCCAACTGACACACAACTGTTACTTTCCCCAACCGACTAAACAGTCAGAACGTAATGTAGACCCGACAGAACGATTACGACTTCCTCCAAAGACACAAAAGATAACCACGCAACACCCAAGATCACAAAGGATCGCACACCAAACAAGATCGCAAAGAATCGCACACCAGCTACTCAGTCCCCACGCAACTTTTCCCAACACGACGGTTGGATTAGGCGGTCGACCTGTCGCACTTTTCCCAACACGACGGTTGGATCAGGCGGTCGACCTGTCGCACTTTTCCCGACATCCAATCGGATCAGGTTGTCGACCTGTCGCACTTTTCCCAACACGACGGTTGGATCAGACGATCGACCTGTTGCACTTTTCCCAACACGACGGTTGGATCAGGCTGTCGACCTGTCGCACTTTTCCCGACACAAAGTCGGATCAGGCTGTCGACCTGTCCCACCCCATCCTCAGGTAACCACAATCACAATCACAAGTAAAGTTCAACAAACAGCAACAACACTGGTTTAACACTCCACAGGCACTCATGGCCACCCAAGACACCAATAGTAAAACAAGGGTTCAACAACCCCACGGGCACTCATGGCCACCCAAGACACACCAACAGTAAAATACGTGTTTAACAACCCCACGGGCACTCATGGCCACCCAAGACACACCAACAGTAAAATACGGGTTTAACAACCCCACGTGCACTCATGGCCACCCAAGACACACCAACAGTAAAAATACGGGTTTAACAACCCCACGGGCACTCATGGCCACTCAAGACACAAACTAAACAATCAACCTCCGGGCATAACCAAATGCCTCCAGTGATTCTAATATCAATAAGTTCACTACTCCTACGACACCACTAAGTGTCACATGCATTTCTATTGTTCGATACGTTCCCGTATCATACGACACCACCCGGTGTCGCCTGCCTTTCTATTGTTCGATAAACTTACTTAACCCACGACACCCAAGTGTCACATGCATTTCTACTGTTAACTTTCCCTAGTCAGGGACGAGATCCGACTACTTTTCCCTACCTCGTATGCTTTCCCCAAAAGCTCACAACCAAGCCCCGGCGTGATCACGATCACTCGCCTAGCTTTCCCTTTCCTCTGTCGGTGGCACGATCTAATAAGAACACAATTTAAAACACTTTTAAGCTTGCAGGCATAAACTGAATTTTAATAAACTTGACGCCCAAATGTAACCCCGACAATGTCGATCACTCCCAAACTTCCCAATTACTCGACATTGTCGATAATGGACCCGGAAAGGCCCGTTTCGCCCGACCCGGCGAATCTGCCCGGGATTGGAAAACGTCCTTCCGGGGCTCTGAAAATTCTGTTTTCGTTTCTACGGTCTTAGAATAATTCAAGGGTTCCTAAGCACTCGACGGAATCGCTTTCCGACTTCCGAGTAATTTAATTCGTGTTTAAAGTTTCTAAACCCGTCATTTACAACTTTTACAATTTAATTCCAAATTTCGATCCGGGTGTGGATTAACTACTTGGGGAACATCCTAAACCACCCGAACACGAAAACCCGATACCCGAGCGTGTGGGCCCCACCCGGCCATCCTTGGCTGTGGGTGACTAGGGCCGGTTTTGGGTCGGTCCACCATGGTGGTGGCCGGTCCTAGCTCCGGCCAGCCACCACATGGTCTGGCCAGCCACCATACACGGTGGCCGGAGCTCCCCCGAGCCTCCGGTCACCGGAAAACTTCCAATCTTCGCTCCAAAACGTTCCCAACGAACCCCACACCTCAACTCAACCACAAACCACTAGTTTTAACCCAAACCCTAACTTTTAAACTCAACAAAACGAAAATCGGATAGTTGCTCACCGTAGAGAATGTCGATGGGAGTTCGATTCCTTGATCGTTGAGACGATCCACCGGTTAGATAGTCGGGAAACTAGAAAACCCTAAACACCCCCTTCTCTTTTTTCTCTTCTTCTCCTTCTCCTTCTCTCTCTATTTTCTCTCTCCCTTTCTTCCTTTTTTTGAGTTGTGGCCGAACACACCTCCACCCTCTCTCCTTGTCTTGTTTCAAAAATTACCTAACACCACCACATAATAGACATGTGGCAAGTGGGGCCCACACCTTTTGGAAAATATCTTCTAGATATTTTTCGGTCAGATTCGTGAAATTCGGCCGTCACGGGCCCGAACGGGCACTTTTTCCAAGAAATTACGAAACTTCACGGGCTACAAGGAAACGACTCAACTAAGACCGCTGTGAAGACGGCTAAGCTTTTTGAATCCAAAACGGACCTCGAATGGACCAAAACGTCGCTCGGTTGACTTTTCCAGCAAAAAGTCAACATTTCCCAAATTGGTCAGAAAGTCGCCATGAGTCCCCCGGAACTCACTTTGGTCGATATCGGGGTCAACTTAAGTCCGGTATGACCCTCGGGGTCAAATTTAGGTTCATTTAAGTGTCTGTCTAATATTTTTAAATTTTCCCGTTTTTCGCCGATTGGACTGGTGTTGACCGGGAGTGGTTATTACACAATTGAAATAATGAAAGTATAATATAATCCATAACTATATGAAGGGAGTTTTTCCACAATTTCTTTTCGGAAAATTTTTACTTTAATACCCTGTCAAACATTTAATTTCACTTTGATACACTGACATAATTTTTTTGCACTTTCATACCTATACCAAACATTTAAGTTCAATTTAGTACCCAACCGTTAACTTTCTGTTAGTTTGGATGGAAAAAGTTAAAAAGACCATCATACACCTAACTATTACTCAAATTTTCAAACCAATGCCATTGGTTCAAAACTTGAAAATAAGTGAAATGACAATAATACCCTTCATTGTTAGGGTATTAAAATAAAATTTTCACTATTTTAAAAATAAAATCAGTTTATTTTTATAAATTCAGTTTTTATATATAAAAAATATTTTTATTTTCAAAAATTCTTTTTTATTTTTATAAATTCAGTCTTTATTTAGATAAATTATTTTTATTTTAAAAATTTTGGATTTAATTTAAAAATACATAAAAATCATATTTTATTTTTAAAAATACATAAAATCAGTTTTTTTTTTAAATTTAACATTTTATTACATTTTTTTGTTTAATTCTTATCTTTATTTAATTTTTTTCTTTTCAAATCAACACCCTTCTTCATCCGTTCAACCTCAGACCCATCGATCTCACCCTCTACTACTTCTTCTTCTTCTTCTTCCTCGTGCTCTTCCTCTCCCAATCCGTCGACGCCCGAATCGCAGTCGTAACCGACACCTGAGTCGACGTCATCGCCGTGCATCCGAGGCCCCGGAACGTGGACAGTGAGAAATTGTTCTTCTTCCTCGCCGCGACGATGATAGGGTCTTCTGGGTGTGGATTCGGATTGTCATCCATGACCGATTGAGCCAATTGGGTTCTGGGTCTTCTCAATTTGACATGACCCTTCATTTTTCTACCTAGATTCATGAGGGTGAAGTTGAGAATCTATCCCAAGACAAGGGTTGAGAACACGAAGTCTAGCTCCTTGAGCCTGAAGTTTGACAGCGAGACCATGTCTCCGAGGAAGTTCACCGTCACTCCGACGAGCTCCTCTATGAGAACCTTGAACGAGAACTGAGGATCGACTGCGACTCTAGAACGGGAGAGCGTAGCGAATTTGGGTGTTGATTTGGTTGAGATAGAGTCTGGAACAAGAAGTAGCAACACTATTATGAGGCAGAGGAGAGAAGCAGAGCTGAGCCATGGTGAATCTGAATCAGATGAGGTTGAGGGCGATGGATTGGGGGAGGAAGAGGAAGAAGCATAGGAGAGAGAGTAGAAAAATGAAAAAATAAAATAAAATAAATACTAATTAAATTTAAAAAACTGATTTTATGTATTTAAAAAAAATCTGATTTATATATATTTTTAAATTAAAAACTAAATGTATAAAAAAAACTGATTTTATTTTTAAAATAGTGAAAATTTCATTTTAATACCCTAACAATGAAGGGTATTATTGTCATTTCACTTTTTTTCAAGTGCTGAACCAATGGCATTAGTTTGAAAATTTGAGTAATAGTTAGGGGTATTATGGTCTTTTAAAATTTTTTCCATCCAAACTAACAGAAAGTTAATGGTTGGGTACTAAAGTGAAATTAAATGTTTGATTTAGGTATGGAAGTGCAAAAAATTTATGTCAGGGTATCAAAGTGAAATTAAATGTTTGGCAGGGTATTAAAGTGAAAATTTCCCTTTCTTTTCTTCCCGAGACCATGGACGTGATGTATAAACATTGAACGTCATTTTCATTTGTTGTCTCAATGTGATAACCATTTCGGCGAATATTTGATATGGTTGAGAACTTGCATCATTGATAATAAATTGTGTAACATTACATTGGCTCTTCCGGAGCCTTCAATAAGATCCGATGCACCATATATTTTCCCGTTGCTTTTAACATAATTATGGAGACTTTTTCCATAGTTCTTCATAAGATAAATAAATAAAAGGGTAAACTACAAATACCTACCCCAAACTTGTCACGATTAACTGATACCTACCCTCATGTTTTTTTTGTAACCGATACATACTCAAATGTTTAGTTTTTTAACAGATAGCCCAAGCAGACAGGTAAAATGACGAAAATGCCCTCAATTACATTTCAATAATTACTTTTAAAAAAAATTTAAAAATCACTTTTGTTAGGTATATATATGTACTTATTAAATAACTTCATTTTTATTTAAAAAATCACTTCAGTTTTATTTTTAAAAAATTATTTAAAAAATCACTTCAGGGCATTTTCGTCATTTTACCTGTCTGCAGGGGCTTTGCGTTAATTTTCGAAACATTTGAGTATGTATCGGTTACAAAAAAACATGAGAGTAGGTATCAGTTAATCGTGACAAGTTTGAGGTATGTATTTGTAGTTTACCCTAAATAAAATTAGAAGCAAGACACTCCAAATGTTTCATTTTGCAATAACAAGGTAGCCCTTCCAAAGGCCTCTATTATATTTGCAGCACCCATATCTTTACATTTGCCTTAATGTTGTAGCACTATCAACAATACACATATCTTTATAATTTCTGTAATTAGATAGAATACTTATGAGATCCATATCCTTTAATATGAGAAAATTAATGTATTACTTTACATACTACAAAAGAATATAACAGAAATATTAATACAAATAATTCAAAGATTGGCTCATAATCATGATACTTATTTTCTCATCATCAATTACAAATGAGTTAAAGACATTCGATTAGATCTTCAGGATCCAAGTTATCAATAAAGTTTGTCTCTACAATTTTATTATTTTCCTTCAATCAAATCTTTGATCATACTTTAGGTACGCAACCAACTACATTTATAATATAACTTCCATCATGTTCATGAGTTTTCATTTGATGTACTATATTCTTTCTTGGGCCTTTCATACTCATTCCACTTCTTGTGGTACACCTTATTATTTTTCCATCGAATTGGAAATTATTTGGCTCATAACTATGAATACGACCGCGACCACGCCTAGGGCATCGGTCTTGCTTGGGTCTGGATCTACCCATATTCTATCACATTCAGTTCAGGGAATTGAGTGTTACCAACAGGGCGAGGTTGATGGTTTTCAACAATATTCATTACTTAATAAATATATTAATTTTGATTATCTTCGTATTCTCGGTAATGCTACTTCAGGAGCATACTAGATGGAATACATGCATATGAAAACATTTTTCATCGATTATAATATGATGATGTGTGGAAATAGTTTTTTTTTTTCGATTTATCCTGCAAGGATACCAATTTAGAACTTCAAGTCTATGTAAGCTTCTGTCACATTTTTTTCTTCTAGTAATTGCATGTATCTTGTTTACTTGAATGATAACATTTTTCAGTGATTCTAATATGATGATGCGTGTAAATAGTTTCTTTAATTTATCCTACATGAATCATCAATCTAGAACTTTAGGTCTTTATGTAAGCTTCAGGTCATTTTTTTTCTTGGGTAAATTACGTTGACATACCCCGAACTATACGCGTTTAACAGTTTACCACCCCAAAGTTAAGTCGTAACAATCGCCTACCCGAACTAACTATTAATTACGACGTTACCCCCTTTCCATCCTTGGCTGTTATGTTTTTTTGTAAAATGACAAAAATACCCTTAATTGTTATGCATATTTACACCCTTATATACCATTCAAACCCTAAAATTAATTTTTTTTATTATTTAAATCAGTAATAAATGAATTAATTATTTTCAAATACTTATTAATATTTATTAATTTAATATTTTAAAATTTGTTTATTTTTTAAATCAAATTTGTTTTTATTTTATTTTTTCAGTTTTTAATATAAAAATCAGTTTTATTTTATAAAAATCAAAATTTTATTATAACAAATCAATTTTACTTAAAAATCGTTTTTATCCTAAAACAATCATTTAAAAAAATAGTTTATCCTATAATCAATTTTGATCAGAAAATGGTTTTTTATTTAAATCAATACTTAAATTTTTTATAATTTAAAATCTACATTTTTATCATCTTAATTTTTTTTAAATATAAATTTTCTTCATAATCTATCTATTTTATCTATAAAAGGAGGACTGTAGTGTTTTAAAATCGCGTGCTCTACAGAGGCCAGTCGCAGTTCAATCGCGATACTCGCCCGCACTCGCAGGCTATTGATTCGCGTTTTTTTCCCTTTTTTTAGTCGCACACGACTCTATTTTGTTGTTTCGCGTTTATTTACCTGTTTCTCGCGCACCCAATTCCAATTGTATGTGTCCTTATCTTTTTGGCAGTTTTTCTATCTTTATCTCTTCGTCATTTTTTTGGTTTCAAAGCTTTATCGCGTCCTTATCTCTTTAGCGGTTATTTTTTAATCATTCTCTCTCTTGACACACATAGGCTATAACTCTCCCCCCTTCACGCTTCTGTTGTCAAAACTCCAAAAGACAATTTGGGGACAAAGAGGAATGGAGTGGGCTGTGCTGCGGAGGCGTTCGAGACCGACCGTCGCGCACGACGCCAAGCCCTCCTCGCCGTCACACGATCTCGAATGTCGTGGTGTGGTTTCAGAACTAGAGCTCTACCGCGACATAGTTTTGGTGGTTCCTATTTCCTCCGCTTCTCTGTTACCCATGTCCTCGCCATCGCCGAATCAATCCTCCCCTCCACCATCCTTCCCCCTCTCTCTCAGGTATGTTGTCACACCCCAATTTCAGTAAAACCAAACTAGGGACGCGAACATTTTAAAACATAAAAACACTTGAACACCTGTTTTCATTAAACACTTTAAAAGTACCATTTGTTCAACAAAATAATAATTACAGTTTAAAACACGTCCCAACAAGTGGACAAAAGTACAAGGTATCCGTCACTAGACTCAAAAGACAAAACCCGGACTCCGCTCCTAGCTCCACAAGCTTTGAGAGCTCACCTAGTCCGTCCCACGAACAGTACCTGTAGGAAAAGCAGCTAGGGGTGAGCGTTCGCTCACCACCGCGAATAACAGACTGACTACGGCATAATTAGCAGACAAAACAGGTAACACCAATAACAACTCAACACCGGGGAAACACCATCCCCAACCCAAGTACTCTAACTTACAAACACCCACGGTGACCTTCCTCAAACGACTCAACACTCAACCACGTAAGCAGACCCGACACTACAATTGACGACCTCTCCCAAGGACTCAAACGACAGCTACACAACACCAAACAGATCACAAAGGATCGCACACCAAACAAGATCACAAAGGATCGCATACCAGCTGCTCGGTAACCTCTCCCACTCTCACGAACATGGATCAGGCTAGCCAAAGAATGCTTACAACCTGTGATACTCAAACTCGGACCAGGCCAGCCAAAGAATGCTTGCAACCTGTGTTACTCAAACTCGGACCAGGCCAGCCAAAGAATGCTTGCAACCTGTGTTACTCAAACTGTGTCAGGCCAGCCAAAGAATGCTTGCAACCCGTTGATACTCAAACTTGGTCAGGCCAGCCAAAGAATTCTTGCAACCTACCGGGATCCGCAATCACAATCACAATCACAATCACAATCACAATCACACGCAAATTCATCAACCAGTAACAACACAAGTTCAACACTCACAGGCACTCATGGCCACCAAGACACCAACAGTAAAACTCGAACTCAACAGCCCCACAGGCACTCACGGCCTCCCAAGACACACCGACAGTAAGACACGGACTCAACAACCCCACAGGCACTCACGGCCTCCCAAGACACCAACCATAAGACACGCTTGCAACTTACCGAGACTCTAACTCGTAAGCCAGCTAAAGGAAGCTTGCAACCCCCCCCCCCCCCCCGAGACTCTAACTCGGTCAGGCCAGCCAAAGACACCAACCTTAGTACACGGGCCCTCAAGGCCACCCAAAACACCAACAATTGACTACGGGCTCTCATGGCCACCCAAGACACCAATTCAAATACACGGGCTCTCAAGGCCACCCAAACTCAATCAATAAATAATACGGGCTCTCAAGGCCACCCAAAACTCGATAATAAAGTACGGGCTCTCAAGGCCACCCAAACTCAATCAATAATAATACGGGCTCTCAAGGCCACCCAAAACTCGATAATAAAGTACGGGCTCCCAAGGCCACCCAAACTCAATCAATAAATAATACGGGCTCTCAAGGCCACCCAAAACTCGATAATAAAATACGGGCTCTCAAGGCCACCCAAGACACCAAATAAGCAATCAACCTCCGGCTTAACCAAGCCTCCAACAGTCCTAACATCAATAGTTTCACAATCAACCTCCGGCCATGGTCATATGCCTCCAGTACTCCTAATATCGATAAGTTCACAAACAACCTCCGGCCATGGTCATATGCCTCCAGTAAAACAATTTACGCTAAGTTCTCTGCTCCTACGACACTACTAAGTGTCACATGCTTTTCTCAATAATTACTAAGTTCCCGGAACATGCTTTTCTGATAAACGCTACAATCCCGTATCATGCTTTTCTAATATTTAAATAAACCTATTCAACCCACGACACCCCGGTGTCACATGCAATTCTACTGTTAACTTTCCCCAGTAAGGGCCGAGATCCGGCTACTTTTCCCTACCTCGTGCGTGTTCTCCCAAAAGCCAAACCACGAGCTCCGGTGATGACCTCAGTCACTCACCCAGCTTTCCCTTGCCTCGGTCCGTGGCACGATCTAAAAGAACACAATTAAAGGCACTTTTAAACTAGTACGAATAAACCGAAAACCATTAAACTCGAAGCCCAAACTTAACCCCGACAATGTCGATCACTCCCAAACTTCTCAATTACTCGACATTGTCGATAAGGGACCCGTAAAGGCCCGATTCGCCCGACATGGCGAATCTGCCCGGGTTTTGTTAATTGCCTTCCGGGGCCCCAAAAGCCCCCGTTTTCGTTCCTACGGTCTGAGAATATTTCAAGGAACCCAATGTACTTGCCCGAATCGAATTCCGACTCCCGAGTCAATTAAATGACGTTTAAAGTTTCTAAACCCGATAAATTACAACTTCTCCAATTTAATTCCAATTTTCGATTCGGTTTAGGGTAAGTGGTCCGGGGAACGTTTTAAACCACCCGAACGATAAAACCCGAGCACGTGGGCCCCACACGGCCACAATGGAAAAATTCCCTTTTTGCCCCAAAACGTTCCTAACGAACCCCAAACCTCAACCATTCATCTTTAAACCAATTCTAACCCAAACCCAACCATATTTGAATCGTTTAAACTCAAACCCTAAAATTCGAACTTAACAAAACGAAAATCGGTTAGGTGCTCACCGTAGAGAATGACGGTGTGAACTCGATTCTTCAATCGTTGAGGCGATCCACCGGTCGGATGATCGAGAAATAGCAAAACACTACAACCCCCTTCTCTTTTTCTCTCCTCCTTCTCTCCTCTTTCTACTTTCTCTCTCTTGTTTGCTCTTTTTTTTTGTGTTCTGCCGAGACCACACAACCTTTCCCTTTTATTTGTTTTAAAAACTACACCCATCTTTCCATATTTACCAAACTAACACAAAACCTATTATTTTCTCCTTTAAAACCTTATACTCGGCCAACACTTAACAACCACACAATTTCCCCCCAAAATCAACACCACCATATAATTGCCAAGTATCAAGGTGGGTCCCACACCTTTTGGAAAATATCTAGTTGATATTTTCCAATCAGTTTTGCGAAAAACGGACGTTTCGGGCCCCGAACGGGCACTTTTCCCAAGAAATTACGAAACTTGACGGGCTACAAGAAAACGGCTCAACTAAGATCGCTGCGACGACGGCTAAGCTTTTCGGATCCAAAACGGTCCTCGAATGGACCAAAACGTCGCTCGGTTGACTTTTCCAGCGAAAAGTCAACATTTCCCAAATTGATCAGAAAGTTGCCCTGAGTACCCCGGAACTCACTTTGGTCAATAACGTGGTCAACTTAAGTCCGGTATGACACTCGAGGTCATTTTAGGTTCACTTAACTGTCAATCTTAAATTTTTTAAATTTTCCTGTTTTTCGCAGGTTTGACTGGCGTTGACCGGGAGTGGTTATTACATATGTCCTCCATTTCGTGTGTTTATTTCATTCCTTTGTCTGTTAATTCCGAAACTCCGTGGAACCTTTTTCGTGATAATTTGGTTGAGTCTTTGTGTTGATTTTGATTGATGATTCAGTTGGATTTTGATGGGATTTAGATATATCTCAGTATCAAAACCAGGTAATCAGTGCAAAATTGGTAGTTTTGTGAGAATTTCTCTTAATTTAATTGGTATTAGATTTAAAAGTTTGTAGTTTTACAATTTACTAAATTCTGATTTCGGTTCTAATTTTGTTTTGCATTTGCTTTCTATCAAATTCCATTGTTGTGTTGCCATTTGTTTTGTGCTTTCAGTTTGGTTTTCTGATTCTTATTTTTGAATAAAAATTCAGATGGAAGAACAAGTAATTCTGGTGATGATAATGGCTGAAATGATGTTACTGAGGTTGAATCAATGAAAACGGCCGCGACGGCGGCCACTACCCACATGGACGTGTTCTGTAGCAGCCTCTCCTCAGGTACTTCTTCCACCATTTTTGCCACACCTTCAAATCAATAACAATATTGTTGTATATAGCTCTTTTGCTTTAAACAATTTAGGAGCCTTATTTAGCTTTGAATTTGTACGTATAAAATGGTTAATGGGTTCGGGAAGTGTGAATTTGTGAGAGGAGAGCGCTGAGAAAAAGAAGAATTTATCAGTCCGAAGAGGTGGTCGTCGACGTGTGATTAGTTTATAATTCACATTTAAATATTCTTATTATTATTAAGTCAAGGACTCAACGGTCCTTTTTTTCTTTATAGTTTTATCTACTGTGATAAGAAAGCGCTCTTAGTTCAGTTCGGTAGAACGCGGGTCTCCAAAACCCGATGTCGTAGGTTCAAATCCTACAGAGCGTGATTCCCTTCTTCTTAGGATTTCGAGTATGAATTTCGTGTGGAGGTTGATGGCCAGATTTGGGTTATGTTTATGGGCTTGACCTCACTTCAAATCCGTCCTTGCATATATTTCTTCTATCTTTTGCATAAAACAATAGTTTTTAGAGTTTTGAATTTTAAGCTTGGGAATAATTTTGTTATCATGCGAAGAAAGAAAATTATTTGGGAGATGCTGGACACCCTGATATATCCTTCTGGATACATCAACTAGCAATTTTGTTGGTTTATTTAATGAAATTATATTACTAGAACCCTCACTTGATGTTTGCATTTAGGGAATTCCTGAACAGAAGCTTCGATCATACTGTCTTTGGGTGTTACAGAAAATATTGCTCTTAAGCCTATGTACACCTATTTGGTATATTTTATTATCTACATAGAAGGTTTATTTTCTTTAAAGCTTCAGACCAGAGCTTTACTTGGGTTTAATGGTCTTTGTATTGTTTTGCTAACTTTATTACAGAGCCCAGTCGCACTTCAATCGCGTTACTCGCCCGTACTCGCAGGCTTTAGTTTCGCGTTTTTTTCCTATTTTTTAGTCGCACAAAACTCTTTTTTTTATTTCGCGTTTGTTTCTCGCGCATCCCATTCCAGTCGGCGGTTTTTTTGTACTTATCTCTTCTTTAATTTTTTTTCTGTCCTTATCTCTTTAGCAATTATTTTCAGTCCTTATCTCTTTAGCGGTTATTTTCAATCCTTCTCTCTCTTGACATACACCGGCTATAACTCTCCTCTCCTCATACTTCTGTTGTCAAATCTCCAAACGACAATTTGAGGACAAAGAAAAGCGAGTCTGAGAATGAAGAATCGCTGAGTGGATTGATTTTATTCGCTAGAGAGAAGAAGCTCTATGAACAAATCTTCTACCAACAAACATCCTTCTCCCAATCTCATACTGATTAGAATCTACATCGCTTTGATCGTCAATCGCGAACCAGAGGTTTTAATTTGATTCATCTACTGTGTTTTTTATGATGTTTTGATATATTGGGCTGTCTATTTTTTGGGGTTTGATTAAGGTGTTTGTTTTGTTTGTTCTGATTCATGTTTTTGTTCAATTTTATAAGTTCTTATACTTCTATCAATTTTGTGTTATGATAAAGGGTTGTTTTTGGGTTTTCTCTATTAATCAGTAATGGGGCTGTTGAAGCTCATGCATCATCACTTATACAATTGAAATTCAAGGTAAGCCTGTAAGTATCAGCCACTGGAAGTCAAGGCATTACCCGTCTTTCTCCATCATTCTTTCTCCGGGTTCATTCGATTGGCTGGTTTCATGCACTAACACTTTTGTTGCATCTCGGAATTCAGGTACTCTTGCTTCTACGGTCCGTTTCTATGCGTTCTTGTGATCGGGGTTTTAATGATTTGTGGGATTTTAAGAGTTACATGATCTTGGTTGTGATGACGAGTTCTTTGGTGTTGGTGGGTCTTATGCTCAATTGTGGCTGGGTTTTGGTACGTTTTGAGTTTGGCGATTTGGGTTTTGTGGAGTCGGTTCCTTTTCATGTGAGGTAATTTAAATGTCTGTCTGTTTTTCGGTGATTCTTTTCTTTCACGCATAGCATAAATTCATGAAAGTATTAGTCATGTACTTTTTTGTCATCGGGAGTCAAAAGGGTGTTGTGTCTATAGGTCATTTTCTGATTGTAGATCATATTTTGAGATGAGGTAAGCATTCCTTGGCAGTGGTTTTTTATGTGGTGGAAATGCTTTATATTCTCGAGAATTATGTCATTACTTGCTAATAGTATTATACAGCAACAGTTGAATTAATCACGATCTTTTTTTGGTGTCGTGTTGTCTTTTTTGTTATTTGAGTATCTATGTGATCCAAAATTGATGAGGGTGTTCCTTATTGTATTCTATATAATGTTAAGAGATCAAAATCGTTTGTTGGTGTTTTTTTTCTGGTCAAGATTGATAGTGAATGGCTTTTTGAATGTTTTTTTACTTTCCTGGTCACTTTTCTTTCTCCTTTATATATTTGCAGGTGGAACAAGAAATTTAGATTATTGGAGTAAAGCCAAATGAGAATTTTTTAGTTTTTTGTTAAAAAATTGAGTTAATGTGGTGTTTAAATTTTAAAAACATTGTTGTGGGATCTCAAATTTTTGTCTCCATCCCATTAAGTTGCAGGAGCCACCCAGATGATATGCTTTGTTTTGAAAAAAATGTTTCCAATTGTAGCACAACAAGTTGCAAAAGGAAATAATAAGTTACTTGCTGACATGAAGATGCAGAACCAAGGAGTGACATATTTTATATGGCCAGAAAAGAGGTACATATTATTTAAGGTTGTTACTTAAATGGAATGTTTGAGTAAAAGAAGACAAGTTAGTTTAGGCATCTGATTATTTTGAAGTCCTTGATATTTCTTTGCCATTTTTTGAAATGGAAGAACTTTATTATATGAATTTAATAGGGTTTCTTGAGCCATTGAGTTTATGAAATTTTAGCTGGAGTTTTGTTTGTTTGATTAATACTCTATTTGTTTCAGTTTTGTCAAAATGAATGCAATATTCTCAAAACAATTGATTAATATGGAGACAATGTTCATTTTTCACCAATTAATGGCACATTTTAAATTCTAATCAATTCATTACTCTTAGGTTGGAAGCATTAAATGCATCTGCCTGCTGGAAGAGAGGTAGAACTGAAATAGGCTTAGCTTGCTGAAAAGGTCAGGAACAGATATTCCTTTTTACAAGCTCTTCATTTCAATGATAAAAAAAAGGAAGGATGAGTAAAGTAGAAAGAAAAAAAGTATTTTTGGAAGTTACTACTCCTTTCTAATTTCTGATACTTAGGGAAAATTTTGTTTCAAATTATAGTGATCAGATCTTAGCTATTAGTAGGACATAGAATGAGATAGAGCACTTTTTTTACCAATACTTGTGTGCATAGTAATTAAAAGCTTACTGATCAAAGGTGCAACCTTTAGGAAATAGCATGATTTGGGTATGCACTTCGAACTTTTTTTGATGTAGACTATTTGTTTTGGCTCTGAAATCTAAAGCTTACTGATCAAAGGTCACTTTTTTCAAACATGAAAGATTTAATGTTAACATTTGGGTTTGTGTTCATTAATATGCTCTACTATTGATGGGAATTCGAACCTAATTGGTGTATTTGTATGGATTATGTCTAATGTTTGGTGTTTGCATTTAGGTTGGTAATGGTTGAAATGTATTTGTGTTTGAATTTGAATCTACCCTGTAGACAAATTACCTGAGTTTGTTCACAAAATAGGATAGGTAGTGAGACATACATTGCATTTATGTCCTTTTCAAATAAATCTTCATCAGTTTTTTTCATTTCATAGGACCCTTGGTTTTCATCATCTTGCTTGATGTTAATTAAATTAAATTTCTGGCTAGGAATACATTTGGGTAAAAGATTGATAGGAACTATTGTTTTGCTTCTTATCTTATAAGCAGGAGGTTGAAGATAGTCAGAAGAAATAGAGGATGTGTTGTTCATGAGAAAATCCTACATGAGATCTTTCCTCTCACATGTGTATTTATTCTCTGCTGACAGTAAAAACAAATCTCTTTTATCTATAAAAAGAGGACTGTAGTGTTTTAAAATCGCGAACTGTACAGGGCCCAGTCGCAGTTCAATCGCGTTACTCGCCCAGACTCGCATCCCTCTTTCTCGCGTTTTTTTCCTGTTCTTTTGATCGCACACGCCTCTTTAGATTTTTTCTGCGTTTTTTTTGTGCGGCACAACCCAAATATATTGCGCATATTTTTTTTCATCCTTATCCGATTTTCGGTTGTTTCTGCGTTCATTTTTTTCCTCTCTCTTTTGTGTAACCGTTTGACTTCCTTTTTAATTCACGTTTTTGGTCAGATTAGTAGGGATAGTCAATAGTTCCTTGCCACAATCTCTGTCGTCTGTTCCGATGGCTGACACTCTTCTTCTCTGAACCTGCCCTAACAATTTCTTTCATGTTTTGGTTTTAATTTTTGGGTTCTCTCTCGATTCTGATTTATGTGGATTTTGATTTTGATTTTTTTTAGTTTGAGTTTGATTGTTGTTGTGTTTTGGAAATTGTGTGAATGGAATGAAGAAGTGGCATCCAGATCCGGTATGCGTGGAAACCAGCGGCGGAGGAGCAGCGGCGTTCCAGCAGATGCAGGAGACGTATTCAGGTTTCGTTCGATTTTCGAATATTCGGTTCTGTTTCGTTTACTTCGTCGATTATTGCAATGTTATTAATTTAAGTATTTGGATTGACTGACAATTTATATTGATTATGCTACTATTTGTTTTTATTGCAGTGATTTAAGATATTATACTGATATGTGTATTTACTATAGGGTTATAAGATGGCATTTGTTAGAACAATTTCTGGTGTTCATATGTTTTTTGTTGTGCTTTGATTGTGTAGGCCTCCTTTTTTTTTGCTGCGTTTTTTTGAAGAGTTTATCGCATTAATTTTGGTCTCCTACTCAGACACAACCTCTTGATCTTATCTGTTAGGTAGTTATTTTCAATAATGATTGTTCTTATCTCCATCATTCTCTTTTACTTTCACCAATCTTATCTCCGTTACGGTTATTTTCTTCCTCCCAATTCATTTATGTTTGTAAGTGATCTCTTTTTGTTTTTATAATTATATATTTAGTTTCAATAGAACTGTGTGAACTATGTTGACAGGTGTGGGTAGAGCTTATATTACGATTTCCCTATTTTTTTTCTCTGATAAAAAGAGATTATTATATGTTTTAAACAAGGTTATTTCTAAACATTTTGAACAACTACTCTGCTATTTTATTTTCTTTTTAATGACTAAACAACTTTGTTCCAATCACGAACCTAACAATAAAGTAATTGTTTTATTGGGTTATGTCTGAAATTGTTCCAATCACGAACCTAACAATAAAGTAATTGTTTTATTGGGTTATGTCTGAAAATTGAATTTATTTGGTTCTTCTGCCTCCATTGATTGTTGGCTTCCTCTTTCTTTATTATTGAAAGTGGTGTGTATGTCAATTCTGTTAATAAATTTATTTGGTTCTTCTGCCTCCATTGATTGTTGTCTTCCTCTTTCTTTATTATTGAAAGTGGTGTGTATGTCAAATTTGTTAATATTTATTTAACTTTCACTTTCTCTTGTAGTTTATATGTACCTGATATCATGGCACAAATCATCTCCGATTTCTTTCCTCCTTTGTTTAAATTGATTTAAACATCAATTTTGATTGGTCATTGTATAATATTTTCAGTCCTTTGTTTGCCCTCTATTGGAAGTAACACGAGCTCCTCTGTGTTTTGAATAATAGGTTCAATCTCGATTATTTGATCAAGAATGTCAATCTGATTCTTGCTTCTCAAAGTGTAGATTTCCTTTTGTTTACTACTTTCACATATTTGTTTATCCAATTTCTATATTACATGATGGGGGTAAGTAATTAAGAAAATATTTCATATTAAATGAAATGTATAATCCCATGTATATATAGAGATTTGGAGGGGTTTGTGGTTTGATGCAATGACTATAAATAGTTTGTCAATACAGTAAGTTGGTTATCAGTTATTAGTATGTATTCTTTTTTATGAATCGTCTTAAAGACTATGGAAGACAAAATTCATTATGGTTTGAAATGTCATTTTCTTTGGCAATGAAATCACTCTCATAGAGATGACATGATCACTATTCCTATAAATTAATTCATTTTATCTATAAAAGGAGGATTGTAGTGTTTTACAATCGCCTACCTCACAGAGCCCACTCACATTACACTCTCCCTCCTCGCCCGGACTCGCATTTTTTTTCTCACGACTAATTCAGATTAGAACCAGACACGTGATGATGGACAATGAAATTTATCGTAGTCCAGATGTTTATCATTTTTTATTTCATTATTTGGGGCATTTTATTGCAATCTAGATGTTGAACATCTGGTTATTTCATTATTTTGGACTTATTTACCTACTATTTTTCAATTTTGATAAAATCTCATAATTCATATTACATTACAATATTTATGTTGCATTAGTATTGAAAACAGAGGTGGTATTTGATTTGCCTCTTTGAACAGGATATGCTAATTAATACTTGCATTTTTTATTTTGATGGTATAGCTTGCAACATGCATAAAAACGAGATCACCAGATTGTAGACTGTGAGTATTTCATTTATTGGTCATGCAATTTGCATTATCTGCTTTTATTCATCAGTTCCCCCTTACTAAAAAATTGTGTTTTGTATCTACCAAATGTTCTCTTTCTTTTTGGATTTATGATGTTCGTTTATAAGTTTATTCAGCATTATTGTCTGTTCACTGTTGCTGTAGGCCCTTGGGGATTATACAAGGGTGGTTAATGACTTTTCAATATTACTGAGAGAGTTTTTTGTTCTTTGTTTGTTGATTATGGTTTTTTGTTTGTCTTTACTTGAATTTTTGGTGGCTATGTTTGTAAATATATTTGCGGGTGTCATAATATTCAAAAAGTTTTTACAATAATATATATATTTTTGGATTCTTATTTGTTTTATTTGCTTTGTATATACTGAAGTGAGCGATATTTTTGTTTATGTAGTAATTTTTCTGGAGTCATTGACATTGAAAATATGAGTTCGGTTTCAGGTAGGAAAGACATGATTCAATTGAGAAACAAAAAAAGAGGTGTCTATCTATTTATTGTTTATTAGAATATATAATATTTTTGGTAATTTCTTATAAATTGATCTAAAAGGGATACTTGGTATCGAGCAACTCTCTCAAGGTTCTCACAAATTTAGCTTCCTTGCAAAAAGTCTAGCTTCAAAAAATACATCAGCACAAAGATTTCTACAATATTGTATTTATTAGTACTAATAAATTTGTTTATTAGTACAATATTGTAGCTTCCCTTTTTTCTTCAGTAATTGCATGCGTCTTGTTTACTTGAAACGATGGGTCCAATAAATTTGTTTCTTGACAATTATAGAACTTCATGTTCACAATATCATGACTTGTGTAAACTTCGGGTTATACATATTGAATATATATAATGTCTACACAAATATGAATAAGTATATATTAGGATTTACACAATGAACGAACTCGTGGGGTGTATAAATATAGAAATTAGATATGTATATAACCACACAACGAAAAAGCTCGTAGAGTATTCGTAGTAAATAAAAATAAGGGGAAACTCCGCTACACACCGGTTATTTGACTTTCGTTATCAGAACAACACTTGTGGAGTTCAACTTTTTTATAAGACAACATATGACTAATGTAAAATGTTAATAACTAACAAATTCCGTCCAAAAATGGATGGAGCGTTAACGGAGTATACAAAAAGACTTTTTTGCCCTCCAAACTATACTTCTATTTTCTCAGATTATATCGGTAGACAATACTATTTTTTCAATTTATAAAAATACTGAAATACTAATTTTTTCTTTCGATAATTCTTTTTTATAAATTATAATTATTATAATTTTCATTATCTATTGAATTGTTCATTATTTTTTAGTCACTCTTTTAAAAATCTTATTTATTGGTTATTTTAATTCTGGAGATGTTCAACATGGAGTAATAAGGACTATTGATGACCATTTGGTGTTGTAGCTCCAACGAGGTGACTGGAGGCTCAAACAGAAGAATCTGGCGTCTCAACGACGAGTGAAGGTCACCCAACCACCTCCGACCGGGATGAACACCAGCACGACCCAGTTTGGATGAAGGCCAATGGACCCGACCACGCCAGATCTAATAACAGAAGAATAAGACCGGTCAGACGGGATTGAGAACGCTAAAGCTTCTGGCGCGAACTTGAAGAAGGCGAGCAAGAGGGAATGAAGAAAATAGAGGATTAAGAGGGGAAAAGGGAGAGAGGAGTCACACTGTTTGTGTGTTGTTGATGGTTGAAGGTGGGTAACTAAGATATGTTTTTGTATATATTTCTTATAATTAAAATCTTAATTAAAAAAAGAAAAACTAAAATATGATACAAAGTAATTAAATATGATTTTATTAAATAATTAGATTTATTTATTTATATACTAATTTTTTTGAAACAATAAATATATAATAACACATTTTATGAAATTTTAAAAGAGTTTTTATCTATTTATAAATATTTTATTTTTTGAAATATTAAGTTAATAAATATATGAAAAAAAAGAATAAAATAAATTATTGGTAAAGTGTAAAGTTGAGTAGTTATGATCTGAGAATGAAACTTAGAACATTTGAGGGTATTTTGGTCATTTAGAAATGTTTAAATACCCACATGTTTTTTTTTCTCACGGATTATGTCAAATTTAACAAATTTTGTTGGTCCTCGATAATTTCCGTTAGTCTTCGGTTATATTATGAAAAAAGTTCAACTTACACGTTAATCTGTGAAAAACATAGTCAAAGAACTGGTATTTTCTGGAGAAACCCCTATATATATAAAATTTAGGCTTCAAGCCATGAACACAGGTTACAAAATTCGGGCTTGTGGTTTGTCATTTAGTCATCAAAGTAAGTTTCAAGTTTATACTTTGAACCAAAACTGCGGGTTTTGTCATCATTAGATACATGTGAACTTCGGGTCACACTAATTTTAGTAAGTCATAAGACCCACGATCTTCAATCAAAACTTCAGGTTCCGTAAACATCTTTTCTCATTAATATTTGAACTTTGGGTTCAAAATGATCGACATTGTAAAACAATAAAATGAATATAATCAACTAAGTAAAAATATAAGTAAAGAACGTGTCAATGATATCATGAACCATCAACTGTAATACTCTTATTCATATATGGGAGATAATACACAACCATTTGTTGTACCATGTATTTGGAACTTCTGGTCCTATATACATCAAGTCGATGGTACTATGTATTTGAAATTTCTGATCCAACATACCATCATATTTGTAAACTTCAGGCTACAAATATACGATCTCACAAATTTATTCACAAAACGACCACGCGACGAGCGAACACATGGAGTAGCCAAACTACCCATGTAACCATATATATATATATATATAGGTATACAATCACACGTTACCTATATACCATTTAGTTACTTGTTACCCTATTATGAACCATTAGATCGGATTGATCAAAGGGCTATTAAGCCAATGACAAGTGTTTGTAATTAAATGAAAATTCATTTTTTGTGGTCTTTTTACATGGCTAGAGGGCATTATTGTCTTTTTAACTATCAAATTGACCTAACCCTAAACCAGTCCTCTCACTTTCATTATTTCTCATGCAGTCTCAGTCCTCTCTCCCTTGTTTTCCCGACTCCTCCATTATGCCGCCTCGACTTCACCGGTGTTAGACCGCTATCGCCGCAGCTACGGGATGAAGATGCCGCCGCAGCTACGGGGTGAAGATGCCGCCGCAGCTACGGGGTGAAGATGCCGCTCGCTGTGGAAGAAGACCATGTTGCCGTGACCACCTGACGCGCCTTCCCGTGGAAGAAGAACCACCGTCGTTACCGCCATCGCCGTGCTGTTACTCGGTCCGTGTTCATCAGCCGCATCCGGCGCCGTTCTGCACCACACATGAGACTGAGTAGAGAAGTAGTAGAGTAGGCGGTTATGCAGCTCCGCCGAGTCCTTCTCCCATGTGTGCATGTCCATCCAACACTCGGATCTGCAGCTCAGGCAATGGATGGTGCCATGCAACATCCACGTCGCCCCTGAATCTCTAAGTCTGGAGAAAAGCCGAGTTCCCAGTCGCCCCTGAAGCTCGAAGTCAGGAGAATATCGTGGTGGCTCGGTCTGTCCTCTTCCTCCATCGGCCACCACCAATCGTCGCTGCTACCACCGTCCTCCGGTTGGGCCAGGACTACTCGCCACCCTGAAAGGCATCTCGTTTTGCAGGTTATATGTGGTTTTGCAGGTGTGTTAGGATGAAAATAATGGGTATTATTTTGTAAACTTTTCTTTTTGTAACTTATTATGTATTAATCTGTAAGATGTGGTACCACATTATGTAATATATGTCAAATTAGATATGATTTCTAACTTTCAAAGTAGACTTAGGGTATTAGGATGTTTTGTTTTTTTTAATCTTGGATTCTGTGTAGTTTTGCATCGTATTAGGATTAATCATATTGATATGATTTTTTATTTTGGGTGTTAGTACAGGTTCCAAATATACATTAAGGGCTTTAGAATTGAAAATGGATGGATAATTTCTCTAATTTTAGAGAAAGTTGTACAGATTTGTTGTTTGTTGTAACTTAGTTTATCGAAAATATATATGTAACCTTGGATGTAATATTATGTATACCGATATGTACTATTATTATGTATATTTGGTATAGTACTATGTAATTGATTTTATAAGTTATAATATTCTTTAATTTTCGATATAAAATTATGTAACATATTGTATTTATTTTTGGTATTACTATGTATATTAGGTATAATTTTCTGTACTTGATTTTACAAGTTATAATATTCTTTAACTTCGATATAAAATTATGTAATATATTGTATTTATTTTTGGAATAAAGTATAAATTTCTGTGATATCATGTACAAAAATATGTAATGCTGATATAAAATTTGTAACACTCGATGTAAATTTTTTGTAACATTCTGGTATAAATTTATATAATATCTCACATAATAATATGTAATATCGTATATTTAAATCCATCCAATAATCGAAAATTTGAATTTTATTTTTTTTAAATGAAAATAAAAAAATAAAAAATCAGATATGGGTAGTAAAAAAATTCTGCTATAAAGAAAAGGATATAAAATAACCAATATACCTTTTTGGTAATTTATGGATAATTGAGCATAAAAATCTATAACCATTGGATTTCAAAAATCAATGGTCTAGATTTATGTAACAAGTAACAAAATAAGTGTTGGTAACACTTGAAAGTGCCCATATATATATATATATTCAAGCTTCATGCTTTTAAGCCAAGCTGCATGTGATAAGCAAACGGTTCGTATCTTGGAACTTCAGGTCCCAATGCTTTAATTTCAACAAATCTCACATTCGAGTGTAAACAACAAAACACAAGTATATAATAAACATCAAATTTCTGATGTGAAAGATCAAATGTTTCATTGTCAATCTGTCACGCCCCGATTTCAGCGAACCGAACTCGGGACGCGAACTTTTAAAAACATGAACACTTGAAACCTGTTTTCAATAAAAGCTTTGACATTTCCATTTACTTCTCAAAATAATAGCATTTACAATACAAAACGTCCCAACAAGTGGACAGGGTACAACATCCGTCACTAGACTCAACAAAAGTAAAGACCAGACTCCGCTCCAAGCTCCATGAACTTCAAGAGCTAACCTAGTCCGTCCGGTGATCAGTACCTGTAGGAAAAGCAGCTAGGGGTGAGCGTTCGCTCACCTCCACGGATAACAGACTGACTATGGCATAATTAGCAGAAAAAGCCAGTAACACTAAAACCAAACCCAACACCGGGACTACAGTCCCCAACTCAAGTACTCAACTGACCCACAACCCGTCACCTTCCTCAACAGACTCGACACTCGATAAAAACAGTGTAGACCCAATACAACTATCGACGACCTCCTCAAGGACTCGAACGAAACGACACAACACCAAACAAGATCACAAAGGATCGCACACCAGCTGCTCAGTAACCAATCTCAATCAGGTCAGGGTTCGACCTATCGCAATTCCTCGACACGAAGTCGGATCAGGCTGTCGACCTTTCAAACTCGCAATTCCTCGACACTAAGTCGGATCAGGCTGTCGACCTTTAAAACTCGCAATTCCTCGACACTAAGTCGGATCAGGCTGTCGACCTTTAAAACTCGCAATTCATCGACACTAAGTCGGATCAGGCTGTCGACCTTTAGAACTCGTAATTCATCGACACTAAGTCGGATCAGGCTGTCGACCTTTAGAACTCGCAATTCATCGACACTAAGTCGGATCAGGCTGTCGACCTTTAGAACTCGCCACCCCAGGTAACCACAATCACAATCACAGGCAAGTTCAATCACACAGGCACTCACGGCCACTCAAGACACCTCAACAGTCAAGACTCGGGTTCAACAACCCCACGGGCACTCGCTGCCACTCAAGACACCAAATTAAATACACGGCTCTCATGGCCACCCCGACTCAACAATTAAATACGGGCTCTCAAGGCCACCCAAACTCAACAATTAAATACGGGCTCTCAAGGCCACCCAAACTCAACAATTAAATAAAGCGCACGACAACCTCCGGCATACTCGATGCCTCCAACAGTCCTAAAATCGCTAGTTTCACAAACAACCTCCGGGCATGGTCATATGCCTCCAGTAATTCAATTATCGCTAAGTTCTCTGTTCCTACGACACTACTAAGTGTCACATGCCTTTCTCTTAAACGCTACAATCCCGTATCATGCTTTTCTAATAATTAAATAAATCTACTCAACCCACGACACCCCGGTGTCACATGCAATTCTACCATTAACTTTCCCTAATCAGGGCCGAGATCCGGCTACTTTTCCCTACCTCGTATACAATCCCAAAAGCGCTCCAACAACACCCGAAGCACACTCAGTCACTCGCCGAGCTTCCCCTTGCCTCGGTCCGTAGCACGATCTAACAGAACACAAATTTAAAGTACCTTTAAACTAGTACGAGTAAACCGAAAATTAATAAACTTAACGCCCAAACGTAACCCCGACAATGCCGATCACTCCCAAACTTCCCAATTACTCGATATTGCCGATAAAGGACCCGTAAGTGCCAGATTCGCCCGTCATGGCGAATCTGCCCGGTTTTGGTTAATTGCCTTCCGGGGCTCCAAAAGTCCCCGTTTTCGTTTCTACGGTCTTAGAATATTTCAAGGAACCCAACGCACTTGACGGAATTGAATTCCGACTTCTAAGTCAATTAATTAACGTTTAAAGTTTCCCAAAACCCGTTAATTACAACTTCTCCAATTTAATTCCAAATTTCGATTCGATTAAGGATAAAGTGGTCCGGGGGACGTTTTAAACCACCCGAACACTAAAACCCGAGCAACCGAGCACGTGGGCCCCACCCAAGAGGCTTGGCCGAGACCCTAGGGTTTGAGGGAGGGGCTCGGCCACCAAGTGGTGGCTGCTGCCACCTCCGGCCAGCCACCACATGGCCGGCCGGCCACCACCCACGGTGGCCGGAGCTCCTCCCGAGCCTCCGGTCACCGGAAAACGTGAAATTTCTCTCCCAAACACCTCTAAAACGTCTCCAACACCTCTTTAATCTCTACACAACCCTAAACCAAATTTTATAACCAAACCCTAGCTCTTGAAAATAATCGAAACGAGAATCGGTTCGGGTATTACCGTAGAGGAGAACGAGGGGAACGGGATTGCTCTTTGCTTTGACTCGATCCAAGGGCTCGATCACAAACCCTAGCTCAACCTCCCTTCTTCTCTCTTCTTCTCCTTCTCCTTCTCTCTCTAAAACCTCTCTTCTAATTTCTAATTTAATTAAACTAACAACAAAACTAACTTTCTCCCCCTTTAACCAATATGGTCGGCCAACACTTCCCAACCACACCTTTTCCCTCCAAAAATACACCACCATATAATTGACAAGTGTCAAGGTGGGTCCCAACCTTTTGGAAAATATCTAGTTGATATTTTCCAATCAGATTCGCGAAAAACGGACGTTTCGGGCCCCGAACGGGCACTTTTCCCAAAAATATTTTAAACTGGACGGGCTTCAAGGAAACGGCCCAACTAAGACCGCTACGACGACGGCTAAGCTTTTCGGGTCCAAAACGGTCCTCGAATGGACCAAAACGTCGCTCGGGTGACTTTTCCAGCGAAAAATCAATCTTTCCCAAAATGACCAGGAAGTTGCCCTGAGTCCCCCGTAACTCATTTTAGTCGATAACGGGGTCAAATTAAGTCCGGCATGACCCTCGGGGTCAATTTAAGTTAAGTTAAGTGTCTGTCTTAAAATTTTTAAATTTTCCTGTTTTTCGCAGGTTTGACTGACGTTGACCAGAAGTGGTTATTACAGTCTACCCCCCTTAAAGAAATTTCGTCCGCGAAATTTAAAACAGACGTACCTCGGGAGTCGAACAGGCCGGGATACTTCGCGCGAACCTCGTCCTCGCGTTCCCACGTCGACTCAGCTCCGTGATGTTTCCACTGCACTCGGACCAAGCGGATAATCTTGCCTCCCCGCAGAATCTGCTGCCGTGTGTCCATGATCCGAACCGGCTGCTCCTCATAGGAGACATCATCAGCCACCTCGATATCAGTCCACTCGATGACGTGGGAGGGGTCTGCGTTGTACTGCCGCAACTGGGATACGTGGAAGACGTTATGTACTCTCCCAAGCTGCGGTGGCAACGCCAGACGATAAGCCACGACTCCCACTCTGTCTAAGATCTGGAACGGGCCTATGTACCTCGGAGCCAACTTTCCCCCGCTGCGCCTGAACCGCACCAGCCCCTTCCTCGGGCTCACCTTCAGGAACACGTGATCCCCGACTGCAAACTCAAGAGGTCGACGTCGCCTGTCTGCATAACTCTTCTGCCGGCTCTGCGCGGTCCTCAACCGATCGCGGATCAATGTGACCTTCTCTGTCGTCTCTCTGACAAGATCTGGCCCCAGCAGACTCTTGTCCCCCACCTCTGCCCAGCATACTGGTGACCGACACGGCCTACCATACAACGCTTCGAACGGTGCCATCCCGATACTGGCCTGGAAGCTGTTGTTGTAGGCGAACTCGGCCAATGGCAGGTGGGTCTCCCAAGATCCCCTGAAATCCAGCACACATGCTCGCAGCATGTCCTCCAAGATCTGAATGGTACGCTCAGACTGACCGTCTGTCTGAGGATGATGTGCTGTGCTGAGTAGGACCTCTGTCCCCAGTGCCTTCTGCAGACTCGGCCAGAACCTGGACGTGAAGCGGGGATCCCTGTCAGACACTATCGACACCGGGACCCCGTGGAGGCGCACTATCTCCTGGATATACAGACTGCTCAACTTGTCGACCGGGTCTGTCATCCTCATAGCCAGAAAATGGGCCGACTTGGTCAACCGGTCGACTACCACCCACACGGCGTCGTTTCCCTTGGGCGATCTCGGTAGTCCACACACGAAATCCATCGTAATGTGCTCCCACTTCCACTGAGCAATCGGTAGTGGCTGTAACAATCCCGCGGGACGCTGATGCTCTGCCTTCACCTGCTGACAGACAAGGCATCTCGACACAAACTCTGCGACTGCTCTCCTCATGCCGCGCCACCAGTAGTGCCTCCTGAGGTCACGGTACATCTTGGTGCCCCCCGGATGCACTGCGAGACGCGAATGGTGTGCCTCTCGTAACACGGCATCTCTATAGTTAACTGGTACGAACAGCCCCCCGCGGTACCGTAGTCCCCAATCAGTACTGTCCTGCCAGCCCACCACCTCGTCACCCCTGACGACTCTCTCGCGGATCTCTGATGCTTCGACGTCCTCCCTCTGCGCCTCCAACACTTGGGCAAGCAGTGAGGGCTGAGCCACTAGGGAGCACATGGCAACACCGCCAGTAACCTCCTCTAGCTCAAGCCCGAATGTGCTCAGCTCCCCCATCATGTCCCACTCTCGGACATATATGCTGGCGAGGCTCGGAGCCGACTTCCTACTCAAGGCGTCGGCGACAACGTTCGCCTTGCCTGGGTGGTAGTGTAGCTCGAAGTCGTACTCCTCGAGTAGTTCCATCCACCGTCGCTGACGCATGTTCAGGTCTCGCTGGGAAAATATGTACTTGAGGCTCTTGTGATCCGAGAACACCTGAAACCCCTCGCCGTACAGGTAATATCGCCAGCTCTTTAGCGCAAACACGACTGCTGCTAGCTCCAAGTCGTGGGTAGGATAGTTGCGCTCGTGTATCTTCAACTGCCTGGAGCCATAAGCCACAACTCTGCCCGACTGCATCAGCACGCAACCCAGTCCCTCTCCGGATGCATCGCAGTAAACATCATAGCCAATCCCTCGCTCGGGCACCACTAACACTAGAGCTGTAGTCAGTCGAGTCTTCAATTCCGCGAACGCACGCTCACAGTCATCTGTCCACACGAACCCAACACCCTTGCGCGTTAACAGAGTCATCGGTGCGGCTAGTCGTGCAAAATCCTGGACAAATCGCCTATAGTAGCCTGCCAATCCCAGAAAGCTGCGGATCTCGAAAACACTCGTGGGCCGTGCCCACTTCGAGACCGCGTCGATCTTCGACGGATCGACCAGGATACCGTCACGGGATACGATGTGGCCGAGGAATCTCACCTCAGAGAGCCAGAACTCGCACTTCTCCCAGTTGGCATATAGCTGGTGCTCGCGAGTAGGGTCAGAACAACCCTCAGATGTGCCTCATGCGCCGCCTCGTTCTGCGAATATATTAGGATATCGTCCACGAACACCACCACAAACTGATCCAGGTACGGCCGGAAGATGCTGTTCATCAGGTCCATGAACGCTGCTGGCGCGTTCGTCAGTCCGAATGGCATCACCAGGAACTCGTAATGCCCATAGCGTGTCCGGAATGCAGTCTTTGCGACGTCCCCCTCACGGACTCGCAACTGATAATAACCGGATCGCAGATCGATCTTCGAGAAGTGAGTCGCCCCTCTCAACTGGTCAAACAAGTCATCGATCCTCGGCATCGGGTACCGGTTCTTCACCGTAACCCGGTTCAGCTTCCGGTAATCTATACACATCCGTAGCTCTCCACTCTTCTTCTTCACGAAGAGTGCTGGTGCTCCCCACGGCGATGCACTCGGACGGATAAACCCCTTCTGCTGAAGCTCCTCCAGTTGACGCTTCAGCTCAGTCAACTCTGCCGGCGCAAACCTGTAAGGCGCCATCGATATCGCCGCCGTTCCCGACACTAGGTCAATCCCGAACTCCACCTCACGAATCGGTGGCAGCCCGCTCAACTCCTCAGGAAAGACCTCGGGGAACTCGCATACCACTCTCGGTAACTCTCGGCTCTGCACAGCCGGTACTTCCTCCTCTGCAGACAACGCCGACAGGAGGACCCCACTCTTACTCCCCAGCACGCACGTCACCTTCGTACCGCCCACTGTCACTGTCACTCGTCGTCTGTAGCAATCGATGTTGGCTCGGTACCTCGACAACCAATCCATACCCAAAATCACATCAAAGGTAGTCATCCCCAACACGAGAAGGTCACCAGGGCAAGGACAGTCTGCGACTCTAATCTCGCAGGCACGACATACTCTAGTCAACGATACACCACCCCCAACTGGGGTGTCCAGGCATAGGGGTGGACTCAACGGCTCTAAGCTCAACCCCAACCTCTCAGCACAACCCGACGAAATAAAAGAGTGCGATGCCCCGGTATCAAACAAGAACAAAGCCCATAAATGATACAACAAACACGTACCCTGGATGGTCTCACGGTACGTGCTAGGTCCTGGGGCTCTGGAGTCGGTGACTGCATATACTCTCCCCTGCGAGGCCTGCTGCCTCTGACCCTGCGCACTGGCTGCTGGATACCCGTGACTCTGCTGCTGTCTCGGAATTGGTGCGCTCGTAGACGGCCGTGATGATCTCGGCTGCTGACCCTGTCGAGGGCGACCTCTGGGCGACTGTACTGTCCGCGACTGCTGCGGTCGCTGCACTGATGTCTCCCCCAACTGCTCTCGGCACCATGCCATAGTGTGACCGGCCCGGCCGCATCGGTAACAGCTGATCTCGTCAGCCCTCGACCCCGAGCCCTGGCCTGTCCGGCTAGTAGCTGGTACTGCCGCGGTTCCTCCCCTCGTCGGACAGTCTCGCTGTAAGTGGTCTGGTTGCCCGCAGTGATAGCATGACGGCCTCCTCTCTGAGGCGACTGGCCCCACTGATGCCACTGACCCCTGCTGTCTTGATCCACTCTGATGAGGCGGTGGTCGGAAGGATCCCGCGGTCCTCTGCCTCCGCGAGTCTCGTGAGTCTGACGGCCCTGCCCAACTGATCGGCCGAGGTCGGACCTCACGGCTCCTGACTGCATCCCTGGCGCCCTGCTCTACTGTAGCTGCGGTGTCCACGAGGTCGGTATACTTCCGTATCCTCAAGGCGAGAACCTGGTTCCGGATGCCCAGCCTCAGTCCGTCCTGGAACCGCAGGCAACGGTTCGCCTCGCTCGTCACCATCTCAGGCGCGAATCTGGCCAAGGCTGTGAACCTGGCTTCGTACTCTCCTACCGTCATCCCCCCTTGCTCCAGGTCTAAGAACTGCCGATGTCGCTCCAGCCGAGCCGACTCGGGGAAGTACTGTGCCATGAATACCTCCTGGAATACGCTGTAGTCGTATCCGACCGTGTCCTTCACCCGCCCCCACCAGTGGTAGGCGCTGTCTCTCAGCTGATGGGCCGCGAAGGACACTCTCCGACGGCCATCCTCGACACCCGATGTGTCCAAGTCTCGTGTGACCTGCTCTATCCATCGCTCAGCCAGGTCGGGATTCGGCTCCCCGACAAAAACAGGTATCCCGAGCTTCAGGAAATCTAGTAGCGCTCGGGAGGTAAGATCCTCTGTCTGAGCGGCCCTCACCGGGACTGCGGCTGCCTCTGGTGCTGGCGAAGCCGACTCTCGGCTGGCGATGATCGCCACCAAACTCTGAACGGTCCTGGTAAGCTCATCCAGGGCAGTCATCACTGGAGGGTCCGCGACTGGCGGAACACTGGGGGTGCCTGCAGACGGCCCCGCATCACTCCTCCTGTCTTCTCCGACAGGAGTACCCTGTGCCTCCGCATAGTCGGCGGGCTCGACGGTCGGCACCCTCCCTGGTGCCCCTGCTGACCGTCCCCGCCGGCCTCGCGTGGGTGCCTGGCCCCGCGTTCCTGATGGTCGTCCCCGCTTACCGCGAGCCATAAACAGTATCCTCTGCACGGATACACGCAAACGTTCAGTTTGCGAACTTAAATAAAAACGACAGTACAAACGCACTAACGTCCACCCTCTTAAGCTTACACTAACGTGCTTATCACTAAAGCGCTACACCGCTCAAGCTAAACGTACTTTATATACTAGCATTAGTAAACGAGACCACAACGAGACCGCACCGACGTGCACCAAACAAGCGACGGCAAACCAACCCACACAACACGACGACCCCCGTTCACCGGGCCAATCAAAAATCAAACATATGCCCATAGGGCCAATCAAGTTCAAGACATGCCAACAGGGCCAATAATTTTAAAACCTTCACCCTTTCATTTTAAAACTTCGTTCCTTGACATCACGTAGTTACAACCCGGTTCAGGCGTCCCCGAACCACGTTGTACCGACTTGACATCAACACCGTCACGTTCGACTACAGGAGCGCTCCTGAGTCGACCCGCGACAGTTAAAAAACAGTTCACGCAATCACACACAATCAGTATGCCAGCAACAAAATACTGTAACATACGCACAAACAAAAAGAAGACTCAAGACATGACGGGTCTACACTGACTCGACTCCCCCCCCCTAAGTGACGGACAGTCCGAGGTTTGAAACCTCGAGCTCTGATACCAAGCTGTCACGCCCCGATTTCAGCGAACCGAACTCGGGACGCGAACTTTTAAAAACATGAACACTTGAAACCTGTTTTCAATAAAAGCTTTGACATTTCCATTTACTTCTCAAAATAATAGCATTTACAATACAAAACGTCCCAACAAGTGGACAGGGTACAACATCCGTCACTAGACTCAACAAAAGTAAAGACCAGACTCCGCTCCAAGCTCCATGAACTTCAAGAGCTAACCTAGTCCGTCCGGTGATCAGTACCTGTAGGAAAAGCAGCTAGGGGTGAGCGTTCGCTCACCTCCACGGATAACAGACTGACTATGGCATAATTAGCAGAAAAAGCCAGTAACACTAAAACCAAACCCAACACCGGGACTACAGTCCCCAACTCAAGTACTCAACTGACCCACAACCCGTCACCTTCCTCAACAGACTCGACACTCGATAAAAACAGTGTAGACCCAATACAACTATCGACGACCTCCTCAAGGACTCGAACGAAACGACACAACACCAAACAAGATCACAAAGGATCGCACACCAGCTGCTCAGTAACCAATCTCAATCAGGTCAGGGTTCGACCTATCGCAATTCCTCGACACGAAGTCGGATCAGGCTGTCGACCTTTCAAACTCGCAATTCCTCGACACTAAGTCGGATCAGGCTGTCGACCTTTAAAACTCGCAATTCCTCGACACTAAGTCGGATCAGGCTGTCGACCTTTAAAACTCGCAATTCATCGACACTAAGTCGGATCAGGCTGTCGACCTTTAGAACTCGTAATTCATCGACACTAAGTCGGATCAGGCTGTCGACCTTTAGAACTCGCAATTCATCGACACTAAGTCGGATCAGGCTGTCGACCTTTAGAACTCGCCACCCCAGGTAACCACAATCACAATCACAGGCAAGTTCAATCACACAGGCACTCACGGCCACTCAAGACACCTCAACAGTCAAGACTCGGGTTCAACAACCCCACGGGCACTCGCTGCCACTCAAGACACCAAATTAAATACACGGCTCTCATGGCCACCCCGACTCAACAATTAAATACGGGCTCTCAAGGCCACCCAAACTCAACAATTAAATACGGGCTCTCAAGGCCACCCAAACTCAACAATTAAATAAAGCGCACGACAACCTCCGGCATACTCGATGCCTCCAACAGTCCTAAAATCGCTAGTTTCACAAACAACCTCCGGGCATGGTCATATGCCTCCAGTAATTCAATTATCGCTAAGTTCTCTGTTCCTACGACACTACTAAGTGTCACATGCCTTTCTCTTAAACGCTACAATCCCGTATCATGCTTTTCTAATAATTAAATAAATCTACTCAACCCACGACACCCCGGTGTCACATGCAATTCTACCATTAACTTTCCCTAATCAGGGCCGAGATCCGGCTACTTTTCCCTACCTCGTATACAATCCCAAAAGCGCTCCAACAACACCCGAAGCACACTCAGTCACTCGCCGAGCTTCCCCTTGCCTCGGTCCGTAGCACGATCTAACAGAACACAAATTTAAAGTACCTTTAAACTAGTACGAGTAAACCGAAAATTAATAAACTTAACGCCCAAACGTAACCCCGACAATGCCGATCACTCCCAAACTTCCCAATTACTCGATATTGCCGATAAAGGACCCGTAAGTGCCAGATTCGCCCGTCATGGCGAATCTGCCCGGTTTTGGTTAATTGCCTTCCGGGGCTCCAAAAGTCCCCGTTTTCGTTTCTACGGTCTTAGAATATTTCAAGGAACCCAACGCACTTGACGGAATTGAATTCCGACTTCTAAGTCAATTAATTAACGTTTAAAGTTTCCCAAAACCCGTTAATTACAACTTCTCCAATTTAATTCCAAATTTCGATTCGATTAAGGATAAAGTGGTCCGGGGGACGTTTTAAACCACCCGAACACTAAAACCCGAGCAACCGAGCACGTGGGCCCCACCCAAGAGGCTTGGCCGAGACCCTAGGGTTTGAGGGAGGGGCTCGGCCACCAAGTGGTGGCTGCTGCCACCTCCGGCCAGCCACCACATGGCCGGCCGGCCACCACCCACGGTGGCCGGAGCTCCTCCCGAGCCTCCGGTCACCGGAAAACGTGAAATTTCTCTCCCAAACACCTCTAAAACGTCTCCAACACCTCTTTAATCTCTACACAACCCTAAACCAAATTTTATAACCAAACCCTAGCTCTTGAAAATAATCGAAACGAGAATCGGTTCGGGTATTACCGTAGAGGAGAACGAGGGGAACGGGATTGCTCTTTGCTTTGACTCGATCCAAGGGCTCGATCACAAACCCTAGCTCAACCTCCCTTCTTCTCTCTTCTTCTCCTTCTCCTTCTCTCTCTAAAACCTCTCTTCTAATTTCTAATTTAATTAAACTAACAACAAAACTAACTTTCTCCCCCTTTAACCAATATGGTCGGCCAACACTTCCCAACCACACCTTTTCCCTCCAAAAATACACCACCATATAATTGACAAGTGTCAAGGTGGGTCCCAACCTTTTGGAAAATATCTAGTTGATATTTTCCAATCAGATTCGCGAAAAACGGACGTTTCGGGCCCCGAACGGGCACTTTTCCCAAAAATATTTTAAACTGGACGGGCTTCAAGGAAACGGCCCAACTAAGACCGCTACGACGACGGCTAAGCTTTTCGGGTCCAAAACGGTCCTCGAATGGACCAAAACGTCGCTCGGGTGACTTTTCCAGCGAAAAATCAATCTTTCCCAAAATGACCAGGAAGTTGCCCTGAGTCCCCCGTAACTCATTTTAGTCGATAACGGGGTCAAATTAAGTCCGGCATGACCCTCGGGGTCAATTTAAGTTAAGTTAAGTGTCTGTCTTAAAATTTTTAAATTTTCCTGTTTTTCGCAGGTTTGACTGACGTTGACCAGAAGTGGTTATTACACAATCACAGATCATACTTATTGGAAGTTGGAAATGAATTAGTATTCTCGGAAATGCTACTTCAGGAGCATAATAGATGGAAGAAATGTAGATAAAATAATTATCGATTATAAATAGTATGATGAACCTTGAAAATAGTTTCTTTGATTTTATCCTGCGGGGATCATCAATTTAGAACTTTAGGTCTTTATGTGAGCTTCAGGTCACAATTTTAACACAACTTGAACGATAGATTCAAGAGATTCGTTTCTTGACGATTATAGAACTTTATGTTCAAAGTATCATGATTTGTGTAAACTTCAGGCTACACATATCGAATATACATAAACACGAATTAAAGCACAAATAAACTTAAACGAAATAAAATATGCTCAAGTACTTACGAAAATTGAGCGGTCGTGCTGATAACGTGTTGTGAAAGTAAGAACAATACTTGTGAATAGATGAACAATACTTGTGAATAGATGAACAATATCAAAAAGAACAAGAGAACATTGAGAGAGTAGAATAAATTATGTCATAGATATGATTTAGGCTCATAACATGTACATGAGAGGTAATAACCTTAATGACATATTAACCTATACACATTAACATACTTATAAAGAAGGGAAATGAAAAACCAAAAATTTAGAAGTCTCATGAAATGAATTAGCCCTCCAACACACTTTCATATTTTCATAAAGTTTCGGGTATAATTAACTCATATTTTGTTGAAAATATTGTAAAGTGGCAAGTAGCGAATTTTCCTGGTATATACTGTATCGTAGAGCCAGTGAAGTTGGGTCTCGGGCCCACATCCTTAAGGCCCAGAAAATATGGACTGTATTGTGGGCATGACCCACAAGAAGAAACCCTAAGCTTTCCTATAAGATTCAATTTCAATCGCAGAACATGGTGATCGGCGAAGGAGAAGAGAAGCTATGGTTACGCTGAATCTCCAGAAGAGGCTCGCCTCGAGCGTCCTCAAGTGCGGGAAAGGGAAGGTCTGGCTCGACCCCAATGAAGTCAACGAGATCTCCATGGCCAACTCCAGTAAACTCCCTCCTTCCTCCCTTTTCGTTTCTCTCTCCATTTCGATTACTTCTAAATTTGCATTTATATTTCATCATTGTATTGTCAGCGTCAGGGGTGTTCTATTCGTTTTGATCCTGAGAAACTTGAGCCTTTATGTACATCGCACCTTTTTTTTGTTGGGGGTAGACATGGGTACAGTTTCAAATGCTGACATGAGTTATGATTTTTATGTGTTTATTTTTTCATCTTTATATTTGTGGGTTTTGTGTTTGTTGATATGGGGTTGTTCATTTGATGATCCATATCCAGTGTAAGGTTTGCTATGCAATCTATGTATTAGAAATTTTGTTATTTTTTTATCCATCATTTTGTGAATAAATCTCTATAGAAAGCTTAACTTATTAGATGCTGATATTTACCTGTTGGATAATTCAATATCTGCTATTTTTGTTGTTGAATGTTATGCTAACCAAATGTGTTTACCTGATGTTAGTTTTTCCTTTTCAATTGTTTAATTGATGTCCAGATGTATGCCAATATGTAGACATAATATCATCTCCATCACTTATTCGTCTACTTGAATTTATACTTTCACAAGTCTAAAGTTACTCTACAATTTTAACTAACCTGTCTTCTTGATTAAAGCTGCCTTGCTTGTTTATAAAATGTAGTTTTTATTGTTGAGTAGTCTTTTGTTTTTTCTCAAACTATTTCAGTTTTCACATTTTATGATCAATGGGTGCAGGGCAAAATATCAGAAAGTTGGTGAAGGATGGTTTCATCATCAGGAAACCGACAAAGATTCATTCTCGCTCTCGTGCCCGTAGAATGAAGGAGGCCAAGAGGAAGGGTCGCCACTCTGGTTATGGTATGTCTGATTATGAGACTGATTTCTTTTCCTCGCAAGATAACTTGAGCTTTTCAGTACTGTAGCCAACCATAAACTTGCAAAGTTGCACTCTCTTGTGATCTTAATATGATAATGACTTCTGCATGCTACTTATAGGTAAGCGTAAGGGTACAAGGGAAGCAAGGTTGCCAACAAAAATCCTGTGGATGAGGAGAATGCGTGTTCTGAGGCGCTTGCTTCGTAAGTATCGCGAATCAAAGAAGATCGACAAGCATATGTATCATGATATGTATATGAAGGTGAAGGGTAATGTATTCAAGAACAAGCGCGTGCTTATGGAGAGTATTCACAAGACCAAGGCCGAAAAGGCTAGGGAGAAGACACTGTCTGATCAGTTTGAGGCTAAGCGTGCTAAGAATAAGGCAAGCAGGGAGAGAAAGATGGCACGAAGGGAAGAACGTTTGCAACAGGTATCTTGCTTTGCTTTCATTGAATTTACAACTTTGGTTTGAACCATCGAAGAACTGTGGAGTGCTGTTACATGGCCACTATGCAACAATTTTGTGAATCTTAAATTGTTATAATTTTGTGATTTATATGAGTTAAATCTTTCAATACCGCAGGGACCTGGAGAAAGAGTAGTTGCTCCTGCTACTGCTGCACAACCGGCCGAGTAAGAATACTAGTTAAGTTGCATATTTTTTTACTGCATATCCCTTTAGGTACTGTCTGACACATCATTCACTGTTGTTTCTTGTAGGGGAGGAAAGAAATCCAAGAAATGAAGTGCATCATCGCTACATTAAAATATGTGAACGTGAATCCTGTTGAGTTATCAGTTTATAGGAGTGTACCTTTCTAGAATTCATCTATTTCATGAAAATTTTGTTTCTGTTTTCAAAGCACCCAACTTTAGTTTAACTTCAGAGCTCAGATTTGATGATTAAATACACTGAATTGTGTTGGGTTGATGCTTGAGTGAATTGATTTGTATCTGAAAATATAGTATTATTAGTAAATATGGTTAATTTAATAATGAAGCTCTCTTGCCTTACAGGTCAGGCAAAGATGTTTATCATTTGAAGAATAGAGGTTGGACTTGACTACTAATGATCATAAATCAAGCATAATGCACCTATTGTACTTAGTGTCCTGCATGGTGCGTGAGCTTCAGAATATATAGTTAATCCTCTTTGGTTTTAATCTGAACCTATATTTGATAATTAATATTTGACCTCTTTGATTGAGAAACTGGCACTGACCGGGATATCTGTACCGGGTTGCCTATTTGAAAGCTAACTTATTTTAAGGGTTTTAATATCATAAATCACCATATACGCATGTCATTAACAAATAATATCTTAAAAGCATGCTGCTGTGCCATAAGATAACAAGGAACCCTAGGGACAGTGCTCTCTCTGCGCAGCCTCCTCCTCCTCCCCCTATTTTCTCCACCATTGAAGCTCCTGACTCAAAGTTCTCCGCTATCTTTGACGGTTACCTTTGACAAGCTTATTTATGGATGAGTTCAACTCTACCCTTGCTAGGGTTTTATTTTACAGCATCTTTTTTTCATCTTTTTTCGCCGCCGCCCACCTTTGTAGGTCGCCGCCGTCCGTTCAAACCGTCCCACGACCTCCTACTCGTCTCGCGCTATCGATCCTACGTCGCCGGATTGGTCCCGAGCTCGTGCCAATTGCGACCGTGGCCCTCCTGCCGTCCACGAGGGTCCGTGCTCCATGCGTCGTCTCCCATCTGCAGCGATCGCCCGCCCAGGGCCTTCCCTAGCCGACCAATTCAGGGCATATCCATCAAAGGGGCAAACCCTAGCCACTCGATGGATCTTGGATCCGGGAGGAGGGACGATAGGCTGGGGCCTGCTTCCACGGCCCCCGAAGTCGGGACTCTCGACCCCGAACAAACCGCTGCTGGTCGAATCGATGATCCCGTTCTCCGCACTACTTCTAAAGATCATGGCGAATCAGGACGAAGAATTGACGATACCAGAATGCTCCAATGACACGGGGCCTAGAAGAACTGGCCTCACAGATTTGGTAGTTTGTTATTTCGTTCGTGTGCTAATCTTTTATCCTGTTTTAGGTCGAATAAATTGTTGGCTAGATAGGGTTAGAATTTTTTGAGTATTAGTTTTTTTTTGAAATGTCGTTAAGAGAAACTCCTAAGTTCGGATCTGCGATTCAAAGCAGACTATTTTTATGAGTCCATGAGCGCCTGATGGACTACGGTCGATCGGGACAAATATCTTAAATCCTGGATAGTTATGTCCTACCCTATAAGGTTGCTGTTCTAAAGTAATACAATACCTCTATACTCGTTTCAAAAAAAAAAAAAATCTTAGCTTAGACCTGGAGCTGAATGAGACATTAATTGTTCTGATCGCGAAAATTTTGGACCCTGAGCTGGTTATAGATCTCCGGTCTATTGCTCTGTGCAACTATCTTGTTTCGTATCCTTTCAAAGGTCTTGCGGAACCGACTTCGGTCCTTTTTACACTGTTTCATTTCCAAGACCCAAGGGGCTTTCATTTCTGGTCGGTGTATGTAGGACAATATTCTTGTTTCGTTCGAGATAATACACCATATGAAACTTAAGAGGCAAGGGGCGCGAGGGTATATGGCTCTCAAGATTGACATGAGCAAAGCGTATGACCGGGTTGAATGAAGTTCTCTTAGCTATTATGGGTCGCCTGAGCTATTCTGAAGACTAGATCGAGTTAATAACCTACTCTATGCAGACTGTCACCTATTCTATCACCTCGGGAGGGAGGGAGTCACCTAGGCTCACCCCGTCGGAGGACTTCGTCAAGGTGACCCACCTCCCATACTTGTTCCTTCTATGTATGGAAGGCCTATCCCACCTCCTCCAAGGCGCCAAAAGATCAGGGGCTATTTATGGTGTCAAAATTGCTACCGACGCACCTGTAATATCCGACATGTTTTTCGCTGACGACTGTTACATTTTCTGTAGGGCATCTACTGAGGAAGCAAATCGTGTTAAAGACATTCTCCAAACTTTTGAAAGGTTATTTGGCCAGGTCCTTAATTTGCAGAAATCATCTTTCTTCTTTAGCACGAATATGACTCCTACACTACGACAAGAATGCTGTTGAGTTCAATCTATAGTTGAGACCTTTACTGCCTCGATGTACTTGGGGGTTCCTAATATGATCGGTCGAAACCGGAACGTGGAAATGGCGTATCTTGGGGATCAAGTGATATCTCAAATTCAATCTTGGGAAGGGAAGTTACTGTTACCGGTCGAGCGGGAGGTGATGATATGTCCGTCCTTACCTCGTTACCGGTCTATATCATGTTGGTTTTTCGGGTGCCTCAGAAGATTGTAAACATGATACATATCGCATTGGCGATGTTTTGGTGGTGGTGGTGGTGGGGGGGGGGGGGGGGGGAGTGGGATAAGTCGTCTTGATCTATTGCTTGGAAAACCTAGGACATGATGTGCATGCCTAAAGACAGTGGGGGTATGAGATTTAGACACCTCCAGAATGTTAACACGACCCTTTTGGGAAAAAAGGCATGAGGGCTTCTCCATCGGCCTCAATCCCTTGTAGCTCGGGTCCTTAAAGCTCGGAATTTTACTACCACAGACTTTCTTCAAGCGCAAATGGGTACCCAGCCGAGCTTCACTTGGACAAGCATCCTGTCTACTCAGGAGCTATTGCGGCGCGCTCTGCAGATTGCTATTGGGGACGGTCGGGATACTCTGATCCAAAAACCTCCTTGGCTAGTACGACCGACTGTTATTATCGGATCGACATGGCCTAATCTAGCAGGGGCACCAGTTGCATGCCTTATGATTCCGAACACCGGCTGCTGGGATATCCACCTTCTGAATATTGAGGACTAGTAGAAGATTAACTATATGGGGCCTCTGAAGAACAGAGAGACAGAGATAGTTAGAATTCTATGGGAGATATGGAAGAATGCGTGGATCTGGAATCGTGACACACCGATAGCCATCAAAATCATTGTGGATGCTTATATTACTTTGGAAGGTTTTTCATAATTTGGATTCAACTTTGATAATATTACTTTTTCAGTCAATATGATTATCATTGTTATTATTATTTCTATGTGTTCTTATTCCATTGATATGAACTAAAAACCTCATTGATCTAGGGCTAGAGGAACGATGTGATGATTTGAATTAACGTGTTTTGGTTGTACATTTGACAAACTAATATCTAGGATATCGTTTTATTTAATTCTACTCTTAATGCTTCGTTGCCTTGACCACGTGATGCATGATTTAATTATATTAACCAACAATTAAGAAATGAGGTTAATAGCTCGGGTTTTAATCTAAGCCAGAATATGGTTAGACTGACACGAGTGCAATAGCTGTAGGAGTAAAACCCGAAAGTTGAAAGAATTCATAGATAGTAATACTATATACCGCTCTACACCTAGATTAGAGATACTTAGGTGGACTGAGTATGTTAGTGCCCTAATACGATCGAGAGATGGTTAGGACTACATTGAGAGGATTCCCGTTTCCCTTAGAATAGTATTAGTTGCAAATGTATATTGAATCACATTAAGTCATTCATCACATTTGAACCCCGCTAATGTCCTAGATCGCCTTTTATCTCTGACTCACAATCCTTCTGTGATTTTGTGCTCTATTTGCGGATCATATATTTATTCTCAGTATTTGTATGAAATTATCTTTACAAAACAAACCAACCATCGATATAGGAATAGCTTGACCAGCGAATTAATTAACTAAAGTGTTTGTCTAATTGCTCCCTTGGGTACGATATCTCGGACTAAACCCCAAATACTACTTGACGACCGGTACGCTTGCCATGTCATTCTTAGAGTTAATTCTCGGAGTGTCAAGTTAATGCCTTGTGACCCCATCGCAACCTCGACCAGACAAAATGATCTTTTTTCTTCTCTCTTGTTAGATAAAGATTTCACAGACATCAAAAGGCATCACTAAAAGTCACCTGGGATGCATGCTATGATGATTTCTAAAACTTGTTTCTTTATTATTTGTCTATGTTAATTAGAATTTAAAACTAAAAAAAGTTCATTTTATTTATTAATTGCTAAAAGAAACTTGAGGGACCCATCAACCCATAAAAAAACCCTTTTTTCTCTCTACCGAATCCTTTTTCGCTTGCAGTCGTCTTCCCCTTCTTTCTTTGACTCTACCACCGTCTGCCACGACTTCGATCATGACGGTTATTAGTGGTGCCCTTCTCTTACCTTTCCTTCTCCTTTCCTTTTACCCCTATTTTCCTCACCTCTCCCACGATCTTTTTCTTCTGTTTCTACTTTCTCCCTCCGACACGGTGACTGTGGCAGCATCATTGCCATCTTTGGACCCTCGTCGTAGATCTGGGCCGTGGGACGCCTTTTCTCGATTTTCTTGGTCGTAGATGGGTGTGGATTTGGGACATCGTCCTTGGTGGTTCGGAGGAGACCGATTTTCTCTCCATGGTAGCTCGTCGTGACTAGGGGCGGCGATTAGGTGCTTTGGAGGCTGCTCACTCACTGGTTGGTCACCTGCTCGGCCTCCGTGGCTGGTGCCTGTTGGTGTAGTCTCCGACGAGCAGACTAGTGGTTCATTAAAGCTCCAACGTCCTTCCTATTTTCGAACTCCGTTCATGTGGACACCGACGACATGCTCGTGGTACATTGGTGTTTGGAGATCACGTCTCATTTGCTCGGGACTGGGACGACTTCTTTGTTTTGAGATGTTTGGTGAGTGATTTGGAGGCCGTGGATCTGTCCCGTGGTACAAATCTCTTTACCGACGATTTCTCGGTGTTTTATCACAAATCCGATCATCGGATTTGGACAATCGCTACTAGTGCTCATGTATGTTGTTCTATAGTTCTTTTCTCTCTTTTTGGGTATCTCTCTAGTGCCTTGTTGACGATTTAGCGTGGGGCGCATTTCTTGACCTCATTTGTCATAGATATTGTGGATCTGCTCGACCCGTGACTCCTCAATGGCTGTTATGGTGTTGGCCTCAGCTTGGTGGATGTCTTATTCGGTACTGATCCTTTTCAGTTAAGGTATATTACTCCTTATCTGTTGCTTATTTTTGTAGTACCCTACACTGGTTTTGAATCGTTTCTATTTGGTATTCTACTGTTTCCTTACACTACGATGGTAAGGGCTCGCCGGTTATAGTTGTTGGCTTCCGGTGAGTTGTTTGGGCTTTTATGCCTATTATTAGATTACCTTTAGTTTTGATTTAAGTTTTAGTGTGTTCTTGTGGGATTTTTCCATTAGAGCTATCTTTTTCGTTTTTGGTGTTGGCCACCGGCTTGGTAGTGGTTGTCATCCTCTCTTTGTGAGAAGTTGAGGTGACTACTAAGACAGGGTACTCTGCAACTTCAAGCTCAGATTCAGGTTGTTTTTTCTTGGGCTTCATGGTAGGGAAATCTGGGTTTCAGGCCTTTTATTGCCCTTGTTGGCTTTGTTGTCCTTCGTGTTTGTAAAATCTGGTACATTGACCTTTCGTCTTGCTGTTGTTTAGTTTCTTACCCTTATTGAGATTGGTTGAGGCTGCGCTTGTATGCCAATGCTCGTGTATGTACTTCAGTGTAGTTCTATTTGAGAATGGATATGTTCTTCTAGTTTATCCCATTGTTGGGATTGGTTGAGCATGTGGTTATATGCCAATGCTCGTGTCTGTATCTAGTTCGGTTTACTTTATGGTTGGAATATTTGGGTATAGAATTGTTAGACCCATCTTTGGTTCTGTTTAGGTTACTTACTGTACAAATCTACTGGTGTTAATGACCTTATTTGGGGTTACGTTTGTTTGTAAGTCTCCTTCTGTGAAGGGTTTTCCCTCCACCTTTTCCTTTGTTTTTAACGGATCGGTATATAAAGCAAAAATTGATGATAAAAAAAAGAAGTAAAAGTTCATTTTCAATTTTTCCTCAAACTTAACATAAGATTTTTTTTTATCAAATGAGATTTGATTAATTTCTCTAATTCAAAAGACAATTAAGAGCATCTAGGAGCAAGACTCTGGACCCAACAAGAAAAGGCATAGAATGAGCTTACCTAGATAACCAATTAGTAGCTTTGTTCGATGATATATTCACAAACATAAGTTTACATCCTCGATAAAAGAAAGGAGGACTTGGGAGTCTTGTATAAATGACCCTATCGAGGAGAGGGGCAAGATGGTAGGACTAAGGAGGCCCAGGATACTGAGCTGATCAATGGATAATGATCTTCTTCCACTTCCGATCCCGAGCTAGTGCTAGAGCCACGACAATCGCATAAGCCTCTATCAGACTTGGATCTTAAAAAACCCTCCACCGACCCATTTTGGGCTTCAAGAACAACCCCAACTCTGTACGGAAAATAAGCCTCCATCCGGATTTGTCCATTTCCTGAAAGACCGCTCCATCTACATTAACATAAGAGAGTTTTTTTTTATCAACAAAACATATATTAAAAAGAAACCTCTTCAGAGGTTGAAGAAGTACAAAGTCTGACTACAGACTACAAAAACCACAACTAGGAGCTTGACGCTCAGAAAACAGCCACGAGCATGGCGCTCGAAATACAACCACGAGCATGGCGCTCGGAATACTATTACGGGCATGACGCCCCGAATGCAACCAAGAGCATGTCGCTCATAATACAACCACGAGCATGGCGCTCGGAATACAACCACGAGTATGGTGCTCAGAATACTATCTCGACCATGGCGCTCGGAACACAACCAGGAGCTTGACGCTCCAAAACAAGTACAAGTACAAGTAAAAGAAAAAGCGTAGAAAAAAGAGGTCTTTAACCCTAATATTCCAACAATTAAGCACTAGTGAAACTGGCATAAAACCAACCAACAACCTAAGAAGGATGATCACCCTGTCTCATTAGGACCATCAATCTGTCACAAGGACTAGAAGACGAGAACTAACACGTCGGCGCCCAACACTACGATCGACCAAGACAGATCAGATGGGTATTACCCACCTGAACACATATACCCCTACAACGAGTCTGAAAGAGAACAACTAAAAGGCACAAGGGCCTAAACACTCACCGACGACCAACACCTTATACCGGAAAGTCCTAACCACAAAAGTGGAAGGAAGCAGATGCAAATCAAACAGAAATCGAAGACAATGCCATGTGTGGACATCAAAAATAAGGTGAGGGAGGAATTATACCAGATTCATGCCACGATGTGCCGCTAGACCCACAACGATCAATACCCGGGAGGATGAAGAAGCGCGTCCCATGACCGGATCTGAAGCAAAACATCGGGCAACCTGACGAACCACCTAAGGCAGAAGAGCAGCTCCGCAACGATCCCAACCCATAAGGATGAAGAAGTGCGTCCCACGGCCAGAGCTAGAACTAGACACCTCCAGGGATCCGAAAGACGCTCCACCCCAGCTACAATGCAACAGAGCAAACGGAAGAGGCGAGCCAAGAACCCCTAAACGAACCTTCCAACTCAACTGAACCAGATCCACAACAATCATCACCCACACGGCTGGAGAAAGCGTCCCACGACCATATCTGAAACGAGCCACTGTTAAAAAACCGCAAGAAGCACCATTGTCACCGCAACCGCAAGAACCAAATCTACAAGAGCTGACTACTCCGAAAGACAACACAAACAGAGATCTTAGCCTACTCCAAAGAGCAGATCTGCCGCTCAAATCCGAAGCACCCCCGACCACTGCACCTCTAGAGCACCGAGACGAACTCACGAGAGCAATAAAACGGAGGGCAGCACCCAGAACAGACCCGGACCCGAAGTCGACCCAGCACAAACATGGATTTGACCCAGACCCGGCCCGGCCCAATCCATACCCGGACTAGGCCCGGACCCAGCACATACCCAGCCAGGCCGACCCAAGTCCGAACCAGCCGCACCCTACCCGCTATTGAAGCAACCGCCCTACCCCAGGCCAGCCAACCACAAACCCGACCCATCTCCGTCCGAGAACGATGAGGAGACTCTGGTGAGGATGAGGCTTAAAGTTTCAGTGAGAAAAATACCAAGGAGATCCGGCGCCTCCTCGAAGTCTCGACTATAGTGAGCGAAGCCGAAAGAAGATCTGCCCAGAACCTTCAACTGCCGGCGAGAAAACACCCATCATAGACCATTTCGACGATCAGAAACGGAAGGAGAGGGGTAGCAAGCCCAAACACGTCCCAGAAACAAAAGAGTTCCAGGAAGGGGAGAGGGGAAGAAGGGGGAAGGAGAAAAAAAAAGGGGTTGAAGGAGGAGAGAAGAGCTCCTCGTCGGCAACAAACTCAGCCACAACCGAGTCTGTCACCGGCGAGGCTGGAAAAATAGAGGGGCGGCGGCTTGGAGAAGAAGCTTTTAGAGAGATTAACATAAGAGAGTTAATAAGCATCCATGACTCGTTTGAGGGTTATTCTCATGAAAGTATATTGATGTTATCACATTTCTATTTTTTTTGAAACGGGTAACCGGGGAAGTGCATTATTGCAAAAAAGAAACCATACAAGGTAGAGCGTAACCACCCAGGGTTCCATATATTTTTATGGGCTGACTGTAGCAAGCCCAGTGCTCATGGACCCATAAAGATAACCTACTTGATATTGTAGACAATAACTGAGGACATCCCCTTACCGACGTCTCAAAACATCAAGACATAAATAAAATAATCCAAAGTAAAACAGAAAACAAAATGTCCCAACGACAAACATAATAATGTAAAGGCGAACAGAAATATTGAGTTGTTGGTGCAGGCTGCCCGAGACCTCCCAGCACTGGTTGTCCCGGGTCTATGGATATGGGCCAGCAGCGGCCAAACCCACCCCTGCCGGGTTGGTTCATTCCTGCATAGGAGGCTTCTCAGCCTCCGCATGCTTCATTTGGTCCTCCTCGAACCTGACCGACTCATAAGCTCCTGGCGTGAGGCCCGGCTGGTCCACATACTTCTTCAACCTGATGGGGACCGCTTTCAAAAGTATCTCCTTGGGGTCTTTATCCTTCCCCGCCTGTATGCCCAAGACATCTACACGACTATATGGGTAGAGAAGACTCCCAACATAATGGACGTTAGCTAGGTTGTTAGGCTTTGTAAAACCTGGCGGCCCTCCACATGCTTTTAGAGGTCCTCCCTGCAGAATATTGACCACCCCTTCCGGGGAAGTCTTAGACAGGTTGTCAAACTTCGAAAGGCAGTCTGCAACGGATACACTATCCCCCGGTGAGACCTCCCTGGATCTACCAATGGGGTTCAGTGAGAGCCCTATCAGGAGGTCATCGACTTCCAATGGTTCTGTGGGACGTGGTGGATGCCACACCGTCTTCAGCAAACGTTCCACGTCCAGTTGACATGGTACCTATATGGAGCTGTCATAGCGGACCTCCTCCCGCCCTATCCTTGGTAATTGGGTCGTACACCCCGACAGACGATGTGTCAGCCTCCCGCACCGACGACAAAAGTCCGGCAGCTTCTCGTATTGCAGTTCAATCAGCGAGGAGGTAGTGTTACCAGGAAAGCGAAGACGAAGGCGTCTCCGCAACGGCTGGTTCACTTCCATGCGGACCCTCATCCACAGAAAATGATCCTCACGCCGAGCAAAATGGTAAGAGGGGCGATATTACCTGAGTGCCCATGGAGGAGGCAATTAGATCGCGGACCCTCGGTGTCCAGGCACCCCCCAGGATGTTCAGAGCTCGGACCCCGATCTCGATATGACTGAAGTCGATATCATTGGCTGGCATGTAGGGCCGGAGGGGTTCCAAGAGTAGTGGGATGTTAGTCTTAGTGCCCGTAGTTCAATCCTAAATGTCCAAATGTATATATCATCGATAGCAATAAAATTAAAGCGACTTTATATTACTTATGTGTTGGAGTAATATATCGATGTTTGCTCTGATCTATGCCCACCATGCGAATAGAACCATAGATCGAGATAGATCACACTCGATGGGTCCCTAGTCAACAAAGCTTCACTAGAAGCGACTAGTATGAAAGATGGCTCTTTATGGCTTACGTTAGTCATGTTAGTCTTAGTGCCCGTAGTTCAATCCTAAATGTCCAAATGTATATATCATCGTTAGCAATAAAATTAAAGCGGCTTTATATTACTTATGTGTTGGAGTAATATATCGATGTGTGCTCTGATCTATGCCCACCATGCGAATAGAACCATAGATCGAGATAGATCACACTCGATGGGTCCCTAGTCAACAAAGCTTCACTAGAAGCGACTAGTATGAAAGATGGCTCTTTTTGGCTTACGTTCTGTTAGTCATTGGAATGGGATTTCGGAGTCTGATCATAGATATCATGTGGGACATGATATTGGACGAACCGCCCTGAATATGTGCCATAGATTAAGTCATGAACATATTCAGTGTCGTAGCTTGTCATGTATCCTTAGACCAAGGAGTCTTTGTGATCGCTATGTAGTCAACAACTGAGTTTGACCTGAGCCTAACGTTGTCCGTAACAGGGCTTCCATAACGGCCAGGATTGGCTTGGGGACGGACTACATGAGTGACACGAAAGACGGCTAAGGGATTTATCCCTCATACTGAGGTATGGGAAAGATATCGGTTCTCGGCCGCTTGATCGAGAGTGATTGAAAGAATAGCATGGCCATGCACATGATACTGGGTATCATATCTTCAGTAGAAAAGTGCCACCTTCGGTAGATCCAGCGGTTTACAGACCCTACCTTGAGCAGTGTTCGTCAGTCTTTTTTAGTTTTTATTTGGGTTCTAGCTTATGTCTTAGTTAGTCTTAGTGGCGCCTCGTTAGAACGTCCTAGACGTTTAATTAGTCTCGGAGTTAGTTGTTTGTCCCATCAGGGCCCTCAAGCATGTGTTAGCTCTTTCTGAAAGTAATGAAAGTTTCTGTTTACTAAAAAAAAAACTATAAACGTGTTCGGATTATTGACCAAGTGAATCCAATAACTTATGTTTCTATGAATGGATTTTATAATAATAAAAATTAATTGCATAATTGAATGACATTTGTGAAAATTTTAAATCTTGACCATCTATTTTATTTGATCCAATGATTACAATTGTCTTATAGTTCTTATTAACGATTACAGTTTATATTAGATAGCTTACCTATAAAATGAAGGGAAAATTGCATATAACCAACCTAAATATTGGCTTATTTTCAGATACCCCCTTACTTTTTTTTAATATATTTAATCCCCTTTAACTTTATTTTTTTCCAGTTAAGTCCGACGCTGTTAAATTTTGGATGGAAAATGACATGTGCCCCGCACATGTGATGATATTTTTTAAAAAATGTCAAAAATACCCTCGTATAAAAACTACCCTAACCCTAAACAAACTCTCCTCTCTACATTTTGCAGCAGCTATCCTCTCTCTACAATCTCACCTCTCCCCACCTCACCTCGACCTCCACCTCTCCTCACCTTCTGGGCTTCTTCTCCAACTAGCTATGGGCAGATATGGGCACACAGCGAGGTGTGTCGACACTGGCTGGAGGTGTGGTGACATTTAACATCTTCTCCACCGTCTTTTCCGTCAGATTCGACTCCGTCGCCGATTGCATGCAGGAATCAGAGCTGCGGGCGCTAGGGTTGCTGCGACGCCAGCAGCTCGGCTCTTGAATTTGAGTTCTAGGTCGAGGAAGCAAAATCAAATTACAAGGCTTGGGGTTTAAATTTTACTGATGATTTTTCTGGATTTCCAGTTCTTATTTTCGATTTCTGTTTCAGAGCGATTTGTGTTTCAAGGAAGATGTCAAACATATGAGTTGAGATTACACGGCTTGGGTGTTGAATCCAGTTCCAATCAGGCCAACTCCAGCTTCAATCAGGGACAAATCCGGCCAGATTTGTCTGTTCTCCAGCGAGACCAATTAAAGTAATTAATAAATAAAAAACAAAATTAATTAAAAGTAAAAACATAAAATAATAATATTAAAAACGAAATTAATTAAAATTAAAACATAAAATAATAAAATTAAAACATAGTTAATTAAAATTAAAAACATAAATTAATAAATTAAAAACAGAAATAATTAAAATTAAAAAAGAATTAATTCATTAAAATTAAAACAGAATTAATCATAATTAAAAAAAGAATTAATTAATTAAATTAAAAAAATTAAATATTTAATTGATAATAAAATTTAATAGGTTTTAGGTTTTGTAGAACAATGGCATGGATTTGAAAATGTAATGGTTGGTGAGGGGTATTTTTGTCTTTCTATAGATTTTGGATGGAAAGTTAACAGCGTCGGACTAAACTGAAAAAAAATTAAAGTTAAGGGGGTTAAATGTAAAAAAAAATAATTAAGGGGGGTATCTGAAAATAATCCAATACTAGGGGAGGTAATGTGTAATTTTCCCTAAAATAAAATACTCCCATTATTGTGTAAACTACGAAACAATAAAAACGTGTAGGTTCTTAGAATTTGATGGTCCAGATGGTTCTAGCGTGTGGTGGAAATTTTGTAAATAACCCAAAGTTTTCCTCATATTTGACCACTCCGTAGCGTATGTTCACTGTGTAGTGGAAAAAAAGTTCCAAAAATGTACGTCATAGTTTCCAACACTTTGTATCATAAGATTCCAATCGCTTTGTATTATAAGGTTCCAACATAACTTTTTGCAACAAAGATACAATGTTAACAAAAAGTCTAAGAGACTATAATATTATGGTTTTCCTTTCACGTCGTCCTTTTCCATAGCTCACAACCATTTCCTCTGTCCAGCGGAAAACAACGATATGGCTCTCTGGCCTCGAGGTGGGGCTTTTCGGCCGATTGTCTCCTTTTCGTGGCTCTCCCACTAGCCACAAAGAGGACATGGGGAAAAGTCCATGTTTCGTGGCTTAATGCCCAGTCAGGTTCGGTGCTTTTGAGTCAGCCAAGTGCCTCTACTTTGAAGCCCAACTTCACCTCTATAACTGCCTTACTTTGGACGGGCCCTTTGTCAGGACAACCCGGGCTATTATTGAACATAAACAATTAGGTTCGAAAACTTGACCCATTGAACTTTCGAATAGGGACTAACCGGCGTTTTTGGCGAATTTCTCAATACTACTACTATTGAACAACTCAGGACCCTATGCCCCCCCCCCCCCTTATGGAACATTTTATGCTATCGATGTTGGTTCTAAACTTGCTTCTAAAGGAAATCAGTACGCATTTGTGTACCTCAAAAGGTTCGACGACTTGGTACACGCTGTCACCGTTCTTAAAGACATTTAGTTTGGGGATCAGATGTAATAACCACTCCCAGTCAACGCCAATCAAACCTGCGAAAAACAGGAAAATTTAAAAAAATTGAGCAGATACTGAATTGAACCCCGAGGGTCATACCGGACTTGAGTTGACCCCATCATCGACCAAAGTGAGTTCCGGGGGACTCAGGGCAACTTTCTGATCAGTTTGGAAAATGTTGACTTTTCGTTGGAAAAGTCAACCGAGCGACGTTTTGGTCCATTCGAGGACCGTTTTGGATCCAAAAAGATTAACCGTCGTCGCAGCGGTCTTAGTTGAGCCGTTTCCTTGTAGCCCGTGAAGTTTCGTAATTTTTGGGAAAAAGTGCCCGTTCAGGGCCCGAAACGTCCGATTTTCGCGAATCTGATTGGAAAATATCTAGTAGATATTTTCCAAAAGGTATGGGACCCACCTTGCCACTTGTCCATCAAGTGGTGGTGTTAGTTTTGGGGAGGAAATAAAGATGAAGCCATTAAGGGTGGCCGGCCACACTTTTTAAAAGAAAAAAAAAAGAGAAATGTGTTAGTTTTTAGAAAGAGAAAGAAGAGAGAAGAAAGGGAGAGAAGGAGAAGAAGAAAAGAGAGGAGCTAGGGCTTGGAGAAAACTATTAGTTTAGGGTGTTTTGAGGTTGGGGGAATTGTTGGAGACGTTTTGGAGGTGTTTACAGGCGAAGGGGCACGTTTTCCGGTGACCGGAAGCTCGGAAGGAGCTCCGGCCACCGTGGGTGGTGGCCGGCCGGCCATGGGGTGGCTGGCCGGAGCTGGGACCAGCCACCACCATGGTGGCCGGGCCCCAATTTGAGCCCTAGGACCCACGGCCAAGGTGGGCCGGGTGGGGCCCACGTGCTCGGGTGCTCGGGTTTAGTGTTCGGGTGGTTTAAAACGTTCCGCGGACCATTTATCCCTAACCGAATCGAAATTTGGAATTAAATTGGAAAGGTTATAATTATCGGGTTTAGAAACTTTAAACGTTAATTAATTGACTCGGAAGTCGGAATTCGATTCTGTCAAGTTCATTGGGACCCTTGAATTATTCTAAGACCGTAGAAACGAAAACAGGAATTTTTGGAGCACCGGAAGGGCATTTACAAAACCCGGGCAGATTCGCCATGTCGGGCGAATCGGGCCTTTACGGGTCCCTTATCGACAATGTCGAGTATTTAGGAAGTTTTGGAGTGATCGACATTGTCGGGGTTAAGTTTGGGCATCAAGTTTAATGATTTTCAGTTTATTCCTGCGAGTTGTTAAGTGCCTTTAAATTGTGTTCTTTTAGATCGTGCCACGGACCGAGGCAAGGGAAAGCTGGGTGAGTGACTGAGATCATCACCGGAGCTCGTTGGTTGGCTTTTAGGAGAACACGCACGAGGTAGGGAAAAGTAGCCGGATCTCGGCCCTGACTAGGGAAAGTTAACAGTAGAATTGCATGTGACACCGGGGTGTCGTGGGTTAAGTAATTTATCGAATATTAGAAAGGCATGATACGAGAACGTAGCGAATATTGGAAATGCATGTGACACTTAGTAGTGTCGTAGGAGCAGAGAACTTAGCGTTATTAGAATTACTAGAGGCATATGACCATGCCCGGAGGTTGATTGCGAACTTATCGAGATTAGGAGTACTGGAGGCATATGACCATGCCCGGAGGTTGTTAGTGAAACTGTTGATATTAGGACTGTTGGAGGCATTGGTTATGCTGGAGGTTGATTGTGTGTGTTGTGTCTTGGGTGGCCATGAGAGCCCGTACTTTACTGTTGTGTCTTGGGTGGCCATGAGTGCCTGTGGGGTTGTCGAACCCGTGTCTTTATTGTTGGTGTGTCTTGGGAGGTCGTGAGTGCCATGGGGTTGTTGAGCCCGTGAGTTATGGTTGGTGTGTCTTGGGAGGCCGTGAGTGCCCGTGGGGTTAATGAGCCCGTGAGTTATGGTTGGTGTGTCTAGGGAGGCCGTGAGTGCCCGTGGGGTTATTGAGCCCGTGAGTTATGGTTGGTGTGTCTTGGGAGGCCGTGAGTGCCCGTGGGGTTGTTGAGCCCGTGAGTTATGGTTGGTGTGTCTTGGGAGGCCGTGAGTGCCTGTGGGGTTGTTGAGTCCGTGTTTTACTGTTGGTGTCTTGGGTGGCCATGAGTGCCTGTGGAGTGTTGATCTTGTGTTGTTGCTGTTTGTTGAACTTTTTTTGTGGTTGTGATTGTAATTGTGGTTACCTGAGGTTGGGGGCCCGCTTCATGAAACAGGGGTCCACGAGCACATGCGTCTGCATGTTCAGACGGGGTAGGGGGCCCGCCCGTCAATAAAGGGGTCCTGGCCGCGCGTGTGTGGCTTGGGTTTGTGAGCATTCTTTGGCTGGCTTACGAGTTATAGTCTCGGTAAGTTGCGAGCATTCTTCGGCTGGCCTGAACGAGTTAGAGTCTCGGGAGGTTGCGAGCGTTCTTCGGCTGGCCTGACCGAGTTGGAGTCTCGGGAGGTTGCGAGCGTTCTTTGGCTGGCCTGACCGAGTTAGAGTCTCGGGAGGTTGCGAGCGTTCTTGGCACTGAGCAGTTGGCAGCTGGTATGCGATCCTTTGTGATCTTGTTTGGTGTGCGATCCTTTGTGATCTTGAGTGTTGCGTGGTGGTCTTTTGAGTCCTTGGAAGGGTCGTGATCGTCGTGTCGGGTCTAGTTTACGTGTCAGGGTGTTGAGTTGGTCAAGGAAGGTAACAGTGGGTGTGTGTTCAGTCGGAGTACTTGGGTTGGGGATGGTGTTCCCCGGTGTTGAGTTTGTGTTGGTGTTACCGGCATTGTCTGCTAATTATGCCGTAGTCAGTCTGTTATCCGTGGTGGTGAGCGAACGCTCACCCCTAGCTGCTTTTCCTACAGGTACCGTTCGCAGGTTGGACTAGGTGAGCTTCTGAAGCTTGAAGAGCTAGAAGCGGGATTCTGGGTTTATTTGAGTCTAGCGACGTATACCATGTTTTTGTCCACTTGTTGGGACTGATTTTGAGTTGCAAATATTATTTTGTTGAACTAAACTGGTATTTTAAAATGTTTAAATGGAAAAGGTTTCAAAGTGTTTATTATTTTAAATGTTCGCGTCCCGAGTTCGGTTTACTGAAATTGGGGCGTGACATCAGAAAATCAGGATTGAATTAGGAAAGAAGTGTGTTGGTAGAGTGGATGCCTCGTCTTCAAGGACAACTAGGGTGCGCTCATCGGGCTCCGAGGTAGCTCCACCATGCATCCCTCTAGAGGAGCATCCATCATGTTGGTGACTCCCCAATTTGAGAGGCCCCTGACCTTTAGCGTGATTGGTATTGCTTGCACCTCAATCTCTAGGTTGACATCGTTGGCCTATTCTTGTCGTACGTTGAAAATGGGGAATTCATTGTAGAGACTATTGGTAAGCTTGTTGCGCTTATTTCCATACATAACTACTCCTTAGTGGCATCCCTACTCCTTGGGGCCTTGGCTCTGGTTCACGTGAGAGAGGTTACGGTAGGAAGGCAGGTGATTTTCACTCGAGGACCAAGCTTTTATGTTGATGTGCTCCTCGAGGAAGTCAAAGTATATACCCCATTGTACCTCCCTCGATATGGGACGATTGATACGCAGATTTCGTCTAATTAGAAGAGTAGCATGCATGTTGTCATCTTTAAAGCGGGCCCCAACGCCCTTCCTCTTCTTTCCTTAGCGGATGCTCGCCCCCTGTTACACGATGAACTGGTTTTGGGCTTTTTGGTATTTTAATTTAAGTGTTGCTTTTATTTTGGGCCTTATATTTCAGCAATCATGGGCCCAATTAGTGAGAAGTCTCTTTAAATCGTGCTCTGCAACAGAAATGACGAAACGGTTTTCTCCTATTCTAATGTACTTCTCCTTCCTCTCCCTCTCTCTCTCTCTCTCAATTATCTCTCACTCCTTCTCTCTATAATCTTCTTCATGCAACCCTAATTCTATACTAGCGCCTCCATACCATTTCTCTTGTTACACTGGTATCAGATTCACCTTTTAGGCAACCATGACTAATTCAGTTTCAAACAAGCAACTCCAAGAAGATCTAGTTGCTACTGACGTAGAGGTCGTGAGCATCAAGAACAACGTTGCAGATCTTCAGACGCCGGTGGGAAATATGAACAAGCTTCTTCAAGCTCTAGTAGATAAGATGCCCGATTCACCACAAAAAATATTTATCCTCGGTCCCTCCATCCCCAGTTTCTATCTTGTGGGTGATTGCTTCGACACCGCAACAAAAAGAATCCATATTGGGACCTCCACCAGAGAACATGCCAGATTCGACTTCGAGGCGTAATGCTAGAGCTCACCAACCACCAAGGTTTGATGGGTCTGACTTTTGGGGTTGGGAATGGAAATTTTTACAATATTGCTCGAATGAGAATATCCCTAAATGTGAGAGGATCCGTGAAGCGATGATGGGTTTTGAAGAGGTTGCGCTTAAACATCACTTGTTTTGGATGAAGCAAGCTCAATCAAGCTCATGGGATTTTTGGACATCCTTGGGAGAAATATGTGGGTGCTCCGCGTAGGCGTTTCACTGATATAGATTATACCGACTATATGTCTGAGCTAGCTCACATAAGGCAAAAGGGTTCAGTGTTATCGTATTTTCAAGCCTTTCAGGGCATCTTTACGCAGCTGAATCTCTCTGATAAGGATACCTTGGCGATGTTCCTTAGCCACCTTAAACTAGACATCGAGGATGTTGTTCGCCTTCACTTACCCAAAGATATTACTCAAGCCCTACTGATGGCTAAGCAATTGGAGAAGAAAGGCATTTCTAAGCCATCTTTCACCCAATTTACTCCACGACCACAATAGTACACTACTTATCGCCCTCAAATTGTTCCCCAACCACCTAAACACCAACCTTTACCCAGTCCTCGCATCAATCCGACTGATGTAAAATCCCCGAACCCACCAACAACAGGACAAAGACAATTAAGAGATGAAAGGTGCCGCAAAGGTTTTTGCGTTTGGTGTTGAAAAAGGTTCTCCAAGGAGTATCGTTGCACGAAATCCCAATTGTTTCAACTTTTTTGTTGAGGATCTTGACGTATGTCAAGCTGGTGGTGATGTGTTTATTGATTGTATCACTTCACTTGATCCCTTAAAGGAACACGAATTCCATAACCACATTGGGGATCTAATTATTTCCCTACACGACTTGTGTGACATATCTGGTTATAGTACCATGACGCTTAAGGGTTGCATTGTCCATCACATGCTTTCGGTTCTGGTTGACTTTAACAGTACACACATAATTTCTTGAATGCTTTCCCAGCTTCACGTCTTCGTTGTGACACAACATCAACCTCATACATCAAGGTCACGGTTACTAATAGGTATATACTTTTCACGGGTGCGGTTTGCAACCAACTTTCTTGGACAATGCAGAACAATACTTTGGTGGACAATTTCCTCACCTTACCAGTCCAAGAATTTGATTTGATCTTGGGCGTTCAGTAGGTTGTTACATTGGGGCAAATACTATGGGATCTTGCTAGTCTCACTATGGATTTCGATCGTCAAGTAACCCAGATCAGATTGTAAGGAGTGCCTCTTGGTAAGATTGCTTGGGCATAAAGGAAGCAATGCCTTAAGCTTTCAGTAGCACACTCTCCAGTTAAGCTATTCTCTTGCTCGCATGGAGAGTCAAAGGCACCTCTTACCGACCAATCTCTTATTCTTGATCCTCATGCTTCCCCTCATATTGAGGCTTTGTTATGGGAATTTCAAGATTTATTCGCACTTCCTAAGGGTCTTCCTCCCCCGCTCACACATGACCACTCTATTTCTCTCCTCGCAGATGCGCATGCAGTAAAGATCAGGCCTTATAGATATCCCTCAGTGCAGAAGAATGAATTGGAACGACTGATTACAGAAATGCAAGATACACATATAATTCGTCAGAGCTCTAATGAGTTTGCTTTTCTAGTGATTTTGGTTAAGAAACGAGATAACTCTTGGTGTCTCTGTGTGGACTATCGTCGCCTCAACGCTATGATGATCAGGTTCAAGTTTCCCATTACCTTAGTTAAAGAGATCCTTGATGAACTCCATGATGCCTGTTACTTCACAAAGCTGGATCTGCGAGCAGGTTACCATCAAATCCTTATGAAGCAAGAGGATATCCACAAGACTGCCTTTTGGACGCACTCAACCCACTATGAATTTCTGGTTATGCCTTTCGGCCTTACAAACGCACCTTCAACCTTCTAATCCCTCATGAATGGCATCTTTCGCCCTATGCATAGGGTATATGTTCTTGTCTTCTTTGACGATATCCTGGTCTGTTCCAACTCATTGGACGATCACATTGGTCATTTTAGGTTGGTGTTCAAATTGCTGAGAACAAAGCAACTATTTCTCAAGACTTCAAAATGTGTATTTGCTACACCAGAGATGAGTATTTGGGCCATGTCATATCTCAGCATGGGGTGGCCATAGACAAACGAAAAGTTGAAGTTGTATTAGATTGGCCTATCCCAATGACACTAAAAAAACTTATGGGAATCTTGGGATTGAATGGGTATTATTGCAGGTTCGTGAGGCACTATGGGTCTATTGCTCGCCCACTTACGGATCTATTAAAAAATGAGGCTTTCTATTGGCCCCAAATTGGTACTAAAGCCTTTCAGGCACTGAAGCTAGCTCTCACGACAACTCTAGTGCTTGGTTTGCTTGATTTCAATGTTACCTTCGTCTTGGAAATGGATGTTTCAAGTATAGGGATGGGAGCAGTGCTTACACAACTTGCCAGACCAGTTGTCTTCTTCAGCAAGGCATTGTGACCCAGGAAATGATCATTGTCAGTATATGAAAGGGACATACTGATAATGTTATTAGCTACAAAGCATTGGGATTCTTGCCTACTGGACAACATTTCGTGGTACAGACTAATCACTAAAGCCTCAGATTTCTTTTGTAGCAACGAACATCAACACAAGCTCAACTCAATTGGGTTGTAAAGATGATGGGGTATGATTTCAAGATTCTCTTTCGTACGGGAACCACAAACACAGTTGCGAATTCCTTAACCAGCAAGTTTCAAGAGGATTTCCATGTTCCAGCTCCACCCCCAATCATGTGCACAGGACCCAAAATTGCAAGCCATCATCGATACCTTAAAGGTATCACCTCCTACTAAGGGTCATTATACATGGATAAATGATCAACTATGTCGCAAAGGGAAACTGGTAGTAGGCCATGATTCATTACTACAAGAAGAGTTGATTGCTCACTTCCATGGGAGTTTTATTGGAGGCCATTAAGGAGCTTTGGCAACGCATAACTTCTCACTTTTATTGGAAGAAATGGAAGAGGTATGTCGACAGGTTCGTTGCTTCTTTCCAAACTTGTCATACTCATAAACCAGATCTGGCAGCATCGCCTAGCTTCTCCAACGACTATTAGTCCCAGATCAAGCATGGTAGGATATCTCCATGGATTTCATTAAAGGACTTCCCAAGCTCCATGGGTTTGGGGTTATCTATGTCGTTGTTGATCGCTTGACCAAGTCTCCCATTTTATTCCTCGAAAACATCTGTTCACTACTATTATGGTTGCTCAAGCATTTTTGGACATAGTTTTTTGTCTGCACAACATGCCAAGCTCAATTGTAAGTGACATGGATAGAGTTTTTCTCTCATCCTTCTGGAAAAACTCTATCGACTGCATCATATTTCTCATAACATCTTTTCTACGTATCAATCACAGGTGGATAGCCAAATAGCAATCGTGAACAACTGTTTGGAAACATATCTCTGATGTATGTGCTCAGACTTTCCTAAGGATTGGTCAAAGTGGCTTCCTCTGACTGAATTCTGGTATAATACGTTGTTCCATTCGACGATCCAAACCTCTCCATACCATGCCCTCTACGGTCAGCCCCCTCCGAATCATCTTCCTTACATCACAAGAACGACGTTAGTGGATTTGGTGGATCACAGCCTTGTGGCGAGGGAAGAGGCATCCCAACTTTTGAAGTTCCATCTGCTGCGTTCCAAGTCAAGGATGAAATCAAGGCAGAGAAGAAGAGATCAGAACGATAATTTGAGGTCAATGAATTGGTTTATGTCAAGTTACAGCCGTATTGTTAGAGCTCTATTTCTTGTCGCTCATCACAGAAGATGAGTCCCAAATTCTTTGGTCCGTTTAAGATCATTCGCAAAGTAGGTCATGTTTATTACACTTTGCAATTGCCAGAAGGATCGAAAGTTCATCCAACATTTCACGTTTCTCAACTGAAATGCAGCATTGGAGCCGTGTTAGCTCAATCTCCATTGTCTGGAAATGGAAATTCCAACATGTTTGAACGTCATCTCGTGATAGTAATGGATAGGCGATTGGTAAAGAGGGGTAATCGTGCGGCCATGCAGGTCTTGGTGCGCTGGTCTGATTCAATTCCTAAGGATGATACATGGGAATTCCTTTTTGATTTACAGACACGGTTTCCATATTTTAACTTCTCTTCATGAGGACATGAAGGCTCGAATGAGAGGGAAATATTACACAATGAACTGATTTTGGGCTTTTTGTTATTTCAATTTAAGTGTTTCTTTCATTTTGGGCCTTGTATTTCTGCTAGCCCAGACCCTATTAGTGAGAAGTCTACTTAAATCGTGCTCTGTAACAGAAATGGCATAACAGTTTTTCCCTATTCTATTGTACCTCTCTCTCTCTCTCCCTCTCTCTCTCTCTCTCTCTCTCTCCCTCTCCTTCTCTCTACAATCTTCTTCTTCATCCAACCCCAATTCTGTACTAGCGTATCCATACCATTTCTCTTGTTACATCCTTCCTCTTCAGGCGAGCAGGTTACCCCTTGGCCCATCGATCCGGTTAATGTTGGGGAGTCCCTAGGGCCTTCAGGAAGCAAGTTAGACAGGTGGGCCGATATGGACTCAGACTCCGGGGGATTATACACGGAATTTGGGACGGATTTATATGGTGGTCTTGACCAAGCTCTCATCCTTCTCTCAAACGGTCTCCTCCGCCGCTTCAAATATTTCTCCCTCAACTAGATGTTTTTTAGGGTTTTCCTCATTGTTGATTGATATCCGCTTTAGGGAGAGTATTACCCACACTGGCGTGAGTCGCGTAATTTTTAGGGGTCCGTTATAGAGGTTCGGTTGAGGAAACTTTAAGACTTAAAGTTTCACTTCGTCGTTCAATGATGAAAAGGTCATAAGGCTTAAAGGCAAAGTTTCTGCGGGGAGACCCTGAATAATTTTTCCGAGCTATCTTTTCTAGTTAGTTATACTTTTCTGTTATACTCCATTTTCCTCTTCTCTTGATTTTAACTCTTCTCGATGATTTTTTGTCGGATTGAATAAAATTATGGTTTGTTTGCTAATCAATGAAATAAATTCTAAATTTCGTATATTTACAATTCGTGGCAATAATGATATTTTTTTGGGACAACTACATTTCCCTACCCGTAACTTGGCACGATTATCTGATACATACCCTCATATTTTTTTAACTGATACATACTTTCATTTTTCCACGCTTAACGATTAGACCATTCCGTCCAATTTTCCATCCATTTTCTAAAATAGTTTTACAACCTTGAAATGTAAAACCCATAGTTTTTTTTCTTTCTAAAATACCCATAGTGCATTTAGTTATACAACCTTAAATCCAACTCCAACCCTAAATATAGCCTCAACCCTAAATCCATCATTATTTTTATATTTTTAATCAAAAATTGATTTGTTTTAAAATTTCGTAATTATTTTTTGATAAATTTGAAATGTTTTTTCATTAATTATTTTTAATACTTCTTTTTATAATATTTCTCTTTTCAATATTATTATTCATTTTAAATTTAATTTTATTATTCAAAAATCCTTTTTTCTTATTAATTAAATTTTTATTAATATTACATATTTATATAAAAAAATCAAATAACAATAAAAAATAAAAGAATTAAAATAATAATATTAAAAAAAAACCCTAGTATATCATCTACCTCATATATCCTTATCCCCACAACACAATATAATCATTTTCTCTCTCTTCATTTTAACCACCCAACCTAGAGGATCTGCAAACCATTGCTTCACCTCCACCTTCACCCAGAGTTGTAAAAGTCGGGAAATACGAGAAAACGCCACCACCCGAGGTACATGGGCAGGACAAGTCGGGAGGCAAGAAATCGGGAGACTAATCGGGTGGTTCGCCAACTAATCAGCTCAGGCGCCGACCAGATCTAGGTGTGCTCCAACTCAACCATCGTTATCATGCTTCTCTCCCGCAAAAATCACCACCGAAACAACTTTATCACCTCTAGAATGCTTCATAGTTCATTGTGGCTCCGTCGAATTGCTTCTTCTGAACTTGTGATGAAGGGTATTGAAACTTGAATCTGAAGATGAGGAGGTGTTGTAGAGACAGAAACAATGAAATGTATGTGATAGAGGGAGGGAGACGCATTTAGAGTTTGTTTTGGCTTCTAATAATGTTAATATCACGTGGGGTTGGATTTAGATGGGCTTGAAGCCTTGAACTAAAGGGATAACGTTGAATCCTAACAGTATCAGAATCGTCATTGGTAGGTCTTAACTACGCTCCACCTTTTGTTACAGATTCTAACAAAAAGGTGGTACACGTTAACAAAAGGTAGGAGATCTTTAACAAAAAGCGGAACAATATAGTCTTCCGTAGCAGGTTGTTGTCGGAAGCAGAGGTTTTTGCCAATTTAAGGACCCATGTTTACAGTTTATTGCGGATGGCAGGAGATCTTTTACCTGGCGTTTCTTTTGAGTTTTGGACGTTAGCCCCGAGATCTTGTATCAGGGGAAGGCACAGGCGCAGGGGAGTTGCTTCAGGGGAGTTATAATTTGTCTGTTTTTATGTTTCCTGTTTGTTTCAGTTTCAGTTTGTAGCCTTTTAAAGAGGCATCCGTTGCAGGTTTCCGTTTTGGTTGCCTGTTCTAATAATATGATCGCCTATAAAAAAACGTTAACAAAAGGTAACAACCACGTGTAAAATAATTATGAAAAAAGTGGTGTTCCTTATAACAAAATACCACTTTTATGTTATTTTTTGTAACAAAAAACCACCTTTATTTTACTTTTTATAACAAAATACCACCTTTGTGTTAGGATATATGACAAAAGATGAAGTGTAGTTAGGACCTGCGAATGACTTTTCTGAGATAGTTAGGATTCGACGTTTTCCCTAAACTAAATGAACTTAAACTGAATGAAAGGTACATGAAATGGTAATGTGCTGATACAGACGGTATGCATAGACCATTTTTTTTTTTGAAATATCATACTTGAAATAGAAGAAATAAAAAAGATTAAAGGTAATGAAATAAAAAAGAATTAAAAATAAAATATGTTTTGTTATAAATAAAACTGATTTTTTGATGATAAAACTTAATTAAAAAAATAAAACTGAGTTTTTAAAATAAAACTGAAAATTTTAAAAATAAAACTGAAAAGTTTAAAATAGAAATTGAATTTTAATAATAAAACTGAATTTTTAAAAATAAAACTTATTTTTGATGATAAAAACTGATATTTTAAATAAAAATATATTTTTTAATAATAAAAACTGATTTTTTTTAATTAAAATCTATTTTTAAAGTAAAACTTATATACAAAAATCTGATACATAAAAATCCTAATTATATAAAATCTGATTTTTACATACTTTTTTGCATAAAAAATATGATGTATATATATATATATATCATATTTTTTTAAAAATAAAAATATGATTTTTTAAGAGAAAAGTATTTTTGAAATTAAATTGTGATTTAAAAAAAAATAGAACTGATTTTTGAAAAATAAAATTGATTTATTATTGGTTTTAGAATATGGAAATGAAAGAAAAAACTAAAATGCTTAATGAATGGTAGGATTATGTAGTTTTTTTTTTAGAGAGAAACAATGATATTATTAATATAAAAGCATTCTGGTGCCTTCAAGAGCCGAATACACCATACATAGGAACCAAACTAACAAAACATGAAAGAAATAAGCAGAGAAATAAATTTTGCTCTTTGACATAGGGGCGGTCGGAGGGGTGAGACTGCGGTAGCGTCCTAGGACACCGATACAGTATACTACAACCATAAGATACTGATCGAGCACACCAGAGGATAAACAATCAGTGGTGGACCAGTTACTCCCCCGGTAAGTCAGTGTGCGTCGTCCTCCCTTGACTGATAGTGGTAGGGCTCCTGAACACGGGATTGCCGACTCCGAAGTGGTAGAGAAGTATTTTATCAACTGTTGGTGGTACCCTTACCACCCATACACCAGGGAGAAGGTACAGTCGACCAAACCCTCCCTGGCCTTCTCAGCACTCATTCCTGGAGGCGAGGGTGCTTGAAGCCCTCCCGCCGCTGCTGAAGACCCCTCATTCGACGCCGCTGATTCTTCATCCCCCGCTGATTCCTCCTCTCTCTCAGCCCTCTTGTTTCCCGACAAAGAGGGCGTCGGATTACGTGGTAACCATCCTACTGGTGTATCCACATCCTCTGCATCCCGCTTACCCCAACGCCCCATGTCCTCCCGCCTTGGGGGTGTCCTTCGTGCCCCTTGGACTGATCACCCTTCCTTGATCCACTCAAATATGTCCAATTCGTCCCTGGGACGGCCTTCCCATGTTTCGCCTTTTCAAGCGCCGATCTCGGGTCCCCTGGGGCCTTCAGCGAGGACCCCCGTATAGCCCCCTCGATCGGGCAGACCGGGAAGAGGTGCCCCGCACAACAGCATCCGAAACAGTGCTCATGTAAGTATTCATACGAGATGTACAGACGAGTGCGTACCTGAGAGACCGACAACCGGAACCAGAGTTGAATCTGCAGCGGAACCCGAATATCTGCCTTGATTCTGATCTTCATGAAGTCTTTCCAGCAGAGACCCTCCTTGTCTACATCTATCCCTTGGCAAACTCCCAACATATTGCCAATTCTGAAGCCCACATCCCTCGTCCAAGCTCTTACTGGCAGATTCGAGACTCGCGCCCAGACCGAGAAATGATGGAATTGGAGATCCGAAACATGCCTGTGAGCCCGTAGGTCCGTGAACAAGACCAGAGAGTCCCAAAAGGACCAGGGTTCCCCCATTAAGACCCGTTCCCTCTCCTTAGCAGTCTTGAAGAAGAAAGCTATCAGCCCCCCCTTCAGCGGTTTGGCCTCGACTTTCATTCCCCAAACATCCTCCATTCGTGCCACAACAGACTTCCAATAAATGGTCTTAGTAGTCAAGACCTTTGCTGCTAGCGCAAATCGATACAGATTCCCCCGTCCAGTGACCTCTTGCACCGGCACTACGACCTCCTTGATCCTCATAGCGCCCATCTGGTAGTCCAACCTCCCCATCTGTTCCCCCGAGGGTCGACCTTGGCCTAGATAAGGATCTCCCACCTGAACCGTAGAGGACGGGTAGGTCTTACCCGCCTGGGTTGGAGTCAGTCCCACCCTGCATTGCTGACCCGTCCTGGAGTCCTTGCCGCCTCAGTCGCCCAATCCAGTCGGCCTCTCCTCAGAATTCTGGCCCGCTCCAAACCTCGTAGCCCATCGGGCCACATCACCTCCACCACCCTGGGCCCAAATTGATTTCTGACTCAGCGTAGCCGCCCAACGGGCATCGCCCATGAACCCGCGACCCGAACCCGACTCCCTATCAACCCTACCCGGTTCCGTAGCCGCCACACCCTTCCCTTTTCTTCGTCGCCAAGCAAGCTCCTCCGGCGTCTCCATCAGTGCCTCCTCCGGCATGACTGCTGAATCCGAGGAGACGGGGATAGGAGTATGCTCCTCCCCCATCGCCACCGGGTTTAGAGGAACTGTGCCCCCATCGCCGGTGACTCGAGCGTCCTCCACCCTCGGTGCACGCCCCAGCCCGCTTCCCAGCCTCCTTGGCCGAGGTCCCTTCGCCAGCGTACGACGGAGACAGGCTGGTCCCGATCGAATCCGACAACCCGGGACCCAGCCTGCCTCCTCCCCGACCGAGAAACGTAGCTCCGGCGTCCCTCTCGTCCGTCTCGTCCAGGCACCCTCCGACACCACAGGGTCGGCTTCCCCCATGGTCTCCATCCCCGGCGTACCAGACACCGCCCCCATCTCCGGCCACGCCCCAGGGACGCCCTCAATAACCGGCTCGGACTCCAGCAGCGAGTCCTCCTCCGGTTCCTCCTCCGGGCGTTCCGTCCCGGAGTCGAGCTCCTCTTCCCGATCATACTCCTCCAACAGACGGGGTCCTCAATGGACGCCCCCATCGCCGCCCTGCTCACCGCCTTCCACTTCGCTCGAGAAAGCCATGGAAATCGAAGCTAATCGCAAAACACATAAAACCCTAGGAGAGGAGGCGTTGCTTACAATAAAGTGGTCAATGTAGGACTATGTAATATTGAAGGGTAGTTGAGTGTATTTTTATTATTTTACAATAAGAGACTAACAGAGTTGGACGGAAGAGGGGAATCGTTAAACGTAAAAATATATGGGTATGTATCGGTTTAAAAATAAAGATATGTATCAGATAATCATATCAAATTATGGATAGGCAATTATAGCTTTCCCTATTCTTTTAAGTATGGATTGGGGTCCTTATATTTGTAGTATGCATTAAAGTTTTCCCAATACTTTTCGAATTCCAAGACAGACTAAATCTAGAGAGAGACGGTCCAACCTCTCTCTAGAAACCCTAAAGCTTCGCCCTCGTCGCCGCCCACTCTCCCTCTCCTCTTCGCCGGCTTTGATCTCGGCTCCGACCTTGGTCGCGGCCGGCGAGAATCTTTCATCCAAGCCTCGACTTAGCCCTCCCTTCCACCCATTCCCTTTCCCCACTGCCAGCGGCCGAAGTTCGCCAGATCTCGGTGACCTGAGCTCATCCTCTTCCTCTTTCGTGGCTCCAGCGCGCTCGAGGTCCGACCAAGTCGTGCTCTCTTCCTCCCCGACCAGCTCCTCAGTCTTCATCTCCGGCCACTGTAAGTCCTCTAGTTCCCAACTTGGTTTTGGGGCCCCGCCGCCGATGGGTTACCGGCCACGGGGTGGTTCACCAGATCTGTCTGGTTGTAGGCTTAGGGGAGATTTGGGGATTTCTGGAGTTTTGGGTCTGGTTGTGGTGTTTGGATCTCTAGATTTACACCACTCCTCGTCTTGTGGTGGTGTTGGACATCCGCGAGGACAGATCTAGTTCAGGGAAGCCACGGTCGTCCTTATTCCTCTCCCCGGCAAGGCCTTTCATGGTGAGTCCGAACTCGGGCCCATTTCCCTTTCTCCTGCTCGTTTCCGGCGACGGGCTAACATTCTGATGGTCACGACTCCCCTTAAGGGTTGCTCCGTGGTGCTGGCCATGGGCGAGTTCCTTCGGAACTGAACAGTGTTCGGGGGCTGTTTAGGCTTGGGAGTGTATGATGGACTTCCACTGTGGTGACTGTTCTTCGTCGTGGTTGCTCTTGAGCCCGGAGGTGTTGTTCCATCTTTTGCGGTTCGGATGTTCGGTTTACTGCTATTTCTGCGCTTGTTCTGCTTACTTCTTTTTCTTTTTTCTGGTTGTGGTTGTTTGTCTTGGTTGGTTGTAATTGGTTGTACTTCATGTGTGTTAAATTAGTGTTCTAGACCCGGTAGTTTTGGAAGCTTTGGTTGTTTAAGCTCTTGGTTCACTTCATGGTAGAAAAATGTAGGTATAAGACCTATAGTTGTTGCTGGTTCTGGTTTGGGTGTCATTGTGACATGCCTATGTCTGTTTCTTGTGGGTTTTTCCCATGGCCTAATTTTCAGTTTGAAAATTTGGACCCCAAATAAAACTTTACTGATAAAAAAAATGTGGTTTATATTAGATAGCTTATCAATATATAGCATACACTATTTTCAAATGTTTTAGAGGATGATTAACAATAAAAATAAACCCAAAGTTCTCCATATTTAGTCATTAATGATTTTTTTAAAAAAAAATTAGACCTAACTCCTATGGTTTATATTAAATAGCTTATTGACATATCATATGCTAATTTCAAATATTTTGCTAAAATAAATAAAATTGCTATATAACCAATCATTTTATGCATAATTTGAAAGCCAATTGATTTCACTTTCACTCAAATAAAGAGCAATACCAGAAAATGAAAGAAACATTTGTGTTTCTTGGAAATAATGCAGTGTTTGGTTTGGAACAAGGCACTATATTCTACAGTCAACTGTATCTCTTGTTTTGTACTCAGAAGTGAGGAGCTTCGAATTCCACGTCAAGTAATGGTTATTGATTCAATGAAAAAGTATACAACAGTAATGAGTACTACAAATACATTCACAAGGAGGCCACCATGGAAAAAAAAAACGAGCCTCTCACTCTCTCTCCTAACTAGCCAAGATATGGGAACAAATATACTTTTAAATAAACAAGATGTATGGTATGTATGGTATAGCTAGGGCAACAATACCTGAAGCTGCCCCTGATCGAACTGAACCGCAATATAGCCTAATGAAAAACTTGAGGGGACGCATAATATTCACTCTCGTTGAAGACGGGCCTCAGATCTTCCGTACACATGAAATCCAATGGGAATGAAACAAGGTGACCCTTCACCGACTCTAGTCTCTCCATGGGATCCATTTTTTTGATGTCTCCATTTTGATACGAGTCTAAATTCTTTGGGGCTATTCCTAAATCAATTGTTGTGTGGCCTAGTTTTTCCTTTAAGGAGACCATGTTTTGTCTGAGTGCAGATCTGTAATGTAATCATGTATTAAGAGAAGATTTTATGCACATAAAATGGCTGTGTACCAGAGAGAGTGCACTGTACCTGGAATTTATAAGATCATTGGGTATGCAACCAAAGACATCCTGGTAGATTGCCGTGTTTGTCTGTCAAGTGAATCAATCAGGTACACATGGTTAGTTGGGTACACAACTAGAACGCAACGCAACACACACAATATATGCATATATATGAATCAGCACAACCCTTGTGCAGTGTGTACTCTCACCTTTGCAGTTGCCATCCAAATGTCCTTGTATGTTGAATCAACTATAGGGTCCATTATCTGACTGACCTGATACACACAGAATGAAGGGCATGTCATCATGAAGTAACTGCTGTTTCATAAGTTCAAATCATTAGCCCTAAGACGGTGTAAACAGTGTTGCAGCAATCAATTGGGGAGAATTGCTACCCTCGTGAAATGGTCACTGATGGAAAACAGTTCTCCGTTAGTAAAGGGATATTTGATTTCCATTAGCTACATTTTTTATAAAGGCCAAATGAATAGTCCACATTTCCGCAAGTGGCCAATTCACAAGACCTTTATGGGAAGTGGACGATTAATAAGTCCTTTATCGAATATCCGTTAGTTTTGACCGATGGAGAACGTGTCCAATTCATAGTGCAGTGCATAACACATTATTTCAAATGGTTGTTTTCCAATCTGATCAATTCATGAGGATATTTTTAACAACTCCCCCGAAATGAAACACTACTATAAATCATTAGGGATATTTATGTACACCTACATTAAGGGGTAATGAAGGGGTATGGTACTACTTAGAAGGGGTATGTCTGCTTTGATCCTCATTCTAAGAATAATAAGGTGCCTAAATGTGGTTTACTTTGAAAATTAATATTTCTATCTAACGTCTTCAGAAAATCCAAACACCTATGCTACTTTTCCTGTGTTTGAGCACATCAATGGTCCTATTGTACTGTTTGTTCCCACTTGTCTCACTGAGTCATTTGTTCCTGTTGGTCCTACCGAGGCATTTGTTCCCACCTATCCTAGCGGGTCATCTTTTTCCACTAGTCCTCCTATCTTGCATGTTCCATACAAACCTGGGAGGGAATGTGAAAGCGGTCGTCCTAAGTGACGTCAATTGGGTTGGTTGTGCAGATAGTAGACATTCTACTACGGGTTGGTGGCTTTCTTAGGCATTGCTTTTATTTCTTGGAAGTGCAAAAAGCAAGACGGAGTCTCTAAATCTTTCATTGAGACCGAGTATCGAGCTGTGTATCAAGCATGTTCTAAGATTTCTGGTTGCGTGGATTATTATCTGAATTGGGATTCCTGTCTCCCTAGTCACTTCATGTATATAGTGATATACATATTACAGCTAATTTTGTCTATCATGAGCGCCCAAGCATATTCAGGTGGACTGTCACTTTAACCATGATGGATATGATTCTCGAGTGTTCTCATTCCCTCATGTCAGTCATGTGTGTGTCAAACCTATAGCCTTTAACGTTTCGACCCGTTTGCTAATCTGATTTCCGAATCAATGCATCATGTGTAGTATATATATGTTGTCTTGAAACATCTGAATACAAAGGTAAATTCCCGAGGTCGATAGGGGGTAGGGGTTAAGAGGTTAAGAAAATTTGGAAACTCCTCAAAGCAAGAAAAAGATACATGTATATGTTAGTATAAATAGCATAAATATCTTAGGGATAATTGTCAAAACATGCACTAAAGTTTCGTCCACAAATGAAATAGTGCACAACGTTTCGTCCACGTTGTGTGGCTACCCTAAAGTTTTGTCCACAAAATGAAATAGTGCACAACGTTTCGTCCACGTTGTGTGGCTACCCTAAAGTTTCGTCCACAAATGAAATAGTGCACAACGTTTCGTCCACGTTGTGTGGCTACCCTAAAGTAATTTGCTGATTTAGGTTTCATAAGTAATTTTAAGTAATTTTACTAACAAATGCTCGTGGACGAAACTTTAGGGTAGCCACACAACGTGGACGAAACATTGTGCACTATTTCATTTGTGGACGAAACTTTAGTGCATGTTTTGACAATTATCCCAATATCTTATTATGAAAAGGTATATCTTATTATTGTAATTAAGAGAGAAACATGTATATGTTAATATAAATATACATAAATATCCTTAATCCTTATTTATGAAAAGTCAAACAAGACATTTAATTTAGGGTGGAGAAGGTGTAAAAGTTACTAACCCCGCCACCATGAAGACCAAGGTGTTCGGACCATAGCGAGAGGCGAAGACTCTGAGAAAACTTCCCAGCTCTCCACTGTTTTCCTCCCATAGAAGAATCGACCAGCTCTTTGTCTTCAATAAGTACACCAATCTGAAACAAAGGAGTTTGTGATGCCCATACCCACGGAGAAAAGCAAATTATAAATAAATTAAACATTAAAAACAACAATTTGCATCCTCAAATGGAGCTATTTAAATATAAGAATGTGGCGCCAATAATTGTTTACAAAACGAAATACTGGAATTAAGTTATATATCAATAACAAGATCAAGAAATTTGAATACACGTGAGCTGCTACAGGCTCCTAAAAAATAGACATAATGTGAAAATATTAAATACTAGTTAGCTCCAAAAAATTAAGAAAAATAAATAGTTGAAAATCAGTGAAGTGAATATATGAATGCGAAAAGTTCATGTTTCCAAAGAATAACCTATGAATTTGCTGCATATTTCTAAGGGTTCATTACCAAAACCTACCCTAAACAATTGTCCAGGGCAAAAAAAAAAACTTATCTTTCGTCCACACTTTTTAAGGTGCACAAAGTATTGTCCACTGTCGTTTTGTGGGAAACAGCGGTTACAGCTTTGGCTTATTGTTTCTGATAACACTCCATTTTGCAGTAGATTTGTGGGCAATTCATAATGCATTCAAAAGTTTGTTGGCAATTACATTTTCCTAACTGACGACGGTGGACAATACTTTGTGCACTTTTAAAGCGTGAACAAAAGATAAGGTCTTTTTTTGGCTGAGGACTATACTTTAGGTTAGATTTTGGCAATTAACCCTATTTCTAAATTGAACATTCACTTTAGATATGAAAAGTTGTTTTGATGATCCTTTATGAGAACCAAGATATGAGTTGAATTAAATTTTTGGACGGAAGGAGATCTCAGGGCCATTGAGAAGGCTAGTATATGGTATCAGAAACCAAAGGGCTTTGGAAAGCATGAAAAGTAATGAGAAAGAGAAAATGTGACATTTATTGGAAATCAAAATTGATGTTAGACTTTAATGTGTCCTGAACATATCAGGTTCTAGAATTCTGAATTCAGCATATATCAAAGCTGAGCTAGAAACTTTAACTGGCATTTCAATTCTATGTTAGCCATAACATCAGAGCATTTTATTCTAGTTCAGGCTGATGATGAAAGTCAGGTTTTCCTCATTGTCCAGAAGGAATAATCATTCTTCTTTTCTTTTTTTATTTATCCGCAAAAACAATTTTATTTGATAACGTGGCTGTCCGATTAAGAGGGAACAGCAGAGGAGAGTACAGAGCCAAAGACGAGGAAATTACAGTAAAGACAACTGTAGGATCCAAGAATGAGGTGATACCTCAGAATCTCTTGATCCAAGTAAACTTCTGTCATTGATGTTAGCTGATCCAATTAGACTTATACAGTCATCAATTACCATGACTTTGCTGTGTACATAAACCTGCAAAGATAGCAACAGCACGCCAAGAAAAATCAACGTTGTGCAAGCCAAGACTTTTGGTTCTTCACCGGAAGACATTTAGGTCAAGAATGTGCAGATTCAAGGATAAAGTAGCAGTGACTCCATTCAATACATATGTAGCTAGGTACAAATATGATCTTAAACCATAGAAAGACATACCTGACTAGAGGCCACGGGACCACCATCGAACAATTTACCATATGATCTTAAACCATAGAAAGAAATATAATCATGTGTTTTTGGGCCAAGAAGATCATAAAGGTTAACCAATATTGAATTCTGTCCTCTGCAAATGGTTCGATACTGCCAATGCATAATCGCTCTGACAGAAGCAGCACCTCCATCATCAAGACCACCCTGTCAAAATTAAAAAAAATCACATAAAGATCGAGTATCTAAACTCCAAGTGTGGAAGGAAGGATATCAACTAGGATTGATAACCTGAAAACCTGGCAGCAGTGGTATGACAATAATAACTCTGAAACACATGTTATCACTATATGCTCGCATAATTCTCCGATAAAGTGCTTCTAGCACACGATTTCGTATAATTTCATCCCCTGATAGACCTGATATGAAAAACTGATTCTGGATACAAGTTTCCCACGAATCAAACATAAGTTCGGATTATAAATCATGAGTAAGAACTTACAGAAGGCTCATCTCATTTCAAACTGAAAAGGAAATTCAAAACTTACACAAGTCACCATTCTGATAAGGAAATTCAAAAGTGAAAATAGATAGGAGGGTAAGACTCTACAACTTATAATAGAAATTTCAGTAAATTAAAGCATCTAAACCATAACAGGAAAATCATTTAAGGAAAATTGTACCAAACCTTCCCGCCCCTGCCCCCGCCCCCGATGCAAAAACTTAATCATGCTTTCAGTGTGTGCTCTGTATCTTCTTTATCTATTTACATTCACACCAAATCAAAAGTCACCCACTTTCCTGATATAAACCGTCACCTTGCTTGCTAACAACCTTAGATTAAATGCCAAAAAACTGTTCAGTTGACTCTCATTCTATGACTCCCACAGTTTGCTAATGAGCATCGATCTAGCCAATATGTAAATGACATGGGAGTGAGTTTAGTATGGATCTAACCAATATGCCAAAGCTTGAAGAAAGGAGTGAGTAAGACATATGTGTGAATTCTAGAGAAAATTTCATCTGAGTATGCATATGGCTAACTTATTAAATTGCTGCAAAACAGATATAACCTGCAGGAGATGATAGTTACCGAATCAAGGTCTACTCATGCTAAATGCATATAATGCCTAAACTCTTATCCGTGTATGAGAAAAATATTTGAAACAAGCAGATATACTGAAGATAAAGGTTCATACGACAAAACTTTTTCAAGAATAACTTTTAAGTAAAGTAAAATGGCTACATTTCAAATTATTTCTCTCATTAAATTCAATGCTCATTTATATGTGGCTGAAAATATTTAATGGAAAAGGGAACCCATCCTCCATTTGAGGAAAAAAAAAATGAAAGGATATGGATGAAATATCCCATATATCCGTACTTCCTGGAGCAAAAATTGTGTATCCTCAAATATTGAATGGATGTATGGAGAAAATATGAAGAAAAGTTAGTTATTTGACAAATGTATTATTATTTAGAAGAATAGTACATAATAGAAACTCCCCAGTCTTCTCCCTTCTTGTGTAGGATACAGTGATTACCACTTTCTCTACATTTTACCAACATGTCAAAGAAAGAATGGGTTCTTGCATCCATCCTTTGGTTCCTACGAAAGAATTTAATTTAATGTCCTACTAACATCCTTAGGGATCAATATATGATTCCAATGAAGCTAAGTTCTGAAGCAGTTACCCTTAAAAATTGGTTCATAACACTCTTCATTCAAGCACAGTGAGAAAAGTTGCAGGCAATACAATGATTAAAAGCATGATGCATCCCTAAGTGTTCCAATGAATTGAAGAATACTCATTACAATCAGAAAACAGTAAACTCTAGAATTGTTAGAAGTTAGAAAGTATTTAGGCAATATCCTATTTCTATTAGTTAGTGTAGGTTTCTCCCGTGTAAAGGGATCACCCACAATGAGCTAATCACCGAGAATCAATAATAATTCTTATATTTTGTAATTCATCTAGTATATACCTCAATATATATGAAATGCTCCGCTTTCTCAATAAGAGAGCAATACGCACAATGAATGCTCTCTTCAATCTGGCTGGTTCCAGCAGACCAAGGACTGACACTCCTGATTACCTGAACAATGAAGTTTTCAACAACAGATAAGAACTAAGCACAATGTTGGTGCGCATAAAGCACCAACAGCAAATGGACCACCATCGTGCAGTGAAATTAATTACAAAGTAATAATCAGATAGAGACGTAAACCAGACTATGTCTGTTATATTATTCTCTATCACAAGATTTAAGTACCCTCAATTATTTTTATATTATTTATTTCAAGGGATAATTGTCCAAAACTACTCTAAAGTTTCGTCCACAAACAAGTTGGTGCACAAAGTTTTGTCCACGTTGTGTGGCTACCCTGAAGTTTTGTCCACGCTTTTGTGGGTGCATTTAAGTTTTGTCCACGCTTTGTGGGTGCATTGAAGTTTTGTCCACGCTTCTATTCAATCCGTGAAGCACTGCCCAGACCATCATTCTGAACATCCCTATTACGTCAAAACTAAAAAAGTCGTGGACAAAACTTTAGGGTAGCCACACAGCGTGGACGAAACTTTGTGCATCAACTCGTTTGTGGACGAAACTTTAGGGTAGTTTTGGACAATTATCCCTTATTTCAAACTACAAAACTAACAATAACATATAAATGAGTAATTTGAAAGAACTAATAGCGCCTTGGGAATTTATGGGGAAAAACAAAATCATGGTGAAGTAACACTAAGGGTATGCAGACCTAGAAGACAGACATAGCTCAGCATTCAAGAAATTTGAAGAGCTTTGTGAAGATCAAAATAAACAGGGTCAAAACATACAATCTGCAAAATTTCAAAATTTAAAATGCTAGATACATTTGCTGTAACCACATATACATGAAGAATTAGGGTCAAAATATAGGTTTAAGTCTTCATATTACCCCTCCATAGATACACGCAAAATCCATATACCCATTATATTGCATTAGCTAAGTATTAGACAGAGGGGTAGGGAACCCCACTAACCAATCAAAATACCATTGGCATTGCACCATAAAATCCTTCATTAAACTTGCTGTTTTGGGAGTCCTTGTGGACCCTTACTGGATTCATAACAAGGGTTTATATAGTAAAATGGTTCATACATAAACATAATGATGCACCAACCACATCTCAAAACAATGTTTAACCAGAAAATTTGTGAGGCATTGCTGATGTTTAACAAGAATGACAGAAAAAAATGAAGTCTAAGTGCATCACAACACACCTGACAGCGACATGAAGCTCGGGGACCAACTTGTCCACTATCATCTGAGGACCCAACCTGATCACCACGCTCTTGTGTTTCCCACCAATCTGAATCCGATGATACAGGACCAGGCTGTGCCGCCAGATTAGAAGAAGTTCTCACACTAAGATCTGAGATGGTCCCGTCGTCTACAAAGCCTTTCATCGGTGTATCTAACAATTCTTGTTCACTTTTGGACTTTCTAAGGGAAAAGGAAACGCTTTTACCAGGGATAGTGTGCAAATCATTTAATGCTGTGTCCCCATCCAAACCATCACACTCTTGGGGAAGAAGCAGTGGGATATCTTGGTAAGAGGACTTAGAGTTGAAAGAATCTTGTCTCTGAATGTCTTTACTATTGTCATCAATGCTCTTTGTTTCAGTCTCTGTCTCCCTGTTTCTTCCCATGTAGTGTGGAATAACCATGTGGTGCTGAGGCATAAGCAATGGAATTGACTCCTCATATGGTGCTTTGTTTCTCTGAATAACACACATTTTATCAGAATAAAAAGCTAAAATAATCCCTGAAGTAAATTACTACCAAATGTTGTGTATCATTAACCTTTGCATAGTTCCAGCGCTGAACAAAATGCCTGGCTATGTCACGGCAAGGTGGTCCCCAAAGGGCACAATGGACATCATGCCAAGGCATACGTGGATATTTTTCACGATCCACCTCATCCTTCATCGCATCCTCCCAAGAATTTGGCTCAGATTCTCTGAAAAAGTGATACTGAAGATCCATTCATATGATGAAAAAAATCATAAAGCCAAGCACTGGATTTTGTTACATTCATAAATGTTGAAACAGAAAAATAGGGAAAATATAATAAATGACTTGATTTTCTCTTGATATTCTGCTGTAAGGACAAACTATCTATTTATAGAGAGATATGAGACTTCCTCATTTATGAAGGTACAACTCCCCAACTACTAACCACTAATAACTCGAATACCCTCCCCCCTTATGTGCAAGCCGTATAACACAATAAGTCTTGCACGTGAACCAAAAGTTATATTTCAATACTATCCTTCATGTGCTATAGTTACCGAAGAACCAAGACAATAAAAAAATTAACACTTTCCCTCATGTGTAGGATTGGACATCTACAAGTGTGTCATACCATGTATAAACATCTGCTCATGAACCAAAACATAAATACAGGGTGGAGGTGACAAATGGGGGCAATACCCACGGCTATAGAAAACATACAAAGATCTCAAGGCATTAACTCATACCCTGATTCTAGGAATCACGATTTAGTTTTAAGCAATTACACCACGTGGAACCAAAATATCTTCAAGCAAGTCATATAAAACAATGTAAGACATCAAAAGGAAAGAAACAATTGGTCAATGGTAAAATATCGGAAAACACCGGATCAATACACTTAGGGTCATCGACACGTGGGACCCATTCACCCGTGGCGAAGTTGTTCGTGCAAGACACATCTAGGGTTGGACTTGGTTTCTGTTGTTGACGCGTGCGCTACACAAGCCTTCCTATTGCCTCCTTCATGTGCTACTCCGTGCATAATCGGGAGGTTGGTGGAGATTGCAGAAGCGGCTGTCCGGCAACGAATCGATGATACAAAAGTTGTTGGAGAGCCATGAACCAAAGCAGCCGGTAATCGTAGCGTTGACTAACGACTACGACAAGAGAGTGGTGCAGAGGCGGAAACCAAAACGAAAGGGATGAAATATGTTACCCTATATGATGTCTCACCCACTGCTACATATTCAATTGGAGCTTAACCACAATTCGAAAACCTAAAGCCCTAGTATCATTTTGAAATAGAAAAATAAGGAGAATACTACAGATGACAAATTCTCTATTTACAGAGACTTCCTCGTTTATGAGGGAACCTACGCTCAACTACCAACCAGCCACCGGAAAGATTTTCAACCTCACTATTGTGACTAAAAAGTAAGTGTCCCCAAGATACGTCTTTACCAAATAAGTTCGGATGTAATGCTAGTGTCCATTTTTACTTTGAATAAGGAAATCATGATTGATTACCAATAAAATTTGTTAGCCAAACAACATTGTCACTCCAGCTTCAAGTATCTATACAATCAGCACGATGCTGAGCTCAAGTGAAAATAGCTAGACATGGTAGTACTAGCAGATTTATGCTCCATTATAAATTTTCGAAAGTATTAACATAAAATATTTGAATATTTCCATGTAAGTTAAAAATAAGATTCAAGAAAAACATTACCTAGGATTGTAATAGTCCTTTCCAGGCCATACTCGAGGAGGGTAATCACCAACTTTATGTTCGGACGTGTCATAACGACCAAAGCATAAGTCCATTCCTCCAATAAAGCAAATGTGGTTATCAATAATTACAAGTTTTTCATGGTGGGACCTATATGTGAACAGAAATAGATATCAGGAACAGAAAAGTTCAGTATAATGACAACCTAGCAACAAACTTCAAAAACTGTGTGCTCTCTGAGGTTTTCATATGTGAATCATACCATAGATAAACACCACTAGAGAAGTGATCAGGGTAACGGAGTACCCTCACATTCTCGTGAATCTGAAGCAGCCTTTTCTTGCTGTGCATACTGTTGATTTTTAAGGCCAGAGCAACCTCTTTGTAAAGAAGAATATAAATCTGCAGTCAAATGAAACATAATGGTTAAAAATCAAAATGCACATTAAAATGAATCGCAAGCATATATATTATATAAAGGGCATAAATCAACAATGCCAATATAATCACTGAAATAGATGTATGACCTAATAATACTCAACTACAATAAATGTAGTGAAAACGATTTCATGTTACAACTTAAGATTGATCCTTCTGAACAAGCTTGTATATATTAGTCTTGCCATCGTTCTAGAGATGGGTCAGTTGTCATTCACTCCCTTCAAAAAATAGGTGGTGAACTGATGGGACAATTTCCATTTAGCATTGTTACTCAGGTCATTACTAACTATAACAAGCTTGTATATATTAGTCTTGCCATCGTTCAAGAGATGGGTCAGTTGTCATTCACTCCCTTCAAAGAATAGGTGGTGAACTGATGGGACAATTTCCATTTAGCATTGTTACTCAGGTCATTACTGAACTATTTCCGGACACCTAGGTCCCCAACGATTATAGCTAGTAAGAAAGACAAATGACTGTTTAGCATAGCTTCTCAGGTTGCTATGAACAATAACATGAACCTAAACAGGGGCTCTCTGAAGACTTTGAGCTCTAATGTTTAGATTGTATGGACTATAAAGCCGCTGACTCTAGAACATAGAAGGCTTAAATAGATCACACTAGCCCATACACCCTGCAGAAAAAAGAAAAATTACACTGCAGAAGTTGCCTTAGTGACAAATAAAAATAAGTATGATGTATAATCCAGATTTCACAGTACGAGATGCAATAGAAGTGCTTTAAACTATAATGGTAAAATATTCCAAGGGATGGTACCTGAACCCCTTGTTTAGCTTTAGCTTCCAACAGAGCATCAAGCCTAGAGGAAGCATGAGTATGAAAAGGACGCCGCATATATAATTCGGGGCAAATCCACCAGCCACAAAGAAATATCTGCATGCAACTCTTAATCACCCAACAGATACTCCAAAGTAAAATTCAAGTAATCAATATGGACAAGACAGCTCAGAGTGCTGGAGCAGAACAAACCTCTGATTTAGCATCCTCAATTGCCATAGCAATAGCATCAAATGTGGCCCTACCATCTACAAACCATTGAACCTGACTATCATCTTCCATCAAACCCCTTGGTGGAGCGTAAGAGCCAAAACGATGTGGATGACACCAGCCCTCTGGAGGCCGAAGTCCAGCATCATTGATAGCAGCAACCCAGTCTTTAACTCTGGCACTATTCTTGGTTTTTAACCTAATACTCCGGGTTCCACAAGTCACCTTTCGAAAGTTCCCAACCATGCATTAAACAGTCAGTTTTCTCTATATCCCATCAGATCTCCACAGTAGAAATGAAGAGATAAAATAATAATAACTGTACTATTTTGACAATATTTTCTAATACACGAGAACTTCAACCATGTTTGTTACTGATGGTTGGGTGGAGCTTTGTCCCCGGGCCTTGGCTCTCCGGTGAGTCAGGTTAAAGTGCAAAGCAATCCATTAATACCCAAAAATATGATGAGAAAGAAATCCCTTTAGAAGGCCAGAAGAATCACAGAGAAACACATAACTTGAGCAATTGGTTACCAAACTGATTTACTCCATTCATTCTGAAGGTCTTTACAGATTCTAATATGTATCCTTACATGTTTGGTCGGTTAAGCTTTAATATGTTGTGAAGCACTGCCCATACATTCACAACTGACAACATGAGGACTGATGCCTAGACAATCCTAAACCAGAAATATATTTCTCCCTCCGTTTTACTTAACAGACCACCACAATAAAAGTGGATGTTCTAATTTAAGTGTCCAGTTTCCTATTCGATAATAACTAGAGATAATTTTTAAGTAGTATCCTTCAAGTTTGCTATTTGCTACAGGGGTTCATGTGGAAAATCAAGCACCAGTGAACTATTCATAATTTTAGCAGAAGGCAAACAAATAACAGATATTTTGAAACCAACTTAGAAGCATCTTTAAGCCGTTAATACAACATATGCCGGCCCATCACAAGAATATTTAGCAGGTTCCAAAAAACAAATCAGCAATCTAGGCAAACATGGACAGGTTTGATAATTGGTTCAAAAGCTTGATGTTTCTTGACAAAAAGCAAAAACATAAAAGCAATAGAACCATATGAAATAAGTGTCAGCCGTTCAGAAGCTGCCTACCTTAAAAGAATGGCGTAGAGGATTTCGCTCCTTAATTTCTTTCGCTAATGATACTCGTCCCTCGCCATTCCCATCAGAAGCTGGCAGGACATCAAAAACAATAATATCTAATGGTTTGGTATCAAAAGTATCTCCAAGCAAAGCCAAGAAACCTGGTTTCAATACAGCCCACACCTACACACAATCAAGTACAGGAAAAAAATATATAGACACAGATGAAACAGGCTAATCCAAATTAAGCATAGCCATAAAGATTATCGGTTCGACTAAAACTAGTATTATGCTTTGAAGTAAAGTTCAGTTACTTTACAGATTACCGTACAGGCCTAATATTGACACAGATGAAATAAGCTAATCCAAATCAAGCATACTCTTGAAATATAATGGATTTAACGAAAGCTAGTGTTATGCTTTGAAGTAATGTTCAGTTACTACACAAATCACTGTATAAGCCTAATATCAAATGAAAAAACACTGAATGACAAGCAAAAAGAATTAAATTTGTATATATCAGTAACCACAATCAACTAAATCACCAAATAATCTGAGAACTATTAAATGCACTTTAGCATGATAATTTCATACTTCCCAAAATCGATCACTATCGTAAGCCAGTCAACTACATAATTCAAGGGTTGATATAGTTCATAAATGCATACACTCTGATATCGAATTATTAACAGATGATTCAAAATTAACAGCAAATAGTCAACAGCACATAACAAAAATCTCCAAGATGCAAAGAAATGCCTCCATGCAACACATCACAAATACAATGGAATGTTCACCCGAATTTTGTGCATCACGTGAGCATAGAGCAAAGTCATTTATGGATGGAATACATTACCTTCTGCCAATTATCATTACAACAATCAAACCACGGGCAAGCACAACATCTTCTGGACTTGTCATTAGCGTGAATTTTTGGTAGATGTTTCACCATAAGGAATTCCTCTTTCAGCTTAGGGCCATATTCGGGTGAAAATGACAGCTTAGATACCTCCAGAAATTTGCAAACCTATAGTGGAATTTCTACATTAAAAGTGGTACTTACAATTCTATAATATGGAGTCAATACAGGGAGAAATTGAAAACGTTAAAAGAAATAAGTCGCAATGTAATAAGTTATAAACTGATAATATTAGCTTTAAATGGATTATCAATCAATACTTGTTAAGACCTACCTTGAACCTAAAATGCAAAAATCATTCAGTTCCATAACTCTTGACTGCTAAAAGTTGCCTTGGTTGTGGAACAAAGTTAATCAAAACCTTCTTTTCATTGAACAACAAGCAAATAGAGGGCATGGGTACACATACAAATGCAAAAAAATAAAAATCAACATTATACAGATTGCTGAGCCACATCCAAACCAGTTTCATGTGGTCTCAACACTTCTACTCTAGGATGAACTAATGGATTTCATCTCAGTGCCACAGAACTAAACACTAAGATAGTTTAAAGATTCAAATAGAGGTTTTGCAGTTCATCATTGCACAATACCTGAAACAATAGAAGTTAGAAGTACAAACCATCAAATTATTAGATAACTTTTTCTATGGAAACAATGTAATCAGAGATTTTTTTTGTTAGGCTATTGGAAAAGAGTCGTGCATTACATCAAACGGTGATACTCAACGACTGAAGTAGTATGTTACTTGAATGACAGAGCCTAAGTACTACACCTAGCTAAAAGCAGCCTTGGATTGAAAGACAGGTGAATAGCCTGTTATGATACCAATTAGCATGAAAGCAAAGCATCTTGTAGAATCTCATCATTAATATGACAGCTCATGCTAACTGCATATGTCTTGGCTTGATGAAGCTGTAAGTTGATTCAAATAAATGGAGTAGGTATCGTACATGGTGAGTACTGGTACCAAATTTTACCCAGCACCACAACTCAATCAAAAATGGAGTTTAAGTGCTTTAGAATTGTTTGTTTGTGTGTGTGTGTGTGTTAAAGAGAGAGAGAGAGAGAGAGAGAGAGAGAGAGAGAGAGAACAGTTAACTAGTTAGAATATAAAATATGTAATAAAATTAAAAGGAGAGACAAGCCTAGTAAAAAAACAGTAGCAGTGATTAAAATGAAACAATTTAAAAGAAGTGAGACATCAATGTCTAAAAGGCTGGATAAGATGAGCAGCAGGAGCACCTCTCTGGAGTTAACAATATCCATGTTTCCAAGAAAGTGGTTTAAATATCCTTGCATTGCAACCTTTGCTCTATCCGAGACTGAATTCTGCCTTCCAAGGGCTGGCCGGATGATGGGCAGGGCAGCACTTGATGGAATATCTCTGAGAAAATGAATACAGAAAATCATGAGAACTAAAAGAGTCACTACAGTAAATAATGTTTTACACATAGGGAGTCAATATTGACATGTGAATAAAAAATGCTACTTGCCTATTTTTAACACCCTCGTCATGATGAAAGCTTTGCAAGGGAACAGTCTCGTCATCACCCTCATCATCATCTTGCACAACAGTAGAGTGTTCTCCTATTCCCATGTTTTGAAGCCATTCTCTAACCTTATACATAAGGAATCCAATTAAAAGTCCATCAAAATCCCACACAGCCAGATAAGAATATTTGAGAACAAAACATTGACGGGCGGTAGCAACCCGTTAACATGACCTTACAGGGTAAAGTATATCAACACAAACACATAAAGTAGAATGAAGTCATTGTGGACACACCTGTTCCTGTTTCTCGTGAATTTCTTCAATAAATGCCCGTTTCTTCAACATAAAGTGTAAATAGAATAATTGGGAAGCTTTCTTCATTAACCGCCATTTGAACTAGTAAACAGAAACACCATATAACAACATGATCAATAGAAAGCAATTGATTAAACAGCAAACAGCATAACAATCCACCGAAGGGAATTGAAAAATAAGCAAATACAAATGCAAAAATATTGCTAATAAGACTAAACTAACTTAAGCAGGGGCCTGAATTTGGAAATGTGATGAATTCCGTGAAATCGACCCAATATATGCATAAGATAACTATAGTATGAGAAAAATTCTATGATAGCAAGAAACAATTAAAAAGAATGTTTAAGTATTTCATCAACATCTGGCAAATTGTGTTCAAAATGTAATTCAGAAAACAGTCAATCTCAGTTGTGCGCAAGTGAGCATAAGCAAGTGGAAACACTTCCTCGTGGAATAACTAACAATTACTAGTACCACTTTTCCCATATCTGCTCAGTTTCAAGGAACAAACAGTCCAGACATTCAGCTAATTGATTGTTACACGATACAGTTCAAAATCAACAACAACGAAAGAGCCAATTTAAATTCAAAATCCCAAAAGAGGAAAAAAGGGAACAAAGTGAGGGGAAAAGATGATGATTGCTTGCCTGCTTGTATCGAAACTCAATGACGTAGGAGAGAAGCATAGGGCTGATATCGGCAGCGTCGGGACGGGAGACGGAGACGATGGTGGCCTTGGGGAGCTCGTCGAAAACCGGAGTCGTCTCAGTGAGTCTGGAAGTGAAGAGCGAAGACGCCATGGTCGGCGGCGGAGGCTCCGGTTGCATTTGCACGTAGCGGCCGATCAAATTATGCTCCGAGGCCATGATCCAAATCAACAAGAACAAGGGCGACGACCGAAATTGTCCATGCGACTGACTCTTCTCGATTTCAACGACTTGATTCGAAATAAATTATGCAACTGGAAGAGAAAATCGACAAGGTGGGGATGTGACGGAGCATTTTCGAATGTAGTGGATCCGAGTGTTGTAGTTTAGCAGCGAGAGAATAGGTGAGACGGAATTGGTTAGTTTGGGAACATAAAAGAACTCGATTGTCCCACTTTTGTTTCTTTTTCTTCTTTTTGTATATGATTTTGGAGGAGAAATCAAATACAAACCATGTCTTAACCTAACAACTAGAGAACCAATATAAGTCATCTATTTTAAGAATGGAGGGATGAGATACAATTGAGTTGTTGACTTGTTGAATGCAAAAAAAACAGTAATTTTTAGTAGGCGGGAAGGGCTTTTTAGTAAAACTATCATATTATTTTTTTTTACCAATTCACTAATTTAATTTTTTCCACTTCGTTTGAGCTCCATTGACTTCAAACTTGCGCCATTAGTTTTGTTTTCTCAAGGGCTTTCTATCAAGATCACTCATGCATATATTTTGAAGCACGAAAATTTTTTATTTCGAGGCTGATTTAAAAAAAAAATTATACATAGGTAATTTTTATCAACATTTTGCTCTGGTTTTATCAACACTGTTACACTGGTTTTATCAACACTTTGCACTGGGTTTATCGCCTCATTTCCAAAACTGATCATGATTTTATCACATCATCACGTGTTTTTTATGAACACTAGTTTTATCAACACCAAACACTAGGTTTATCATTAAATTTCGTGTGTTTTATCACCCTCATCACATGTTTTTTTGAAGCACGAAAAAAAGAATTATTTCGGGGCTGATTTAAAAAAAATTATATCTGGGTAATTTTTATCAACATTTTACATTGGTTTTATCAACACTTTACACTGGTTTTATCAACATTGGACACTAGTTTTATCACCTCATTTTTCAAAACCGAACATGATTTTTATCACCTCATCACGTGTTTTTATGAACACTAGTTTTATCAACACTAAACACTATGTTTACCATTAAATTGCATATGTTTTTATCACCCCATCACATTTTTTTTATCAACGCTAAACTCTAGTTTATCACACTTATTATCAAAATTGAACATGGTTTTTATCACCTCAATACATGTTTTTATCAACATTTAGCACTAGTTTCATACTTCCGATATAAAACATTTATTAGTGAAGATTTATCAACACTCAACCTTATTTTTATCACCCCGATATACCTTTTTATTTTCGTGCTTCAAAATATATTCATGATTGATCTTGATTTAAAGCCCGTGAAAAAATAAAAATATTGGCGCAAGTTTGAAGCTAATCGGAGTTCAAACGAATCGGGAAATATTAAATTAGTGAATTGGTGAAGAAAAAAATGGACACTTGTCCACATGGCACCATGCTTTTGCAATTATGCCCTTGCTTGTGTGAGAAATGATGAAAGTGGCGTGAATTTGGGTGAAATTTGGGTGATGATATGACATCATGGTGAATGTTGGATCTTAGGTGTGTGGCTAGAATTGGTTCTCTAGTTTTTAGGTTAAGAGTGGTTTGTAGCCGATTTCACCTCTATGTTTTTATCACTTCTTTTTTATGTTACAAAATTAACTTTTTTTTATCATTATAAGAGCATGTATAATGGAAAGGTCCTTGGTGAGATCCTGGTCGTGAGTCCCTTGTGCTGACTGGACAAAAGTGAGTCCCTAGGGACTCATAATAGTGGGTGTTTTGTAATGAGAGGTCATTGGTGAGTCCTTAGGGCTGAGTTCCTTGTGCTGACTGGATGTTGAGTTATTAATTAATTGATATTTTGCTGTTTTATTTCATTCTTTATCAGAAACCGTTTAAATTATATAAAATTTAAAAAATGTGAAAAATAATAATTAAGGACAATCAAAAAAATAATAAATAAAATTAACACGAAAAAAAAATGAACTTGTAATTTTATTCATCCCCTTTTAATACAACCAAAAAACCAGCTCCAAGAGTACAAACGACTACTCGTCGTCACAGAAACCGGCTCCATATAGACCCCATAAGTGCTCCATAAAATCATTTTGTAGTTGCCTGTGGGTCTCATGATTTGTGACACTTTGTTTACAATCCACTAGTTGCTGGTATGCCAATGGCCCTCCTTGGTGCTATCGTTCCGATGGTGTCCAATTCGGCATTTTAGGAGGTTGCTCGTACAACAACTCCTCATCCTCATACTTGTACTAGTTGCGCTCATCATCTACAATCATGTTGTGTAGAATGATGCAAGTGTGCATGATATCAGCCAAAGTGCGTGGGCTCCAAGTACGAGCGGGACGGGAAATGATGTGCCACCTTGCTTAAAGTACTCCAAAAGCCCTTTCAATATCTTTCCGAGCACCTTCTTGGCATTTAGCAAACAACTTCTCTTTGGGCTCGTAGGGATGCCGAATAGTCTTCACGAACCGTGCCCATGTTGGGTAAATGTCGTCCACCAAGTAATAAGGTTGTCGTACCGATGGTCGTTGATCTCGTACTCCACTCCCAGCTCACTGCCGTAGTAAGCGTCTTGGAATAAGTGGTTGTTGTTGAGGACGTTGATGTCGTTGTTCGAGCCATCCATCCCGAAAAACGCATGCCAAATCCATAAATCACGGGACGTTACAGCTTCAAGCATAACCGTCTTGTCCCGTGGTTACTTCCCCATCCATGGGCTCCCTGGTCTTTGGTTGAGCAGTTCTTCCACTTCCAATGCATGCAGTCAAGACTCCCCGCCATTCCGGGAAACCCTCGGTTGTACCCTTCTCGAAGTAAGCGCTCCATGTCAGCCGGTGTGGGTGTACGCTCATACTCGGCTCCGAATACCTCAATGACGGCCTTGCAAAACTTACGTAAACATTCAAGTATGGTGCTTACCCCCAATGTGCATTGGTTCCCCACGGGCGACCCTCTCGATCCTTGGCATTGCTCTCTGCATGCTCATCTCAATCCTCTGCCGGAGTCGTCGCTCAACTACCCGCATTCGGGCTGCATCCTCCACATATGTCGGCAGTTGGGCTGCCATCTCCTCATATGTCGGCATTTCGACTGCCATCTCCTCATATGTCGGAACCTCATCATCGAACATTTTGGAAATTAGAGAGTAGAATGTGGGAATGAGAGAGTGAAATTAGAGAATGAGTGTGAAAAAAATGAGGTTGGGGTTGGGGTATTTATAGGGTTTAAATTGTTTTAAATTTAACTTTTTTTTAAAAGAGTCGTTGACGACCATTCTGACGCAGGGACACGTGGCGCAACGCCACTGGACGGGAGCCGAGCGAGGGACGAGGGCGAGGGACGCGCGCCCGGCCCGCGTGCGAGGGACGAGGGGCGAGGGCTGAGGCCCGGCCCGCGTGTTTGTAGGTCGCGGGCCGCGTAGAAGCTGTCCCACAATGGGACGGCCTGCGTCCCGCGGACCGCAAACACGCCGGTCGGGCCTCAGGGCCGCCCCGTTGTGTGTGCTCTAAAGGACTGCATTTTTTTTTGGAAAAATCATAAATATTGAATTTTTTTAATATTTTTTTTGAAACGAGTAAACTGGGGAAGTGCATTAATGCAAAATGTAAATCATACAAAGTAAGGCGTAAAAGCTCTGGGTTCCATATATATGTCCTGGTTGCCCGTAGCCAACCCGACGCTCATGGACCCGTAGAAAAATACTGCTTTGGATCGCAGATACTAACTCAAGACATCCCCTTACCAGCATTTCAAAGGTACGAGACAAGAAATTTAAACAACCTAAAAACCAAATCCTAAAACAATACATCAAGCGAAACCAAACTAATCAACCTAAAAACCTTAAAGGTCCTTATTGAAGCAGAAAACGTCAAACTAGAGGATCCTATAGTGGTACCCTCATTTCTTCCTTCTTGTGCTAAGATGTCGTGGAGAACTGTACCCCCTTATTGTCCCGCCCCCCGGATCTCAAACCCACCTGTCGGTTATCTCACAATCGTATTTCAAACTTTGTCCTTTGATGGCTGCCGCATGGGGATCGCAGGCTACAGGAGTAGACAAGATTCGTACCTGATATTCACAAGAAAGGGGGAGCATCTGAGGGACGGAGTGGAAGCCTCTTCGCTTGAGAGGATGATGGCCCGAAGGAGGTGGATCAGCGGAGGCAATGATGAAGACAAACATGACGGCGAATGGTGGTCGGCAACGATGTGAGAAGAAGGAGACGGAATAGGTTTTTCCCTTTGGTGGCTAGGGTTTTACCCCTTTGTGTAATAATAAAGATAGATAGGATTAAAAGATGATTTTTTTTAATATAATACTTTACCAAATATTTATTTTCATTATAATACCTTAGTCTATTATTCTTTCATTATAATACTTTACCAAACATTTATTTTCAATTTGATACCAAATATTAACTTTGTGTTATTTTTCCGTTTAAACAAGTAAAAATCCATAATATCCTTAACTAACAGTCAAAATTTCAAGATTATACTATTGAATTTTCAGAACTTAAAAATCAATAAAATGACAACAATATCCCTAATTAATTTATTATTTTATATTTCAGATTTTAATTTACATATATATGGAAGGTTTCTGGTGCGAATAGTTCTTAAGGTGTGAAATGTGAACCGTTACGTAAAAATATTGAAATTGTTTGTAAAAAGTATGGAAATAGTATGTAAAATTTGAAGGAAATGGTTTGAGAAGCATCATTCTTGCTCAGTTTGGCTATGTTATTGCACCAACATGTTTGGGATGGATTCACAACGCATGTTTAGGGAATTACAAACATGTTTATGGATCTACCAAACCATTTATATGGATTACACACAATTTTTATGAATTACAAAACACTGTTTTAGGATTTTACGGATATTACATTTCATTTCTACATATTTACAAACTGTGTTGGTCCGACTTACAACAACGTTGGACTTATCCTACTTTGATTTTTCGTGCTCAAAATATATTCAATATGCATCTCGTTAGATAGCCCTTGGAAAAAGAAAAATAATGGTGTAAGGATGAAAAAAATCGGAATTGAAACGAAACGAGAATGATTAAATTGGCGAATTTGAGAAAATAAATATATGTGACACTATTAGATGATGTCATGTGTCGCCGCTCATATATCCAGACTGGGTTCGTATTTCGCGCTGTAATATTGAATTCGCACACGAGACTTATTATTATTATTATATATATATAGAGAGAGGCTTGGTATTAGGTACAAACATGTTCTTATTGTGCAAACTACGAACGCACGAGAGCCATAGGATCCGCCCAAAGGGATGTCAGCAGGGCGCACCAGATGCTGACACGACGGTGCTGATAGTTTAGTACAAAATGTGCTGATAGGTTACATTTGTACTAAACTATCAGCCGCAGTAAGTATGCGAGTTTCACATTTCTAAGGGACAGAATTGTTAAAAGGTTGCAGGGATGGGATGAGTTATTTTTTAGCAAGGCAGGGAAAGAAGTGCTGCTAAAAGCAGTAATGCAGGCTCTTCCAACCTATACAATGGGGGTCTATAAAATTCCTACAGGGCTGATTCAGGAGATTGAGGTGATCATGAATCGCTATTGGTGGAGTCCTGATGCGAAGAAAGGGTCAGGAATAAAATGGAAGCGTTGGAACAGGCTATGTGAACATAGGCTGGCGGGTGGACTGGGGTTCAAATTCTTGGAGGACTTTAATGTAGTGCTGCTGGCAAAGCAAGATTGGCGGCTGGTGCAGAGGCCACACAGCTTGGTAGCACAGGTATTGAAGGCCAAATACTTTCCCCATTGTGAGTTCATAGATGCTACAGAAAGGCAAGGTACTAGTTACATATGGAGAAGCATCCTGTCTTGTCAAGAAATAGTAAAGGAGCATACGTAGGCGAGTTGGAAATGGGGAAACAACCATGGTAATGGGACACTCGTGGCTGCCGTTGGAGAGAGGATGGATGAACCCCACGGTCGGTATTGATCCTAACCTGACGGTGTCGCAGTTAACGGTTCCGGGAGCGAACCGATGGGACAGGGAGAAGATCTTGGGGTGTTTTGAACCAGACACGACGGCGACGATATTCTCTATACCTCTCTCTAGGTTTCCCGGAGAGGACATGTAGTATTGGTGGAGGTCGAGACATGGTGATTTCAAGGTGCGCGATGTCTATAGAACTATGCAGAGGAATAAGGGTAGATGGGCAGAATCATCTTTGGCTGCGTTTTGGAAGGGGTATTGGAAAGTGGACGTCCCGCCAAAGGTTAAGCATATGGCATGGCGGGTTCTTACAGGTTCATTGCCAACTAATGCCAACCTGAGGGGGAGACACGTTCCGGTAGTGGCGGATTGTGATTGTTGTGGGGTTCCGGAAACATAGTCCAATATCTTCTTTGGTTGTGGAGGGAACAGAGGGGTTTGGGCCAATTTGTATCTAACACCCTCGGATGGAGACGAGCCCCTCATTGCCTGATTGTCTGTGGTTCTGATGAAAAAAGAAGAGGGGCTGGCCGAACTCACCTTGCTGACATGGTGGGAGTTATGGTGTCTACGGAATCTCCAGGTGTGGAAACAACAAAGAATACCATGGGTCGAGGCATGGTTCGGTGCGAAGACCCTACTCCGTGAATTGAGAGAAGCTCATAGCGAGACGTCGCCAATACAAGCTGAAAGAGATAGAGTGGAGAACTGGACAAGGCCAGTCTCGGGTGAGTTCAAGGTGAATGTGGATGGGGCGATCCTAAGGTCGACGCTGGCAGGTGGAGGAATGGTTTGCAGGGACGCAGAAGGTACCCTCAAGGCAGCAAAGTGTGTGCTCCATGAAGACTGTACAGACCCAGACATAGCGGAGCTATTGACGATTAGAGAAGGGAGAATGTTGACGATTAGAGAAGGGAGAATGATTGGAGAGCAGACATTCTGGAGTCAGATTGCCAGTCGGTGGTGCAGTACATAAACGGGGAGTCGGAGTTGATATCCCCGTATGGGCCCTTATTCAGGATTGTAAGTCTATTATGGAGACGTTGATCGATGTCAGTTTACAATTTGCTAGGCGTTCAGCGAACAAAATGGCTCACCTATTAGCTAGAAATGCTTCGGTATGGCATGTGCTTGATTGGAACTCTATTCATGTTCTTGATGTAATTCGTTCTGCCCTTATGAGTGATTTGATTTAATACAAGCTATACAATTTTTACTCAAAAAAAAAACATATGGGGGATGTGGAGTGAGATGTATATATCATTATGATATATTTATTTTAGAAATAATAGTGCGGGACGCGGGACATGAATTGCTTTCCTCGCCCTCGTCAAGATATCCGTTTAACTTCTCGTACCCCATCCTGCTTAAAAAAAACACGCCTCGAACCCGTCCTACATGGGGCGGGGACGTCAGGTCCTTGTCGGGGTTAGGACGTTTTTCTATCCCTAATCTAGACTTATCTTTCATTATGGAACTAGCAGTCGCTCAACGCCTATTCTCTCTATACATAGTTTTCCATTTGAGCAGTCGCTCAACACCTTTTCTCTAATTCCAAGACTCACTCTTTCTTTAACTTTTTGTAATCCATCCTTGACTTGTCATCGAGGCGTTCTAGCCTACTCCCAAAACACGACAGTATCTTACTGCCAAGGCGCCTCCATAACTTCGACACGGTTTGACTCTCTCCTACATTGCCACCCAATCCCTAATCTCCACTAAGTCATATATACGACCAAGGTCTACTCAACGCCCGGAATGTCAAAATCATCAACTTGTTCACCTCTTTCTATATTCATTCTCTGTCGAACTCCTCAAAAAAATAATAAAAAGTGGCGTCAAATGGATCTACTACGTTGACCGACATTGACCGTTGTTTTTTTTATCGGGCTAAGCGGATTTTTCGACTGAGTTTGGCCAAGTTTCTAACCATACACGGTTCTCGGACTCCAGCTGAGTTTGGCTAAATTTTGGCTAACTTTCTAACCATACCGTAGCTTGATTTCCCAAGTTTTCCCCCAAAACTCCCCTAGTTCTCCAATCTTATTCCAATGCTGGGCACGAACCCATGAAAATTACCAGTGTTCAAATTACTGCAAGAAACAAAGTGGTGTCAACCTCACTAGGGACATTGTTCTCAGTATCTGAGAAAACTTTCTAGCGATTTAGGTCTCGAGGTAAGGTTGGAGATGAACCAACTCGCAGCGGAAAATCAATGAAAACCAAGAGACAATTAGAACCATGAAACAACTAACAAAGAATGGATTAACAAGAGAAAAATTCAGCACTAGTTCTTACCAAAACAAGAACACCGGTTAACGAATGATTGGCTTGAGTCTCCAAGACGCCTACGTATCCACATGGGAATCAAAGCCACGTAGTTCTTCTCTTTGAGGACTCAAGAACACAAAAATGGAGGAGGAAACTAGCCAAACCCGAAATGGCCATGGAAGAGGGAGAGAAAATGTGTTTCCTATTCTTGTCTTGTGTTTGTTATGTTGAAAAAAGATGACTTAAACATAACAAAACCCATACTTGTCCAACTAAAGGCATGGGACAAGTATGGTGTCAAGTAAGGTGTAAATAGGACAAAGTATGGCAAGACAAGATTGGGTTAGGTGGTGAATCACCAACACCTTAATCCTTGTCTTGCTTACTTAGTACTAATTAATCAAGACTTGATTAATTAGTTCCATGGGCCTTGGTTGCATGGGCCTTTCATGGGCCTCTTGGAACATGGCCCGTGACCATTTCCAACGAGGTCCCGTGATTCGCTCATCGCCTCCATGCCTTCCATACCGGAAATGTCCAACATTATCCGACGCGATCAATCCCAAGACTCCAAGCCTTGTCTCGATCCGTAAAGTCCTATTCACTTACGGGCACATGACCCAAAACCCAGTTTTGGTCATGTCCCGAGACAACTCCCTTTTGGCCATTCTCCATAAATGTGTCAATGAGTTTCATCCTCCGGTGTGACCCTTAGGTTTATGCATGTCAATAGATCAACGTAAAATCCCATTTTACTTGATCCTATTTAAGTGGCAACTAACGAGACTTTAGTATTGCCTGACACTACATAACGAATCGACCCTGTCGATTCTAACCTTTCCGTCGTCCCTGTCATTATCCTTTTATCTCCGATATCCTGATTGAGATAAGGCATAGAGCCGTCATCCTTATTATTCTCAATCACCGTTCCTTGATATGTGAGATGACTGAAGATATGATACCCAGTATCATGTGCATGGCCATGCTATTCTTCCAGTCACTCTCGATCAAGCGGCCGAGAACCGATATCTTTCCCATACCTTAGTATGAGGGATAAATCCCTTAGCCGTCTTTCGTGTCACTCATGTAGCCCGTCCCCAAGCCAATCCTGGCCGTTATGGAAGCCCTGTTACGGACAACGTTAGGCTCAGGTCAAACTAGGTTGTTGACTACATAGCGATCACAAAGACTCCTTGGTCTAAGGATACATGACAAGCTACAACACTGAATATGTTCATGACTTAATCTATGGCACATATTCAGGGCGGGTCGTCCAATATCATGTCCCACATGATATCTATGATCAGACTCCGGAATCTCATTCCAATGACTAACAGAACGTAAGCCATAAAGAGCCATCTTTCATACTAGTCGCTTCTAGTGAAGCTTTGTTGACTAGGGACCCATCGAGTGTGATCTATCTCGATCTATGGTTCTATTCGCATGGTGGGCATAGATCAGAGCACACATCGATATATTACTCCAACACATAAGTAATATAAAGCCGCTTTAATTTTATTGCTAACGATGATATATACATTTGGACATTTAGGATTGAACTACGGGCACTAAGACTAACAATCTCCCACTTGCCCTAGTTCCAATCTAAACTCCTATATGTCCCCATCGACTTTACATGTCTAACATGTTCAGGCAGTGACACTGCCTTAGTCAACGAGTTGGCTATGTTATCATCTGTTGCAATATCGGTTATCTTCACTTCACCTCAGTTCAGTATTTATCTGATGAGGTGGATACGCCGCAGTACATGTTTGGATTTGTTATGCGATCTAGGCTTTTAGCTTGCGCAATGGCCCTTGTGTTGTCGCAAAATGGATTCACCGGACTGGATGGGTTTTTAATTACACCCAGCCCTGCCATGAATTTCCAAATCCACATAGCCTCCTTAGCTGCCTCTGCAGCATCCATGTACTTGGCCTCTGTCGTAGATTCGGCAATGGTATCTTGCTTTACGCTTTCCCAGCTAAAGCTCTGCCATTCAGCGTAAACACATATCCTGATTGACTTCTAAAGTCATCTGGATTTGTCTTGGAAAACTAGCGTCTACTCATCCTTCGACGACTAGTTCAGCATCATCTTTCCCCCGGGTTAGAATGATGTCTATTGGTACAACATAAGGCTTACGAGACGTCTGGTCTCATACATGTCATGGCATATATGATCGATCCTGCCCCCAGGCGCATAGGATTCTCATCATCCTTTTCAGCTCATCAGGTGTCTTAGGACACTGAGTCTTGCTGAGATGAATGCCATGACTAGTGGGTAAGAGTCCTTTCTTTGAATCGAGCATTAAGAACCTACTCAATGCCTTGTTCACATAGGTTCCCTGACTTAAATCCAAGACCCTCTTGGTGCGATCTCTACATATCTTAATCCTTAAGATATGAGAAGCATCGCCTAAGTCCTTTATTGAAGAACACTTCCTCAACCAAGCTTTAGTCTCGTGCAAGGTTGGGATGTCGTTTTCAATGAGAACCAGAAAGGTAATATTGCTCCCACTAGCCTTCTTATAAACGCAAGATTCATCCTCGTTCTTGATTAAGCCAAATCCAATTACAGCTTCATCAAAACGAAGGATCCAACTCCGAGAAGTTCGTTTCAATCCATAAATGGATTTCAACAACTTATAAATCTTTCCTTTATTCTTCGGATCGTCAAAACCTTTGGGCCGAGACATACAAACGTACTCAGTCAAATTTCCATTTAGGAAAGCGGTTTTGACATCCACTTGCCATATCTCGTAATTATGATACGCAGTTATGTCAAGAAGAATTTGGATCGATTTTGACCATAGCCACTAAGGAGAAGGTTTCCTCATAGTCAATCCATTGGATCTGCCTATAACCTTTCGCCACCAGTTGAGCTTTGTAGGTCAGAGGGTTGCCGTCCATGTCAAACTTCACCTCGAAGATCCATTTGCATCCTATGGTCCTCACACCATTGATGGGATCAACCGGTTCCCAGACTCGGTTGTCCGACATGGATTGCATTTCCTCCCTCATGGCTCCCAGCCATAACTCGGAGTTGGGCCCATCCACGACTTCTTGAAAGGTGGCTGGATCATCGTGATCCACCATGACTTCATTGTCACCTCCGGATACCATATCTTGGAGGTGGAAGATTGATCCTTTCAAATCGCCTTGGACCTTCCGGAATTGTAACAGGAATTGGTTCTTACTCTACGACAATCTCTGGCTCCTTTCTACTGGGTTGCCAATTGGTTTAGACAGATCTGTACCATCCTGAATTTCTTCGAGATGCACAGTCCTCCCAATGACGTCTTTGGAAACAAAACTTCTTTTCCATAAAGACCCCACCCCAAGCGACGAACACCATGTTCTCACTGGGATTGTAGAAATAGTATCCCCTTGTTGCTTTGGGATACCACACGAAGGTGCATATCTCAGATCTTGGTTCGAGCTTAGTCGAAACCAAATGTTTCACATAAGCCTCGCAACCACAAATCTTTAGGAAGGACAAAGCGGGCATCATCCCGTACCATTTTTAAAATGGTGTCCATTCCACACCATTCGTCGAAGCCCGATTCACTATGAATGCGGTCGTCTCTAGAGCAAAACCCCTAAAAGAGATTGGGAGATCAGTCCAACTAATCATGGAACAGACCATTGTCTAACAATGTCCGATTTCTCCGTTTGGCTACACCTTTCAACTACAGTGACCTAGGAGGAGTCCATTTCAAAAGGATCCCATTCTCTTTTAGATGATCTAATAACTCTGTGGTCAAGTATTTTCCACCTCGATCCAATCGAAGTGCCTTAATACCTTTGTCGAGCTGGTTTTCTACTATAGTCTTAAACTCTTTGAATTTATCAAAAACTTCAGACTTATGTCTCACCGAATAGACATAACCATATTTACTGTAATCATCAGTAAATGTGATAAAGTAGCTAAAACCCCTCCTGGCAAGTGAACTTATTGGTCTACACACATTCGAGTGTATCAACCCCAATAATTCACCCGCCCTTTCATCGCGATCGATAAAGGGCACTTTAGTCATTTTGCCCATCAAACAAACCTTGCACCTATCGATCGAATGGAATTCGAATGAACCTGAAAGCCCGCACTTCTGAAGTGCTGATAGGCGCTTCTTGTTTATGCGACCCAAATGACAGTACCATAACAGAGTTAGGTTTAAATCGTTGGATTTAGACCTCTTGCTATTAACGGAATATATAGAACTTGAGGCATTGTTACCCATATCTAATATGTACAATCCTCCAACCATGTCAGTACTGGTATAAAACATATCATTGCATAGAACATTGAAAACTCTATTTCCAATATTAACATTATATCCTTCCTTGTCAAACACGGATACAGATATAATATTCCTACTAAGAGTAGGTATGCAATATACATTATACAATACTAAGACAAGGCCTCTTGGCAAAGCAAGACTCATGGATCCTACAGCAGTTGCCACAACTCTGAGGTCCATTTCGTGCTTTCCAAATCTCTCCTACTTTCAGCCACCATATATTAGTGCATGTGTGAGATTCAGTCATGGTATCTAATACCCATGAATCTTTGGAAGTAGAGAGATGTAGCTCTATAGAGTTAATACCGAATGAAGGCACGGTCCCACCGCCCTTCCTTAGATCATCCAGGTTTCCTGATGAAGGCGCAGTCCTACTGCCCTTCTTCAGATCATCCAGGCTATTTGATGAAGGCGCAGTCCCACTGCCCTTCTTCAGATCAGCCGTGAACTTCCTGTAATCCCGGTTCCAATGACCAGGCTGTTGGCAGTAGAAGCAGACATTCTCAGGTGTCTCATCTTTCCTGCCAAGTGCGCATGGGCCCAGCCCTTGCCACTTCCAATTCCCTTGTTGACCATCAGAATATCCTTGGATCCCAGATCCCTGAGATATTCTTCTCAGCAGCTGATGACACTTCATGTAACTCTGATATGGTCTTAGAGACAGCCTTGTCAAGGACATATTCTTTGCGTTCAGACTTGAGGACTATCCTCAAAAATTCTGTACCAGTCCAAATAGTTTGTCCCATTTAGCTTGACCCTGTCAAGAATGGTTTTTAATGACAAACTATTAATGTTCGCTGAATTTGCCATTTGATCTACAACAGATAAAATTCAATCAGTAAACTGAATAAATTTTATGAAGATCAAGCTTAAACACCAACAATCAATTCTAAACCTTTAGAATCTGAAACCAAGATCCTTGATTCACTCGATTAAGCTGAACTAATGCTCACCACTTAATCGAGCTATGTAGGTAGGAATCCATCCAATCACATCCAATGTGACTCCTGGCTAGGGTATGTACTTATGTACACGACTTACCCTATCTGTTACCCTAGCTCAACCTCAGGCTAAGAATCGTAGTCGGGTCCACCAATTTTCAACTATGGCTCGTCACTATGTAGGTGCTCCGCTAATGCGCACGACACCCACATATGTCGTCCAAACCTACTACCCCGCTTTCCCATGGATGCTCCGCTAATGCGCACGACACCCATAGGACGGGGAGGTAGTAAGGTGTTGATGATTGGGAGGTATCGGACATGACCCGCTTTTACTTGTCCAGTTGTGTTCAAAACTTTGGCACATCCTAGATGCGATGAGCACATCAACTACATTCCAAATGCAATGATGCCTCAAATTACATCCAATGTAATTCTTCCTTTGAACCCGTCAACTACATCCAATGCAATGACGGTTCTAAGGGTTCACACACAAGGATTAAAATTCCAATTTTATCTTTGCATGTGAGGTGATATGCTCGGTAAATAAAGTTAGGCATGCAATTCTAAAGCACATAGAATTAATCATGCATAAACTAAACCAAGCATAAAGCGATAAATGTGCACATAATAGCCCCCTAAACTAACTCCCACTAGCTTCTTGAGCTCCACCGACTCCAAGCCGATGCCAACACCCGAAAAGCCACCAAATGACCTTTTCGCCCTTTCTTCATCTTGAGTAAAATATTACAATTTAATACACGACTCGCAGGTCGGGAATAAATAAATATTACAAACAAGTGGTTCGACGACCACACCTTGAAAGAATAATTACACGCTAACTCTAACGGCTCGCAGGCCGTGAAAAGCGATAAATAATTAAATCGAGCTCGGGGCTATTATGTACACCATGCCAACATCACATCACACATCGTGTTATCAAACAAGCATGTTATCAAACATCATGTGATTTTCCGGTTTTAATTAATAGCCAAGTTTCGAAAATTTTTGATGCTCGGTTTATCGAAACCGTTCAAAAATGAAACTTTTGAACATTTGATCTTCGAGTTCGTCATGACGGTTCCAAACTCGTCATAACTAACAAAACGGTTTAGCCTTGGCATATCAACCATCCAATGGTCATGCTTGGCCTAGCTCCGTCCAACGGAGCCCCGTTCGGTCCCGGTTTCCGCTCCCCGAGAGTCCCGCTCCCGAGACCCGAAAAATCAAATTTTTTTCAAAATTTCCAGATTTGAAATAATTTTCAAAAATTCATTTTACATGCATTAAATCCATAAACAATAATTTAAAACATGTTATCAAACAATTTAGCAAAACAACATGCCAAAAACGAAACTTTCAAGCAAAACCGAAACTTTGAACACCGTCTTGTGAATCCCGAAGGTAGCACGGCTCTGATACCACTGTTGGGTCTCGAGGTAAGGTTGGAGATGAACCAACTCGCAGCGGAAAATCAATGAAAACCAAGAGACAATTAGAACCATGAAACAACTAACAAAGAATGGATTAACAAGAGAAAAATTCAGCACTAGTTCTTACCAAAACAAGAACACCGGTTAACGAATGATTGGCTTGAGTCTCCAAGACGCCTACGTATCC